>OY979696.1:94458345-95089503 GCA_963855945.1 Thereva nobilitata | reverse complement strand
GTCTCTGGTGAACATGTCATGTCCCATTTTTCTTGAGGTGTCTCTGTCCGTGTGTTTCACGTTTTGTACTATATGATGTTTTTTTTCACCACTAACGATGACGATGACGGTGGGATGATTTGTTCCAGGCGATGACAATTTCGTGATGCAATTCGATAGTTTTGTTGGCTGTAGGATATCGATCCGTTTGTGAAGTATTGCTGGGACCTGTTCGAGCTATAATCGATACTTTTGTTTAGATTGTAATCTTAGACTTTCTCTTTGTGTTGTTTTCTTAAGATTTTTGGTCGAATAAAGATGAGTGCGATATGATGACAACAACAGCGAGAAAAAGGTCCTGAATAGTGCAGATGTAAGTATGGTCTTAACTTAGTAACAATATTGTTGTTTTTGTAGCACCCGTGGTTTGTGAGTGGAGAGCTATAGCCCAGGAAATTAAGCATCTTACTTCGATTCTAATTTATAAAAGGTTGAACTTTTTCATGCACCTCACAATAATAAGAATTTCAAATAATTTGTCAAAAGTACTTACTCATCAGTATCAGTTCGGCGTGTTTGATTACGCGGGGTTAAAGGTCTGACACAACTTCTTGTTCGTCTTAAATTGTGGTACAGTCCTTGTAGAACTCGGCATTGGAGCAACAACTAAAAATTTTTAGGGGGTCCAACAAAAATTTACAATTAGTCGCGATACAATTGATTTCCAAAAATATTAGAAAAGAATTGCCTAACTTAAAAATTCCCATGTAGGGGTATTCAGGGACGGATTGGCCCCCTTAGCGGGCCGAGCATTTCGGTAGTGATCGGCCCAAATTTTATATATATGGTGGACCTTATTTTTATGGGCGAATTTTTTTTGTACATTTTTGGTGGTGCTAACCCCTAAAATGGTTCTTTATTACGAAAAAAAAAATCCTATAAAAATTTCAGCTGAATTCTTACAGTCTTACCCGTGCCGAAAGGAGAAAAAGGGTTTTTGTTTTGTATTCGTATTGTTAATAACAAATACTAAATTGAAACATTTTTTACAACTATTAATATATAAATAAAGATCTCTTCATTTGATATCCCATTTAACTCGATACGATGAATAGAACCGGAGTAATAGCGATTTGAAAAAGGGCATAATCGGCGAGTGATGTAAACTTTACCCCCCCCCCCCCTCCCTTTTTTTGAGAATATTGACCGGAAAGAAAAGAAAAAATACGTGTCCGATTATGAAAATGAATACATTATTATGAAATATTTGAAAATTTGTGATTCTTCACACCAATAGAAGATCTTTAAACACTCCACTTCTCTCGGCTGAGCGATCAATTATATCTTGCACGTTAAAGGTCGATTCGTACTTTACGGAACGTCAACGTCACGTCAAGGAACGGCAACGGCACGTCAAAATATTCTTCAATGAGTTTTGCACTACGCGCTCACATATATAGGCAACGTCACGGATGGTCAACGTCACGGACTGTCAACGTCACGGTACGTCAAGATTAGTTTGAAACTATATTTTGACATGACGTGCCTTGACGTGACTGATCTGTTCTCTTGAATGTGAACGTAGTTACGGCAGCATTTCGAGTTTTTCAAGTATTTATCTGTTCCTTGACGTGACGTTGACGTTCCCTGTAGTGCGAATCGACCTTAATACTGTCCAAAATATCTGTTTCTATAGCCATCAACATAAAAGCATCAAGCTTCTCCTGATTCAAGGAATTATTTAATTTTTAATTATTTTAAAAAATTGAACGACCTTTCCAAGACAGTTCTGAATAACAGATAAAGGGAGTAGATATTTATAGGCTAGTCCAATATTTGGAAAAGCTCCGCCAGTCAATAAATTATAATGATTGAGTAATCGGTAGCAGCATATCGGGCATACTTGGAACGAAACATGTTTCTCTTTTGACTTCTTTGCCTCTGACGGCTCTGATTGTCTGCTTCTTTATCCTCGTGATCTTCTTGTTCCCCATCACTTTGTTCGTTATCAATTTGTTCATGAATTTCGATGTATTCTTCTCAAGGTGAAGATTTTAACCACAATCAGCCATCTAGGGATTTTGGAAAAAAATATCGATATAGATATACTATCGATATGGATTGTGGTACCCACCCTGCTATTGATGGATTCGCTTGTGTGCAAAATCACACCTTAAATTTTATGTACCTTAGGAGAAATTGGCATGTTGCACGCCGTGCGCCTATTGCACGGGCCGGTCCATGGTCCATAGGAAGTATAAATTTTCGAGCAAATACTGCACAGACCGTGCAATAATCGCACTGCGCCCGCCGGCCGTCTATATCACTGTCTGTGCAGTACTTTCTCGCGGGGCCGGTCGGCCGAAGGCGAGCTCAAGGCAGGGAAGAGAGGCGAGGAAGAGGAAAGGCCAAATTCGAGCCGGTCTTCGTGAGCGTAGTCACAATTATTACGAAACTTTAAGTTTCTTCACGAAAAAATCCTGAACACTCAACCTCCGGCCCGCCGGCGGTCCGGCCCTTCGAGCATTTACTCGAATGGGCCATAGGCCAATCCGGGCCTGGGGGTATTCATATGATTTTTCAGTTGTTCAAAGTGTTGTAGTTTCGTAGTTTTGTAGCTTAGTTGGCATGAAGGTCCAATATAAATTTAAATTTGATTTGTTATTACCAGCGGATCACAATTCATACAACACAGCTGTCAAAAAACAAACTACGATACTACGAAACTACGAAGTGAAATTGGGAGGCTTTTCAGCTTCGTAGTTGCAAAGGAGCTTCCTAGTTTCCAAATGTATGTAAATGAACTACAAAGAACTACGAGCTACGAAGCTACGGGGATTACGAACAAAGGGAAATGTTACATCCTAGTATTTGATGCCTCAGTCAAAATACGATTCTTCACCCGAAAAACTCGTGAGTAAAAAAATTCTACTTTTCCAAATGCAGCCCACTAAAAACCAACTCAATAGACCGGTCCTCGTTCGATTGCGTAAGTGAAGCAGCAATGGACATGGTTAGTACTCAGTTGGGGGACCACTTGGTCACATTCCTATCTGTAACAGGGACGGGCATACCTCAATAGCGGATGCATTTTTAGATTTTCATGCCTGTAGCGAGACCGTGCTAGTTGCTTTTAAAAAAATTAACCAACTAAATTATTTTTACTCGGGTGTTTAAGCATTTTAAACATACCACAGATTGTGGGTAAAGGTAATCTTTGACTCTCCGTTAAAGGTATTGCTCGATGATGTTTATTACTGCTCTTAGTGGTTTTTCGACTTCCTTCTTTTCTCCCCTTTCTCTTTCTGGTTCACGCCCCTGAAAAAGAGTAAAAAATGATTTGTCCACTAAATTAATGCGGGCGTGTGTGATGGACTCCATATTTGTCATGGGAGTTTCAGATCAATAGCAAATAACAACACCCTTAAAATTTTCAACTGTTATTGAAAGAGAACAGATTTGAGACTGGCTTTACTCTATAAATTATCATAAACGTTGTGGTTCAAAGAACCTTCGGGTTTTACAACATTTGCTTGTACGATATAAAATGAAAAGTTTCGCATACAAAAGTTTCGAATAATCTCCACAAAACCAGTTTAGTAAATTAGTAAATCAATAAATAAATTAAAATTATAATCATAAATTTTTGTACAATGTATGTTAAAAAAAATTATTTAAAACAGTTTTCGATTATTCTAATCTCCAATAATTTTTTATTCGCTAGTCGGCATCTTAAGAGTCATATATGTAGGTTCGAAAAAATTTCATTTAATATTGGGTCTACCTAATAGAGGAGATGTCTGGGCTCCATATATGGAGGGGGTCCGGACCTCCTGGACCCCGTCTGTTGTTGCGCCCCTCAACTCGGGCCTCTTGACCTCTCTTCTTCCAGTCTAATCCACCTAGTGAGAGTTGTCTGTCTTTGGCTAGAGCAATAAGTCAGAAGGAGCTCTCTTCCTTGTACTAAAAACGCTCTATTGATTTTTATTGAGTTGTAATGGTGCTTCGCTCGGTGATTCTCTGGAGTTGTCTAGGGTCGTTGAGAACAAACACCTTTTTAGAAAAATTATATTTCTTTTTATTCATTCAGTATATTACTCACTAACATTTATCCTTTCTTAATGCTATGCAACTCAGGTAGCCTCAATAAGGCAACCCACCGGCTTAACCGGTTAATAATAGGGTGCCAAAGTTCCGCTTTACCGGGTCTACACCTCGACACTGTTTATTAGGAAATATTGTCGCATCTACACAGTAGCGTACGCAGGATGAAACCATGGGGGGGTTTCACAAAACATATTTTGTACACATATTGGGTAAAAAAAAAATTTCTCATGTAATAGGACTATGTACTTATATTATATTTTATGTTATTTCACTATAAAAATAATTACCTATAAGTATATTTTTATCGCAATTTTTTTATTGAAAATTGTGAAGAAACATAAATAATAATTTTTGACCATTTTTTCGAATATCACAAAATGTCTTGTTTTTCTCCAAAAATCATGGTCTCGTGGTGTGCGCAAGACTTTAGACTTTGATTTAGGGCATTTTTACAATTTTTTTACCGAAAAGAAGGGAACTACTCTGAAAACTTGGTGGCGCGTAGTTTTTGAGTCAGAAAATCGATTGGTGACATGAAAAAAAATTTAAAAATTCCTTTTTTTTCAAATTTTGGCCAAAAAAGGCCAAAAATGCGTCCAATTTTTTTTGCGTAATTTCATCTGAAAAGACGGAAAATTTCCTACAAAAATCTATATGGCCATCCCGAAACTCAGAGTTTGTCGAGAGCTATAAATAAATGAGAAATACGCGATTTTTGAAAAATCGCGTTTTTTCAATAACAGTTGTAACTCCGAAACGGCGCACACAATTGCGCTAAAAAAATTTTTGGTATACCACATCGAGCTCACGAACATATTCCCAAAGTTTGAGAGATATTTATTTTTTTGCTATCCCGTTTGAAAAGAATCCACCATATATTATACATCGTTATTCGTAATATTTTTTTAATTGTTTAATAAGTTGATATATTTATTAATTATAATTTTTTCTATTATTATTGGAATCATGGGGGGTTTAACCCGCAGTAACCACCCCCCGGGTACGCGCCTGCATCAACACCTCGACACGATTGAGAATATTGTCGGATCTACATATCAAAACGGTTAGGACCGGAGAAGATAACCTCTCCGGAACGAGTACGGGAATGAACTGAATTTAGACTGGCGGCCAGTGATGCCAGACCTGGAATAGGGGATTGCGGATTCGAGAGTTTGAAATTGCGGAATTAAGCAAAAAAATGCGGACTTTTTAAAAAATTCAATTAATAATCAACTTAACAAAAATCAACAAAAAAAATTAGACGAACAAAACTGACCAATGTTTAAAGAAAGAGAGAAGAATGTAGATAGAAAAATTTATTTTATTTAAAATTCAATAAATAAAAGTTTTAAAATTTTTAGATAATCGCAATTTTAGGTTGCACTTTACAGATCGTTATAAGATTCGAAACCAGACAAAATATTTTCATTTATGTCTTCTTCCACTGTTTCAACCGTCGGGTTTTCATCTGATGTCGATGTCGGCTTGTAAATATGTGTGGTGGTCATGTTTTTTTGCTATTGATGTTGTTGTTATTATTTGCTTTTCTAAGCCACTAATTAGTTTTGTTCGTTTATTTGTTTTGTTTGCTGATTAGACGTCGTCGGTCAAATTTGTTTTTTTATGTTTTTTTCATTGAATTCAAAAACGGAAAATGCGGAATCCGCATCAGTCAATGCGGATTGTGGATTGAACTACCAAAATGCGGTACAAAATGCGGAAATGCGGTGCATCTGGCATCACTGCTGGCGGCTCGGCTTATTTTATAACCGGAAAGCTCTTCTAGGCAGGAAGCTTTAGATTCAAAGTGAAGCTTTCAAAGAGAGAATCCCTCGTGAAACTTTCAAAGACAGAAAACCTCTCTTCGGTCTGTGTTTTAATATTTACTGCCTGAAGTTCTTGGAGAGGGGCTCTAGTAACGTTACAGAGTGGATGATGTAGGAAGAGATTGCGGCGGCGCCGGCGACCTACTGCTACATCGCGTCGATCTTATGACATCATGATAAACTTTTTCTGCTGCTTCATGCATCCTCCAGACTACTCTTAACTTATCATATCCTTTTTCTATCTTCGAGGTAAGCTTACACCATAGCGTGAACGACATGACGGACTGGTGACACCTAAGCTTAGACTTTTTGACATAAAAAAAGGGAAAGGATGACATCATTGTGCTTATCAGCTAAATGAGTGCTAGGGTTTCTATTTGGATGGTGGTCATAAGGAGCAAGTGGAGAATGAACAGAAGCCGCTTTATGTGATGAGGAGACATGCCACCATGTACTTCTTTTCAATGTCAGCCTCCAGGTGGAGGAGTTAAACACCATGAGGTAAAACTAGAAAGACTTCGGCTGACTACAACAACCAGAGATCACGCAACCTCCAGATTATGCCGCGGAAGGATATCGCCAGAGTCGTGTCTATCATACCAAGACACTGGAAGAATCTTTACTGGTTGTTACTGGTTATAGATGGATTTTGCCGCTGCCTCCTATTTTGTAGCAGCTGTAGTTGTTACTGATGTACCGCTTGAACTTATGGTCGTGGTAGGATTGTATCTTCTGGATGTTACATGAATTTATTCCAACCTTGGATCTCTGAATCTGTGGTTTCTAATGATTATTAGAGATTATTGATGTAGTTCAACTGATGGCTAGGATGGTATCACACGCGATTCACTTGTGATCGCACCGTCACCAAATATTAAATATAGGCTTCTTTTATCCTAACTGTAATTGGAGAGTCATAGTGAAACACTTTGACTTGTCGTTATTTTTGTAGCCAATCAAGGCACTTCAAAATCCACGCATAGAAAATGCTTCTGTATCAGATTGTTTTGTAATTAATAATATATTCAATGGGGCTCAATGTGTAGCGGAAAATTTGTAGAAATGGGAACATCCAGAAATTAGAACGCAAATGGCCTTAGTGTTACAATTCCACTTTATTTTAAATTCATAAATTGATATTACTAATATAATTCTGTATTCTGGTGACCAACGTATCCAAAATAATTCAATGGTTAAATTCCTTTTGTTTAGTGCAGCGGTTTATTGGACCGCTAACCACATGCCGGTTAATAAATCGAAAATTTTTGCGATTTTTAACAATCTGACTTCCTACATGAGATTTGCCATAATTAATGTAATTTTTGTTTGTAAAAAAAAGAAATTTTTTAAGCTTCTTTGGTCTCTCATAACACCTATGTACATATTCTTTCTTGAAAATACAAATTCGTAACACGTAGCGCAGAAGTTACGAACCAAACGCAAAACTTAAATCGGCATGTAATAATAACCAAAGCATAAGACATAGGGATGTACAGTTTATGCATTAAATTTCTAATAAATATCCCACGTTGAAACAAGAACAATTTGTTAAAATCACGTAAAACGTTTTTCAACGTTTTATGTGCGAAAAAATGTTGTTCTTGGAAAACGTAATAGCGCTTAAAAAGACGAAAATTATGAGTTTTGGACAGTTGAAATCGGTCAACAGGTTTTTACAAAAAAAAAATAAAAACCGCGAGATATGGCCATTTTTTGACATTTAATTACAGGGACTGTAATTACTGTAGAACCTTGTATCAGGGCTGAAATTGTGGCTTCTGTTAGTGCCTAGCTACAATAAAAATTTCATGCAAAAATAATTATAACTTCTCGCGTAAATCTCAAAAATGTAAAAACAGCCGTTTCAGGAAAAAAGTTTGAACAAGGCCCACGGTGGTGCTAGAGTTATTTTGAAAAGCCCTATTTATTCTCGAAGAGTTACTCGACCAACCCATTTTCATGAAAAGTTGGTGAGGTTCGATTTAATACTTCATAAACGCGTTTGGAAACAGGCACTTTTCTTGATTTTCAGAAAAAACTTTTGAGAAAAAAACTTTTGAAAACTTTTTGAACGTTTTCATATATGCCTGACAGGAAAATTTTTTGATTACTCGAAATCTACTGAATAGAAATCCATACCATATTCTGACATAATTTCCTATAAAGGGCGCTTAACAGAAAGTTGCATCGGGGCGCCAGCGCCAGCACCACTAGAGCCGGGCCTGCCCGGAATCATCCTCCAACATATACGGGATCAAAAATTTTCCAACGGATTTTTGCTATCGCACACGACTAAGACAACAGAATGTTTCTTGCTGTTTCTTTCTTGATAGTACCGAAGTCCCATCAGTGAGTTTCGGTAAGATCATTATCTGTGTTTGGCACAGCCCAAACCGGCTTAAAGACACCTAAAAAGAAAAACGAGGTTACTAAAATATCAGACAAATGTAATAAAACACCTCCCTGTGATCATATAAAGAAATGTCCTCGACAGGAGTAGCAGCCATATCAGCAGAACTAAACGAAGATAAAAACAAAACAAAAATGAATTGAAGCAATAAAATAAATTTTTAAAAACCGACTTCAGAAAAACCAAAAATAATGCACAAAAAACCAAAAATAATGCACAAAAAAGGATAAAATAATTGTTTGAAATTCTTTACAACATTAATCCAATCAGAATGGATTTAATAAGAATAATCACTTTTGAAGACGGTGCAACACCTGTTTTCGGGGTGATGTATTAAGGGCATAAGGCTAACAAAGAAATGAATACAATTTTCGCAGCAATAGTTAATGCAATGAAAGTCAACTACTACCTGGCACCGTCTTCAAAAGTGATTCTTCTTATTAAATCCATTCTGATTGGATTAATGTTGTAAAGAATTTCAAACAATTATTTTATCCTTTTTTGTGCATTATTTTTGGTTTTTTGTGCATTATATTTGGTTTTTCTGAAGTCGGTTTTTAAAAATTTATTTTATTTCGTACTTTTTAGTCCGTTAATTTTCTTCGGGGGCAATAAATTATTTAATACGAGAAGTATGACACTCAGCCGCGCGCCGTCGAAAAGAATTGAGGCAGTAGCTAAATAGTTTTTGCAGTAATGAATTTGCGTATTTTCGGAGCAATTTAAAAAAAACTTATTTAATATGAAACAAAATTCCCCAAAGGAAATTAAAAGGAAATATTTATTGTGTCGATTGAAAAAAAAATTGCTCCAGATCAAAGAATCGAACTCGCAACCTCCAGGACGAGAGGCAAGCCTCTCAGTCGTTGTGCTACGGGAGATTGTTACAACAAGATGGCTAAATACGTAAATAAAGCTTTTCAGAAACTGCTTTAAATAGAATTTCATTCCAAAGGAATACTCTCTTACAGTCTGCATGAGTAGAGTATGCATGAAATTTCTCACCGAAGAGTTTGTAATTCTTTACAACATGGATTTTAGAAAGAGAAAAAAAGAAAAAAGTCGATCTACCTCCGGGGTTTGAACCCGCAATTTTTATTTGTAGGTCAACGCCTTTGCCGATTCATCCACCGGCCTCTTCTCGAGCACGCGACAATAAAGTAATTTGTTCGCTGCCTTTGAAAATACTTCTATCCGTTCAAGGTGTACTAATTTTACCAGTTTTTTACGCCTACCTTCGAACTCCTTTATCAGAATTTAAAAAAAATTGTACGGGACCACCGTGGGAAACTACCCTTTCAAACAAAAAAGAAAAAAAGCAAAAAAGTCATTGCGTTACAAAGTTATGCGTGAACAGGACCAAAAAATACCTACGCGTCGAATTGATAACCTCCTCCTTTTTTGAAGTCGGTTAAAAATAGAATATTTCAGAATACATCAAATAATAATAGAATGAAATCAATTATTTGAATTAAATAAATTAAATTAAAATAGCTTTAAAAATGTTTTTATTTTAGTCTGTTAAAAGTCACAGATTATTACTTAATCCGCTGACGCAGCGACACCAAGTGACCCTTGGTATACGACATGAGAAGACAGCACTCCTACCATTGCACGATTTCTTACCAGACGTCAGAATATCAAGAAGGTCCATGTTTGTGTTCTAATTATTTTCTAGTTTTTGGTACAGATTATGATTTAAAATAAAACCATTTAACTTAAAAGTTTTTTTACCTATTTTTATTGTATTCGTTTTAGTCTTAATACAGTCATTTTTGGATTTTCCTTTTTACAAAATTCTGGTGAAGTGATTTGTTAATTTGTTATGCATACCATATTGCCAGCGCCATTTTGAATTTTCGTATTTTGACGACAGAATCGTAATTTGTGGCCCTAAAACCCCCCCCCCCCATACCGGTTTTCAATGGATTCAGAACACATTTGCAAAATTAATCCGCCATATTGGCGCCGCTATTTTGAATTTTCAAATTTTGACCACCTAATCCTCATTTGTGGCCCTAAACCACCCGATACCGACTTTCAATGGATTCAGAACACATCTGCAAAATTTATCCGCCATATTGGCGCCGCCATCTTGATTTTTTTACAAAATTGTCAGATTGCATTGTCACGGGAACTCAATGTGTGTGCAAAGTTTCATAAGAATCGGTTTAGTAGCAGTCGTTGAAAAAGCTGTCGCAAGATTTGAACCAAACAAACAAACAAACAAATATACGAAGTCAAGCTAAGTAAAACCATTAAAAAAAATGTTCAGATTTTCACTCACAAAATTTATTTTTTCTTCTTCCATTTTAAATTTCCGCTTTTCCACGTTTTTACAATTCCTCTTTCTAAAGTTGACAGGACTTACGCCGCATACTACAAATTTTGAAAATTGCTCGAATCTGGCTTCATACTTCATTGTAGCGTGAAGTAAGAAGGGGTCAATGTGGCGTAATTAATAAATTCTTGTTGTTTTGAAGCTGTGCAGCTTGCGGCGTGAAGTATGCAGCGCCGAATATGTTTTAAGCGTGAATTCGATAATCGCCTACTTTTCATCTCTCATTTAAAAAAAAATAAAATTTCAATAAAAAATTTGAAATAAAATTTTAAATATAAAAAAAATTTCAAATGACCTGATTTTCATTTCAATTATTAATTTTAGCGCCCTTTGTTCGTGTGGCGCCCCGATGCTTTGCATCTTCTACTTCATCGGTTAAGCCGGGCCTGACTCCGGGTGTCTCATAGTCGGGAAAAGTGGAAGCCGCAGTTGTTAGGCGCCGGAACTGAAACCAATGGAAATTCATTACGGATATTTATGTGGAACTTTCCTTTTCTCATTTTCTTCATAGTACATGCATTCCGCATCAAAACAAAAGATCGCCCGATCGGTCTTTCTTTTGAATTATATTTATTGTACATCGCATATAACTTAAGTGTACATTTCTTGCAATATGTTTTATAAGTTTAATTTCCCATCAGATCCAACGCAATTCCATTACAGCCCGTAGACGATCGACGACAATGTATTTTACCACTTTACAAGATCTCTTACAATATTTGAGTTAATAAAGAGCCACTTACATCGCCATTGAATTTGAACAAAACACTCCATTAATATTTATGAAATTGTTTCATGATGCTTCCTCTCGGCTCATCATGATCATATATTGTTTATCTGGGATCGGCGATCAAACAAATACTACATATTACTTGACTGACATCTTACTTTGTTAGTCCGATCTTCAAAGAGCTTAAAGGTAAGAAATAAAACAAAGATTTCCTGGAGTAATTAGAAATTCATTTAACATTAAAAATTCTTTTGAATATTATCAGTAATAATATGGTAAGTAGTTTTAATTATAATTATACGATAGATTGAAAATAATTGGTGGTGTTTTTTAGTATAAAGATACAAAGTAGCTGTATTCAACCCTGTGTTTATGGGCTATAAAATATTATTTTATGGCATTCGTGGTGATATTGTGTGACTATAAAATTGAATGACCGCAAAATCGGATAAAGAAAATACATCGAAAGGTTGAGTAATTTCTACTTGAAAATAAGTCAAACTTTTATCTTTATTAAGATGCAGTCAACTGGGGTCAATAATTACTTAACACTTGACAAACAGAGGAGGCAGTCATTTCCACGTCTAAAAATCATTTCATTTTTTTATCGGCACTTTAAAGTGTCTTTGAGCAGCATGGAAAGCCTCTTATGACCTTCCTTTAGAGCATTACCGCACTAAGACTCCGTATTAAAAAAATTTTCATTGTCTTTGAATCGTGTCAAAGACCTAAGGGAAAACGTTTTTCTTCAAAGATTTTCTTAATTCAATGTAAAGATCTTTTAATGCGATTATTCGTGGTGTTCTGGTAAAAATGGTATGGTATGGCTGATGTGAACCTAGGAAATATGTATTTCATGGCTTATTCGCAGTTTCTCAAAAAGTAAACAATTGTACCAACAGGGATGAATGATAATGTGTTAGTGCATCTTTGTAATGATGGACTTCTGATTTCAACCTGGCGTCTAGTTTCAATTATAGTCCAAGCAACGAAGACAAAAAAAAATGCGCAATAGAAGAAAAAATACATATGTACCTACCCAAATATTGGCACAGTTGGAGAGAAAGGTGGCCTTAACAACATACTAAAAATATCGGGTGGTGGGGTGGATACCCTTTTTCGTTAGGATCAATACTTAAGGAGATATGGAAGGGCGAAAATGGTATATTTTTAACAAAATTATTTTTATTGTTAAATATCAAGTTGTCTGACGATAGGATACGTTCAGGTATAAATAGGGCGATTCTGCGATATCCTTTGCCATAAACTCATTAAGTTTATGACTCCTTCCTACTCACTGATCACTTTTTAGTAATTTGTAATAGTCCAGTCAAATTAGTAAATGAAATTGCATTTTAAGAGGTACGGAATTTTTTTTTTGATTTTTGTTCGGGTACATCTGACAATGATAAAACCAAGTTTGTGGGGTCGCAGTGGCTTGGGAAAAGCCGCCATCTTGAAAAAGAGGGAGAGCTTGTTTATATTAAATAGGTCGTTTGCCTGCAATGATAGCTGATAATGATCAATGGCAAAGTTGTGGAGAATAAAATTATCTAAAAAATGAGTCCTCGACGAGCTCTGTAAGTTGATTTGGCTCAAAGTAATGGCCGGTCAAAGTTCAACCATGATCGAGTGGTGAGGGTTGAATGCAGTTTTTTGCAATTAACTCGCCAACTGTTAATTTTTTTGGGTTAATGCCCATTAACGAATTTAAAGTCCTAGTAATTACCTTTAAAATGAGCCCTTAACCGTCGTTATCGGTTGTGTAGTTTGCGAGTAATCCCAAGCCAAAGTTCGCACTGGACGTGCCTGAAATAACTGATAATGCCATTTTTTTTGAATATTTCGTTAGCGGTTGCTCCTATGAAAAAGTAGTAAATGACAGGAATACGGGCAATGAAAATATCTTTCCAACGAGGTATTGGTCGAAACTCCATGTCGTTTTATGTCCGCGATACAGCGGGTCAAAGGTCAACGGAGAGGTTTACGAATTTTTAGCTATTTAACAACTGAAAATGATAATTATGGGAAACAGTAGCTGAGAATCATCAGTTTTCACATTCTAAAAATAAAATTTTTGACTAAAAACTATAATTATCAATCAGTAAAACTTTCTGACGAAAGAAAGAATAACAATCGAAGGTTTACGAACCAAGATACTTTTCCGAAATAGTGTGGGTTGAGTTTAGTTGAGTTGGATTGAATTTAGTTGAGTTTAGTTGGGTTTGGTTGAGTTTAGTTGAGTTCAGTAGAGCTTGATAGAGTTTAGTTGAGTTTAGTTGCTAAGAGTTAGAATAATAGTTACGTTTAGTTGAGTTGGGTTGAGTTTAGTTGAGTTTAGTTGCTAAAAGTTGGGTTGAGTTTCATGTAATGCTATGGCCATTATTGTTAATAGGTTTTTTTTTAAACGAGTCACGCTCATAACATTCTCTTGTTCAGTGTTTTACTAAAAAAAATTCAGGGTCAGAATATCAAAACTGATGATTCTCAGCTACTATTTCCCATAATTATAATTTTCCAAAGTTGTTAAATTGCTAAAAATTCGTAAACCTCTCCGTTGACTTTTGACCCGCTGTATCGCGGACATAAAACGACATGGAGTTTCGACCAATACCTCGTTGGAAAAATATTTTCATTGCCCTTATTCCTGTCATTTACTACTTTTCCATAGGAGCAACCGCTAACGAAATATTCAAAAAAAATGGCATCAGTTATTTCAGGCACGTCCAGTGCGAACTTTGGCTTGGGATTACTCGCAAACTACATAAGCGATAACGACGGTTAAGGGCTCATTCTAAAGGTAATTACTAGGAATTTAAATTCGTTAATGGCCATTAAGCCAAAAAAATTAACAGTTGGCGAGTTAATTGCAAAAAAATGCATTCAACCCTCACCACACGATCATGGTTGAACTTTGACCGGCCATTACTTTGAGTCAAATCAACTTATAGAGCTAGCCGAGGGCTCACTTTTTAGATAATTTTATTCTCCACAACTTTGCCACTGATCATTATCAGCTATCATTGCAGGCAAACGAGCTATTTAATATAAACAAGCTCTCCCTCTTTTTCAAGATGGCGGCTTTTCCCAAGCCACTGCGACCCCACAAACTTGGTTTTATCATTGTCAGATGTACCCGAACAAATACCAAAAAAAAATTCCGTACCTCTTAAAATGCAATTTCATCCTCTTTTTCGACTAATTTGACTGGACTATAATTCTTACAAAAAATAAGCAATGAATAAAAATGTGCTCGTTCAGTTTACTTTAGGTCGAATCGTTCTGGAAGGAGCCAATGTTTCAGAGGAAGAGAAGAGAGAGATCTAAACTATGTTGACCAAGGTGGAGGAACTTACTCCAGACAAAGTTGACGAAAATGCTTCCTTGGTGTCAACTTTGACGAAATTCCAGAGTCATCCAGAATCCTTCAAAGACCATGGGCCTACCGCTGCTTTGTGGGTGCAGTACTTCAATATGATGAAGAAGTTCATTGATTCTTGATTCTGAGAGACGTGGTGCTTGGGACGGCCACCTGGTGTGTTTACAGCTTATGATCCCTTTCTTCCACGCAAATGATATAACTGGAAAAGAGCCATCCGCAGGCGTACAAGGAGTGTGCAGAAAAGTTCGCACAGGTACACCTTGGGCAGGAGTTTGGTCGGATATGGTCATAGAACAAACTGTGTTATGGGCTCCATGAAAAGTTCAGGAGGAAGAGGTATTTCTGATTCTGTACTCTCCAAGTGGATTTGTGGATCACCGGAAGACATCGCCATCTTCACATAATTGGAGGGGTTCGCTGGAATGGTTTTTGCAAGTACAAAGCAGCACGTTGATCACTTGCTTGGTATCACGCCAAAAGAGAGAGTCACGAGATCGAGCTAAGATTCACGAATGGTTCAATGACCATCCCCCTTTTCCAAAGTTGAATTCGATCATGACGCTGTCAACGGGCGGGCATCCTTTCAAATTCCAAATTAAACTGCCACCAAGCCCGGAAGCAGTCTAAGAAGAATGTGCTTTTGTCACTAGTCAGTATGAGCTGGTTAGTATGAGAGTCCTCCTACATTTCTTCAATTTGCCATTATTTCGTTGCAGAAATATTAGGGTGAAAAGTGTACGGTGGTTTTTGATGGTCACAGTGATGTGAACAGCACAAAATGAGCAAGGCAGAAGCGAAAGGGGCTAACAAAAGGAACAAAGCAAGACTGACCACTTGCTCACCGAGCAATTGACAGCAGCAGCGATTGCAGTGGCGAATCCAGAAACAATTCTTGGGAGGGGAAATTAAATTTTACTCAAAATCTGGAGATGATGTTATCTGAAATAGTATTCGGTGTATAGTAAAAATTATAGTAAACAACTTGACTCCCTAAGAATAAAATAACTCACAAAAGCCTCGTAGTCCAACAAAAGATTTTATTGATGTCGTATATGAGGATATGTACGAAAATTCAGCCCTTAGACGGTTTCAAAACTTCAAAATTTAAATATAGGTGCACGCACTTGAAATTTTTTGTTTGCTCTTTATCATGTAAAAGCTGAGAAAAAAATATGGTCCAAAAAAAATGTTTGGCACGTACTTTTTTTTTAAAGAAATAATAATTTGTTTTGAGCTAAATTTGATGTTTTTGAAGTGAAAACTTCTATAGGCACGTTGGGCACTTTTTGGCCTGGGGAAAAAACTAAAAACTCGCGTCACGCGCACTTTTTTGTGTGCCATCACGCGCACGTACCATCACGTGAGAAAAATGTTTCCTTTGGGGGTTTTAGTTTTAATTATGTAGTATGAATTATATATTATATATTAAATATTATATATTAAATATTATATATTGAATATCATATATTTAATATTATATATGCATTAAATATTATATATTAAGTATTGTGTATTATGGACTATGTACTGTGTACTACGTACTATGAACTATGTACTAATTATTATGTTCTATGTGCTATGTATTATGAATTATGTAGTATGTACTATGTACTATGCACTATGTACTATGCACTATGTATTGTGTACTATGTACTACACACTATTTACTATGTACTGTATATTATGCACTATTTACTATGTACTATATACTATGTACTATGTATTATGTCCTATGTACTATTTACAATGCATTATGTATTATATACTATGTACTATTTACTATGCACTATGTACTGTATATTATGCACTATTTACTATGTGCTATATACTATGTATTATGTACTATGTACTATGTTCTATGTACTATGTACAATGCATTATGTATTATATACTATGTACTATTTACTATGCACTATGTACTGTATATTATGCACTATTTACTATGTGCTATATACTATGTATTATGTACTATGTACTATGTTCTATGTACTATGTACAATGCATTATGTATTATATACTATGTACTATTTACTATGCACTATGCACTGTATATTATGCTTATTTACTATGTACTATATACTATGTATTATGTACTATGTACTATGCATTATGTCTTATGTACTATGTACAATGCATTATGTATTATATACTATGTACTATTTACTATGCACTATGTACTGTATATTATGCACTATTTACTATGTACTATATACTATGTATTATGTACTATGTACTATGTTCTATGTACTATGTACAATGCATTATGTATTATATACTCTGTACTATTTACTATGTACTATGTACTGAATATTATGCTTATTTACTATGTACTATATACTATGTATTATGTCCTATGTACTATGTACTATGTAATACGTACTATGTTCTATGTACTATGTACAATTCATTAAGTATTATATACTATGTACTATTTACTATGCACTATGTACTGTATATTATGCTTATTTACTATGTACTATATACTACGTATTGTGTACTATGTACTATGTACTATGTACTATGTACTATGTACTATGTTCTATGTACTATGTATAATGCATTATGTATTATATACTATGTACCATTTACTATGTACTATGTACTATTTACAATGTATGCACTATGTACTATCCACTATGTACTATGGCGATAGAAATCCACACATTTGAAAATTGGTATGTGGGTATAAAGTTTAATCGTGCATTTCCGAAGCTTGGTTTAGCCTTCCACGCGACTCATCGGATACCAAAAATGTATGTACATCGTTCATTATATTTATAGGAAGTGAGTAACTACTTTTGACTGCATTAAATTAGTTATCCTAAATTGATGTTAAAATGTCTGTATCCATCAATCTTTCTCATGTAAGTATAGTTATAATAAATATAAAAATATAGGTATATATTATGTATATATATATATATATATATATATATATATACATATATATATATATATATATATATATATATATATATATATATATATATATATATATATATATATATATATATATATATATATATATATATATATATATATATATATATATATATATATATATATATATATATATATATATATATATATATATATATATATATATATATATATATATATATATATATATATATATATATATATATATATATATATATATATATATATACTAGTTGGACCCGGCATAAAACCTTTTTGCCCGCAATAGTTGGCCAGCATATCTGTTTCAGTTATTTAGAGTTCAATGGCAATTGTGATGGAATTATAAATTAAATTTGTGAAATGTTAGAAGGAAAAGTAATTTTCATGAAAGGTAATTTTTTTTTAATGTACAAAAAATAAATATTTATATTTATTTTTAATCTTAATATCAACAGGAATAAACTTTTTATCTTAATGCTATTTGATGAACAATATTTTTAGTTAATCCCTGAGGGGTAAAAACGAACAAACCTGATGGTTTGCCAACCCTTGAACACGCAACATATAATTGGCCATGTGAAAAGCACGGATTTTCTAGATCCAACCCACAAATTGACATTGTTTGGCCTTGTGACTTATTAATAGTCATTGCGAATGCCAAGCGAATTGGGAATTGCAGGCGTTTGAATGGAATGGGCGAGTCTGATGGGATCATTGGGATCCGTGGTAGAAGAACAACTTCACCTTGAAACTTGCCGTTTAAAATGGTAGTTTCAAGAACATTACTCATGATTTTTTTTATGATCAATCGCGTGCCATTGCATAGCTTTGGTGCATTCAAATTTCAAAGTAAAATTATTGGTGAACCAATTTTCAATCGCAAGTTATGTGGTGGCATTCCAGGTAAATCCAATGAATTCAAGAATTCAACAGGGTAGTTAACAATTTCTTCAGGATCGACAACAGTATCGATCGATTTGAATGATATTTCATTGCCCGGCAATGACTGTTGTATTTTAAAATTAATTGCGTCGACATCTATATTTTTTGCGGCTAAAATAGTTCGGTCACGTAGCCACGCATGATTAGTGTAATTAGCTTGTAAATCTGGAAATATACTTTCGATCAAACTATCTTTAGTATCGACCATGTTGCAAAAATTTTCTGGGAGTCTGATGTATTGTGTATTTTCATGCAATTGTATGGTGCCGTTGCCAATGTTGAGCAATTGTTCTGAGAATGCCAATGCCAATGGATCATTTTGAAGTTGAACACGCATATTTATGGTAAGACATAATTTCCTGGCACTTCGCCATAGGTATGATTCTTTTAAACATGCGTTAATTTCGTCCGCATATGTAGCACGTGGAATTACCGGCAATGTCTGTCTGAAATCACCGGACAGCAACAGTAGAGCACCACCAAAAAGTCTGGTATTATTATTGAGATCTTTCAGCGTTCTATCGAGGGCTTCAAGTGAATGCTTGTGGGCCATAGTGCATTCATCCCAGATAATAATTTTGCATTTTTTCAAAACTTCAGCCATGCCTGAATGCTTCTTTATGTTACACATTGCGTCTGGATTTGTGTGAATGTTCAATGGCAACTTGAGTGCTGAATGCGCAGTCCTCCCACCATCAAGCAAGGTAGCTGCAATGCCTGATGAAGCAATTGCCAACGCAATATGACTTTGTGATCGAATGCGCGCAAGTATCAGTGAGATGAGGAATGTTTTGCCAGTGCCACCTGGTGCGTCCAAAAAAAAGAATCCTCCTTGTTGTGATGCAATTGACAAATTAATTTGATCATATATATTCTTTTGTTCAGCAGTGAGCAGTTGCTCATTATTAGCAACGAAAGTAGCCAAAGCTATGGTATCGAACTGTTGTTCGCGCTGAACATCGCTGTTAATGATTTGTGCTGCTGGGCGGTTAGTCGATGGCATGCCGAAATTAATGAGTGGCATATTCGAAATGAGAATACAAATATCCTCAATCTTTACTAAGGCCTCGTTATATATTTCCGTCGAAAAATCGATATTTGTATCTTGATCAGCAATCCGAATGCGGTGTAGAATGTCCTCACTCATCGAATCTTTATATTTATCCCAGAGAGCAGAAGCTTCAGACGGAAAACATGTCGTCAATAATATAGCGAATAATTGACGAATTTGATGAGGAAAGGAACTCAGTACTGCATCTGCAAGTGTGAGATCCCAATGGTTATCATCTTCCAGTAAATGCAATTCGCGACACGCATTGAATTACGTGTCGTACAAAATACCATTGACTGTTCGCAAATATTGAAAGGATGTCGGTCCAGGAACGTTAACCAACAACAAACGCAAAAAAAACATTCGCGTTGCTTTGGATGGACTGTATATAATCGGCCTAAAGTATTTGCCATAAATATGTCGACGTATCCTTCGATTGGAACGCCTCGCTTTCGTGGTTGCCAATTTTTTGACTGTTTGTTCCATGTGAAAAATCGTGGCACATCAGTATACATTAATGTCTTTGCGAATTGACCCAAAATATCTAGTCGGCTGCATAGATTGAAAAACTCCTTATAAAAAAAATTTACTCCAGATAACAACAGGTTGTATATGCTAATTTTACAAAGTGGCCGACTGTTGATAGTTTTTGGTCAGACAAACCAAAAATTGTAGTTTTCGGGTGGTTGGAAATAATAACGGTTTATCTGCTGTGGTCCTTTTATTTTTTTGTTTAGATTTGTACATGTCATCCAGTGTTATTGAAACGCTTCAACCTATTTTCATGAATAAGGTATCAGGGTACGCAGAATACTCCCACCTATCTAAAATTGTAAAAGTGACGGTTCGGCTGCACCAACTTCCAGATTTAAATGGCTCGCCTCAATACAGGGGTTGTTTTTAAAAAGAAATATAAGTAAAACCCAAAGGAACTACGGAAAAATCTAAATAAATTTCACTGCGAATTAGTTTTATTAGCTTCATGGCCTACCTATATACTGTTTGACAGCTGCGTAAATGTGAAATTGTCATTAAATTGGGGTTTTTGAAAAATGTCAGATTCAATTTAATGACAATTTCACATTTACGAAGCTGTCAAACAGTATATAGGTAGGCCATGAAGCTAGAAAGTAATCTCAAGTGAGAAATCCCAAAATTACCAATTTTTTTGATTTTTCAGGTGTTCCGTTTAGGTATCGGTTCAAATTGTGATTCTAAACCATTCTCGAATCAACTTAAATACACACAGAAAATTACATAAAGATCAGTCCAGCCGTTTAGAAGGAGTTCAATAACATACACACGGACAGAAGAAATTTATATATATAGATATATATATATATATATATATATATATATATATATATATAAACAAAATTTATTGATCCTTATCCTATTGTAATATTAAGATTGATTTGGAAATATAGACTGGCCGGCCATAGAAGTTTTCACTTCCAACGTGTGGTCCTACGCACACTCATATTTTTTTTTCTTAAACACGCTGTATTTTAGTGGTTAGTGGGGATAGTCCCTCTCTAGAACAATTTTTTTCTTCAATTACATCCAGGAATCACCCCTGATAATATTTGCCACGTAGTCCAACAAACGATCTATCGAACGTCTGATGACCTATACAAGTCGCAAATGAGTATTTCAAGACCTAAGCGGAACCCTATTATTAGGTATATCAAGCTAGCTGGCCAAAAAGTCGTGCCACACACGTGTCTAGGTTTATAATTTGTCGCTAATTTGTCGCTAATTTGTTACGTCAAAAAAAATTTTGTCGCTCATCTCATTGTTTAGAAAATGATGAAAACCCTAGCTTGATATCAAGCTAGCTAGCCACACACTGTATCTTTCCAACTAAGCAAGATAACAAAAAGGCATTGGTGCAGTAATTTGTCGCTAATTTGTCGCTGAAAGGGCCACGTAACGCCGATTTTGTCGCCGCTTTTTTAAGGAGCCAGAAGGCGATTATTACCGATCGGCGTATCAAGGTGGCTGGCCAACGTGCGTTTCTTCCATTTCAAAGGAGATAACAAAAGGCCATTGGTGCAGTATTTTGTCGCTAATTTGTCGCTGAAAGGATCACGTAATACCGATTTTGTCGCCGGTTTTTTAAGGAGCCAGAAGGCGATTATTACCGATCGGCGTATCAAGGTGGCTGGCCAACGTGCGTTTCTTCAATTCCAAAGGAGATAACAAAAGGCATTATTGCAGTAATTTGTCGCTAATTTGTCGCTGAAAGGATCACATAATACCGATTTTGTCGCCGGTTTTTTAAGGAGCCAGAAGGCGATTATTACCGATCGGCGTATCAAGGTGGCTGGCCAACGTGCGTTTCTTCCATTCCATAGGAGATAACAAAAGGCATTATTGCAGTAATTTGTCGCTGAAAGGATCACGTAATACCGATTTTGTCGCCGGTTTTTTAAGGAGCCAGAAGGCGATTATTACCGATCGGCGTATCAAGGTGGCTGGCCAACGTGCGTTTCTTCCATTCAAAAGGAGATAACCAAACAGGGTTTGCGCCATAATTTGACGCTAGTTTGTTGCTGGAAGAATAGCGTAATTTCCATTTTGTTAGTAGCAGTAGGAAGGTAAATGAAGCTGATTCCCCTAATTCGGTATTAATCTTGATGGCCAGAAAGCGTAGCCGTGCTTGTTTGTTTGCTGAACTATATATTTTTTCTATATGAGATTTAATATTTTCTGTTTACTGAATTGTATCGGCTGCAATTATTTTAATTAATCGAACAAGTAATCTTTTAAGGATATGTTTGCATCGCCAGTTATGTCAAGTTAAGGGGGTTGTATCACAAAACCGTTGTTTCAAGTTATTTTTTGTCAAAAATTCTTAAAGATCGTAAAATTTTATAAAAAGAAACGGGTTTTGGATAAAAATAAAAAGATTTGTGTATGGGTGTGTGTGGATGTTTGTTTTTAGATGTTCATTTACCTTCCTACCGCTACCAACAAAACGGAAATTACGCTATTCTTCCAGCAACAAACTAGCCACAAATTATGGCGCAAACCCTGTTTGGTTATCTCTTTTTGAATGGGAGAAACGCACGCTGATAGGCCGATCGGTAATAATCTCCTTCTGCCTCCTTTAAAAACCGGCGACAAAATCGGTATTACGTGATCCTTTCAGCGACAAATTAGCGACAAAAAACTGCTCCAATGCCCTTTTGTTATCTCCTTTGGAATGGAAGAAACGCACGTTGGCCAGCCACCTTGATACGCCGATCGGTAATAATCGCTTTCTAGCTCCTTAAAAAACCGGCGACAAAATCGTTATTACGTGATCCTTTCAGCGACAAAATACTGCACCAATGGCCTTTTGTTATCTCCTTTGGAATGGAAGAAACGCACGTTGGCCAGCCACCTTGATACGCCGATCGGTAATAATCGCCTTCTGGCTCCTTAAAAAAGCGGCGACAAAATCGGCGTTACGTGGCCCTTTCAGCGACAAATTAGCGACAAATTACTGCACCAATGCCTTTTTGTTATCTTGCTTAGTTGGAAAGATACAGTGTGTGGCTAGCTAGCTTGATATCAAGCTAGCGTTTTCATCATTTTCTAAACAATGAGATGAGCGACAAAATTTTTTTTGACGTAACAAATTAGCGACAAATTAGCGACAAATTATATACCTAGATACGTGTGTGGCACGACTTTTTGGCCAGCTAGCTTGATATACCTCCTATTATTAGCCGGTTAAACTGGCGAGATGCCTTATTAGGCCATTCCTTCACGAGAGACCATGGTTCTAGGAGCACTAGCATTTTTTTGGGCAAGGGAGTGTTTAAGAGATATTTGCAAAATACTGATTTTTTGACCTTTTGAATAAATGTTTTTGCTCCCCACGGATCGTTTGAAAAATTCGACATTTCATTGGTGTTTTCAAGGGCTCTTCCAATTTTAAGCTATTTTCGATTTATGCTGCAGTTGAATTTTTATTTTGACTGGGTATTAAAAAACCGTGGGTACACCTGTGTTTTAGGCCTGACTGTTGACTAGATTTGATCTGATTTAAACCTATCCGTACCAATTTATACGAAAATTGTTTCATCAATGCAACAAATGAACTAAAAGAGTTAAAATGAATGTGTTCCTGTGTCCCTTGAAATTCGTTGGTTTGGGTGGGTGATAGTGCAGGTTTATATGCTCATACAAAGAGTAGAAGGACATTATTTTTTAAGTGGGACATTCCAAAAAATTGAGGCCTCAGTACGATTTCCCGTCGTGTAAGGGACAAATGTACTACCCCGCATAAGTCCCGCTCAATTTTAACCGTAGGGAATGTGTTAATCAAAGAGCTCGCAGAAATATTGTAGCTAGATGTAGTAACTTCTAAAATGAGGCGCGTTTTTTAAAATTCAACAATTTCAGATACAGACAAATTTTGATTAGATAACATTTCAAACTAAGCACACAGCTACAATTTAAAAAAAGGGGGGTGGCATTTTTTCAAGATTTTTTTTTTCATTAAAAATAAAGGCAGTATTTTTTATGATTATATATAGAGAGGTAAATTTCCTAGTTTAATTGCTTTCACTCGACATTTTTTTCAGAACTAAAGTAATCCATAAACCATAGAGCTCTTGGGAGGGGGGGGGGGGAATGAGGGACATTCCCCCCCCCCTTGAATCCGCCACTGGGGATTGAAACCACTGTTTTTAAGAACACCTTTCAACTACAACTGTGCAAAAATTTGGATAGGTATGTATTTTTATCTCTATTTTTCCTTCGTTGCCTGGACTATTAGCTTATTTTATTGCGCGGTCCATATTAAGACATCAATGAATGTGGAACACAAATTTAAGATCTATTTCTAGACTGATTAGTACTCAGGTCTTAAATAAACAACTATTGAAGAAGGTGCAAGATGTAATAATGGCATGGGCTACCGAACGCTCCCTTCCCAAAAATGCAATGCAATACAATACGCATTTCGCAAAGTAACTATGAATCACAGTAAAAAAAGACCACCCCTTGTTTCATATCCATTTTTTTTCGAAAAAGGGAGGAATAACAACTAAAAACGTTCATCATACCATTAATAATATATCAAGAGGGAGCAGTTAAATGATGCATCAAATGGTGTTTAAGGATTAATTGTGTTAAGTAAGAATCCCCCCATCACAAAACCCTCCACTGAGCATACCAAAATCCTTTCCTAATAATCCACCAATGCACCGATCAGGATCTCTTTGAGTCCCGCTCCAAGGGAGATGCTATATATTCCCTCCAGATTCCGTCATTTCACGTACCAAAATGCACACAAGGATGCTCCGTGATCTGTAACGTGTCCTTTTGCTCTTAATTTACTGCACGAAATCCGATGTGGTGTTTTTGGGGTACGTTGTTATTTGTTAGAGAGGGTAAAATTTCTACACGCATATGTTGAATTTCACAACAAAATTTTTGAGGGTAGTTTCCTAGATACAAAATTTCTCGAGGACTGGAGACATTTTCGGACTCGAATTACATCACTGACAAGACGAATCCTGGAGGCATTTTGGTATTTTCGAATATTTTGGGTATAGCCCTGGATTGCAGGAGGACACCAAATGCAGCAGCATTGGTGGGTGGATGTGACACGTTAATCAGTTTCGGTCTGTGGAGATGGTATCTTTCTCGTAATGAGATTCTTAGATTCATTTCCGTTTCAGGGTAAGTTCTTTTAGGGTAAAATTGTAATTGGGTTTAATTAACCACTTGCATGGTGAAGTTGGCTTATTTGTGACGCATCTTGACTTGTTTTAATTATAATTACGGATTTAAGGGTAATAGGATGTATAGTTTCACTTTTTATGTTGGTGATTTATAGCGGTTTCAATTAGAGTATATACATATGTTTTGAATAACAACTTTGGTTTTGAATGACTTGATCAATTTATTATTATTCAACATTCTTGAACGTGCTTGCTTTGAGTGGAATGCCATCAACTATTTCAAATTTATTCTTTTATAGTCCTTTACGATTGGATATAAAATGATTCTAGTTGAAATATGTGTGCCTGTTTCATTTTTTCAATTGAAACTCAGGGAATACCCTTTTGTACTATCTGTCCATCACCTGCGTTATAGGATAAAAAAGTTTAATTGTAATTCGATGGTGCTGAAAATGTGCTCAGCTCTTATTGCATGAATTTAAGAATATAGGCGGGTTTTCAAAAGCATGTAATTAAATGAATAAACAAATATCTTAAATGAAGGATGAAAGCGAGTACAATAGACAATGGCTAGTACAGTAGACGATTGGGCTAGTCCAGTGTAGTATTTTTTTCAGGGAGGTGAATAATCTCAGAAAATATTTACTACTCCAATCCACCTAAAACCACCACCAAGAATAGATTGAAATGCAATGAAACCACAAAGCTGAGAGTGCGTCCACCACTAGCGTGCCTTCGGTGTTGATAGAAGAGACGATCAACCTTGGGTTTGAAAAGGTATTGGCAGAGGCGGGATTTCGGATCTTTCATTGGGGGGGGGGGGCAAATTTGGGCGCTACTATATACATGAAAATATTCGTTAATATTAATGCTTTGGGTTTTGCTCAATTATATTGTTGTTGTGCTGCAATTATATTCATGGTTTTCAATTTGAACGGTTCCAACTGTTAATTCAACGATGTATTTCTCTCAGTGAAACATACATCGAAATATCGTTAGTGTTTATTATATATTATGATCACAAATGTTTATACATAACTGTAGGATACATATTTTAAAATCTACATTAAAAAATTCTTTTAATTAAAATTCAATCTTCGGTTTTGGAAGTTTTCAGCCTGCGCATAGACGATAAAGAGCGTTCGCAACTCGCTGAATTCATAGGTAAGTAAGGTGTAATATAATCTAATACGCTCAAAAATCTTTGGGAAAGCACCCTTCAGTTTTTTTTTCTACAATAATTTTTGCCCTTTCTGAATTGTGTTTACCGCAGATCAGTTCCATTTTGTAGAAACACTTGAGTGATAATTGCCTCTTTATTTAAATTTAAATGTTCGCAAATATCGTTTACACTTTATTTCATTTGGGTTAAGGTTTACATTTGCAAGTACTTTCGCGAAAGTAAGTAATTTTTGACATGAAAGTAGAACTTTCTTCTCCACTTACGCGATGTGAACACTGTATGATAGTGAAGTTCCACTTGCGCAAGTAGATAGAACCGAGTTCTATTTACTTACGTGAAAGTGATTGATCCGTAGAACAACGACCTTCACCGATCGAGTAACCCAATGGAATTTTTTTTCATGATAAATAATATGCTAACAAAAGTAACGGTGATGGGTTGCCTAACGAAATATGTTCAAGGCTATATTTAATAGGCGTTTTTTCGCCATTTTCCGCCCTTTTCTCTATTTTGAGGAGAAACTCTGCATTTTGGTGAAAATATCAAAAGAGCAAAGTTGTAGAGCATAAAATTTCCTAGAAATTTTGTCTTCACTGTTTTTTCGAATTCCGCATAGTTTCGTCGCTAGCGGCCGTTAAAACTTTCATATCCAATTTTATTTGAAGGAGGATTGGCCGCTGTAATCTACCTAAAACAAATGTCTTCAAAAAATTTCGGCCCTGTATAGAAGAGCTAGAATCGATGTTCCTTTGTGTCATTCATTCTATATATTTTTCTTTTAGCTAGGAAGCTTGGGCAGATCAGATTATGTATTAAACTTGGTTACGTCTTACATATTTCGAAAAAACAAGCAATTAGAAATATTTTGTGGATGCTACCAGTTACCAACATACATAGCAGAAGCAACCAACTTAGACTCTGTAGAATATAATCTGCTCTATTGCTCATATTGACGTGTTTTCAAAGAACTAGTCAATGGCCAAATCTGGATTATGTAGATGATTCGGTTATCATAGTAGGTACTATTGAAGCTTTACCGTCCATGCAGTCAGAGTTTTTTTCACAACAAGCCGAATACGTAGGAGTACTGTTATATATGTCAAACTCTATTGGAACTATCGCCAGCGAAAATAATAGAAAGAACAAGTCTCACTGATCGCTGGAGACTTTCCGTAGAGCAAGTTGGTCTAGTGGCATAGAACCAATGTTTGTTTATAGCTTACTAATTTTAATAAGTAACATTCAACGATTGGTCTGTCTTTCTATCACCGGGACTTATTCGCATTTCGGTGACGGCAGCGGTGGTCACTCTATTTAATTTGGTAACGTTCAATCTTGACGAAATCCTTGAAGTAGGGATAACAAATTCACTATAAGCCCCACCCTGAGCAGGGCCGTAGCCGGAAATTTGGCCCGGGGGGGGGCCCTGGACGTACTTAGAAATCTTCGTTACATGGATAATTCTATTATTGAAGTAGAATTAATTAAAGTGAAAAACAGTTTGCTTATTGTCAATGACGTTGATCAAAGTAAAAAATTCAAAATTTTAATTTTCGGGATTTCTTTACTGCCATAATCTCGAAAACCTAATTCGGATCAACACCTAAGTTCCCATGGATTGACAGTACGGCGAGTGCCCTGAGTCTCTCATTACCCGTTGAGTTTGGTATGTAAGTTTTGATGCTCTTCAGTGTCGAAAATGACCTCTCCACACTTGCCGTTGTGGCCGGAAGAGTGTCAAAACTGTTAAAAGATATTTGATTGCTGGAAATCTGCTTGGGTCACAAAAATCCAAAACTTCCAAAACCTCGGCATCTTTCTCGAGTTCTGATAATTTTTCATACCACAATTTATATTCAGCTTTTACAGCGGATTCTGATACTCGATCATTGGAGTACTTTTTCATTTGCGGTAAATCCAAGGAGAAGTATCTGTAAGCTTGAAAGGATATCATTAAGAAATTTCTCTGACAAATTCTGAATCAGCGTATCGAGCCAAGGAAGAAAATAGCAGAACGAAAGTACGCTTCAACAGAATCTGTTTGACAATTAAAACGAGCTGTTTGCTTCAACGTGAGTCTCGGAACTTTGAGTTCCATATCGAATGCCTCTTTCACGAGTTTTTCAGCTGCTCTAAAAATTTCGCCGAATGTATTTTTACCTTCTTCTTGAAGCGTATCCACAATTTTGTGAACATGCTTTACTGCTGATGCCAAATCACATGATTTTTCTTGCAGTCGAACTGACAAGCGAAGCGTGAAACTGAAAAGTCTGTCATAAACCAAGAGACTGACGTTAAATTAGCTTTTCTGAACTGCTGCAAGTAAGCACACCGCTGTTTTTGAAATGATCCAAGATTTCCCAGAAAGGACTCCGCACTTTTCCTATGGAATATGACTTTCGGCTAATTTTCTTGAAATTTTGCAGGTTGATAGTTCTCAATGGGCGCAAGGCCCCATAACCCCGGGGCTAGAGGGATTTAACAGATTTGTGAATGTAACACAATTTATTCTTGTAGTCCACCCAACAGGTACCCCAAACAACCATCCCTTTGACGGTTCAACCACTGACCATCTAAACCCTCCTTTCCTACGTCCCCACCCACCCGACTGTCAATAAAGACAAAATGCAGAGTACTCAGCTTTCAATTCATTCATTCTTGATTTTTTGAAAAATTGGCCTTGTGCCCGTTTCTTTCCGATTCGATTCGTTCGTAAACAATAATATCAAAAACTGGGTTGGGTTCGCGGGTTTTGGCGATTAAAATGTGAAAAGTATGGATTTTCGGGAATTCCGAATTTGAAAATTTTGAATTTGGAGTTGTGAGCATATTAATAGAGAGAAATTGTCATATGATAGTGATGTAGTTGGGAAGTTGGATTTTTTTGCTTTTTTTCTTCACATATGTTAAGATAAAGCGAAAAAAAAATTTCTGCAAAATCGGTCCTGTGCACGAGAAATTGCATAAATGTCCATTTTTGATGCATTTTGAGTGCAGTGCTACACTATTTTTATAATTTCTCCAGTTCTGATGGTCGTAGAAAAGAAAAGATATTTAAAAATTCAAATTTTTTAGTTTTTTCAAAGTCCTAAAATAGGCATTTTAAATAAAGTAACGAAGTATTGCGTATGTTCACAAGAAAGTACATAAAAAAACCTACAATTTATATAAAAATATTTTACCGTACGATGATTTGGCATAAAATGGCGGCAATTTTAAAATTTTTCGCAAGGTACCAATTGTTGCCATAAAAAACAAAATTTCTTTTTGAATTTCCAACCACGTATTTATAGCGACTATTTTCCCGTTATTTATTGCATTTTTAGTAAAAAAAAACAAATTTAGGATCCATTTTTAAAGTATTTATACCGAATCAGTTCGATAGTCTATTCATTCACGAGTATTTTCCAATTTTTTTTATTTTTCTACGACCAACTGGAGAAATTAAAAAATAGTGTAGCAATCAGAGACCGCGGAAGTGGGGTTGCAAGGATTGCGGCCGCAACGCCTGATAATTTCGCGGGGTGGCGCCGCAACCCCTGTGTTTTGAAATCAAAAAAGTATATACATTTTTAAATTCGATAGTGGTAAACAACATTCAAAGTTAACAGAGAAAATTCATTTTACATTTGAGCCCTTGAGAATCATAGTGACGTAAGTCAATTTTAAATTATTCGGAGTAAAATTACTTTCCCCACCACTTTCATTCTCAGCAATGTGCCGTTTTTGTTTGCAATGATAACAACACGCTGCCTTCAGCAGTTCTAACGGTAACTTGTAGCTACATAGTTTAAACATGGTGCTGATCAGGGAATGCGTAAATGATAAATTTTAGTCTTAACTCAGGCTCATTTACTCTTATACCGAATTTAAAATTTTGCTATTAAATTACAAATAAATAATTTTTCATAACCATTTTATCAAAGATTATGTGCCATACGCCCATACTGCCATCGCACCATCGTCGAATCTTTTTAAGTGTTTACAGATCAGCGGCCGTTATTAAAGCAAAAGCCAACAAATGAATATACAGGGTGTACTACAAAGAGTGACAAAGCGGCCGGCTGTGGATAGGTTATGGAGAACAAAAAATCGTATGGATGGGCGGGGGAATCGTAACAATTTAGCTGCTAGGGAGTTTTGAAGTTTTTTTAGCGTTTTACATATCACCCTGTATTTTTGTAACCCTATGACCTATTTTCATAAACAAGGTATCATCAAAATCAAAATTTCGTTTATTTTTAACTAACATTTCATCTAAAACCACTTTTTCTCCATAAAATACCTGGTTAACTAATTTTTTTTTTGCAAAATTGGAAAGCTTGGACAATTTCCTAAGAATAATAATACAATTTTCATCCTGCGGCTTTGATTTTTGGAGTTAAGCAATTTTAATGCTAAAATTGGCTCTATTTTGTACTTTTTCACCAAGCTGTGCTCTCTAAAGGCCCAACTATAATGCACGTAAGAAACGCACGTTACCTGGGCGCTCTCATGGAAATTAATGGGTTCGGCCATATTGTACGTACGTCGGTCATATTTTGTTTCGTTAAGTTTCGTTAAACGTAAAAATGGGAAAATAACCGCGCTCAACGTACGTTTTGTGAGAACTTGTAGTTAAATTGATGACAGCTGATTTTTTTTGTTGTCGTTTTGTGGGTTTTAAGCAAGAAAGAGTATGGAAAATGTGCTTCAAATTTATGGGAGTGATTTTGATGAGAAATTTATTAGAATTGAAAGTAAACATGATTATTTTTAATATGCAAAGATTAATAGCCAAGTTTTAATAGTCAATGAATAATATTTCTTCATTTTAATAATTTTAAACTTGTGAAAACTTTCCGTATACACAAACCATTATACGTTTGATGAAAGTTTGATATATACGCACCTCGGCTGACGTGGATTTCTTACGTGCATTATAGTTGGCCTTTACACTGTCCCCTTCTTACTTAGTGTTCGTCCCGAACACAGCTTCCAACAGGTCCCGTTCTTACCGATCGAAACTTTTTGGATGCGATAGATGACATCGTTTAACCTCGTGATGACCGTGGAGCTGTCGTTCCATTTCTTTTGTAGTTTTGGCGATTTACCTTTTATTCGTAGAGGATGGTATGCATAGCTAGACTGGATCTAGATCTGTTCGCCCTTAGGTCGTAGTGGGTCTTCATCCTGTTGGGCGATTCGCAAATTTAAATCACTTGGCGGCGTAATATGTTTCCCGAAAATCATCTTTGCAGGCGTCTGACCGGTAGAACTGTGGATAACTGTCCTGTACAGCGTTTTTTATTGAATTATATAGAGGTGTTCTTCGTATTAATTTGAAAACGTTATCGTTTCTACCGTTTTTACTGTTTCTATACTGGTTGGTCCAAACACTGGATCTCGGACACAACCTGGCAAAAAATTGAACGCAGAAGGGCCCTCAAAAATAACGTGAACTCTACAAGCGACCAGGAAAAACGACAACAACTTGAACGGGAATACTCCCAATTACACCGGGAGGTAAAGAGAAGTGTCCGGCGTGATAAAAGGCGGCAGATAAATGAGCTCGCAGAAAAAGCGGAAAACGCGGCAAACACAGGCAACAGTAAAGTGCTGTACCAAATCACTAAACAGCTCTCGGGAAAGCACTCTACTAGAAAGCATGCCGTAAACAGTGCGGATGGAAGGCTGCTGTGCAGCGACGAGGAGCAACTCCAAAGATGGAGAGATTACTTCTTCGCCGCCCTGAATGGTTCATTTACACAGGAACCTCAGGAAAACAACAACAACAATGCACCGCTAATAAGAATCACCACTCGTGCCCCATCCAAGACTGAAATAGTAACCGCAATTCATGCAATGGCTAATGGTAAAGCAGCTGGAAAAGATGGCATCCCGCCAGAATTGTTGAAAGCCGACTCCATCCTCATAGCAGATGCGCTACAGCCAATCCTGGAAATAGCATGGAATACCTGTACCTTTCCGGAGGATTGGACGGAAGGTATCATAGTCAAAATACCCAAAAAGGGGACCTAACAATATGTGACAACTAGAGAGGCATCTGTCTATTATCTACTGTGGGCAAAATCTTGTCCCACATATTACTATCAAGGATAAGAGAGGCAGTAGATCGAATGCTTAGAAGGCAGCAGGCTGGATTCAGAAAGGGCCGCTCCGGCATAGACCACATTAACACCTTGAGAATCATAGTGGAGCAGTCTACTGAATTCCGATCCCCCCTTTACCTTGCTTTCGTAGACTATGAGAAAGCGTTCGACTCGGTTAATAGGAGCTTTATATGGCGAGCTCTACGGCAACGTGGACTGCCGGATAAAATAAAAGAATTGATAAAAGCTCTATACAACAATTCCAAATGCGGAGTTCTTCACAATGGAAAACTATCCGACAGCTTTGAAGTGAGCTCAGGAGTACGGCAAGGATGCCTACTTTCGCCATTACTATTTCTTATAGTAATAAACGACATCCTTGTCAGCGCTCTAGATACTAGAACAGGTGGCATACAATGGGGATTGTTAGACCGCCTTAAGGACCTCGACTACGCGGATGATATCTGTTTGCTGGCCCACAGACACCAGGACCTCAAGAACATGGTAAACAATTTGGCAACAGAAAGTAGCTCGGCAGGCTTAAGGTTAAATCCGACTAAACCCAAAGAAATGCGGATAAATGCAAACACCCTTGAACGAACAGCGCTAAATAACCGTGACGTGCAACTGGTAGACAAATTCTGTTACCTCGGTAGTATTATTACCGAAAACGGCGGTACAGAAGAAGACGTCAGTTCCAGAATAAATAAAGCAAGAAGCGCATATGCATGCCTGTTTCACATATGGAGATAGACGGAGATCTCAATTAACACCAAACTGCGGCTGTTCAACTCCAACGTTAAGGCAGTTCTTTTGTATGGTTGCGAAACATGGAAAGTCACCCAATTCATCACGGGGCGCCGTATCCTAAAAATCCGCTGGCAAGATAGAATTTCAAATGAAGAACTATGGCGCCGTGCCGGCCAAGAAAGGATAGACGACCAAATCAGGCGAAGGAAATGGAATTGGATTGGCCACACCTTGCGACGCGAAAACGAGAATCTAGCCAAACAGGCCCTCGACTGGAATCCGCAAGGAACCCGTCGAGTCGGAAGACCTAGAACAACGTGGAGGAGAACTCTATTAGCAGAGGCCGCAACAAGCGGGAGATCCTTATCAGAGCTGAGAGCTGTCGCGCAAACAGAGTCCGCTTGAGGGCAACTGTTTCCACCTTATGTCCCATGAGGGATTAAAGGAGCAATTAGCTTAGTTATACTGGTTAGGGGAAATTTAAGAAATTTCCTAGATTTAAGAATGTGGCAAACTTCACGACAATAGAGGAAATGACCAGGATACACTATGGTCAATGTTCTTTCATTTGGAGCTAGGATGTGAAATTTTTCGATTTCCCACCTCTTGAACAACCTACATACAGCTGACTGGGAAATGACACTTATTTGGCAAAATTCGTCCCCTAGATTGGCCCCGAAATTTGAAATTTATTAGTTTTGGTTATAAATTCTTTATTTGCAACCTTAAAAACGACTAGATATCCACTTTTATTGGAATCGGAATACAATTGCAAAAATTCGTCCACCATATTGGCGCGGCCATTTTGAATTTATAAATTTTTATTAAACATTCGTTATTTGCTACCTCAAAAAACCCCAGATACCGATTTTCATTGGAATTGGCCAATTCGCCGTAATATGTGGTTAAATTTTTGTGGCCATCGGTTGGATGGTTTCAAAGTCTATAATGGACATAGAAACATTTTTTGTGTTTTATATATATATATATATATATATATATATATATATATATATATATATATATATATATATATATATATATATATATATATATATATATATATATAGATTGATATATAAGAAATTGTTAATTAAATAAATTTTCTTTCTATTTGGTAAAGTCAACCAAGTCATTTATTAGTACAGTTCCTCTCTTACTTCAGAATCGAGAGGGATTGCGTTGCAATGTTGCAATGCAGACGTCACTCTCAACATTCATTTTATTTTGCTTCGCCCACCGTAATATTTTACGCTGCTGTCTGTTGCTGGAGCTCGACCAAAAGTTGCCATACTCTAGCCAGCTACATGGCTGCAACATTTAAATATTTTGCTTGGATCGCTTTCGGCAACATGGAACACGTTTCGCTTATTCGACTAGGCATCTGCATTTTACTTATCTGTGTTTATATATTTTTATTGGAATGAATTGTAATGCAAAAGATTGTCGTTATCGCAATTAATCGAAGAGATGTTTCGAAAGTATACATTACGCATTCGAAGGATAATGTAAGGAATCGACTCTAGAAGGTTTCTATCCCTACTGGGTTGTTTTTGTGTCGCCTTTCGTTCATCGTTGTGTATACATGCTGCGTGTGCGTGGTAATCTAAGCTTGACGTTTGCCGCCGCTCATTTAAATTTTTGCGCTCATCGCCAAAAATGCCTCGTCTTTTGGCGGCTGTTGTTGTTTATAAAATATATTGTAAACATGCCACCCTTCCCAAGTGCCACCCAGTGCAAATGCACAGTCTGCACATATCGGTGTCGCGGCACTGTCATCCCCTTCCCCCACCCAGCGAAAAGAATACTCGCAACGGGCAACCCCAGTTAAAATAAGTTTCCGCGGTCTCTGGTAGCAATGCACTCAATGCAACGCAATTTTCTCGTGCATCACAGGACCGATTTTGCAGAAATTTGTTTTTCGCTTTATCTTAACATATGTAAATAAAAAAAACAAAAAGTCCACCTTCCCTACCACATCATAACTTCGCCTTTTTTGTTTAATTTCCCTCTACTATATTGGAAATTTTAAAAATTAAGGAAACGGGAAAATTTCGAAAATGCAAATTTAGGAAATTCGAAAATGGATATTCAAAATTTTCCGAACTCTTTGACATTCAAAATTCTAAAAATTCAAAATTTACAATATTGTGTCTCAGGCTTTCGGGGAGGGCCCTACCGCTGGCTACGCACCCTGACTCTGAGGTTGAGAACGAATGGTCATCTTGGCGACCGTCAACAGCGGGTATATTCTACAATTGTTGATATTTTGGAAGAGACTCTAGAAAATGGGATACTGCCCTTTTTGTTAACAAATAAAATAGACTAGAAGATGTATTACCTGTCAAGTTTCCGGTGTTCAGATAACGGGGCATTGGACTTCGAAAGGAACGAAAAGGTAGAAGCCGTGAACAAAGATGGCTCTGGCACTGTGTTTATCCATCCGGCAACGGCTATATGGCATTCAGCATTTTCAGCAGACGGCCCCAGGCTATTGCAGCTTGTGATGAAATATACTTTAAATTAGAAGGTCGCATAGTCAAATCCCGGCGGTTTGTTTCTATGCCCACAAGCAACGCTGTCGCAGATCTAGTTCAGTAGAAAATATGTCGAAATACTTGTCGGCATAATTATCGCGACATTGCCCTCTCAAAATTTCCTCTTATGGAGGATTGGAAGAGCGGTGGCCTGCTATTCCTTGAGTAGGTTGTATTTGTCCGCATTTGTTCTCTGTCTGAGGATCAGGATCTCGCTGCTTGACATGACCTGGCTCAAACAGCGAGAAATTACTGTGGAAACTGCTGAACAAGTTGAAACGGTTTAACAATGGGCGGCCGCGATAATTTGTGACATGATAAAAAGAAGAAGGTTGCTGTTTCAAAGAAGAAGAAGCTGATTATTAAGCTCCTTATGAAATAGAAAATTTAAAAAAAATACTTTATCTTCTAATGAGTAATGTCGTTTATTACAATTATGTGTCTAGCAAAATGTCAGCCAAATGTTCACTAGCAGCTGCACACCTCGATCCGATTGTCTACATGACACATTTCCCTATCGGACTGGGGAAATCCTTAATGGGATACCCTTTGCTTGGTTAACATTTATTCTGCCATTATAATAACGTTTTAATTTATGAAAGTATTTTACGATTATGCCTTATTCCTAATCAACGCCATCGGTCACTCTTTATGTTCTATCTTGAAAGTTTTAGTAAATTTCATCCCTCCTTTTTAACTAATCAATCGTCATCATATCCAATCAGTCACCATCAATAACTGCAAGCAATTTCGAAACCACAAAAATTCATTATTAAACTTCTTCTTCACACAGAAAACGTCTCTCTGATATCCTTAAACCACAGTCTAACCGCAACATGCAATCAAAATTCGTCACCACCCTTCCAATTGGAGCAGATGTCAAAGCAAAACTCTTAATCTAGCATCAAATTCTCGGATCAGTGGATAGAAAAAGGACGTTTCTAATAATTATTATCCTGCATGCTGTCGTCATCGTCATCGTATTCGGGGGTCGCCTTGATCCAGAAAAAAAAATATATGTAATTTCCCCCACCTATTCATAATGTCATAAGACTCATTTTCCAATAACGCGCACACATAAGTAACGCGCAAGGGAGCAACCCCCATTACAGGCAGGGGCTGGAAAATATAGGAAAATATTTAGATGAGTCTTCGTCCTGGGCCCCAACCGCCAGCTTTCTCCTTTTTGTGATATATGACCCATAATTAATCCTCGTAAGCTTCATCGCCGACCCTAGGAAATTTTCTGTTTTGGCAAATAAAAAAGGGGGAAAAGTTTAGATAATGGATGCCGAAAAATTGCAACTTTTGTTCCAAGTATAAAAAAAAATAATTTTCCGCGTTAACTTTTGAAGTTTTCCTTTTTATAAAGTGCCGCCACTGGTGTAATTACTACCAAGGGATCCTTGCTTATGTCTAAAATGCGAAGATTTATCACCTGTAAATAACGGGCGTACCTTTATCATTCCGAGTGCTGACTGACAGGATAATATTGTACACCCCCGCCCAAGCCTGGGACTCCCAGCGCAATTTTGTGCCCCGAAAATAGTCCTCTAATAGGGACCTGTCAAGGACTTCTTGGGCCTCCTGTCAATTATCGAATTCTCAGTTATTTTCGAAGAACAGATCGATTACAGCAATGTCCTGAATCTCTGAGCACACAGCACAGGCACCTTACCACTCACTCACAACACCATCCCTACGTCCACATGTCCTTGCTCCTTGGACGGGACGAAAAAATAAATAACGACCGATAGGAGAATGTTATTTTTCTTGTGATGTCACTTCCTGGAATCACAGGAGGAGGCAAAATCTGGCACCCCCGTTGGGATTCGGGATGTGCGGCTAGTTTGACTCGGAAAAAGGACAAAGGAAAAGCATAGGCTTGCGGTTATCTTTCATTTTTTCCTCTGGCATTCCCTCCGAGGAGGGGTGAGCGGCGGCGTCCATGTTTGGATTTTATTATAACCTGTCGCTATCAAGACAGGTGGCTATGACATAGGTCAGGAGATTTTATCTTTTGATTCCAGCATGGACATGGACATTACAGGTGACAGGTGAATGAGAAAAGTTTCTATTCCTTTTCCATTTTGGATGTGTGTATGAGAGCAGAAGACAAATATTTTTTCCGTTAGTCATGTGTGATTTTTATAGTCATGCTGGAATTAGGGCAAATTGCGTCTTTAAAGGGGATGTGGTGGAATTCTTTCTTTTTTGATCAGCTTTTTTGCGAAAGCTTAATATAACGATTCTGTAAACAATTTCTCTAATTAGTGTAGTTCTTTCATTATTCTCTCTACAATCTTTCCGATAACAGCTTGATGTCCTATGCACTTAATGATAGAACGACAACAGTGTAATACCCGGGACAGACTAGCATCATTAATGACGAATATGACGTCAGAATGACGTAGACCCATATAAAAGATATGGAAGTAAAATGGAGTCTACGTCATTCTGACGTCATATTCGTCATTAATGATGCTAGTCTGTCCCGGGTATAAAGGGGCTTAACTCTAAGCTCTGGTCTTTCACATAAAAAACTCAGACTCCTCTGATATGAAAAATCCATGTATAGTGGCTTCGTTGGTCAAGTCATAGTGCAATCTCTAGTAGTAAGCTTAGTTCGAAGGATAGGATATTTTTTAGGTGTTGCAGGGATGGCGATGAACCCTGCCCCGACTATAGAAATTTTTTGCTGAACATGATCAGGACCCGATCAGGCATGCCTGATCAGGACCGTGTAAGGCATGTAATGCAGATGATGCATAAGGACCTGATCAGGAATGCCCGATCTGGACCTCATCAGGAATGCCTGACCAGGACCTGGTCAGGAACTTTCCAGGATTACTTGAGTTGGAATCAATTAGGCTCTTTTAATCCGAAATTAAGCGGTTAAAAGCAGATAATTTAAAAAGAATTAATATGTTGTTATAATATGAGTTTATTTGTGTTTTTATGACTTTGGATGGGATGTTATGGCTGCTTGAAGGCTTCGGGAAAAGTTTTCAATAGTAATAATAAGAACTAGATTTCATTTATGCGGGATCCGGTGCGTGGATTTAGTCTGGGTTCCAATTCGTGATGGAGTTTGCAAAGTAGTTTTGGTGTAAGCATACTTTTAAGGCTGCGGATTTTTTTGTTGATTTTCCGTAACGATAGCACTACGTAAAAAAGGTTAATGCCATTTGATGGGAAATATCGCGATCTTTAATTTTGATTATTACCACTTCCCTCGGAAAACCAACGGTTTCCGAGATAATCGCGAAAAACCCCGAAAAACTGACATTTTCTCCCTTTTAACCAAAACAGCGCCAAAACTACAAGTCCTATGAGAAAAAGTATTATAACCTTTTTGATGGAGAATATCGCGAGCTTTAATTTTGGTCCTAACCACCTGCCTCGAAAAACTCAAGGATTTAGTAATAAGCGCAAAAGCGCACTCTTTGCCGATTAAGTGGTCGCCTTCACATTTTCGGGATTTTCCACGAATTAAAAACACAAAAAACTGTATTAAACACTGAACACCCAATTTTTTCACAGACATTATTGAAAAAAACACAAAATCCAATGTTTTACACAAATTGTTCACACCTTTTCAGAACAAGGAAAACTCGTGATTATCACTTGTCATTTTGAACAAACAAATGGAATTTACGTCTTCTTCTTTCTTGGTTTACAAAAGTTGCATCTCCAAAAACTTTCAATACTTTCCCACTTTCGACTAGAATTTATTTTTCATAAGATGAGGATTTCCTGATCTAGACCCGACTAGGTCACGACTAGGAAAACCTGGTGTGGCATGCCTTACCACTGCCTGATCAGGACCCGATATATGTTAAGGGGTTTCCTCAGCTAAATTCTAGTCGCGATATATCGAGTCCTGATCAGGCAGTGGTAAGGCATGCCACACCACCAGGAGCGTGTTCAAAAACCTTACTATGGTAAACCAACAGGTAAGCTGTGGTTATGCTGCATCACTTCGCTTAACCACCAAAGTTTATGTTTAACCATGGAGGTTTTTGAACGCACCGTGGTTAACCACAAGTTAAAGAAGAAAAAGGAAATAAAAACAAAATTTTCCATAAAATAGTCCTTGCTAATTGCTTCAATTATTTTATTAATTATTTATTTGCAATAATCCCTCAAATCCCACTTTGATTTGTTTATGTGTTTACCATTAAAACAACTGTCAGAGAGTTGTTTTATTCTTCTTCTTCTTAACTATCGCTAACCATGCTCCCGAGCAGGGTTAAAATTTAACTACACCATGGTTAACCACGGCAGTTTTTGAACGCCAAAAAGTTATGCTCGTGGTTATGTTGTAGTTAACCACGGAGTTTTTGAACGACAAAAGTTTACCATAGTTAACCATGGTTAACCATAGTAAGGTTTTTGAACGCGATCCAGGTTTTCCTAGTCGGGTTCTGATCAGGAAATCCTCATTTTATGAAAAGTCGGGATCTAGTCGGGTCCAGATCAGGATATCCTCATCTTATGAAAAATAAAATATATGAGGTTTTCGTAGTCGGGAACAAGTCGGGTCCAGATCAGAAAATCCTCAGTCGGGTCCAGATCAGGAAAAAAGTACAGTGGAAATCGGTTAACACGAAATCGTGGGGACAAGGCAAAGTTTTCGCGTATCCGAATTTCGTATTAACCGTTTGCTTTGAAATATGTATTCAGGGTGTATTTGTTTAGTTTACAAAGCGGCGGCTGGCGGTTGATAGGTTAGACGAACAAAAAATAATATGAGTGGTATTTTTGTAACCCTATATCCTATTTTTATGAATAAGGTATCGGTGTACGCGGAATACTCCCACCTATATAAAATTGTAAAATTGACGGGGTTTTCTCCAAAAAATACGTAGTTAACCTCACCTTTTTTTCAAAAGCGCATTATCGAACCGGGACTGGACTTTTATTTCGTGTTAAGCAATATTTCGCGTTATCAGTTTTCGTGTTAAGTGAACTCCACTGTATACTGAAAACAACAAATCTGGAAAAAATGATTTTAGATACCATATAAACCTTTAGAGTTACCTACAAAAAATATTGTAATATTTCTTCTCAAGCGTTCTCGGATTCGTCAGGGATTAATTGGAATTTTAACAACTTTAATTAATTCAAAACAAAAGTTCTTGCACACCTGTGCTCCTCCTTCCTCTTCTTGGCGGTTGAGTTAGAACAACCGTACTAAATTGAGATGTGACACTGCTTCTCGATGAATTGGAAATTTAACTTTTTCTTTTCGGTTAGCCCTTACACTGCCCCCTTCTTACTTAGTGTTCGTCCCGCACACAGCTTCATACAGTTCCAGTTCTTATCGATCGAACTTTTTTGGATGCGATAGATGACATCGTTTAACCTCGTGATGACTGTGGAGGGCCGTTCCATTTCCTTTGTAGTTTTGGCGATTTATCTTTTATTCGAAGAGGATTGTATAGCTAAACTCAATCGCCTTCCTTAAGGGGGTAGTACACTTCTTTTGCACTTTTTTTTAAGATTTTTTTTTGTAGTTAACTTTATTTTAATCTTACAAACTTTTTTATATATGATAAGTCTATCATCCAAGAATATAAAAAAATGTTTTTTGTATTTTTTTTTTCATAGGGCCCCAATACGGCTGCCTGAAGATGACCCCTTTTTAATCTGGTTGACATGATATCTCAACTCTGGATCGTCTGAAACAAAAAATTCAACGCCCATATTAAGATATAGATCAGTCTCTATCGTCTCTACCACGATAAAAAATGTTGGTCCAAAAAAAACAAAATGGCGGACTTTTTAATTTTTTGGGCCATTTTTTTTGCAAAAAAATGTTTAAAAAAGGGTTAAATATTAACCGATTTCCACAATCGTGGTAGGGACGAGAACTACACATGTATAGAGTATCCCAATCGGACCAATAGTTTTTTCAGAATCATGTCAACCAGGTCAAAAAACGTAGTTTCGAGAAAAACGCGTTTAAAGTTTTTTTTCTTAAAAATACGAAAAAAAGTATCTTACGCTCAATCAGCGACATGGTCCAGACATTATGCCTTCCTCCTTTTCGAAAAACTCACTTTCTGCCACTTGAATGAAGATGTTGATGTTTTTGGAAAATCGATTTTTTCAAAAATAAGAAGTGTACTACCCCTTTAAATCTAGATCCGTTCGCCCTTAGGTCGTAGTGGGTCTTCATCTTGTTGGTCGATTCCCAAATTTAAATCACTTGGCAGCGTAATCTGTTTCCCGAAAATCATCATTGCACGCGTCTGACCGGTAGAATTGTGGATAACTGTCTTGTACAGCGTTTTTTTATTGAATTATATAGAGATGTTCTTCATATTAATTTGAAAACGTATTTCTACCGTTTCTACCGTTTTTACTGTTTCTATACTGGTATTTAAGAAATTTCCTATATTTAAGAATGTGGCAAACTTCACGAGATGTGGCAAACTTCGCATCACGTGGAAATTACCATCATACACTATTGTCAATGTTCTTCCATCTGGAGCTAGGATGTGAAGATTTTCCGATTTCCCAACTCTTGAACAACCTACATACAACTGACCGGGAAATTACACTTATTTGGCAAAATTCGTCCCAATGTTGGCCCAGAAATTTAGAACTTATAAGTTTTGATCATAAATTCTTTTTTTGCTACCTTAAAATCCACCAGATACCGATTTTCATTGCGGCCATTTTGAATTCATAAGTTCTGATCATAAATTCGTTATTTGTTACCTTAAAATACCCCAGATACCGATTTTCATTGGAATCGGAATACAATTGGAAAAATTTGTCCGCCATATTGGCGCGGCCATTTTGAATTCATAAGTTCTGATCATAAATTCGTTATTTGTTACCTTAAAATATCTCAGATACCGATTTTCATTGGAATCGGAATACAATTGGAAAAATTTGTCCGCCATATTGGCGTGGCCATTTTTAATTCATAAGTTCTGATCATAAGTTCGTTATTTACTACCTTAAACACCCCCAGATACCGATTTTCATGGAAATCGGAACACAATTGGCAAATTTGGGTGGCCATTTTGAATTTCGGTAATTTTGTGGCGGCCATTTTGAATTTCGAAAATCGGGTTTCGAGGTGCGTCATGGTAGACCCCCACGGATCTTCGTGCAAAATTTCGAAGCTCTGCGATCACTGGTGCGCCCGCTATAGCGCACACATCGCGCATATACGCATACACAAATACACGCATACAGAAACTTTCTTTTTTAAAATATAGAAGATATAATTTTAAACAATGGGTTGAATTTTGATAGACTTATGATTCTTCTCGATAATTTATAGACTGCTCTTCTTCGTGGTTAGGGTGAGAAGACGGAAAAGGAAGAAGTGATGAAATCTTCAGGGAAACTAGGGAAACGTGTGGCTCGAATTTACAACCTTGCGCTGTTGCCGTGTTACACATATACCAAATCGCCAAAAGACCATTTCAGTGCCATAAGAGATGCAAATTCCTCCTGCAGCTATCGGTTCTATTTAAACTTTTTCAAGTAATTAAATGCGTTTTATTTAAAAATTAACTTTCTTCCAAATACCAATACAAATATGCAACAAAATAACCCTTTTCACCTGGTGTTACAAACTTTCTTCACTTGACAGGATTGTGAAGAGTCAACAGAAATTCTTACCTTCATTGGTTAAGAGAAAATGAAAGCCTTTAAGCTAATTTTTGCGGTTTCGTTTAACCCACCACACACCATCAAATATAACATATCTACCACGGAAATCAATATGTTTTGATGGTAAGCTGTTTCGTAAGTCGCAAAAATCAGGCCAAAATTATCCGTGATCGTTGAAACCTTCTACGAAAAAGTTTATTTATATATAAAGAGTCAATTTTCGTTGATGGTTTCATCAAGAATAAGTTCGTCTCGTTTCTCGCTATATAGCTATAGAAAGCGGTAATAAAACAAACTAACATGCTTACCTAAAATACATCCTAATGAGAAGCTCTTAAGAGTCGACAACACTAAAGAAGCTCTTGATTATCCTCAACACCTTAATCAATCATCAACGTTCGTAATTTGAACCCTATGTCATGTGCCAGACGGTGCTTACACGACTCTTAACAAATTGCACACCCTAAATCACAGCCTAAATTAACCCAGAAAACCTAGGCCAGCGAAGCACACCTCTACACCCAATGAAGAATTTAACCCCCGCCCCGTGCCTCTAATGGGGCTGCAGAACGGAAACGGAAACAAATCAATCGTCAACGGTACACAATTTTTTTCTCAGGCAACTCTGGCACAGGATTTTTATCTCAAACGAGAATTCGGGTCTTATGTCTCTCCGGTTTCAACACTCTCAGTAAAAGTATGGTGGCAGACAAGAAGTCTTTTCGTATGGGCGCTGGCATATAGTACCTACAGTCTCAGACAGGTGAAGCCTTTAAGGTGTGTACATTTCCTGTCCAAAGGATTTCACGTGCAAGAAGTATAAAGACACTAGGATGAAACCTTTCAAAATCTCCACCTGGAGACGGCTGGCTACACACTCTCTGACTTGTCGAGTGTAAACAACCTGATTAGGGCTGATCCGCTTAGTCAGTGGTTTATGGAGCTTCTTCCCGAGTAAAGTTATAAGACCCACCCAAGACCAAAAAGACGACGAAATGCTGCGACTCTGGTGGTAGTCGTCTTAAGGTTGTGCAGGACCATCCCTCACTGGTATTCTGGGCAAGCTTCATGGAGTCAACGGCAGAATTTTCCCGATTAATCCGATAGGATTTTCCTCTGCGGTGTTTTTAATTTCATTACAGACATGTGGACAGGAAAGTTTATGAAATGCCAGACAGTAAGGAACCTGCTGGTCTTAAGTCTTTGTTTTTATTGTTTTAAGTCTTGTAATAGAATGACTTTGACAATAAATTAATGGATTATGTAGTGGAGGTAATGCGATTGAGCAGGAATTGTAAGAGGTTTTTAGGTGATTTTAAGTAGCGCTTCGATTCAGTAATAAAAAAAAATAGTTTAAAAAAACTAAAAAATACGCTTTTATTTTAAAATGAACTAAAAAGTAAAAAATAATTTTTAATGTTAAGTTTTTATTGCTCCAGCCAGAATAAGGAAACAACCTACCTTTCGAAATGTAAAACAGCGTGGGACTCTTTACCTATATTCTTATTTTATTAAAACTGGAACTGTTCGCAGGCGCCCACGCTTTTTTACATTTCGAAAGGTAGGTTGTTTCCTTATTCTGGCTGGAGCAATAAAACCTTAACATTAAAAATTATTTTTTACTTTTTAGTTCATTTTAAAATAAGAGCGTATTTTTTAGTTTTTTTTAAACTATTTTTTTCTCTCCTTTTAAGTGTATTATATGTCATCCGCCATTTTGTAGTGACCGCCATAATAGATTTAAAATGACGTCACACAGCTTACTGTACTATACTGTACGACACGCATACCGAGGGCGTTGTAAAGAAAAAGGTAAAACGCCATTTTGTGTCGGCCGCCATTTTGAATTTGGAATGACGCCACACAGCTTATAGTATTCTACTTGTCATATCCTTTCATTTGATACCCATTATAAGTGGTTTAGAAATAAAAAGTTAATCCGCCATTTTGTGTTGGCCGCCAATTTGAATTTGGAATGACGCCATAAGGCTAATTGTATTCTATTTGTCACACCCTTTCATTTGATACCCATGTCGGGAGTCGGCGAGCACAATAGAAAAATTCGGCCGCCATATTGGAACCGCCATGTTGATTATTTCACAAAATGGTCAGATTTCATTGTCACGCGAACTATACATATCTGCAAAATTTGAAGTTTATCGGTTGTATGCAAGTGGGTGAAAATCAAGTTGCAAGATTACATACATACAGGTGAAGCTAATATATAGCGTATATAGAAACCCCTGAACAATACTTAGTAAGTTAAAAATGCAAAAGAAAATAAACAGTGTCAGTCAATATACATATAAGCACTTGGAAAGAGTTGGTGGAGTATCAGACCATTGTCTCTCGGAGCCTTCAAAAATTGAAAGCGTTTGGTTGGGAAGACTGACTATAACTTGTGCCGATCTCTGCAGAACTCCCTCAGTGGAATAAGCCTGTGAAAATTACTTGATTCAGTGTTTAAACCAGAAACCACAGAAGTTCTTCACCGATGGAGAAATAGGACGACCGAGAAATATGAAGATGACGTACTAAAAAATATGCGAAAAGTTTGTATAACAAACTGGAGAGACCTACCAGGACGTTTCTCCTGCTGAAGGATTTTAGAGATAGGAGAAGGATAGTCCCTGTCCGAGAAATTAACGATCGATGTCAGAGCTATTTGGAGTTCTATAGATACAAGTTTGGGATGGCGAGTACAGCTGGAAAGAAAGTGGGGGTGGTATATGTATACCAAAATACCATGTTTCCTCTAAAGAAGAGTCTACCGAGTGCCATTTTTACCAACCTTTGATAATCGTCATAACGGTTTGTACGGTTTAGTTCCTTGAGAATCATTAGGTGATCCACAAGATCTGCTGTGCCTCCGCCAGATTTCCTTTTTCACTACTATGTGGAGCGGAGGGAGGTTCAGTAAGACTGCCATTACCACATTCGGACAGGTGCTTTTAGCTCCCATGCCGAGATACCGAGACACCGAGACAGGCCAGGCTTTGAATCTTGGCTTGCTTAATCGTGACAGTATTTTGTTTGGGCTTGACCCACCATGCAATAAATGCTTATTTAACAATGGACCTCATAACCATGGTGTATATGGTGTATAGCCAAAACATTAGCCTCGGTCTAAAGCCCCAGGTTTTTGCTACAAATTGACGACGCATCCTTGATGACCACCTTTTGCAGCGATTAGCCATTTATCTCAGAAGTTATCAATCAACTCTTCAGAAACGACGTGATCCATCCCGCAGTGGATGTTTCAATGACCTTGCTTGGCCCGGAGGGAGTTCTCGATATCGGTTCAAGGGCCATTTCTGGGTCCGTGTACTAGAACCTAGGAAATAAGTGCTGCTAGTGTCGGGTAGGACACGATTATAAAATGAGTTTGTAAGAGGTGCCTCTTTTTTCTTTTGAGCCAGTGCAATGTCATACTTCAAATGAGGCGAGGTGCTATTGTAATGCAAAAAATGACAAAAACAAGCAAATTAAAAACAGAAAGAAAATAAATACTAATGAAGAGCTTTTTTACGAATTTGATTCTAATATGCATTAAACTGGTAAGTAAGAAATCTATGCCTCCACAATGTATATTTATATTTTGCAATCCCACCTCGCCTAATTTCAAGTTGGAAATTTTTCTATTGCAAAAGAAGTAAGAAATGTCTCTCCTGTACGTTTTTACAATCTCGCCTCATCTCATTTCAGGTTGGAAATTTGACTTCTTCAAAAAAAGTAAGAAATGTCTCTGAAGTACAAAATTTTACTCCCTCGAAAAATGTATGAATTCGAATTGTCTCTTCAGTTCCTCGAAAAATGTAAGAATTGTACAAAATTTCACTCCCTCGGAAAATGTCTCTCCAGTTCGTGTTCACAATCCCACCTCGGCGCAGTTCAAATTGGATATTTTACTGCCTCAAAAAAAGTAAGTAATGTCTCTCCACTACATAATTTACAATCACACCTCGCTTCATTTATCTCAATACACGCTCATATACCGGGACATTATTTTTGTACCGGTACATTTAAAAAAAATTTAGGTCCCAGTACAATTTACCATCGTGTAAGGGGCAAATGTACTGCCCCGTGTAAGTCCGGCTCACTCTAAAGTGCTCATTAGTAGCTCCACGGTTGCCTGATATTTCTGGTTTGGTATTCTCCTTAAAGGATCACTCAGAGGTCTTAAGGGATGCAATGCCATTTGAATGATCCTTGGACAATAATTTGTGGAGCTGCATGCATGCTGAGAGCTCCTATGTATATTTCTTCTCAGCCGGCTTCCCATGACCTTCTATTGTATCTTTTCAGCTCTTTATTGTAATCCGTGAGGGCTGCCTTGTATGGATCCAAGTTACACGACACCTGAGCCCTGTTGAATAATTTTGTAACATATTTCCTCCATCTGCAGATCTTCGGTTGCACATGACAACTGCTTTCAAAATTTGCCACGTCTTGTTTAAGTCCCGGGTTATAGCGGCTTCGTAGGTAATGAATAAGTGCCCCTCGTGGCTGGGCAGGGGCTTGACACACTGCCCAACAGATTATTTGGAAACCTGCCAGCTTTAAGAAGAGGGCCCTTGACAATCGGACTCCGCTGCAATATTACGATCGCTGCGGGTTTGGTCATCTTCAGGCAGTGTTTGTCGTGCCGTCTGTTGTGCAATCGCAGAATTGTATGTATGTCAGGATACTGTTCGGTTTTGATTATTTGGCAATGCACCGTAAATTACCGTCTATGAAGAATCAGGCTTGCCTAGAGCCGGATGAGTTAGTTGACTCTTACCGTAAAAAAGCGAAAAAAAACACGAGGCAAATTTCTGAACCAGTTCAAGTGATCTTTCTTAAAACAAATTGAGGTATAGGGATTATGTTGTGCCAGGCCAAGTGACGGCGGCAGTGTTTGGAGAAGGAGAAGAAGACTATTATAACTGGGATATCTTCTGCAGAATAAAAAAAAATTCATAGATCACATCTGCATTTAATTACTTATTACACATTAGTGCATGGTTATGAATGCCTGTTACTTCATATTTCCCTGAGCTCTACTCTTCCATACAAAAAAAAACATAATTCAGGTTTACTTTAGTTGCAATTTAATCATGTTAATCATACCGGTTACCAAGTAAGTCAATGGCAAAACTACAAAATGCGATCTTCAAAACTGGATGGATGAGACGATGCACAGCCATTACTAAGTGAGCAACAACCGATTACACTTCAGTAATGTTAAGATAACATAACAATAACTTGATTCTAGTAGAAATTTTCTAAATGAATGGATATTCTCGTTTCCAAACATCTCAAACACGAGTTTTTTTAAATGTCACAGGTATACGTGATTAGAAAAAAACCTAATTCTAATTTAACCTGACAGGTGTTCTATCCACGGCTGCGCTCTTCGACTATGAACCAAACAAAAAGATGAAAAAACATCAATAAATAGCTTAAAATCTGCTATCGAATTCTTTACTTTACGCAATGGAAAAAAACGCGAATTTTTTTTTTTGATAATCTTTTTCAAAAAACTGGAATTGCCTTGGAACTGTTTAATTTTGCATCTAGCTACAGGGTCAATGGCGCCATAGTTGTTTACGTCAGAGAAAGTTAAGCATAAATTCAGGCCGTTGCGTTGGTGCAGGCGCACTAAAAAAAAGTGCAGAAATATTGATTTAAATCAAGTTTGATGCATTAAAGGTAACCAAGAAAAAGAGTTGAATTGATTTTAATGATGTTGCTGCTATCGAAATAAATTTTTTTTTGTTTTATTCTTTATTTATTGCAGATTTTATTACATGACATGATTTTAATGATGTTGCTGCTATCGAAATAAATTTTTTTTTGTTTTATTCTTTATTTATTGCAGATTTTATTACATGACTATAATAGGGTCTGAAGTGATAGTGGTACTTCTTGTGTCTGTAGATCTCAGGTTTTGCCCTTGAGTGCATGTTGATTGTGCGTACTTCCGTGTTTATTATTAAACTACTTAGGTACATTTTTATTTACTTACCTTAAAGTTTATTTACATCTTTATCGGTACAATGTAGAATAAGGCGTCTGGTGATCATTCCAAAAATATATTCTGAAAGGTCCGGGAGATGAATTTAATAAACTTTCTAAACTATATTAGGCTCAAATATACCTTTTTGGCACGTTTCTCTGCATTTTTGCTAATGCAGAATATATTTTTGTCAATTTTGTCAACTCAATTTCCACTGCAAATTGTGAAAAATTGAAAATATATATGAAAAATCCGGCTCGACAGATCGATAGAGAATTGCACAACGAACATTTTAAAAAAAAGCGAAGTTGTAGCGATGAAAATTGACGGCTCCACCGATTTTTGAACGGTAATTTTTTTTCTGACCCCACTGTGCGCAAGTCTGTCTAGAGAGTTGACGCTGAGACTTTTTTGGGTAAAAAAAGGTGGCATGGAAAAACGAGGACGTATCGAGGGATAACTAAAGTGTACGTAAAGGGCAGAGCTTTTAGTTGGGGGTCCTTCACCTTTCCGATCCTGCATAAGAGCAGTCCCGTGACTAAGCCAACTGGTGACTTGACATCCTTTTTGCTGCGCTCCAGTAATTGTTTGGCGAGATGTGGACCCAATCCAACCATCAGTGGTCGAAATCGGCAAAAAGGTGGACAAAAGTCGAAAAGACTAAGATAATTGTTTGAAAATAAAGTTATAAAGTTTTTTTGGGATCGCTGATCACGAATTTGGTATTATTTCTAAAAAAGCAAGATGGCGGCTTCAAAAAATGTGACCATCAATAATGAAAAACCGTTAGTTTTTAATGAAAATGAGGTTCTGGGAATTCTTAAGGTTCACAGTAAAAGATTGCTTTAAAAAATACTATTATGTAGTTAAAGCATAGAAATTTATTGTTAAACTATCCACATCACTCTCTCGTCGTCAGATTCACCCATAACGTAAACAACTTAGCTCGTTTCTGCATCTCGCAATAGAGAAGTTCTCTACCAAAAATTCTCTATATGACGTCATTTTGACGTCATTCTACACCACTGTGCCCACATTTAACCGCATCATTCTTAACAGGCACTGTGCGCGTGACGTCATGGGATAGACATTTTTCTCCACTGAAGTTACAGAAACCAGCTACGGCACTGTTCATCATCAGATGGCCAAATTTCAATACCTGTTTTATTTAATAAATAAAGGGCTTCTGGTAACATGGTACGCCCAGGGGCGGCGCTTTCATAGGTGCGAATGGTGCACTTGCACCGGGCGCAATTGGACGGGGCGCAATTTGAAATTGTTGAAAGCCCCTCCTATGTTCAGGAAGGCTGCCAAGGTGGGCATTGTAAACTAATTCAGGCATTGCAGTGACCACCGATTATCTCCTGAAGTATAAAGGCTTGGAGAACGACATAGGGACCTCTATTATAGAGATTCGAGTGTATAGGTCTATAGATTTGCGGAGCCCAGGATTGTGCTAGGGAAAACAGCTAAACACACCCTGGAGCAGATGATGAGATTGCGGGATGTGTGGAGAATGGTGGCAGTGGCGCTGAAGGCCATCTACCAGAAGCTTAAGCAGTACGAAGCTTAAAGAAACAGCATTAGCCGAATAGTTTTGGGAAGTTCAAGCGCAAGCATTATGCCGGGCCCACATTGAGAAGCAGGCGACACAGGCAGAGCAGCACAGTTTCTGTGTTTAAAAGAAAAGCAAATCCTGATTGGATAGGTGCAAATGGTTCACCTGCATCGGGCGCAATTGGACGGAGCGTAATTTCAGAAATTAAGATTTTTTAAAAAAAAAATTAAACTTCGGAAAAAAAAATTGAAAAAGTGTTCCCGTGCCTTCATTTTCATATATTAAACGAACGCCACAGAGTGTTTGTGTCTTTTTTCAACTGCCTTCTCTGCGATCAAAAAATTAACCGCTGATGCGGGCGAAATATGGCTTACTGCACCGGGCGCAAAAAAACCAAGCGCCGGCCCTGAGTCCCCCAAATTTTTATTTATTTATTCCTGCTCGAGATACACGGATCTGAATTTATTTAAAGTCTTGACAGAATATCGTCCATAGTCTCTTTTCTGCCACATTTTCTAGCAAAATCTTGCCGAAACTTTTTAATATATTTGTTACGCGCTTCCTGTGCTTCCTCTGACATTTGCCCAATTGGTAATATGGCAGCAGAGATTATTTCGTGTCCGTGTATCAATATTTTCGGCACTGTGATGGACAAGTTGTACCAGGGGTACAATTTAACGCACAAACAAGCTGTATCTAAAGAATACACTCTGAATTTGTCAATGTCAATATGATAACCACTCGAACTGGCTTGGAGTAGAACGTGGAATCGTTTAACCAAAGAAATGTCAACACCCGTTATTTCCTTCGATTTTGCTGAATTTTCAAAAAACGGCGCGCAGTATTCCCGTCAATCGAGGAACCAAAACCTGGGTTTGGGTTGATCAACAATGAATCCCATTTATACACGAAAAGCTTTCTGTATAAGTTCCCTATGACACATTCTCATGAATAAGGTATCAGTGTGCGCAGAATACTCCTATCTATCTAAAACTGTAAAAATCAAGGTTCTACCCTATCAACTTCCAGAGCAATAAATCATCAAAGTCAAAATTTCGGTTTTTTTTAACTAAAATTTCAACTAAAACCACCTTTTTCTCCATAAAATACCATAATGATTTTAAAAGGCAAGAAACGCTATTTGATTGATTCTATTTGTCATATGCAATCCTAAGTACCCTAATCTAACAAGTTAAAATAAATAAAGTTCCTCGTGATACCCCTAAACTAACTACGAAGGGGCACACCCTTCAAAACCTGTCAAGCCAAGTGGTAAAGCTATCGTGTCACCAGATGTAAAGTTATCATGTATCGTCAACTGTCTTTTAACGAGTATCGGGCGCACCAAGTTAAATAATGCCTTTTCGCGATATCTTTTAGGATAGACCTACCTATTTCTACCATACTCATGGGACTTCTATGGACCAATTACATTGCTTTCATTGGTCCTGAACAAGCTATTGGGGCATCCATCCAGACCAGACCTGGATGACACAGACCGAACGCTGAAGATTCGCGCTTGAATTGGACAACTCTAAGCGGATCCTTCCTGTGTCTCTTAACGCAGCTAACGAATTATTGGGCGCAGTAGAAAGGATGTCATGACACTTGTTGGCTTGACATCAGGAGACTGCGTCCTGAATTACCGTCGGAAGGGCGGAGGGCCCCACCTGCAGGCTTTTCCTTGAAGAGGATGAATCGGCCCTTCGAACAGTCAAGTCTAAGCGACAAGCCATTAGGCAGACTGTTGCACCTCTTCAAGCGGTCTGGCCTACAAATATGAGGTAAAGGGGTAGTACAATAGGCGAGGCTAAAGAAGAAGAAGAGAAGAAGAAAACAGTACTATTGGTAGACAACGGTGTCCAAGCTAAATGCACTTATAATCCTGAGTCTGCTATCGTGCTATCTTGAGTGAGCTTGCTATCTTGAGGAAAACCGAGGATAGCGCCTCTAGTATGTTTACAGAAGTAGGCCTAAATTTTGAGATTTTTTTTGGGGGCATATAATCTAATAGGGTTCTGGCCTCTGAGATATTTTCTATAACGCTTGCAATTGTAGAATGTCCCCACCATAGCCTTGTTCATGTCGTGGCACGATTTGTTCTCAGAAGCCTTAAGGATTTGCTCGCAAGGACCAGTTCTGTTAATCCTGGCATAATTTCTGGTGCATGGTTGGTACTAGAGACGTTTTGTGGGGAATGTCATTGGATCCTATACTGGCGTACTATTGCATCCTATGTCAAGTGCTTGCTGCTGATGGCTTTTCATGGTACTCCCCGATTTCGGTTACCACGATCACAACGTTTCCAGAGGTCTCTCAAAATGAGTGATCAATTATCTTACCATAGAGTCGACCCAGACGCCAAAACCTCGCATTTTTAGAGCCTTACTTATAGTATCAAAGGATGTGCTCTTGAAGACTTCGTCGATATCACCGAAAGCTGCCAGCAATTCTTTGTTTAAGGACAAGATCGTTAAGGGGTATCTCAGTGGTATGGGTGCTCAGAAGGATTTAGTTTTTGGGTATACTGAATTAGGTATGAATGCAATATTGACCTTCCTCCTCACAGATGGTTTGTAACCAAGTGCGAAGGAATCCCTAACTATTTTGTAAGACTGTATTGTAAAATTTGAACGACCGAAACAGCCTCCCCGATATCATGGACGCACTCGGCATTTACTTCTCCCACTAAGCTTCTAACCAGATTGAAAGTCATCTATTTTGCTTCCTACCAGAGCCCGGAAGTGTTGAAATATAATCACAAAATATCACAAGTAAAACAACATATCCAGTCCATTTCCAGGAAATAGTTTTTATCAATATAAATCTCACTCCTACGAAAAAAAATCGCATGTTTCCAGGTAAAAATCGATAAATTAAGATTAAAAAAAATACATAAAATTTCTAAAAATAAATATCGCAAGTAAAGGGGTGTACGCGTGCTTCGCTTAATCACCACCAGTCGTCAATGATTGATGCCATGATTAGTTTATACAGAATCAATTACAAACTTTTATCAACCGACATTTCCCATCGAATCACATTTCCTCTTAGATATTTAAATTAGTAACAATTAATAATTTTCAAAAAGTTAAGTGTGCTAAAAAAAATGTATTTTTTGTTGTTGTTAAAAACCGGTCAAAATTAATGGAGAATTTATGCTGTTTTATGCTAGGCGGAAACTGTTTGTTTACATTTTTATATATATTTTTAGAGAAGTTTTTATATAAATAACCATAAAAGATTTTTTGCTTTAAAAAAAGAGCCTAACAGCATCCATGAATGGTTGAATTAAAATATAACAAAATTAGGAAAATTTAGAGATGATTTAGAGAAGATTTAGTAGATAGATTTTTTATTTTTTTATAACAAAAACAAATCATTTACGTCACGATATTATTTTTTTTGCAAATTCAACATTTTTTTTTGTTTTTAATATGTATTCTAAAACAATATTTTATGTTAAGTTATCGATTTTTAATGGAAATTTTGGGTTGTACAGTTTTTATTCTAAATATTTGTTGTAAATGGGTGTGTTTTTGGCTTGTCTTTCTACTTTTATAGTTTTTTTTATTGATTTAGAATAAAATACTGCTGTAAGGCACTAAAATTATTCAAAAAATTGCAAACTCATGAAGGATCTGGTTTTACTTTAGAATTTATAAATTTATTATTAAAAATTATAAAGAAGATTCTGTTGAACAAGATACATATCCCCAGTACTCTGGCTAATCAGGAGTTGTTGCAGTCTGTAAACTTAGATCCGGAAGACACCAGTCGTATAGCTATAGACGACAGTTATTATTTCGAAGACGGGCAGAAGAAGGTGGATCTTGTGGGGCCTACTATCAGGGAACTTATTCGGTGAACAGTAACTTTCGTCCTGCCTAGCAAATTATATTCTCAAAGCCCAAGTAAATTCTACGTTCATAAGAAAAATCAATTTCCTGGTAATATTTCGTCGTCCAAATAATAGTAGTTCGTGTATAGCTGCTGAAAGCGATTCGCTACCTTGTTTGATCAGCTCTGCTGGGATGTTGTCAATTCCTGTAGATTTGCTGTTTTTAAGGCTCTTATGGCACTCTGTACTTCTTCCAAGGTTCGTACATTTGTTTCTCTGGTGTCATCGTTATGTTGTAGGCGGGGTTATGGTACACGTATGATGAGTTCATTTTCGTTCAGCAGCTCGCTGAAAAACTCCTTCCACCTTTTCTTTACATCTTCGCTGCCGGTGACTATAGTGCCTTATTTTGTTCTACATATACCGGAGGAGGGTTTGAAGCCTTTCTTGAAGAAGTTTACTTCCTTGTATGCTTCCCGTCGTTTGTTTTGTCCAAAGTTTTCCTCTGCCCTCAGGATCTAATTGTTGAGGAATTGCCTTTTCTTCTTCCTACAAATGTGTCTTGCTGTTTTTCTCGTTTCTTCGTATTTCAATTTCTTGCTCCTCGTCGGACTCTGTATGTATATTTGCCTATTTTTATTTCTGCCCTCTATAGCTGCTTTGCATTCCTCATTGTACCATAGAGCCAGTGCTTTTGCGACCTACAGTTTCCTTCGTAACATCTGTCAGTATCGTCTTTAGTCTTATCCATTTTCCCTCGACTGTGTCTCTGTTATTTATGTTTGGACCTATCCTTTCTGCTAGGGTTGTCTGATATCAGTCTGTTATTGGAGACGATCAACATCGAATGTCTTTTGCTTGTTGTTTCTTTTTCCTGGAGTGGACAGCCGACATCTGAATCTAGCTTTAACTAGGAAGTGGCCCGATTCGAAATTCGCACCTCTACAGGATCTTACTAGGAGGATACTGGAAGCTGCCCTTCTGCCTATGAGTATATGGTTTATTTGATTGCAGTAACTTTCGCTGGGAGATTGCCATGTGTATTTGTGAATGCCCTTTCTTGGGAATGTTGAACTGACGATCATATTTTTGCTCATTGCAAAATCGATAACACATTGGCCGTTATCGTTTGATGTTTCGTGGAGACTATCCTTTCCAATGGTCGGTCTCCTATCACCATCTTGATGGCATTGGAAGGGGCCGTGTCATATGCGTGTTCAAGCTTATAATAAAAAGTGTCCTTTTGTCGGGTCCGCTTTCTCGTGCGTCTCCGCATGTGCGTTTATGATTGAAGGGGTAAAGAATTTCGTTCGGTGTCATCAGCGCCGGCCCTAGCCCTTGATCAGGGTAGAGCGAGATTGACTTTCGGCGCCCTTAAACCTGAACTATAATAGACGTAGTTTGACGTACGTTTTTAACGAATATACACGTACGTATCTCTCACCGTAGACCTTGACGTACAATCGGCTATAATAATCGCTGATGAATTTGAATTTGAGTCTGAATACAACAAGTATTCTACGATTTTGACATTACCACGCCGTCAACTGGGATCCAGGTCTCATAAGACGGCGTTATACTACGTTTAACGAAACATTAAAGAAAACAAGTACCTGTGATGTACGTTTATTATAGTCAGTCAATCATTCATTTTCATCAGAAAGCCTTGGGAACGCAGGGATTGGCGTATAGTTCCGGCTTTAGGCTACTTAATCGCTCCGACCCGACTATCGGATCCGGCTGTCGTATTCGATTATCAGCTCAAACCGAAAACTTGAACCGATAATCGAAGGAGAGCTTGACAGAATGAAAACATTTTTTATCATTCTGATTGTAGGCCCCAAAGAGCTCTATCTAAATATTTAAGTTTGTCTAAGTGAATCGTAATCGTACGCAACTCTTTTCTTTTTTGTCAGATTTTTGGGGATAGCGTTACCTGTAGTGCGAGCAATATTAGGGATTTTAATAGAGCTCTTTGACGACTTCAAATAGAATGGTAAAAAAGTTTCACTCTATCGGGAATATATTTTTTCCGACTAGGTTTTCGAAACGAAAGAAAAAACGGTTAATAATGGATTTATTACCTAAAAAACAAGCCTTGATGTGTTGCTCTACGATAATCGGTATAGCAGTTATAAAAGTTTAAGTACATTAAAAACTTTTCAAAACGTAACCCTGTATCTGGGGGAAACTAGCAAAAAAAAACGAATGGAAGACAAAATTCCAAAATGGCTAAAAATTGGTTCACAGCTTCCTTGGGACTTTTTAAGAAAACAATTTCGGAATCACAAAAAAAACATGGCCGCCGGAGCTATCACTTTTTGCCAAAAAATCACTCAAAAACTGATGTTTTTGAAATTTTTTTTATCAGTCAATACGAAACGTTATCGCCTACAAAAAGCGCTCTTGTCATTTTTTCGAAAACCTAACCCTTTCGAAGATATTCAAGGTATTTTTTTAGCCGAAAAGTGATTTCTGGAAACTTTGACTTTGATTTTCAGCCATTTTGGAATTTTGTCTCCTTAAAATGCTAATTTACCCTGACTATCAGTGGATAGTGTTGATAGGCCACCTCCCTTTTTTCTCCAAATACTCCCGGGAATCACCCCTTAACCGAATAGCATTTAAGTCTGAAACACCCTGTATACAGCAGCGGCTCTTTTGAGGATCATATCAATGTTAGTCGAGTCGCCATGATAAAAACATAACACAGCCATTTTTAATGTTGCTGATGTTCGTCTCAAGCCGGAATGCATATATTAAATTTTTTAGGGGCCCCGAAGTGTGCATTTTTGAGCTGCACAGAGGACACCAAATTTTGCAAAATTAATGATCTGTTTGGCGCTTTTTTTGGGGAAAAATGGGAAAATGTTATAGGCGAAGTTCTGCATAGGCGCCAAAGTTTCCGGCACTGCAAAATCGACGCGAACGAGATTGCCGGCGAAAGCTAGTATTATATAAATAATAATAGCCAAATTTTTCAAAAATCAACTTTTATTGCAAAAGGCGCCATCAAAATTTTATTTTTCGCTCGAAATTGTTTTTCACATTCATCTCGGCGCCCCTTGCCACCTTGCGCCTGGAGCGACCGCTCCACTCGCTCTACCCTAGGGCCGGCGCTGGGTGTCGTATTGAACGTAGTCGTTCACTTATTGTCTTGAACTCTATGACATATACCCCGCATTGAACAACGTCCATTTTCCAGGTCATGTACCCATTAGCTACAAAGGTATAAAAACAAATAAAAAACCTTGCCAATGTCCTGTCAATAATGCCGGGTTTTCACTAGTAGAATTAGTGGTAGAGTAACTGGCCTACTTTTAAGCGGTAGAGTAACTTTACCACGGTGCTATCCTGCTCTACTCTACTATAACCAGGTTTTCATTAGGTGAGTTCACAGGATAATTAGTACTCGACCAGTATACTCTACCACTAATTCTACTAGTGAAAACCCGGCATAAGTCCGCTGCCAAATATCAGCAAGTTTTTCTTGAAATATGATTATTAAAAACGAGGAAAAGAAAATAATTATTCCTTATTAGTTAGGATTTCTGGCAGCGTCCAAACTGATATTAGACATACATACATTGGAACTTTATGACTGGACCATGCCTGATCGACTATGAGAAGTCTTTCGATACAGTGTGGATCGTGGGGTTGAGGCGCCCGACTACACGATTTTTTGTTGGCTTTCCTCTTTAGAGCTATATGCTGTCCTTTGTTCTGCCATTCCTTATGAGCAAAATAAGCGAGGTAGTTTTTGTTTGAACCGAGCGCAGTTTTGGGCCGATCGGGTGGGGTTAAAACGCATGTTAGCGTTGACAGTTTGGCTCATAGTAGCTTTCCGACTGTTTGACATTGCTCAGTACATGTAGACAGTATAAACGGACTTTTTCTGCTAGTGTTCCTTTATAATCATACGATAATCAAAATTTTATTAACAGGCAAGAAATAATGAGGAATATTAACGGGGGAAGAAGTTCAAAGGTGAAAAGCTTTAATCTTGTGTCTAGAATGGCAGCGTACATTTTAATTTCAGACCGTCGATGGTATATTGGTACCTATCATTCAGTTAGTTACCCCTGGAAATTCCTCACAGCGTGGGTTTAAATATCAGAAATAATAATAATGCCCATAAATTTCTATCGTACTAGCAAATATCAATTTTTCCTTTCATACTTGGGTTGATAAGTCCCCAAAAATGTTTCAATCATCTTCCACCATTGATTTGAAAAATTACTTGAATACTAAACAATGAAAATAACTTCTAAATAATGACAAATATTACAAAACCTTAAAACTGCATGACTTTACCTAATGACAAACATTTAACAAAATATTTGCATTTCTACCATTGAAGCTATTTACTAAAATCATTCAGGATGATTTAATAACAATCAATTTAACATTTCATTGTGAATATCAAATTCACAAAAGAAATATGTACTTTCATCATTAAAAGCATGAACACTTCCATCATTAGATTGCATTATTAAAACAATGTTGCACAATGTAATGAATGACTTACATTAGGTCCATTGTAACTACAGTATACCCTAGTTTATATAGAGGACTACCTTCCATATTCCATGTTATTGACAACATTTACAAATGTTTCATTGGAATCATAATTAATGGGTTTTCAGTAAATTTATGATAAAGGGTTTTATTATTGTACTCAAATGAATAATTCAATTTTTGTTCACATAAAAAAGGAAGTGGATGCAACTTTTACGATTTAACTCTTCCGAAAATAGGGGATGCCAGACCTTTTTTTATTATAGTCAACTTATATCCAATTCAATCAACAAAAACATCGAGATTTATTCTTGATTGAGGTCACTTTGCGTGTTTGACAAAGCTCTTTGTCCATACACTACAAACGTTATTTAGTCGGATTGCGTGGCAGTTACAGTGCTTTTGAAAAACAACAACAAAATGTATATATTTGACTCGGCGTGTGGAGTGGCTGTTTTTTCAACGTTCCACGCCATAAACCAAAAAAACTTACCAGTTAAAATGACGAAAATTTAAATGCTGCAGTAGTTTGTGCGATGAAGTTTGCCCTTCTAATTATAAAGCTATGAAACTTATTGGCTCTGGCAGTAATATTATTATAGTGCAGATTGAAGTTCAATTTGTTGTCTAAGGCCATCAGCGTCATCAGCGTAGAAGAGATGTGAAATATTGACTCTGAGATGAAGTTATTAAAAAGAAGAGGACCTAGTTGACCACTCTGAGGAACACCGGGAGTTACTTCAATTCTGTTGGACAGAAATCCTTGAAATCTCACAACTTTTGCTCTTTCGTTAAGATATGCTTTTATCCACGCCAGGGTGGCGCCAGAAATTCGAAATTTGAATAGTTTTGCAATTAAAATGTGGTGGTCCGCTCGTTCAAATGCCTTTCTGAAGTCCGTATAGACAATTTTATGGCCGCTCTCCATAGCACAACGTAGTTCGGAGATAACAACCACAAGATTTTAGGTGGTCAAACGCCCTTTTCTCTACCCATGTTGTTGTTCGTTAAGGTATGCGTCGATTAAAGGAGCAATCATGTTGGGGACCGAAATGAACTATCAGCCTGAGTATAATTCCTTTTACAGATATTCCTACCTCTACATTTTAGATTACGATTTTTAGAATTATTAATTTTGTCTGCCATTTTCATAAACACCTAAACAACCATCAACAGACACTACACTCTAAATCACACGCCACTTTTGGAATTTTTCCATGTGTGCATAAAAGAAAAACCGTAAAATTGAGTGTCAAATGGAATGCAGAAAAAATTGGCGTGTGATGTTGACCACACACGATGGCAAAAAACTGGCAGATTGTGTGGCGCGACAAATGGCGCCGGGAAAAAACTCTTAGTATATGGCTTAATATTAATTCTCGTTTTGTCAAATTCATAGTCCTATGTGTGTATTGTTCAATCAAAAAAAAAATTTTTGACATATACTATGAAAGCACTCGATGTTTTTACAACTGATATAAAAAAGAAAATTCTGGATCTTTAGCAATAATATATTTAACACAATCATTTCAAAAGTAACACCTTCGTGCCCTTCACACGTGGATGTTATTATTTTTGGGTTTATTTGGTGGTAATTAAACAATCCACTGGTACTAAAATTAACTTAATAAAACTCAACCTTTTATTAACATAATCGGCTTAACGTCACTTAACTTATGACCCAACAGTAGATAACACGAGATTAGAGAGTTCAGCTTAGATAGTCTCAAGAATATATCTTGGTCTCTTGTTATATACTGATGAACTCGTTGAACCCTGAAACTTCATCAGACTTTCCTGACATCGTTTCTGTCGTTATACCTGCCGTAACAATTTTGGAAGGGCTCAAAATCTTCGGGTTCAGCGAAAAACTGTGCTCGCTTTATCATTACACGATCACCGGTCTTAATATGGACGAGCAGGCTTCCTTTTCTTAGTATTTGTATTTGTTCTCTGCCTAAAACTCTGCCATTACGCTTCCTCTCTGTACATATCTCGGACTCTCCAACTTCATCTACGATCACTCATTTTGTAAGTCTAAGGTAAACTTGAACCATTTCTCGAGTTTCTATACTATCATTTAAATTGAAACATTTGTGATCGTTTGGCCGAAGCGTTCGACTTGTCATTTGCTTCTTGGAATGCCTGTAGTGATAAATACTTGTGAGATCTCTCCCTCTATCTCTCTCTCGCTACTTCCAATAGGAGCTTCAGTAGCTTATTAAGTGTAAGACGTCCAATGACCATCACAGAGGTCCCTGGTTCTTAATTATTCTTTTTAATATCTTTCTGACTACAGTTTAATCTTTGACACTACACTGTGGATATTACGTTGGAGCTTAACTATGAGCTCTTTCACTAAAAAACAATGTAATCCGTAATCTTGGGATAATCTAGGCAAAGATCTAAGATAAAATTAGTTTAAGATAAGGTTCCGGACTTAGCGTAGTAATGAAAAGCAGATGAATTGGGCAGACTGATAGAGAATATAAAGTAGCCTCTGCGCTTGCTAAATCCCAGCGGGAAAAGTTTGAAGGCCTTCCTCAAGAAGCTTTTAGGATGGAAGGGCCAAATATATATAAGTATGTAATTAATGTACAGTTTTTATTCAGTTAATACAATTTAGCATTAAATTGTGTATAAAAATGTGTATCTAAAAGATTATTATAAAAGGATTAAAGCAATATCTTCCAAGGATCTCAACATATTTAGAAGGTGTAAGAAATTGTACTTCCTTGGAAGAAATAAAAGATGACGTATCACAAACACCTTACCGGGAATACGTGGGGAAGATGAATGAGCTTTTAGAGCTTTTCGACTCATTCCTTCTAATGAAATGGCTGCACAAAAAAGTTATGGAGCGGAATGCGAAAAGGAAGGCATATTCGCCTTCCAAAAAAGACTACCGTCATGCTTCTTGGTATGATTCCATTTCCCGCTGGGATAGTCCAGGAGATATAGCGGAAAAGTATTCAAAAGTTGAAATAAAACCCTGCAATTTTTGGATGGTATAATTAAGAGAAAAATCGTAGGAATTCTATGAATATGTTTTGGATAAAATCGGTCCAGGGGAACAGGTGGAAAAAAGTTAATAATAGTAGGGAAAACAGGTTTTTCAACGTTTTAGGTGCGAAAAAATTTTACAAAAAATAGTACCTAATAGCGCTTAAAAAGACGAAAAATATGAGTTTTGGACAATTGAAAACAGTCAACAGGTTTTTGCAAAAAAAAACTTTGTTTATTTGTTTATTTACGTCGCGTATAAAAAGATACGTGCCTAAAAACCTCATAAAATCGTTCGAAATTGCGATTTTTCGAAAATTCCAACGGGATTTCATTTTCAATTGTTTCTTAAGTTTTCTAAATGAATTTTCCAATTATAAACTGATCTTACAAAAAATGGCAGCATTGTTAATTAAGGTTAAAAAAAACTAGGTCGTTAATTACACAAAAACCAACGAACCGATCTTGTTGAAATTTTTTGTACATTTCCGGGACTACAAAAGCACCATCTATGTGTTCTATGTGCAGTTGTTTTTCTGTAAACAAGTAGTGAAAATAACGTGTTTTGAAAATTTTGGAAGCTATTTGCAAGATCACCCTTCCACCTAGAGACAGGGCTTATTTTTTAGAGAATTTTATAACAAAGAGCTTTCGCTATGCATATTTTATACTAAAAGTAAGCAGGAACGGAGCTATTGAAAGATATATAAAAAAGTGCTTATTTTGTTCACAATAAGTTAATTAAAAAGTTATGCGGTCAAGCAATTTGTGGGCAAACTTAGGGTGCTTAAATACAACCTAAAATGAAGCGATTCCAACCATAATCTCGCCTATGGGCCAATAGTTCATTTTTTATCATTTTTTCGTTCTCGCCGACTAGCCTATTAAGTATGAATATTGTCAAATATGCTTCCAATTTCCAAACTGTTTCCTATCAGTGGTCTATTCATTCGGATCTGCAGCATTACTTTGGTTTTCTCTTCATCGATTGTCAGACTTACTTTGGTAAGTCTACCTTGACGAAAAACCTTCTTGTGTGAAAGAAAAGTAAATAACAGATCCAGGAAGTGCGCTCCTATAGCTATGCAGCTGATAAGTTGTTTATTGCTATTGAATAATGCACCTTTCATACTAAAACAGAAATTATCCAATTATAACAAAAATTTTGCTGTTGTTTTATCCCCTCTCACTGCCCGAGTAAAAATAAAAACCGGCCTTATAAAGGGCGAACACCGGCCGCTTGGCTTTTTAAGGGGCATATGATGGACGTCGAGTTTTTAACTATTTTTAATGGGAGCACGCACATACTGCCTTACGACGGCCAAATTTTACCAAAAGATTTAAAAGGCCAAGTACTGAGCTGTAGAAACGGGCATTCGACGGGAAATTTGAGCCAAAAAAAGAATCTGCACCAAATATATTGTTGAATGTGTTTTATGGGAACTTCGTCATTTTCGTTATGTACAATGGTTCTTTCGATTTATCCTACTTAAAGATATTGATGCACAAGAGAAACGAGCTCGCCAGTCGTCGGTTTGTTGTACGTGAAGTGTGTGGTGCGTGTTGATTTATATTTTAGTGGGAAATTTTGTTATTTAACGGCTTGAAAAAAAAAACACAACCGAAAAAAAATCAAACATTTAATTGCAGTGAAAAATATTTTCTTATAGGAGGGCGAATATCCACGTTGCTGCCACTGTACCACCGTCGTATACCCGTAATAGCAACCATACGGCCGCCGTACCACCGTCGTATGGCCGTTATTGGAACTGTAGGGCCGTTGTATCACCGTCAGTCGTCCCCTGTACCGCCGTACTGTCCTGCTACGAGCCTTCTGTTAACCGCCAGATGGCCGCGGACTATGTTTCAATCACAGTCGGTACTTGCCCGTTATAAGGCCATCATTTATTTTTACTCGGGTGAAGAATGAATTATTTTCCTTGTACTGCGGTGATGCTAAACATATTTATTTATAATAAACTATTTTCTATTTATTAGCTAATAAGATCATCGACCGTACCAAAAACTTTATTCGGTCAATGCCCAGGGATTGGTTGACTAGCAAAGCCTTAAAACACCAAAACTAATAAATCATTACGTTATTGAGCCACAACCGAAGGAGTTACTGGCTAGAATAGGGGAACAGGATAATCTTGAGCCGCACAAACACCAACTAAGTTTACCCTGAAATGAACTTGATTAGCTTTAAAACTTCTTCCGTTTTTGCTCTAGAATCTCAGAGTTCACACACCTTGTACTTTAAAAATAATAATAATATGGAAAAAAAATGGGTTGACAGGAAAAAAATAAAAAAATAATTTATTTCACTCATAACTAGTGGTAATATATTCTTGTCACAATTTTAAAGTTCGCATCGTAAATTTATGGAATTTTTTGGCTTTATTGAGACAATCTAGAAATAACTAGTTTCTATCAACAAAACAAGTTTCTATTAATTTAGAAATTCGTGATTTGGTTCCTTTGGGTAAATTTTCACAACAATAACGAAAAAAAGGAAATTGAAATAATTACGAAAGTGACTGAGCGAAACTTGTTTACCGGAGGAGGTTTTTGTTTCACACCTGAAATTGTCTCAGAATGACTGGAGGAAATTTTTCGCATGGTTATTGACATTGATTTTTTAGAAACACTCTTATATACAGGTATATACAAGTATGTACATAAATCCGCTGGTAGATAACAGGTTGTGGATTGTGTTAGGTCATGGAATTCGCTTTATTTATTGAAGATCGAGATTTTTTCTTTGAATTTTTGTAGACTGGTAGCTCATAAGGTAATTAAGAAACAGCTCCTACAGATTTACATTTTCATGCCATAACTTTTATATTTATGTATAGTAATGATTTCCACTTTTAAATTTATTTTAGTTGCGAATGAGACAAAGAAATATTTTGTATCATTGAAAAAAATTTCATGGAAAAACAAAAGAATGGAATAAAACACCGAACCTCTGGGATGCCGTTTTTATTCTAACCTATTTTAAACTATCTAAGATAGTGGCCCTCATTAGGAGCCATCCATAAATTACGTCACACGTTAAGGGGGAGGGAGGGGCTCGACGAAGTGTGACATAGTGTGACAAGGTGTGGGAGGGGTCCTAAATTTCGTGACGTCACAATTCAAAATCTAATATATCTAAGAACAGTAATACCTCGCTTTACGCGAGGGACACGTTCGAAAAAAACTCGCGTTAAGTGAAATTCGCGTATATAGGGGGTTGCGTTTAAACATAGCCAAAAGTCAGTACAAAATGCAAATCAATTCGATTCGTCCGAAGACCGGACAAAAATTCGCTCAATTGATTTTTGCAAATTTTTTCGAGAAGTTTTCGAAAAAATGACAAGGTTGTCATTAGGGTAGGCAATAATCTTTTGTATAAATAGAACAAAAATAATTTCGCAAAAATCAGTTTACTTGAATAACTTCGAAAGGGTTAAGTTTTTAAGGAAAACACGGGAAAAACGTGATATCTCCGGCGGTCATGTTTTATTATTTGTGATTCCGAAATGGTTTTCTTAAAAAGTCCCAAGGAAGCTGCGGACCAATTTTCAGCCATTTTGGAATTTTGTCTCCTTTCGTGCGCTTTTTTTGCTAATTTCCCCGGACTATAATAATTATTGATTTTTTGTTTCGTTAATTTTTTCAAAAGTGTGATATTGAGTTTATTAAAAAATAATTTAAATAGAAATTAAACTAATTTCGGAACGTCTGTTTTAATTTAATAATTTCGAGATGTAAAATTGCAAAATATGTGACGTCACACTAGGGAGGGGGAGTCTCACAAATGTGACCAGTTGTGACAAGGACGGGGGAGGGGTCAAAAAATCATGAAATTCGTGTGACGTAATTTATGGATGGCCCCTTATAAGGAAAACACCAAGAGCTAATGGAAGTTCGCACTACTAACCTAGATTTACTTTAATCTAAATTTATTACTAAAGTAAAATCTAGAACTATATTTCATCATCAGGAGCTGCACAGCCTCTTGTTGGCCTTGGCTTCCTCCATGGCTCTCGATCTCTGGCCCATCTTTTCCAGTTTCTTATTCCTAACTGTCCTAAGTCTTCCTCGACGTCGTATATATCGACCTGGTCTCCGTTACTTTCCTCAGAACTATCTCTGCCGGATTCCGTTCCGCACATCGTTCGACATGACCAATCCCATCGTAGTCAATTTATTTTATTCAATATGACAATATTTGAAATTTTACTGGTTTCATACAACTTTGAGTTGTTTTTTGCCTCCAAATGCCATCCACCTGTATTCAAATCTTCCTACCAATGCTTCATCTGCGTTTTTCAATGTCCACACTTCCGAACCATATAGTAAGATATAGTCCAGTCAATGAAGGCAAAATACGGCGAAACCTCAGGGTTCTGTGAAACAGCACCGATTTAAAAAAAAATTTAGGATTTAGGTTCTACTATACTTACCCTCTACTTCAAAGTTGGCTTTGTGCGGGGATTGGTTTTTATTTTTAAGGGGTAAAAACTACCCCTATTCGAAAACAATTTTAGAATTATATATTCGAGCGTGTAAACGATTGAAAACATTTTTAAATAAGTTGAATGAACGTCAATTGGCATTAAGGGACATAATTTATGATTTATTAAACAGTTTCGATCCCTAAAAGCCACCCCCTAGAATAGTTATCATTAAAAAGTAATATTGAAAAATGTTATTCAGCAACTTGGAATGATTTATTCATGTAGTGATATTAAATTAAGATTTCTTTACTGTTTTAATTTTTTATCATTTATTCATAAGTTTCAACCCTTACAAAAACCACCCTTTGCAAAAAAATTTTTGATTTTGATTACAAATTGTTTTTTATATAAATAATCAAAAATCCTCTTCACTTTCGTCTTCCTTTTCCTCTTCATCCTCATTCCTTTCCACGTCCACTTCATCCTCGTTTTCCTCCGCGTCCTCCTCTTTGTCCATAATTTGAGCACTATTTGTACAGTTGTCTCCGCTGCATGTTAAACATGTCGAATTGCAGAAAATTCCTACTCTTCGGCAACCCTACGCTGAACCGCATCCTTTTTTACAGCTCCAACAAATCATTTTCAACAGCTCTTTAGGTGGCCAAAACTAAAGCACCCCCAATCATTAATTGATATATTTTCCCGATATCAGTGGCTTTATAGCAGGTGCTAGACTGAATAATCCAGCTTCTTCGGCTCTTCGTCGGATTGTTCTCTGGCTTATTCCGAAGTCGAAATCTTTAAGAAGTTGTGCTGAGGATTTGACAGGAGCTAACAATGCTACTTTTTAGCAAAGAGTCGTTCCTATTAGATGCTTTTTTCGTTCTTCCTCCAAAATGAAAAGGTGAAACCCGGTCCGTTGCTTCGTACTAGTTTGATCATTCGCGAAATTACTGACCATTAATCCTTTAGAGCTTAAGTTTAGGCAGTCTAAAATATAGGTATAATGTGTATTCATCAATGCTCCAATATGTGTTCTCTCTGCAAAAATATGTGACTGGTTTTTTACTCATAACTCGCTTAGTTTTAAGCTATCAAGTACTTCCCAAAAGCATTTTGTAGGTTTTTTCAAGAGCTATAAGCTCATATAAATTAAACTTTCTTTCACCCCTTATTTTTGAAAGGGTTTGAGCTGAAAGGGCTTGAAGAAGTTACTTTTTACGAACATATGCAAACTGTAAACGGCCATATCTTACTCAATTTTTATCCAAAAACAAAAAAACAACCAAAATTTTCAGAAAAGCAAAACCTACGATTGTGTACTCTACAAAATTTTGCGTATCATTAATAGTTTTTGAGTTATTTTGAAGAAAAGGCAATATAAAATATAAAAGGCCGAAAAAATAGGGACCAACTTTATTTTCGTCATAACTCGCTTAGTTTTAATGCTAGGGACTTTTACTTTCATTTTAGGCGTTTAACAGAAAAGAACCAACCTTCAAAAAGCTATTGCTATTTTTGTATTGGGTCTACAGACACCATAAACCCATTTTTTTGGTTTTTTTATAAGCTACATTTTTAATAACAATAATTTTTTCGATAAAATACTTACTTTTTGAGTTATTCGCGAAAAACCGTCTGAAAACGTGGTTTTTTTGGTTAAAAAATTGACATTTTTACTCGCGAATATCTCGAAATGTTGAACTTTATAGAACAAAAGTTGCTTAGAATTAGCCAATCTATCTATTACCGGACTTATTTTCAATGAAAAATGTTGCACCCCCGAGAAGGGGTGGCAACCACCCCCAGGGTAAAAGCAACCCCCCGCACAAAGCCATCTTTGAAGTGCAGGGTAAATAGAACCTAAATCCAAATTTTTGTGCAAATCGGTGCTGTTTCACAGAATCCTGACGGAAAACGGCCATTGACTGGACTATTAGCTAAGTTTTACTCCGACGAATTGCTGAAAAGGGCCACTCAGCTGTAGCAACACTTGATGGAAATGTAAGCAATATCTGAAGCACTTTGCTTATAATAAGATACTGAACTTTTTTGCAAAAACTCAAGGTCTCAGTAGCCGAAAGGTAACGATGTTCCTTTTCCCTTCTCTCGGTTTCACTTTTGTCTTCTCGCTTCATACTCTTTCTTCATCTTAAAGGATTCAGTTCCATTTCCATCTGGCACTTCAGGGAAATCCTGATAGATGCTTTGTTTACATCTTCGCTGCTATTAGTTAGACGTTTCAGAATGAATATGACCAGATTAAAAGAATTTAACGTTTCTTTACGTTAGCGTCCTTTCAAATTTGCAATAACGTAGTCTAAGCCGAGGATATAAATTGACCTCAAGTCATACTCTTCCACGTTATCTGCGGGTGGATCATATCGATGTTCTTGTCGAGCTTTTGAAGAATTGCGTAATTTGAACCTCACTTTTCTATAATTATTTTTGTCTCCACTAAAAGATTTTAAAAGCATTCAGATACCTTTTCTCGATGTGATTGTACAATAGCCACAACGTCTTGAAAAACATCATTTGAAGAGTGCTAACTTGTTGTGTAGTTCCCAGAACATCGCAAAAAACAATTACTGATACCAAAAATCGCTGTTCTAGAGGGCACTCCGAAGACAAAAAGCTTCTGCTGATGTTGACTTCTGCTGGTAATTCGCGATTTTATCAAGTGCGTTCATGATTTCAATTACAAAACGATGTGCCTTTTCAGTGCCAATTATTTTACCATCCTCGGTCCTTTGAGGAGTCTGTTGCCTGAACCTTACCTATCTTTCATGTAATACAGATCGTACAGCCTCAATCTACGCTTGTTTTTATTAACAGAAAATTAAATAATATTAAAAAAAACCACACACAATTACAATATTTGTATAAGTATTTATTACATTTTAAAACATTTTATGCTTTTATCTTATTTAATAAAACAATAATTTAGGAACAGTAAATATCTTAAAAAAAACACACAAACATATTTAATACTAAAAATTAATCAACAAATTTTTACATATATACATGCATATATGTATAAAACAATACCAACAACTTTTCACATGCCTTTTTTAAACACAATCTAAGAAATTCACAATTCTCTTTTAAGATTAAGTAAAAAGGATCACAGATTTAATTATTTATTTTTTTTCAAAACACGAAAAATATTGATTTGACAAAAAAGCTAGACCTATACAAGCATTTCACAGACGACATTAAACCTATCAGTCAATCGAATTGTAAGAATATTTACAAAAAAAACAAAAAACAAAAACTAATTAATAATTTTAAAAAAAATTAAGTTTTCACTTCTAATAGTTTTTTCTCGCAACACGATGTCCTTTCAGGATCGTCTGTATGTTGTTCTATTGTGGCCTCCTCGTAAGTCGGTATTGTGCTTGGTTTTTGATAATGTTTTAGTTGTGTTGAATTTGATTGTTGCTGCTGCTGTTGTTGTTGTTGTTGTTGTTGCGGCTGCTGTTGCTGTGGATGTGATAGTTGAATTGATTGTTGATCTGCTGTTTGGTCTGGCTTTTCAACAACCGAAAATACTTTATACACTGATGGATAATCAATTAGTGTTGATGAGCTGCACGTTGATGATTTTCGCAGTTGTTCCAAGGCAGCATCGTAAGTAGGTAGGCCAGAGACTAAAGTATAGCTGGGTACTGGGTCGTCTTCTTCCATGTTGAGTTTTGCTGATTCAATATCGTAGTTTTGTCGGACATTTTGACGATCTGAAAGTAAATATAGAAAATATTGGTTTAGTTTTGTTGTTTCAAATCATAGCAAAATTTACAGAAAAAAAGAGAGTAAATCAAAAGGTCTAAGTGTGCCTAAAGGTTCTATTCTACTTCCTATACTATTTTTTACTTTAAGTCATCAATACGACTACGAAAAATAGAAGTAAACAAAGGCCTGTTGTTGCTTTTTCCATTATTGTGAGTGACACCTATAAACGGGTCTATACAAAGTATAAGTTGACCTCGGTCTAGGGATTGAGATTTTCGTGTACCATCCCATAAAAATAATTGGTGCGAAAACTAGTTCTACCCGTGAGCCGTGGCTGCAGTGCTTTTGGAGAGTTTTAAACTCATTGTCACCCTTTTAGCCCGTGCTAATATAGGTAGATTGAACATGATAGAGTGGATATTGTTGGTCGATAGTGGACACAACAAGTAGTCCGCGGCAATGATTTGTTTTTTGGACACATATCTAATTTCCATAATAAAATTTGACACCATGTGCCCGGTAGTCTATCTGTCGAAGGGATCGGTGGGTCTTCGAATATAGAGTGCCGGCCAGTCGAATATAGAAATTGCGTCCTTCAACGAAAAAGTGGAAGTAGTGCTGCACACGAGCCGAGACTTGTCTCGAAATCGTCTCGCCTCGTCTGGAAATCGATACGAGACCGAGACTACCATTCTAGATCTCACGAGACATCTCAAGGTCTCGAAATCAAATCGTTATTTTGAAATCGTATCGACACCTACTATGTATTTCAGTATCTTCACGCTGCGCTCTTTGACGAGCACAACATTCGGCACCAATACATGACTTGAGCAGACTGCGGAGACAAGGCGAAGAGTACGCATTCCATAAGCATTTAAATGCAGAGTCCATTCCAAAACAGACATTTTACTGTCATTTCATTTCAATTCAAGGCATTTAAAATGAAATGCGTTGAAATGAAATGACTGTCAAATACCTCTTCTCTTTTGGAACGGACTCTACGTAAATGTAACTCTACACAAATTAGAAATTAACTTTCGATTCATTGATCCCCTCTACCCCGCCCTGTTGCCACTGCAAAAGGCAAATTTACGTGTCTACGTCTGGGAAGTGACTAGCATGGAAATATAAGGAATATTTGTTTCCAATTTCATTAATATGGCACATATTGATATTTCTCGAAATACAGAGGACTGAGCTATTTGTATTATTGACAGTGAAATTCGAGACTTTTCGAGACGAGACGAGACTTTTCGACACGAGACGAGATCGAGACGAGACCTGCAAATACCCATTTCTTCGAGACCGAGACGAGACTGGGCCAAATCTCGTCTCGTCTCGTCTCGTGTGCAGCACTAAGTGGAAGTGTTTTATCGCTGCATAGATCTACTCACGCAGATGTATTTCTATTCCGCGAATGACAGCTTTTTGAAATAAAAATCTATAAGTTGCGTCCGATGACCATTGAGTAGTTGCAATACTCCTCCGATGGCATAATCGTTAGGAGTTAGTCATTAGACAGTGGGATGTAATGCTTGAGATTCTATTGACCAAGGAAACTGCTTATCTTTCAAAGGGTGGGAGCTGTTGAGAAGGTATTTCAAGTACAGGTACAGGAATCAATATTTCATCCAGATTGGGGATGAATAGATTTATGAAAGTTCATTATCCTTAAGAACTTCTGTGTTTGTTTAACAGAAGTTGGGACTGCAATAATATGATAAGTATGGGCGGAAAATATTTTAAAAGTAGCATTTCTTGTGTCGAAACAGTGATAGTCTCTTTTGATATACCGCAAGATAAGATCGGTTACTATATGACTTAATGATAATTTATGATAGATGTGCACATAAGCCAGCTAAAATAAAAATGGCTGAAGCAATCATAGAAAGTAGTTATGTGATGCATGATTTGACAGACAGAATTTTGGGACATTTTTGGGTCTAGCCTAACGTGACCAGATATTTTCCGGGAAAAATCGAATCTCTAAAAAAAGGTCATCAGTTTTTTCGCCTAAAGTCGGATCTCCATACAAAATTTTTATTAAAACTCGGAGTTAAAAATAATGTAAAAAAATGAAATTTAGAACTTCTTTATTTTATACTCATACAAAAGCAAGTTTATATTAAACATAATTTTTATTCGATTTCATTGCTATCTTCAATCGGTTGCAATGTCGATGGCGTATTCATATATTTTTGTGGATTCGAAATCTGTCAAAGAAGTTCCTTACGGTCTTTTAAATAACTGAAATCGAGGGTATGCTTCACAAATAGAATTGTTTTCAATGTATTCAAATGGAGACGAGTTTTCTCCTTTGTCCAAATTTTATTGATAGTCGAGAAAATTCGTTCTTTTAAAGCCCCATAGATTACAATCGCTGACACATCATCTCTTTCAATTTTTTTGATGACATCTTCGAAAATCTGAGCCTACATCGATTGAAATAAAACTGATATGAAAATTCACACCTTTTATAAGAAGGCAAATGCGATCGAAATTACCTGATCTTTTATAAAGATGAACCAAAGTTTCGATAAAGGGTTGGAAAAAAATCTTGAATAAATTTCGGAACTTGAACCCGGTTCAGAATTTCGCTGAAGTATTTTTCATGTGGGCCGAACTTTATTAACTATTAACTATTATTTTTTCCATTGCGTCACGTAGAGCAATAAAACGAGTTTTGCTGTAGCCGAGTAATTGGCTGTATTCTTCATCAGTAATTTCGCAAGTGCTTTTCAATCCTTCAGTTCGAACTGTGTGAATGTAGAAATGAGTGAATATTTTGACCACCGTACCCCCCACTTCTAGATCCAATCCATCGCATGCATTTCTCATTGCAATATGGACTATGTGCGTGGCACAACCAATTCCCACGATGTTCGGCTTCCTTAATTTCAATTTCGAAAGAACATTTTCGGTACCAGTTCGATTGAGCTAGGTGCATTGTCAGCACAGAATGCAACCAGTTTGGCTAGCATCTTGAAATCATCCAAAACTTTTAGTAAAAGATTGAGAATGTGATCGGATTTTTCCCCTTTTTCATCCGTCAATTGGCTAACTTTTACTTTGAGGCCTTCCGTACGCAAAAAATAACGTATAACAACGGGGAATAGTTTTGTCGAAGAATGATTCAATGCGTCAGTTGAAAGACGAATGTATCGTGCTTTCTCCAATTCTTCTTTTAACAAATTAATTGCGTGAGGAGCAAAAACATTGAATATGATCGATTCGCATTTGGTTCGGGCACACGAGAATTTATTGAGATCAAAACATCGCCTGAACAGCTTTGATGCGCAGTCGTTCGATCTGAAATGCGAAGTAAACAATTCTTGCGTCCGAAAATATCTATTTTTTACCAATTTTCCACACCTGAGACTATGGTTTTCAGCTACTGTGTGGTAGGCCCACACACCTTCCATTGCTGCGACATTCAAATCTGCGTTCGTTGGATTAGTAAAAAAATTAGTTATGGATTTATTTTTCACGCTTGCAAGAATCACCTTTTGATGTTTCCAATGCTTTTCAATGTCGTGAGCCCCACCCAACAGAAAACTCCGAATTACATTTAGTACATCGAACCATAGAATCATTATCACTATTTACTTTTTCTAAGAACGGATAACTTTTTTTATAATCATAGTTGAAAATGCACTTTTTTTTCGGAGGCATTTTGTAGGAAACTTTTTAAAAAAAATGAAGAAACGAAACAAAGGCTCAATCAAAAACAAAGACAAAAATGTATAGCCGATCAGTACATTCAAATGTCAAACGAAAAAATGACGCGCAAAATGCTCAAACCTAAGACGATGTTTACACTGGACGAAGGAACGAACGTCAGACACGAGCGTCCAGTGCAAACATCGTCTAATGGTGCGATTACATGCCACTTACGCAACTGTCACTTACGCAATTGCCGACAGCGCCAAAAAGGCGAATGTCGAGTAACGTGCGAAATTTAAAATGCTACAGGATATTTTTTTTTCTTGGCGAGAAAGAAAAATCGGATCGCTCGGATCTAGGCCTCGAAAAATCGGATCAAATCCGAGAAAATCGGATCACATAGTCACGTTAGCTCTAGCCCAATTAATGATGATACCCAATTACAATAATTATTGGCTGGACTCAACTTTTTGAATGGTTTTAGTATTTCAATACTTTCGAAACCTGATTTTCTTATTTGATATTGCAACGTTACCAGCGGACTAAAATGAAGGAGTTTCAATGGAAAATTTAAATTAGAATTCGTCTGGACCTTCTATTATAATATAAAGCCCGTTTCATTGACTTTATACAAAAACTTTGTTTACATATTTTTTTCTTCTTTTTATATTTTTGTTTTCTTTTCTTTCTAAAAAGCTACCGAATAACTTTTTAAACCTAGTTTATTAAATTCCACAAAAAACAACCCAATTTCTTTTTTTTCCCCAAATGCAAATAACAAAAATGATGTCTCATTTTTTTTTTTGAATTTTTTTATTCAAAATTAACAAAGTTCTAAAACAAGAACTTCCTTCAGATCAAGATCCAATACAAGAAGAGGTCGTTGTTCCGGGCGCGAATGTTGTCAACCAAGTTTTACAATTTCTAAACCAAATATTTTTAAAATCGTAATATTTTTTTTTGTATTTAAATTATATCAAATTTTGAAAAAATAAAAAGAATCAAAATTCAATAAAAACTCACATTTACGATTGTCGTCACAGAATTTAAGTGGTTGTTGAGAGCGCGTGCCCGGCTCATTTATTTAAATTTTCATATCCTCGAGAAATGGAAAATTTTTGTACAAAAATTTATTGAAATTTTATATTTTGTTTTTTATATATATATATGTATGTAGTTCTAGGCTGGTTTATTGATTAAATTTTTTAGTAGAACTTTTAGGGGTCATTTCCAGTCTAGGCAATTTTCTAAATGGAAATGAATTCAGAATGAGTATGATTTCCATTTTGAGAAAGTTAGTTCGAAAGGGTGCCGCAGCGGCTGAACGAAAATTTGTTTTACTATACCTCAACAAACAAAATTTGTTTTATTATACCTCAACAAACAAAATTTGTTTTACTATACCTCAACAAACATCTTGTTTTATTCATAATATCATGGATAGAGAAATTTGTTTTGAGTATGTTTGGCCAAATGAACATATCAAGAAAAGTCGCACTACCGCTGAAACATTTCAGAATAAAAACAAACTCTTTGGTGTTGGACCAATCCGTAAAATACAAGCTGGAACGATCCTTTCAAAGACGACAGCATTAGCATAACAACGTGAAGAAGAAATATCTGGTCGATTGGGCTTTGATGGTGATCGTTTATTGATCTTACATTAAAAGAAGGAAATGCAAGTGACATACTATAGTTAGAGGCCTAGCATTGCTTTCTTTCTTAGTTTTAGCTAAGTATCAAATCTAAAGAGTACCACGATCGCAACGTGAACCAATTTTGAAGATTTGACATTTAGATTTTGGCCAAGCAAGATCGCTACAAACAACGAATCTTCGCTTCTCGCTAACGTGGGACAGTAACAGAAAACATGAAGAGTGGACTCGTCCTCTTTGACGCAGAGTCTGTAGATGGGATCCCCAGCAGTTTAAGTTGTAATTTAGTACGCAGTGCCTGGTGACTAAAACTAGTGTCCTGACGTTCTTTCTGCTATGCCACAGTAATCCTTTGGCCACGTTGTAAGACGGCTCACGAGGTCGGGTTTGAGTGTCCCGTGTTCGTTGTATTTAACAGAGCCTAATCGTCAAGACTCTTTTTCACGAGGTTGATGGGTGCTGCAATAGACGGTTACAAAGAAAACAATGCCAGAACATGGGAAAGGCGCTTGCCTTTTCTTTGCTTGGGAATGGCGTGGGACCCACTTAATGGTATACAATAGTGCTCAGTGCATCAAAGGCGCCTTCGCAGTCCCAAACTAAATTGGTTTGGTTCTTCGAGACTATATCGCTTTCTAGTGTATATCCATACTAAATTTTCCTGGGTAGATGCCAATAAACCGTTTTTCCAGACTGCCATGTCGAACAGAAAGCTCTAGTCGTAAAGATAGTAAAGAGAAGAATGACAGAACTACTACACTAGGCAAGCGATGCCCCTAAACGTACACCAACGTTTGAAAGACAGTAGCTGCAGTAACAAAGCTAAATGCCCTATTAAATTTTGGACGCACTCAAAACTTGCCAAACAATTTTGAGCAATAATTCATGTCTCCTAGTATGGACGTTTTTGTCAAGTTGGTGCCTTGAATATTTGCTCAATTTTTTAGGTACGTGGTGAGTACATGCTAGGCTTTAATAGCCTCGACACACGGCAATTAAAAAAATATGACGAAAATTCCTAATTTATGACGAACGCTCTTACGGGGTGACACACGTTAAAATACCTCATTATATTATGACAGTTGTGGTGTAGTGAAAAATGTCAGAGAACGAAAAATAAAAAAAATTATATCTTTGGTACGATATTGCCCCAATGGAAGGGATACAAGTAATATTTAATTTTTTAATATGGAAAAAAGTAGTATTTTTTATTAATTTTCAAGGAAAATTAAAATAAAAATCGGCTGTCTCTGGAAAAACGCCTAAAAGCGGGCTTTTTAACATGATCTATCGTTCGACAGATGCCTCTCTTTTGAGATTTCGTACTGGATTAACCAAAATTTGCCTAATCGGTTTTCCTAATTGATGAGGTTCATATTCCTAATTAATGATGAATTTTCTTCATAAATGCGTGCGTGTGTCGAGGCTATAAAATGAATGTTTTGGCTCAACGTGCGGATTCACTGTGCTCATGTACTGCATTCGCTACACGCCCCTAGTAGGAGAGGCTAATTGTTGCTCAGAATGATTTTGGTAAGTGCAGTGGGCCAGGTTTTTGACTTTAACCTTCTAGTCTGACGTGTCGGATGCGCAGTTCCAACATATGCTCTTTCATCTTCAGAGCAAACGACGGGTCCTTATTAAGCAACTTTAACTGTTGCTCAAAATGTTTTTAGAAACTGGTGACGTTATTTCACTTTTCGAATCGCCTGCTTGCTAACGAAGATCAAGTTCTGTCGCTGCTTCTTATTTTACCAACTTTTAAGATTGCTCTTACATTATATGCTAGATTGCATTGCATATCTTCTAATTTTACAGTAGTTATTCCTCGGACAACCCCGGATCTCTTTTATGTTTTTTTTGTCACTATCCGAGGTTGTCCTGAAAATTCAATAGCCACATCAACTTTACTATGTTCGGTTCCTAGACGCTTGACTAACTCCAAACCTGGAGTACATCAGGCCTACACCTCTCGATTGGTGATCTTTGCAGTAAGATATATGGAGGGCACCCGCGAGGGAGACCCAAGCTCCTCTGGAAAGTTTAACGTAGACCAAGACCCCCAACTGGACGACATCGGTTATGAATCGGGATCAGTGGAGCGAACAGTTGTGATAGGCCAGGACCGGATCCCGGTTGTAGAGACGTTAAAGAAGAAGAAGTAAACAGGGTTATCACGGCTATACTTCTAAATTCTAATAAAGTTACTTTATGACATAGATTTTTAGTAAAACCAAAAATAGTACGGACAACTCTTTGTCTTTAGAACCCATAAACTTGATATCTTTAGGAAATGTAAGACGAAATTATATAACCGAGCAAGTTCTGCCCGAAATCCTTGCATCTAAATTTAGAAATATCATTTCAATTTCATGCCACCGAACTAATATTCTCATTTAATGATCATTTTAACTCACACATCAAAAACCAAAAACAAAACTCTACAAACTTTCTTAAATTTGAAATAATATGCATTGATTATATTTTTATTGCGAAACGATCACGATGTCCCACAAAATGGTTAAGCAATCCCACAGGGAAAAAAACAAAAAATTGAAAAAAAAAATATATAATCAAAAATAACCTGAAACCCTGTCTTTTTATTGCATTATGCAAATTTGTATATATCTTCACCTGCGAGAAACATTTCAAGTTTTGTAGTCTAAAGCTGCTACTATTTCTCAACTAAAAAGGCAACAATTTCTTTCACACTCCTCAACTTGGACAAGCAATTTGTGAACCTTCAGCTTCCAATTAACTTTCAATTATCACATCAATTCTAACTACTTAAAGTAGCCGTCAACAACTTATCACACATCCAATATTGCAATCAGTTGTAGAAGACAATGTTGACTTCTTCAATTAGAAAATGGGAAATGCTATTAACGAGCGAAAAGAATGCAGATTTATTTTTTTTTTAGAGAAAATTAAGTATTTTTGAGGTTTTGTGAAACTTGGAAGAAAAAATTTATTGCAAAAAAGGTGAACATTGAGAAATATATGCAATAAAAAAAATTTGATAAAAAACCTTCAAAAATATTATTGCAAAATTTTCAAATTTGGTTTTTATTTTTTTATTTATGTTTTATTTTTCATATTCGAATAATTTTTAAGACCGCTTTTGTTGAGGCTGTTGAGGCCACTGATAAAATTATTAATATTTTTTAGCAACAGCAAAAAAAAAGTTTGATTTTTGGACATAGAGACTGCGCATTTGCCAATTGGTGCTATTTCTGATGGTCTTGAGTCTCTTAATTGGGCAGATGATGACCTTATGTAAAACATTTTTATAAGACAGAAAAAAATCTTTTTTAGAGATTTTACTTTAAATCGTTTCTGTGAAACAAGATTTGGATTTAATTAAAAATTGATTGTTTTTTTTGCATGAATTTTATGATAATAAGAATTCGTTAGTTACTTTCAATATCATACTTTGTCTTTTGTTTGTGTCTCTCTACATATAACAACCCATCTGTAAACTTTTGCCAAGATTGTCAATTTGGGTTTGTGGTTTAATTTTCCAATTTTTTATATGTTCTTATCTTTCAATAGAGATATCGTTGGTTTACAAGCAAAATTCACTAAGTACAATTTTCCCAGTTTTTGGTTTTCTATACTAAAGTAAGTTTTATAATGCGTATAAAAAATTTTTATTTGAGGTTTTTTTTGGAAACCAAAAATTAATTAATAATAATTAATTTCAATAATTTTAAAGAATCTTTTGATAAAATTTTAATTTACTTACAAAATTGATGTCCCCATATTGGATTAGCCATCTTTAATTTTGAGATTTCAAAATTCGGACTCGATAGAATTAAAGGCAATTTTATAACGAATCGTTTAAAAAAAATGTTTTAAGTTTCATCAATTCCAGGCTTGGGAATTATCGTTTGTCCAAAAAATGAGCTATTTGTCCAACTGTGCGCTGCAGATATCGCGTTTTTCCCGTATTTTCCTTGTATCTCGGTTTCTATAGGTCGCACAACCCCGTGCTCAAAATGTCGACAATGAAACTCTCTACAAATTTTAGTTCTTAGAAAAAATGTTGACCCGATTATCCTTAAATACAACCTAACTTAGCTGAGGCACCAAAACTACCTTGTCTTGGTTAGATATAATACCAAACCGCGCCATCAAACCAGCATAAATGTTGTAAGTCTGGCAAAGCTGTATCGTTATTACTATAGACTCTTTTACAGAAATTATTGCTCACTTACGTTCACGGCACCACATCTCCTGCAACACAAAGCCAGCTCCCTCGACTCACTCTCTTATCTTATGGCCTTACTTTTCGCACACACTACAGTAAAGAGTTTCGTTCCTGAATAGAAATACTGAACTATGGAACAATCTTCCGCAGGCAGTATTTCCGAAACTCGTACAACCTTCTACTTCATCGCTTTCCCCACCAGCAACCTCCAGACTCTTATTACCAAACTAAGCTTACTACAAGACATTAGCGTGACACTTGAGCTTAGACTTTCACATAAAGAAAAAAAACCTAATTTCCTTAGAGTCCTCACTATACTGTCAAAGGATGTATTTTAGAACTTTATCTCGATATCAAGGAAGTTCTCTAGTGAAATTCCTTTATTTAAAAATATATTTTCGGACTTGAGGACCGGATTAAGATAAGTGTGTTTCGCTCCTGGCGCATGTTCTAGGAGAATTAATGGTTTCACCCAAAGATTGACATGTATGTATAGTATATATGTAAAGTTAGATGTCTCTTAGTCATTCCTAATCTTTAAATAAAATCAAACTAAAGATATATTATTTTAAGATTCCATTCTACCAGCTTCAAAACATATTAAAAAATATTACATTCCATACTAGCATAAAGTTTGTGCTTTACGGTGGTTCACTCTATCCATTAACACTTCAAATACAAACGCTTGTGAATCAATGTCTGCGCCACACTTGATTGATTTCTTATGCTAAACCTTTCTTCCTAACACAGTTCACTGGAGTGATATAAATCAATCCGAATCAAGTATCACCTTAATATATCATATATGACACCCGTGTAGAAGTTTCTAGGCTTAAAGATCGTTGATCCAGAAGAATTGTCGATCGGTCGTCATCAAGATCGCGTGACTTAAAAAAAATTCATCGAGATATATGGCGCCGTAATTATAAATATATGAAGACATAGACCGTCAGTACCAATTATACGTTGATAATTAGAACAAAACTTGCTTATAGATAGTACCATAAAATAAATATGGCTATTGCTTGTGCAGATCAGAATAATATTCAAATTTTATGATCATATACCGGATGCGATAATATTCTCAATTCAAATTCAAAGCCGGCTTTAAAACGATTTATTGTAACATGAAACAAAGAGAGACTAAACAAGATTTATTACATAATCATCAATTTTTCTTTGTTTTTATTGTCTTGGGTTTTTCTACGTTTTTAAGGTACTAAAAAATAAAGGCACGAAAGTAAAATTCCCCACAATAAATATAGTTGGACCAATAAAAGTGAAAATGCTTTTGTCGTCATCGTCATCGTCATATACATATACTGACTGCAGTTTTATCAGTCTGGAATTTTATCATAAAGTTAATTTCACTTCGTAAAAACGAGTCAATTTAATGGTACCCAAACAAAACAAAAAAGGAAACCAGAAAGAAGTAAAAAAAAGGTCTGATAGTAAGTGAGTATGGAATGTGCCGCGCCACTTAAAGGTAACAAGAAGAAAAAATTTTAAGGTAACGTGCTTCGAGCACGTGACTTTTTACCACTTATACATATACCAGCATGATTTGATTTGGTCCAGTTAAATAAATGAGTGAAAAAAGGTGCAATCGTGCATTTCATATATATTTTACAGAGTGATGTTTACAGGGTGAGGTTATATTTTGAGCAAGATTTTTGTGGAAAGAGGGGTTGTTTTTGGGCCATCTTGGGAAAGGGAGTGAACACAGTGATTCACAAGTTACTATGAGGTATTGAGAATGTTCAGAAATTTGATCTTTGCTTGGCATATCACGACCCGTTTTTAGGGAGAGAGTTAATATAGACTGATACCGCTGTTGTTGGTCTTGATCGCATACATTATAATTCCGCTCAAATTAGGAAAAATTAAAGAAATTTTTCCCACAGCTATGAGACTAGTGCCAAATGAAGGATTTCGGTCGTCTAAACATTATTTTCACAACCCGCAGTTCGAAAAAAGAGTTGTTTTAAGAAATATACAAATACATGATCGTTTTCGCCTTTTTTTCTATTTTGAGGAGAAACTATACATTTTGGTGAAAATATCAATAGAGCAAAGCTGTAGGGCGTAAAATTACCTACAAATTTTGTCTGCACGGTTTTTTTGAATTCCGTATAGTTTCGCCGCTAAAGACCGTTTTGCGCCTTTTTCAGATTCAGTTGATAATCAAAGCGACCAAAGAAAAGCCTTTGAAAAACTGCAACTACTACTTTGATCTCATTTAATTTTTCATACAACAGCATAATTTTGGCGCAAAATCTAAAAAGGCGCAAAACGGCCTCTAGCGACGAAACTATACGGAATTCAAAAAAATAGTGAAGACAAAATTTTTAGGTAATTTTACGCCCTATAACTTTGCTCTATTGATATCATATATATGTATATTTCTCAAAAACAACCCTTTTTTCGAACTGCGGTTTCTGAAAATCATGTTTAGACAACCCAAATCCTTCATTTGACACCGGTGCCATAGCTGTGGGGAAAATTTCTGGAAAACAGCGATTTTTTGACTAAATGAAGTTATGTCTGAAACCATTGGGGAAAATTTACTTAGAGGCAATAGCAGGAGAATGATCTGAGAATTGTAAAGAAGCAAGACAAAACAGAAAGAATATTGGGCCCTATTCTGTAATTGATGATAAAATTTCTCCTTCATAAAATAAAATATTTTAAAAATTCGTATTCTGTCATGCTTTCATAAAATTATTTTATGGTCTGTTATGAACACAACATAAAATATTTAGTACAAACCGCTATGGGTTCTATTACGTTTTGAACAGCTGTTCGGTTTAAAATGAAAACCAAAAAAAAAATTATGAATGAAAACAAACAAAATCAAAGCGCGCCTTGTTTCAGTATCTGACAAAATACAATTTTCTTAATGCGTTTGTCATATTAATTTTTAATTTAATTTAAAATTCAATGAAAACTCCTTTTTCGCAAATTTCAATTCGCCTCTGTTATTTTCATAAAATGGGTTAAAATACCTGTAAAATGTGCTGCTTAGATTATTTTATGTTATGAAGCGTAACAGGAATATTTTATGTTATGATCGATAAAATAAAATAAAATTTGTCAGACAGAATAGGATTTTAGAGAATTCTTTTATGTTATGGCATAGCATAACATAAAATGATAAAATTTTACTGACAGAATAAGCCCCAATACCTGTAAAATGTGCTGCTTAGATTATTTTATGTTATGAAGCGTAACAGGAAATATTTTATGTTATGATCGATAAAATAAAATAAAATTTGTCGGACAGAATAGGATTTTAGAGAATTCTTTTATGTTATGGCATAACATAACATAAAAGGATAAATTTTTACTGACAGCATAGGCGCCATTATCTACCGCGAAGTGGATTCGAACCACGGACCTCTGGGATGGTGGTCCGGTGCCTTAAACCCGTGGATCTATAACCATATGAGAGCCTCTCGAATACGAACCTTCCACAAAATACTTACCGTGCCTTCTTCAAAATAGACTAGCCCAGGGCAACAACCGACTTCTGAATAACCACAGAAGTCGGTTGTTGCCCTGGGATAGTGTATTTTGGGAAAGCGACGTTAGACGCGGGTCTAGGTAAAATTACCATTCCTTCTCGGGTCCCAGACCACGTGCACTCGCTGCCATCCGTACGTCTTTTGCAGCTTGCGAAAGAAGATGAACGAAAGAAATATATAAGACGAGTGTGGTTTGCGAGAGTTGGAAGATGTCGACCTCAGCGACTGTACCTTAACCCTTCCGCGTGGGAATTAAAATTTTCAATTACTATCTGAGTTGCGGAAGAAGAAAATTAAACGAAAACTAAAATGTGTGTAATATTGTTTTTAATTTATTTGATTAATAGTTTTTTTTAATAAAGCAAACAATAACATACAGGTGAAGCTAATATAAAGCATTCATTTTAAAATAAAAACGAATTTTTGTAGTTTTTTTAAACTATATTTTTATGTCATGACGTACACGTGTGCAGTGGAAATGATTTTATACATGACGTACACGTGTACGGCACTCCACGCGGAATTGAGGATGTTTATAGCAAAAGCCGGCTTCGGAGTACCCTTGGCTCTATTGAGCAATAAGTCTGCCGACCACTGATATACATTAAATATTAGCAGTATCACCACGCTATAAGCAAACGAGGTGAGAAAAGTTCAGTTTTACTGTTTGTAAAGTGAATCCTTGCGCCTTATTTATTATAATTGCAAATGTAAGAAGGACAAGAAACCACTGTGAACAAAAACGAAAGGAACAGCTGAGTTCTTAAGGGATACCGGGTATAACCCAAACTGTGTCTGAATGTGAACCGATTATAGTTTCAATTTTAAGACGTTTAAATGAAAATTTCTTGCAACCAATTTCGTTCCGTTACAGAGTCCAAAAAATCCTGAATGAGAAGCAACGCCTAATATATTTTAGTCTATCTAACAGAAGACCTCAGTCAAAGTATACATCGATTTGGTGAGTCTCCCTTTAGATATCTCCAAGGCTTTTGATGGAGTATGGCCCCTTAGGGTGGTCAAAAAATGGGCAAAACTTTCTGCACCCCCTAATTTTGAAGAACCATCCAAGTGATGAATTTTGGTGGCAACCGGAACGCTTTTGAATGAAACTAACCCGTGTCCCAAAGCGATTGAAAATTTCAGGAATAATTAATAAAAATGCCTACGCGTTAGGCCGGAATGTGAAAAATTAGGTCTCTATAAGGGTTTTCGAGGTCGCTGATTGCAAATCTGATGTCAAAAACACGATTTGACAACATGACAGTTGTCAAAAACGCTGTTAAAATATATAATATATATAATAATATTATAATATATATAATAAATGAATATCTATATATCTACACCAGTGAAGGGCAAACCTACACAGCTAAAGAAATGCATTTGTGTAAAAGTTATTAAAAGTTTTCTAAAGCTTTACACTGACTAGACAGTGTATTCTTTCATATGAGTACAAAATCTGATACGTTCCCACTCGCATGAAGTCTTAATTAAGACTGATAAGCTTTTTCTTGGATATTCGGGTCATCTGACTTCGTATACATATTCAAAGCTCATTCAAAGCTCTAAAGCTCATTTGCTCGCGAGCATAGGAATGCCCATCACTGATCTACACCAATTACAAAATTTTAAATCGCTTTGGGACACGGGTTACTTTCATTCAAAATCGTTCCGGTTGCCACGAAAATTCATCATTTAGATGGTTCTTCAAAATTAGGGGGTGTAGAAAGTTTTCAAAATGTTTGCCCATTTTTGGACCAGCCTAATGGCCCCTGCTCTCTGCAATCTATTGGTATTGACCCAAAGTATTGGAGAAGTGGAGAATTTTCTTTCTAGCCTTTTAATTAAGGTAGTATTGGACAACGTTAAATATAAACCCCACACCATCTCTGCCGGTGTCCCCAAAGATCAATTTTATCATCCGCTTATTTTATCGCTTCAAAATTCATCGTTTAGCAACTTATAACTTTTTTACTAATAATATTACGACAAAAGGCTGTTAATAATTTTTGAAGATAATTTAATTATCTAAGAAAAAGTTCTTATCAAAAATTCTGTGAAACTTATGGTTATACATATGTGGATCCGCTTTTCAAGATGACGAAAATTCCAAAATCCCACAATTTTGGCATATCGCACAAAAATATTGTTGCCTATATGAAACTCCCGAGAAAAATACCACATTACTGGACTAATCAAGTTCTTGCTTTTCGACAATTATATTTACCTACAAGAGACAGCGTTTCACATCCACAGTGATAAGTTTTTGGTGCAATGATAAGAAACGAATTTTTTTTGGAAAGTGGATATGTTCAAAATAAAAACACTTTATCTTCTATGGACAATGTAGCAGAAGTTCAAGAGGTCTTTCAATTTGTCTAGAATTTTTATCACAACGAAAGCGGCACCATACAAAAAAACGTATTTTATCTTTGAACGGAAGAAGACATTAATTGATTGATAGCTTAATTGAAGGTGAGCTCATCAATAAGTGAGTAACTGTGTTACCTGCGGAAATAGAGTTAGTAGATGACCTTAAAAAACCGATAAAAAAAACCTATCAACACGCATTCATACAAGAAGACATTATATGCCGTTTTAATTGCAAGCTCTGCAATCTGTTACCTGAGTGGTGCACCTGTTGGTGGGATCTACGGCGCGGTGTTGGGTCTCTTTTTGTTTTAGTTTTATATATTATATCGAAACCAACCGGCTTCGGCTAGCCAAGTATTTTACAGCGAATGACCTAATGCACGACAACACCTGCTTTTAGTCTCGCACTGAATACCCAAATCCGGCACTAGAACCAGTTTGTTACAAATTTTGTTGAGATAAAAGGTATTAAAAGAGGAGATGAGAACTTTGTATCCTACTTATAGCAATTAGTAAGTGCCTTTAAGATTAGAGGGAAATTCTTCTACCATTTCCTTTTGCAGTTAAGTTTTATAAGATTAGGAGGCATTTTTGGAGGCGGTGATTTATTTTTAAGATAGGAATTAAAGGAACGCGATGACGCAGCAATTTTATAAGGGTTTCATACAAAACCACCCCCGAAACACTACAGCAAAAACACCGAAACGGAACGAAAATTACAAATGAAGAGAACTAAATTGTTTGTGTTGTATTTTCCACGCAGTTTAGTATTTACTTTGAAAATTATTTCTTAATTGTGAATTTTTGTTTTTTTGTTTTTTGTAATAATGCTAATTTAGACCTATTATGCACGCACATACCCCACTATTGGAAAAGAACGAAAGAAAGAAAACTCTCTTCTTCTAATCCCGGTCAGAGCAGGAAATTCACAAAGAAGGTGTCATTTTATTTCCGCACCGACTCACTCTGCACTCGGTAGTAAATTTGTATGAATTCCTCCCTCTAATTTGATCAGCCAGAAAAAAAAATTTATACACAAATGGTTTTAGCATATTTGGTTTAATTATAAAATTGCAAACATTTTTGTGGTAAACAAAAATCCGGTTTTGGCATTCGTTATAATATTTCTGGTATAACACGAACTCACACAAAATAAAGGTCATGTATAAAAAAAACAAACTCTTTCTAAAGTGATAACAATACTATTAAATGATTAAATTATAGCCCGTTTAGGAAATTTTTTAAAATTATATTTGTTTCTTCGGCATAGGATATCAATCTTGCTGGGAATGTTTTTGCACGTGAGATTTAGATTTATGCTAAATGATAAAATCGCATCAATGGAACTTATATACTATTTACGAGTAGATGTCATAAATCTTATAGTATTTTATTAGAATTTAATTTATTCATTAAGAATTTCGGGTTTTAAAAAATAAAAGTTGATTTAAGTCATGGTTAACCAGCATTAGAATAGGGGGAACAACATATTAGTATATATGAAAAGAGACACGTGTCAAAAGTATTCTGGATTGATAGAAGTGTTGTAGTAACTTACAATCAATGAACATGCTAACATCTTTTCACAAAAAGAGTATATGATAACATCCACTCACATATTATCCAGATATTCCAACACAAGTACAGTTGGCATGAGGTTAATAACCTCAGCTAAAAACATGATATTACGGAAGTCAGTTATAAATAGCTTAGATGATCGGATTAAACTGATGACGAAAACAGCTTACCAATTTAGAAATTTCGTCATGGAACGTTGGTATTTATTACAGATCTCAACAACATGTAGCCTATATTCTATCAAAGCATAAAGGCCCTTTCAAGGCCCCCATACACGGTCCAATTGGATGTAAATTCATTTATTTTCATCAAACCTATGCGCGCAACGAGTTTTGATCGGCCGACCAACTCACAATCGATAGTTTTGGTTGTACATCCGTAATTCGATGTACATCTTTACATCCCAAACGCAAAGTGGAAACGCAAATTGGATTGGAGCTCTTTCATCGCACAAAAAAAAATTTGTATGTTTTTTTCTCTGTCAGGAATCCACGTTCGTGCAACAGAGACAAAAGTATTCAAATTCCTGGGCGCTAAAAGAGTTTCAATTTGCGTTTCCACTTTGCGTTTAGGATGTAAAAGGGCCATAATGCTTACATTGTAGCCATTCAAACACCTGATAGTGATTTACAAAATATTACACCTTGTTAAAAACACACCATGAAATCGGGGTAGGATTTATGGCTAGTCAAAAAGTTGAAACCTGTGGTTGTCGGTGGGATGTAAATTGAAGAACATATGCCTCATAAAAGTTCATTCACCGATAACGTCGATACTTGAGAAATGCTGCTAGCTTTATATCAGGCAGAAACAATAAGGATGGGAAAAACTGGTACGATGGTGGATGCATGTTGACGACTAAATGTAAGAATGCTCTTGGCCGAGAGTCTCATAGAACTACATTTCAGTAGTTTGTAAACCAACATTCTCATAGAACTAAGAAAAAAACTTGTGGAAAAAGTTTATATGAGATAGATCACTACAGAAAGAGAAGATCGAGCCCTACCGAAGAATCCATGGCACTACTGAAATCACAGTAGATTGCATATGGGTCATTCCACGTCAAATCGACCACTATTGAACCTGAACCTTTTTGATTTAGCTGAAAGTTTGTAATTTCGTTCTACCCTATAAAAAACACTTTTCATAATTTTTTCAAATTTTTTTACCCAACCCTAAAATTTTTCAAAATTTTTTTCAAATAATCATAACTTTTTCAAAAAATGACTTATCGAGACCTTTTTTTCAAAATTTTTGTTTTTTAATTAACTTTCTAGAAAAAAATACCAAAAAAATTTCAGACATCAAATTATATGAAATTTTCAATTTTTTGTAAAAAACCGTTACTTTTTCAAAGTCCGACGTTTTTAATTTTTTTTTTTCAAAAAAAACTTTGATTTATTCTGGAAATAGTCTCCCAATTCCAGAGTGACCGACTTTTTTTATATTTTTTTTTCGATACAAAAAAAAATTTTTTAGTTTTCTTCAATTTTCAACTCCAAAGTAGATAAAGTAAACTTTGAAAAAGTAACGGTTTTTTACAAAAAATTTAATATTTCATATAATTTGACGTTTGAAAATTTTTTGGTATTTTTTTTAGAAAGTTAATTAAAAAACAAGAATTTTGAAAAAAAAACGTCACGATAGGTCAATTTTTGAAAAAGTTATGATTATTTGAAAAAAATTTTGAAAAATTTTAGGGTTGGGTAAAAAAATTTGAAAAAATTATGAAAAGTGTGTTTGATAGGGTAGAACGAAATTAAAAACTTTCAGCCAAATCAAAAAGGTTCAGGTTCAATAGTGGACGTTTTGACGTGGAATGACCCATATATAGTAAGGGCAAAAAAAATTATATGAAGCCAGACTCCATAAACACCTTCGAGCAATGAAAATAGCATTTTCATGAAATGCTAAATAGTGATCTCAAGAAGGAAACTGAAGCACCACTAATAAATGCGATGATGATTTAACGCAACCGCTAGCAAACTTAGAAAGCTCAAACACTATAACACCCCTGGTGCAGATGGCATCCTCACAGAGCTGATAAAATCTAGAGGGCCTTCACTGCATCAAGTGATTCATGAAATAATACTCAAGCATAGAAGTATGAAGCGATGCTGGACGGCTAAAAAAGTGGAAAAATGTTTAGAGTTTGGAAACTGAAAATAACACCTCCTTTATAGACTTTGCGGCCAGCTTTGATAATATAGTCAGAGTAGAATTGCTCAAAGCCGTGTGAAAATCCCGCAACATACATATATGCACTGTTGTAAAACGACGGCCAATATAGTCTCTCAAGGCTCTTTCAATGCAACCATCTAAAGCCGGCTCTACATGATGCTATGAACACCTTCCAACGTTGGACGCTTGATGGTAGGGCGCACCGTGTGGCCGATGCTCGAACTACGAGCGTCCAAGTCAAGCGTCCAACGTTCGTTTTTGGATACGTTGGGGCTTATGCCGGTATTGACTCATCGTTGGAAGCCAATATTCGAATGAAACGTTCACCCCATCGTTTAGAGGCGGCTTAACTATAACATCTAAACTGCTGTAATTGTACATACAAGATCATACTATTATTCACATATGGATCCGAGACCGCAGTGCAAATCAGAAACACTCTGACCTCTTATATGCCGGCTTCACCGGCCGAACTGCGCAAGTACGATCAAATTTGTAAACTGAAGAAAAAACAGGCCTTCCCCGGAGGCTAGACGATCAATTTTTCAATTACAATATTGCATTGCAGCAGGGTTTGAAAGCAAAGTAAACTTAAAGCAAAGCACATATTTTTAAGCTTACTTGGCTGTGTAGGCTGTGAAAGCTGTTTGTTTCATTGCTGCGAATGCTGTTGCTTTCAAATTATTTAAAAGCTCTCAGGAGCATACTGGTCCGGCTGCAAATGTTTCGCCTTTAAAATACTTTGCTGTGAAATGCTTTCTGGTGCTTACAGTTTTTCAAAGCTGTTCTCTCCAAGGGTGTAAAGTACTTTACTTTCCTTCAGCATTTGTTTTTTCATGGTCCAACTTTATATAGTAAAATGGTATTTTGTGTAGAGGGGTGAAAGCTTTTTTTATGTGTATGTGAAAGCATTCGAAGCCGGACCAGCATGCCCCAGCATTTGTAAGCAACAGCATTCGTAGCAATATGAAACAAAAAGTTTTCACAGCATGCAGCAAAAAGTTTGAATATATGATTGCTGTAAAGCAAAGCAAAGTAAATTGATGTGGTCTTCTTAGCAGCAAAGCAAAGTCAACAGCAACAGTATTAAAATTGCTGCAGCAATTTAAACCCTGCATTGCAGCATTAAAATTGATCGTCTAGCCCCTGCTCCAATATTGCATGAAATATTTTAAATGCAATTATTACATATGCAAGAAATTCAGAATGTTTTTAGAAAAAAATGGCACAAAATGAAAAAAACCTAAGCAGTGGTGATTACTTGTCGCGGGATTATTTTCATGTGATTTTTTTATTACAAAATGAGTGAAATAATAAAACTTAGTAATACCCTGGCTTCACTGGCTTCGAGCAAATTAGTGTACTGAGCTTCAATCAATTTTTGCCTGAGCTCCCATACATTTTTACATTTTGAAGTCAGGAAAAATAAAGCCTGATTTCGCCCAACAGAACATGAAATCAAGCTTGAAAGTAAAAGCTCGCTCAAAAGAGAGTAATCAACTGGAATAGTGGAATGCCATTCCAGGGAGCTTTTGCATTTATGACTTCTGGCGAAAAAGCAACAACAATTTCAAGCACTGAACTGGACTTTAGCCGGTGAAGCCACTTATGTGGATTGAACTGAATATTATTGAACTGAGGTCGACGAAGCCAGGGTATTAGCAGTATACAGTTCAAGAAGTGACGCCATCTCTCACATCACATTGTTTGTGGACAACTCTGCAGACTAAATTGACTTGATCTACGGGCGCTATTGCGAATAGTAGAATTAACTTCAAAAGACTGGCATTGGTAAAAAATCATTCAAGTTTTCAGATAGTTTTTTCAAATGGTTTTAGAAAAGCTCTCTCTCAAGTATTCTGAAAGCGAGCCAACGAGTATTTTTTTCCAGGGAAAATTGTAGCAAATGCAAACACATTAAGGCTGGTCCATTCAGCGGCTCCATGATATGCGGCGATTTTCCACGGGCACATAATTGCATGGTTGCGTTCCGTCGCGGTTTTCACACGTAACCCAAAAATCGAAACGAGTCGCTTGTTTTGTTGTGTATGCTTGTGTGTGCTATATCGAATGCGGCAATGCAGAAAAAGTTGAAAGTAGTCCGACATTTGCGTGGCATGCGGATTCCGTCAGGTTGCATTTGAATACACCCACTTCTATATTATCTGTCAACCCTCCAAACAATTTCTCCGAGGCTCGCTTTCTCGGACCATTCTCGATTCGAAAACTGCTTGCGAAAGGTACGAGAAAAGTTTTAAAACGCACCTTATAAAAGCTTTCCTAGTTGATTGGTTTCGATATTTTGCTCCGATTTTATTGCCTTCGAATTCGTTTACGAGTCCGCCTTCGAAGCAAGCTTTCGCTTTTGGGAAGTAGTTCTCGAATCGTTTCCGAATCTAAATTTTTGCAGGGAAGGAATGGAACGCATGTACGCTTGAATATGTCACCAGCTTTACAGCTGCACAAAAGCTGCTTTGTGTGGACGATAAAGCTTGCCTCCTTCCCAGTAAACTTTCAAAGGAGCTTTTAGCTTCTGAATGCATACGTCTTCGTCTATAATAGGTCATATAACGCAGAAGTTTTCGCCGTAAAAGTGTTTAAGGCCTTCCGCACACTTGTCTATAACATCAAAACAAAAACCGGTTTTATAGGCAAGGGGTCGCAGGGAAGACAGCTTTTCTTCCATAATTTTCCATCATTTGTTCACCCAAACATTTTCTGGTTTCACCGTCCATTAAACCAACACAAGCATGTTTTCGTTCTCGGTAAAGCTGCTTCGCTGTGCTTGCACCCCCCACTACTCCATAGGCATTATAATCGTTACACGAAAATGAAGGAGAAAAGTGAGTTCCGAGTGTATTATTGAACTCATATTAAAACCGGTTTGAAATTATGGACAAGTCTGCGGAGGGCCTAAAGGAATAAAACGATAAGACTTTCTTTTTTTAAACAATTACAAGTAATTTGTAATTATTATTAAATTAATGATTAACAACTTCCGTATATTCCCTAAGATATTATATCATCTACATACAAAAAACCCCGAAAAAGTAACACTTAACCATTATGCAACAACATCGTTGAATAATTTCACATATAACATGCCTTTAAAGAGTAAAATAAAAATGATAGTTATGTAATAATTTTCCGATTGTGTATCCAAGAAGAAACCTTCACAAAATTATGATAAATAAGGTTGAACAAAAATATACACAAGAAGAAAAAAAATAATGGTTACGAGTATTGCCAAATACATTGTGACTTGGATAAACTTTTGTGATATCCATAAAAGACTTTCACTACTGTACAGGTGATATTTTATTCTCGAAAAAATTATCCGGTTTTTTTCACATCAATTGGAATATGAAAAAAAAGGTTACTGACCACGAATTTTTTTTCATTATAATGTTGTGCGTTTTTTTTCACATAACAAAATTTTTTTTGAGTTTTGTTTTATGATTTTTATGCTTTTCATAATTGTTGTTGTTGCACAAGCTACACTGCTATAATGCATATAATTATTTTTTTATATTAATAGATTTTTTTCCTCATTATCTTTATGGAATATTCCAAAGTATTTTACTGTTATATAAAGTTGTTTGGAAGATAAAATATAGGTTAATCATTTTTGTTGTATCTTATAAAGGTTAGAACCTGTTTTAAGTTAGTAATTATATTATTTTTTCTTCTACTTTTTTTTTATTTCGTAAATAATAAATACAAATTCTAAGACCTCTTTTTTCGTGTTTTGATATTAAGTTTGTTTATATTACATAACATTGTACCGCGCGACACTTCGTTGTTGTTAATCATAAAAAAAGGTGATAAATAAAAAACCGCAGTGACCATGAATAGCAACAAATATGGAATAATTTATGAATTCCGGCGCACATATTGATTGTTGTCGGTTGTACTATGAACAACAAGAAGGAAAAGATCGAAAAAAAACACAACACAAAAGAAAACCTTGATAAAATTTGTGTAACCTTATCACAAAGCTAATAAAAAAAAATAACTTTCTAACGAAAACAAATAAGGAATAAATAATGATAACCAACAAAAAAATTGTCTAACATACTTTTTTTTATTGGTTTCTTATGCCTTATAGTAAATTTTTTTTTGTTTGGTTGATGGGTATCGTATAACCCGCAGCATAAATGTCGAGTCACATCATCGTAAAGATGATGAACCACACACAAAATATGGTTATATCTTTCCTTTCCCTAAGTTTAAGCACTTCAATAATGTTTTCATAATCGGACTTCTCTTATTGAAGTGAATCAACTTAAGATTTTTTATAATGGCTCTATTTTTTTTTTAGGTTTGTTTTAATGTATGTGATGATAAATTAAAATTTCATAGCATTTTATAATTACAAAACTAGTAAAAGTTTTTAAGTGGAAAAAAGGAAAGTTTGAGAATGTACCAACAAAAAAATCCGAAACTTAACGATTGACCTTTAATAACATCTATAGTATAGTAAAAGTAAGACAACTAAGTTGGATCAACTGTTTACTATCTCGGCGGATAAAGTAATATCATTCAGGCATAAAACGGGCATTGAGCTGTTACGAATTGAAATCATTCATCTGTGCCATCATTGACGTCAATGCAAAATGTCGCATTGTTTTCTTGTTGCCGTGAAATTTAATTATGTTAATATGAAGCAGAAATTAAGTAGACACTAAAAAAAATAGTGGCGAAGTTTTTTTTTAAATTAGCAAAAAAAAATCATTAACCTTTTTCGTACTTTTATTTGTTTTTATAGTGATGCAATTTAGAAATAATATTTTATGAATTTTTAAAGTAGTATTTATTGAGGGTTACACATTTATTTTATAGTAAACAAGATAGTAAATCAGAAGATATTGTTCAGTACAATAAATTAAGAATATATTCTACCCTCTACCATTGCCGCTTGGCCAACTTCAATAGTCTAGGGGTATAAGCACCCGACTACCATCCCAGGGGTTTGCGATTCGATTTCACACACCGGCATGGTTCTACGTCTTTCCACTTGTCCCACCTAGATTCATTTTTTCTTGCCTTCACAAATTCTGTCCTCTTTCTCTTGCTATCGCCTGTAAGTATAAAAAGTGTGGAAGCCATTTTCTGTTCAAGCACCAAAGACAGTGGATTGTTTTGATAGAGTCCGAACCAAAAGAGATGATGTTTCTCAAAGTCGCATTTTCCATGCTCAGTAGCATTCGTAGAAGATTTCGAAGGGGAAATTCCAAAATGGCTGAAAATTTGACCACAGCTTCCTTGGGACTTTTTAAGAAAACAATTTTGGAATCACCAAAAAAACATGGCCGCCGGAGATATCACTTTTCGGCCAAAAAATCACTCACGAAATTTTTTTTGATCAGTCAATACAAAACATTATTGCCTACAAAATACCCTTCTTGAATATTTTTCAAAAACCTTGACCTTTCCGAATTATTCAAAGAATTTTTTGGTAGAAATCGATTTTTGGAGACTTTGACCTTGAATAACTTCGAAAAGGTTAGGTTTTCGCAAAAATGACAAGAGGGCTTTTTTGTAGGCAATAATGTTTCGTATTGACTGATCAAAATTTTTTTCGAAAAAAACCAGTTTTTTAGTGATTTTTTTGCAAAAAGTGATATCTCCGGCGGCCATGTTGTTTTTAGTGATTCCTAAACTGTTTTCTTAAAAAGTCCCAAGGAAGCTGTGGTCCAATTTTCAGCTATTTTGGAATTTTGTCTCCTTAAAATGCTAATTTCCCCGGACTATAAGCGAATATCTTATCCATATGTGCGCAAAGTTTATTTGTGTGTAATTTTCATTTCCCCACATGCGCGAAGAACACCTCAACCCTCAACTGATTTGGTTCGCACTCTAGTATTGCATGAGAGCCAATAGAGTAGAACCGCGAGTTAGCGTTGGCAACTCATTCATTCGTCTCTCCACTATATTCACGACTACAGCTTTCTGTGTGCACTTCATAATTTGGTTCTCAGGCTGGTATGTGGAGCACTTAACAAAGGAGTTGCGTTGGCGGCCTTCGTTGATATCGAGGGTGCCTTCGCCAATACATCCTTTGACACTATAGCTCTAAATATGCGAAGCAACAGTAACAGATGATGTCGAGATGTCTGCAGCAGGCTCTTGAGTTGGTCTCCAGCCCTAGGCCCATGGCAACATGCGGGGATTTAGTGTGGTGTTACAGAACGGTGCTTAAAAGTTTCATAACTATTACGCAAAATACAAAAAATGGCCTGCCTTTCTAGCACCGGGTCATTCGCACTACACTAAACCACAGTATTTAGATGAACTTGTGGAGAATTATGGCTAAGGTAAGGTAAGCCAGACCACCCCTCCTTGAAGTCTAGCATAGCATGCACAGTTTTCTGGGTCTCTTGACTTGTCACATTATTCATAGGTAATTTGTTTTTGATAATAGTGAGAAGTACGCTATACTCAACAACTTTATACTATGATAATTCCGGAAGGCTCTTATAATTTCCATTATTTTAGCCTTCTTTCTTAGCTTGGTGGTGACATCGTATAATCAAATATTGTTGGAGGCTCTAATGCCTCAATTAGCTTACCACCACACAGTTTATGAAAGTCGTCGAAGATGGCTGATCAGAGCAGATTACCATCTTTCTCCTTTCAGAATGCATTATGTAGCATTATATGACGAATTCATCAATCGGTGGGAGGGGAAAAATTGCCGGAACGATCATGCTCTCTATCGACATACGATTAATTTAGTTGCGAGTGACTCAGGGGATAATCAGCTGGTCTTTTTGGGTATCCTTACACCAAATTCATACTTGTAGCCATCTCTATAAATCGTAGCCCATTTGCATTAGTGTACATGTAAGTTGTTGGTAGCAATGTACTGTTTACGAGATCTATTGACTAAGATGATTTTTGCATCATACCTAGGGCTGCGATTAAGATCCGTTTTCAACTACTTCGAAGAATTCTTCCTTGACATCGTCCGAAGATTTTTCTATAAGTGCGTGAATATTTATTGAGTATTATCTTCTTAAGTTTGTATGTTTCCATGATGTGAATCTAAACTAAAATTATGGCTGTCTTCATCATGTTACTAAAACAACAATTACAAACATGGAAAACTAGTTACACAAATATGTAAAACAACTTTCTCAGCCAATATATTTTTTCTATTGGAATTTTACACACGCATTTTTAAATATTCATCAATCCTAGCATAGTAATAAGCGGTCACCCAGCGCAACCAGATATATTCAGAAAAAATTGCTAGACCAGATATAATGTGTCCGCGCCATTTAAAGGTAGACCAGATACACAAACGGTGTCAGTATGCAAAGAAATGATAGAGCAACAGAAACTGGTCTTGTTTTTAACAGTTGACAATAGGTGAAGCAACTTTTCCTCATAAATTAACCAACGACCGAGCTCGCACGTGTTTCAGTTACGATTTTAAAAGGTTTACAAGGTAAATGTAGCATAACTTATCAGTCAGGTTCTTTTTAAACACTATTCAGGTTTGAAAGATTACAAAAAAAAAGTTTTGTTTATTTACTTCTTTTTGTCAGAAAAAAAAATAAAATAAATAAATTTTTAATTGCACATTAAACTTTGACGGGTATGACGTGCATTTTATTAGTGCATTTTGACGACGACGATGACTTTTTTGGTAGGTTTTCTAGGTTTAAAGGGGATCAAAGTTTGTAAAATATTTAAATGTCTTTAAGAGGAGTTTATATGGGAGCTATAAGTTGTAAAATTTCTCATAAAAGTATATTTGTATACCAGAAAAAAAAGTTTTAAATTAATTAATGAATAAAAATTGTTTAGTCATTCTAAAGTTACAATATAAAAACAATCAAGTTTGTTTTCCATCGCAAAAATTTGAACACAACAAGAAATACCCAGGTGAGAATACAAAGCGAAAATTTTAGATTAAAGAAGTGAGGAATAAATTGTCTTTAAAAAATATATATACGGCAAAAGTCCGGCAACGGTCCGATATATTTAGTGAAGGGTAGGTTTTCGTGAAAAAAATTGTGAATTAAAGTTGCTCAAGTTGGAGAGAGGAATCGTTTCCACACAAATTTAACCCCCTCTTTAGGCCATCGCAGGAGTGGGGGGAATAATGGTAATCCCCATTTTTTCTACGGAATCTGATTCTCCGAAGAGAAATATCAATTTGTAAACGATTCCACTCTCCAAGTTGAGCAACTTTTATTCCCACCTTTTTTCACGAAAACGTACCCTTCACTAAATATCGGACCGTTGCCCGACTTTTGCCGCACCCTGTATATAAAAATTATATCAAAGACATGAATATTGTATTGTCACAAATGCTGTAAAAAACTGACATAACAAAATCTTATATTTCGAAAGTACCAGGAGTAGTTGTGCAGTCGGATGTAAGAGTATAATTCCTTTTTCGGAAAATATTATTTCCCCAAAAAAAAGTCTGCTTAGCTAAGTAAACTTTCGCAATCTTAAATTGGAAGTAGGTAGATTTGTCATCTGGTTTAATGGACATACGCATACGTATAAAACCACACAACGAGCTAAAGTGCAAACCCATCGGTAATGCCATATTCAATACATATGGGAGAAATTCGAAAAAAGCGAAATTCTTAGTTGAGTGCAAACGCAATCGTGTGTTCACCTCTAGGCTAGGTTCACACGGCACTGTACTGCATGTTTTTTGCGGGATAAATCTTACCGAATAAGTAGTGGCGCATACATTGAGTATAGAACCGTTCACACGTCGCTTGTACTGCAAAATAACGTACACAGCTCAACACGTTTATCGAATACTCACCGGACTTGTCAAGCAAACCGAACGAACTCTTAACGTATTCGGTCTGCAGTAGCGCATATTATAACATTTAACTGTGACTATTCGTTTTTTACACGAATAAAAATGTATCGTGTGAACAGCCCGCAGTTTGTACGGCAAAAATCGAATGCTAAAAACGTACAGTACAGTGCCGTGTGAACCTAGCCAAAGGCTCTCTTGGAGCGCATCCGTCGTAGTCCGGAAGAGTTTCTGCGTAGGTTAGTAACTAGATATAGACGAATCATGGATACACCACTACACTGCCGAGACGACGCGACGGAACAGTCAAAAAATGGATTAGTTGTTCTAAAAGAAAATGGAAAGGTTATTTCTACGTTTTTTTGGGATGCACGTAGAATTATCCTTATCGTAAACGGACAAACGATCACTAGACAGTATTATACGTCGTTGTTAGGTCGGCTGAATCAGAAAATAAAACAAGACCGTCCTCATTTAAAGAAAAAAAACCCTCTTTTTCCAAGACAATTCACGAGTGCACAAATGCGCAGTTTCAATGGCTAAAATTGAGGAATTGAAGTTTGAATTAAAGCCTCGTTTACACGGTGACACTGATGCCGTGGCATTTATAATCATGAAAGTGCTCGAAATTTGGTATCACGGCACTAAGTGTTCACATGGTCCACGCATAGAAGTGTTAGAAGTGCCGCGGCATCAGGTGTCAAATATCAAAAAAAAATTTGATATGCGGCATTATTGTCACGACATCAAATGGCGCGACATTAAATAGTTCAGACGATGACACTTTTGCGACATTCACGTCGCTACATTAAATGCCACGACATCAGTGTCACCGTGTGAACGAGGCTTAATAATAGACCATCCACCTACCGTATTCACCAGATTTCGCCCCGAGTGACTTCTTTTTATTTCTAAATTTAAAAATGGCTCAGCAGACAACGGTTCACATTAAACGAGAAGGTCATCGGCATCGCACGTGTATTTTTTATGTAAAAGACGAGAGCTTAAGGATAAGGCCCTTTGAACTGTCGACGGTTCTATCATAGATTGCAGCGTCGAATAGCAAGCTCTAATCGGAAAAACAGTACAGAGACGCTTGAAAGAATTCCCTAGGTTTTACGCGGTGGTTTTACAGCACCAGCTCCCATCCAAAACTACCGCGATAAACGTGGACTTTGGTGATCGAACAAGAGATGTTTTCCTCGCTTATTATGCATACGGACGATGTTAAGAGATATGGCAGGAAATTGTTTTTTAAAGAGAGAAAAGAAGAAAGAAAAAAATCGAAAAATAAAGGTCCATAAGCCGCCAGATGAAAGCGAACCATGGACCTCTGGTATGGTAGTCGGGTGCCTTAAATATTAGGCTGTTGCTAAAGTTATCTGGAACACTGTTAACATCAATTACCATCGGTTATAAAATTCGATAAGAGAAGGTTATATCTTGCCTCCTTTTCAAACATGGCGTTGCAAACGTAATAGGGAAATCGAGCCACAATCCTCCGAATGTCCATCAAAGTGCTGGGTGACATAAATGGCAAAGACATCTTGGACGAACATCAGGGGCTGTGAAAGACGCTTTCACTCAGATTAAGAGCGTGGCACATGACGATCTAACATCGCATCGATCACACAATCGATCTGTCAGATGATATGACATCGATCGCACAATTAAGGTAGGAGAGCATGAATTCGAAGTAATGCAATCGCTGAACTACCTTGAATTAATAATATCAGCCGCAAACGACATGGACATACACGGTCAAATTGGATGCACGTTCATGCTGTACCATGATTTTCATCAAACCTATGCGCGCATCAATCTTTGATCGGCCGACCAGCTCTCAATCGATAGTTTTGGTTGTACATCCGCACTTCGATGTACATCCAATTTGACCGTGTATGGGGCCCTTAAGATATTATTGTCTCTCGAGGATCTTCAAAATCCAACCATCATGATCATGATACCTAAATACCTGACGCTAAAATATTTAAAGAGTACTCAAATATGCCAAACTTGAGTGTTCAGCATTAGTCAGTCATGTCCTTCAGAAAATTGTTGGCATCTTAGAAAAATACAAAGAAAATCGTTGGCCTCGTGGAAAATCAAACAATCAAATTTCTAGTCTCATACGAGCTATAATCACGAATTGTTTGACTTATACAAAGAGTTTGAACTCAACACGTGCCAAGCTATACTGCGTTAGTTGGGCTTGTCGTGTTCAAAGAATGGAAGACTCAAAATTGCCGGAAAGCCCTGTATCTACTATCAGATTGGAAAGGCCAGTTGGCAAACAACCAGTGGGAAAACGGTGTTTAGGCTGATGCAGAAAAACTCCTCAACAAAAAGAACTGGAGGCAAGTTGCGACGCGAAGAAACTTCTGGAGGAAGAAGCTGAAGGAGGTCAAGACTCGAATTGGGCTTTAGAGCCCAAGTCGAAGAATAAGTTTCATGTGAGCAGGGCATGTAACTTTTATAAGTGAAAAGAGAACTCCTTATAGTAAATATCCCTTTTCGGTAGGGTTAATGGGATACGACATTGAAGTAGGCCAAACTCCCGCTAAAAGAATGGTGTAGGCCAAGACGCCGAGACTTTTAAGTTGTAACGAACGATTGTATGGTTTCGTCACAAAAAATGAAATTTAACGAATTTTCGCCGAAGAGTATACATCGACTTGAAGACAGTATGCCTTGAAATAAAATACGAGACTACTTTTGGTATTACTATCAAGACAACTTAAACTTAATGATCTTGAAATTCGTATCGAATAGAAGAAAAAATATTCAAAAAAATTCACATATAATCTATAATTTATGTAAGTCATATTTGTATTATTTTTTTACTTTGCTTTATGGCAAGGCAATAGCAATTACAATACTTAAAAAATGCATGGACACGAAACACAAAATACTGCAAAATAGAATTCTATATCTTCTTGAGAATATTGAACCTTGAACAACTATGGTACCTAAACCTTTGGCCAGTTCCCTACACTGTTGATACCTAAACCCTTGGTCAGTTGAGTTAAAATATATCACAAAAAAACTAGTCATTAACACTAATCCTACACTTGAACCTCTTTCAATTTATTTAATTTAAACTTTTTTTAATATAAAAAAAATTTCGCACAAAAATCACATGAATGAAATTAAATAAAATTCACGTGGTAAACGTACACAAAATTCATCGTTATGAATTATGAGCGTTTTTACGTATATAAACCATATCTGGATAGTCTTTTTATAATTTTTTTTTAAACACAAAAAATAATTCCTAAGACAGCTTATGTTATACACAATGCAATTTAGAATATGATTATCATAAAATATGGAAGTATTTAAAATAGAAATTCGACCTAGAAACAGAGTTCACAAAAATGAAAAGTAAACAAAACTGTGAATGATAAAATTCTCCCCCGAAAAAAAAATAACGAAAATGTATCTGCTTGGATGAATAAGTAAACAAATTTTTTTTATATCATATCTTGTTTAAAATTTACAGAGGAAACAACAAAAAAATTTATTTAATTAGAATTTAATTTTCAGACAATTTAAAACCCATACAGAGAGACACACTTAGATAATTTGTATAAAGTAAAGTTCAATCGGTTTAGGAAAAACTACAAAATCTACAATATTCTTATCTTATTTTGTTCACTAGACTTAGAAATATGAATATTAATAGTATTTATTTTTTTGATACTTACAATTCCGTTTCCAATGCCGAAATTGATGATATAAGAAGCATGAGCAAATACAAAATACTAAAGATATTACGATCAATGTTAAAACGATACCAATCCAGATTTCGTTCATAAATTTATCATATTCCATTTGTTTTTGCCATTCTTCAACACCAAAACTACTACCATTTAGTACCACTTGATTACGTATCATACTAACTTCACTGCTACTTAATCCGCGGCCAAGTTTCTCACTTAATTTTCGTATTAATAAACCATCACCACCAGATGCAGCTACCTCAGTTGCCTTTTGACTGCCAATTATTGAAACACTATCATTAACACGATCACGTACCGATGTGGTGAAAGTATCGAAATTCATATTAGTTGGCACTTCAAATGAGATCGCTGGCTCAAAATGATCCATTTGTATTTAAACCGATCGTATAGATGATTTTTTTGCTGATCTTGTAAACTAGCTCTTGTTTAGCTCAAGAAAAGATCACCCTCTATTTTTTTTGTATCGAAATAAACAAAACGATCTTGATCTACACGGAGAACACTATTTATTTATTTTTTTTGACTAAATATTATTTAAAAGAAAGCTAAGAAATAACAAGAAAAAATTCTTTCTTTAAGACGTCCTCACTTAACAAGAGCTCAGTCTCAACTGATCTTGCGCGGCATCAACACTGGGTTCAAGCCTCTGGAAGATCTTAAACAGATTTCGATCCGTAGTATGAAACTTCAGTCCACAACACTTCAACCACTTTTAAAGAAGGAAAGTTGCTTTGCAAGATTTTTGCCTGGCTATCGAAGTATGTGTGTTTGTCTGTCCAAAATACACACACGCAGGTAGATCAGTCTGTGGAAAGTGTGTTATCTTAAAAGATATATTCCTTATCTAGACGATTATATGTGCATACCCCCATTGATCAAAATCTACAAAGCGTCATGGATAATGTTACACCCGCTCTCACCACTTGAGAAATAACGATACCTGGCGTTTTTACCTACCTGTTCTGACCGGTAAACACAGGAGGGTACATGACCATATGGACTTTACTTTCCCAAAAATTAATTTTTTTATGAGTGGTTAAAACTGCTTTTTGCAAGCCATAATTGGATCGGTGAAAAAAAACGAAAAGAAAACACGACTTTAGTTAAGAGATACAAAAAAAAATACAATTTTTGATTAGACAAAAAACCATGATAAAAATAAATGACTAATCTTCACCCATTCTCTGTGTGGTTCTATGACATCTTCATTATGATAATCTCACATTAAAAATTATTCACAAAACAAATTAATGACAATTTATGTAAATAGTTTACGAATTTCGCGCGAATGAAAATTATATGTCGCGACAACAGATCTTGTGATTTTTGTTGTATGTAATGTGATCACGCACTGTTTCGCAAGGTAATCACAAAATTAGTAATTATGACGATTAATGTGAAATATCGTGTCTTGATGAATTAACAAAAGCTTCTTGGGAATAATGTTGTGAAAATTGTAACTGGATCGGATTTTTTTTTGCGGAATTGGAAACTCCCAATATTTTGATATTTTTTAATGGCATTTTGGAAATTGATAGCATTTCAGGTAGGTACTTCCTGTTAGTTTTAAGAATTCGATTTTTCTTGCATTTGTAATATACTTCAGGGCAGCCAAAATGAATGTGAAAAACAATTTCGATCGAAAAATAAAATTTTGATGGCGCCTTTTGAGGGTTGCGGCGGAGCAAACTTCCGTTTAAATTTAAAAAAACTTTTGAGGATGGAGCACCTCTCAACGCTCCAAACACTTCTGGGGCTTTCATAGCCCCCAACAGGACGACCTACAAGGCCAGTTGGATATTTTTGAACCCATGCAGCAGGGTGCCGAATGTGGCCCCCGTGAAAAGAATTTTTGGGGTCCTTCTTTAAGGAGGGCAGTCTGAGCCCGCAAACCACGTTGGGGTACGCTGGGATCCAGGGCCGGCCCCAGTCATTTATTTGACCGAAGCGGAACTTGGTGCTGGCGCCCTCCCAGCGTTCGATCAACTGACAGACAAAATGAAGAAAAGGGAGACGCAGGTTAATAAAATAGTGGGTAAATCCGATCCTTTCAAGCGAATTGAGTTCGAGATTGAAAGGAATTTGTTAAAGGACTTGCTTTATTCTGATAATAAAGAGCATACAAATTTCCTCAGGTTACCTTGCGACAAATTTTGTCAGTTGTATGAAGCGAACCGACAGCGGAGCACTTCAAAATCACTTTTCGCCATTTTTATTTCACAAGCTGTCAAATTACTTCCTAGACAGTATTGTCGATATCACGGTATACAGAAACAAGGTAATGTAAAAGAGACTGACAGCTTCGAATATCGTAGAAAAAGGTCGCCGAGTGACGTCAGGACTAATGGAGAAACAACAATTTCGATTTTATATTGGAAGAGGTCGCCGAGTGGCGTTGCACTAAAATGATATTCAGTCTTTTACATTACCTTGTTTCTGTACACCGTGTGTCGATATCGCAATCTTGCCAGTACTGTCGCGACAGTAAAAAATACGGGATTGTAGACGTTTACACGAGACAGTGACAGTAATACTGTCCTGTGTAAAGCTACGAAGATATTTCTGCTCCATCGGAGAGGCGGCCCAAAAAACCGACCGCTTTGAGTAGGCGGGGTGACGCAGCCCGTAAAATTTTTAGGCGATTTCTGGAAGCTGGCTATTCCCGTTTAGAGTCTGATAGGCTCTGCGTGGCCCTCGAAGAAGAGAGGGATACAGATTTTCTCAATAAGAAGACGGCTAGATTTTCTAGATCTTCTTTTATAGTTAATAGAGTTTATCCTTCTAGCTCAGAAGGTACACTTCTCAGCTGGGCTGAGAAACGGGCCACGCCTATGTGCAGGGACCGAACCGGCCGAAAGCACCAAAAAAGGTATAAGAAGAGAAAACACCACATAACGAGCATGCGATCGAAAATGCAGGCTCCTTCTCGACCCTCCCCGGCACTCCGGTACTGAGCCGGTCCAGTCCCTGCACACAAACGCGGTCACATTTACCACTGCACAGTGGCTCAGCTAAGACATGCAACACAAAAAAATGTTAAAAACATATAACTTAAAACAGTAAGAAATGCAATACACAAAGAAGCGTGCAAGAAAAATCAGTCACGTGAGATTGAAAAGACTCCTTTTAAGGACGTCCTTACTAATGCTCACGCTAAAAACATCAATATTTCTATTCACATTAATGAACATGCGATTAACAGGCTCGAATCTGCCGTAATTCGTGTTAGAGGAGTTGGTGTGTAAGAGAGGTGGCCCTCTCAAATTGTATCCACTCTCTCTAAACGACGCACGGCGACTCAGAAAACCTGAGTCAACCTTTCCATTAAGGAGCTGATGAACAAATACAACATCGGCAACCTCACGACGCCTGCAAAGAGAGCTTAAGTTGAGTAACTTAAGCCGGGATTCATATGGTGGAAGAACTAATGGGTCATCCCAAGGAAGATGATTCAGTGCGAATCGAACGAACCTCCTTTGAACCAACTCAATTCTTCCAACGTGCGAAGAGTAGTGAGGAGACCAAACCTGGGACCCATACTCGAGTAAAGGTCTAACAAGAGAGATATAAAGGTGTTTAGTAATCAAGGGGTTATTGAATTCTTTAGACCACCTTTTTATAAAACCCAGGACTAAACTACCTTTGCAAGCAATATAGTTAATGTGAGCAGAGAAATCGAGCTTACTATCAAATCTAATCCCGAGATCTTTTACAAAATTAACACGAGGTACACTCTCGCTAGAAAAAGTGTAGTTAAAAATTATAGGACTACGACCTCTCCCAAAAGTCATGGTTTCACATTTACTAATATTGAGAACCAGGTTGTTGTTCACACACCAAGAGTAAAAGGTGTCAAGGTCAGCTTGCAAAAGTTTGCAATCCTCGATACTCTTTATGTGACGATACAATTTGATGTCATCAGCGTAAATCAAGATTCTACAGTGTCTTAGCAAGGAAACAATGTCATCAATTGATAGAATAAAGAGCAGGGGACCGAGATGACTTCCTTGAGGAACACCGGATGACGCTTCAATGGTTACTGATTTGGATCCCCGAAAAATAACTTGGTAGGTCCTGTCAGCTAAGTAAGACTGGAACCATGCTAGAAGGGCTCTTGGAAAGCCTAACATCTTTAATTTAAGAAGTATAATGGAGTGGGAGAGCTTGTCAAATGCCTTACTAAAATCAGTGTAAACACAATCAGTCTGGCAACCGGAAACGAAGCCCTCGACAGCATGAGAAGTGAACTCAAGAAGATTTGTGGTAGTGGAACGAGCTGCAAGAAAGCCATGTTGGTTCGTTGATACCAACCTCCTGCAGATAGGCGCGATTGCGGAATAGATAATCGATTCAAAGAGTTTCGGAATGACAGACAACTTCGCAACTGGTCTATAATTCGATATTTCGTTCTTGCTGCCACTCTTGTGAATAGGGATTATGAACGAATTTTTCCAAAGAGTAGGGAAGTACCCTTTATCAAGGGATTTTTGGAAGAGGGTTTTCAGAGGAGACTGAAGAACCTCTGCACAGGACTTAAGGACAGCAGGAGGAATACCATCGGGGCCGGAGGTGAAGTCAAATGGGAGTTCGTTAATATGTTTCACAATATCAGCACTATTAATTGAGAGAGATAAAATATTAGCCTCACGGTTGGTAAATATGTGACGAAAATTATTAACATTAGGCTGAAAGTCAGAAGGTGAGAAAGATTGGCGAAAGAATGCGGCAAACATGTTGCAAATCGCAGGCGACTCACTACTAGACCAGTTCGTGTGCTGCATGACATTAGGGTAGTTATCAACCTTTTTCTTCGAGTTGACGAATTTAAAGAAATTTCTAGGATCAGTAAACACTTTATCGCTCATGCAGCTAAGATATTCTCGATACAGAGCAGAAGAGAGTGAGCGAAATCGGTTATAGCAATTTAAAAATAAATTGAGACTCGGAGTGTCCTTTCTCTTTAAATAGGTTTTCCAGAGTCTATTCTTCTGATTTTTCAAATGCTTGAGCTCATTATTGAACCAAGGTGGAGATGAACTAGGTAATTTTTGAGGCTCATAAGGTACACAAGAAACCAGGGCTTCGTATAGTACGCCATAAAAGGTCATAATAACCCGGCGAAAAGGGTGAAGGCTCCGACCATACGGTTTGAAAAGCCGGCTGAAAAGCCTTCAGAAAAGAAGTCCGACGCATCCATAATGAAGCCTAGAACGGCGTGCTTGCGACTGACTATCCGGAGACTCTCCCGACCACGGAACAACTAGTTGCCGTGCAAGGTTGTCTTCTGGCGGCGATAGCCGAGTTGGGGCAGGGCTCAGAACAGCACAAGGTTCTAGGGGCTCCTGCGACCCCCCGTGATGAGGCGCCTTAAGCCCTGGGAGGAGCAAGTCTCGTCGCTGTAGACGAGGACAAGCTGCCGTGCAGCTATGTTGTGATCGGGTACTTCCCGGCGGAGACAGAAGACCCCACTGACATTACGTTAAAAAGAATAGGGGTCCAAAACACGACCCTATCGGTGTAGAAGTGGATAGTACTCCGCAAAGTGCACCGCCCACCAATCACAGAGATCACGTTTTCTGTGGTCCAAAGGTCTATTGACGAGCTGAGCCGGACGGATGGCCAAATTGACTGCAAGTTTGGTTGGGCACAGTTTAGGATCAGAGCGGTAGAAAGTCCCATGACCAAAGCTGCCCCTAGCCAAACTAGCGACCGCCAGGAACTGGCGAGCATCCGCGATCATTACCGCTCCGATCACCAAGAAACCCCGAGGTTACCAACAGAAGCCTTGCAGGATTCTGCTCCGGGAATGGCAGAGGTAGGTTGCTCGGTTGCATTTTGTGGGCTGGTGGTAGATGGATGCTGTTTTAATGATGAGGTGACTCTTTCCCCCACCTCAACATCACTGGCGACGGGGCAAGCTCTAATGCCCTACCATCCGGCAGAAAGAACCGCAAAGAGCCTGGTGTTGCTGGCGAAACACCGGGGAAGGAATTCTAGGAAGACATACTTCTTGTATTGCCGCTACAGGGCTACGACCCTAAAACTGCTAGGAGGGCAACCCTTAGCCCAAAAAGGCTCGAAAAAGCCGAGGGGCATAATCCCCTAAGGAAACGAATACTGCTTCCAATATGAAGCTTGTCCAGATAAACCTACATGACATCAAGACTGCCTCGGCAGTGTTCGAAAAAAAAGTCACCTGGAAATATAATTGTTGTGATGAGCAATCACAATCTCGCTCCACCCTGAACAAGGGCTACGGCCGGCGCTGGATGTATTGGCAATCTATCGAGACTCTGCCAGATTATGCAGGATCCTCTCCGCAGAACACTCCAGTCCGTCCTTTATAGAAAAGAGGAATGCAGCTTAGATTGCATCCATAGAACTACTAATGAACACATATTATCCCGGATGGAAGCACGAAAATGAGGTCGAGGCATCAGGGAATGGGTAGAGAAAGACCTGGGAAGAGATTTCCGCTATTATTACAAAAGAGAAGGTTCCCTGGGTGATTAATAGCATCTACCGTTTTAAAGCTTCCGGCCTAGACACCATGCTACCAGTCATTATGCAGAAATTACATGAGTTAGTAATTGCATGGCAGGCGGACATGTTCAAGAGCTCCGTTGGAGATGAGCGAGAGTCGTTTTCATAGCAAAAACGGGTAGAAGAGGCCACGAATCCGAAAAGGACTAGGTGCCGATTAGCCTAACATCGTTCGTTCTCAAGGCACACATCCACCAATTGGTAGATTATCTACTAACCTTTTAGGTGTTTGCTTGAGTACGTGAGTCACGAGTTCAAAAGTAAGACACTATCCGCGGAGTCCCTTTCGTATGACTACAGGAAGCCCCACAGAAAGAACGGACATATAAACGAGGCACAGACACCTTTTCTGGCTATGCGATCTGTCTGCTCATTTCCGTCGAATCTTGCATGCCCAGGTATCAGCTTTAGGATAGGTCTTTAAGTAGATGTGGGAGCGTTTAAGAAATCGATGCATCTCTTGTAAGCTTTAATTTCACTATAGATGAATTGATCGCTGATAGATAGCCGAACTATTTTCAGCTTTATGCATTCACGTACGCAGCTCTCTATGGAATAGCCCGAAATTTGCAGATTAGCAAAAAGCTACTGCTTACCTGCATCTGGGCCGGTAAACACCAGCTCCGGTTGCTTCTGCTTCGAGTTTGGGTACATCTGTGTATCTTAGCTGCGATCTTTTTCTTTTTATGTGGCAGTGCTAAGCTCAGGAATCACCCTTTGTACTACCAGTCCGTTATGTCGTTTGTCGATGGATTTTGATGAAGCACCACAAAACAAGATGACGGAATGCGGTGCGCCTGCACTATAAGGAGACTAGGGGTTTCTTTCAGTGGTTGGATAGTGCCATACAAAAATAGTTAAGAGACACTTGGACACTTGGTACGTTACGCAGCACACTTACTGCAGAGATTGAAATGCTGTTGAGTTTGTCGGATCTTACCAGTGAAAACTGCGGCAATCTGGAAGGTTCGGATGAAGTGACATGCATCCCATTCGATGGGAGCACAACTAGGGCACATAAAAATCCAGGATCACGTCAAAGTCATCAGAGAGCTCATGATGACTATGAAATGTATTCCGACAATGAGAGTGACCAAGAGATATCATAGAAGTCTCACAGATAATGGATCGTTACCTGAACGGAGACCGGTAATTTATATCGTATATATTTTCACGAACGCATCCACGATTGATGGCAAAGCGGACCAATAGTCTTCTAAGAAGATGTAATCCTAGCCTGCTTGCCGAGTCTGGCGAGTTGTAGCTCAATTTACAAATCGGAGGTGCTGGCTCTACTCCACACACTGGATCACCTCTAAATGAAAGTCATGTGCAAGGAAAAAAGCTTCTCATAGCGTGGGTAATTAGGCAGTAATAAGGTGTATGAATTAGAGAGTAATGAGTGCATAACTGGAAAATAAATGTGTCCAAAAACTTAACAGGTTTTCGTAGAAAAATAATGTGACACTAGTTCGGTGTAGAGAAAGCAGGAATTGAAGGAAACTGGAAGGATGACAACCTTGCAAAGCAGGGGTTGTCTTCGAAGTTCTGACGTCCCGAAACAGTGTCCTATTGCTACAGAGGGCTGGTGAATGACTATGCCTGAATCCATTGACTCAACGGCCAACTTCAGCAACGAGTTTTACTCTATCGGCTCCCATCTAATATTACCGCTTGATATGGCTTGGTAGTCGCTGACATGACATCTGAGGTCTTTTGCTATTGTTTCTCTGATAAAAATAACTTCTATCATGGACCGTACTTTTAAACCTTGAAAATGTTGTACTTCCCTAGAACAACGTACCGAACCTTGAGAACGTCGCGAGTATTTTTTTTCTCTTGTATGTTTTTTGTCAAACCATTTACAGACTACCTTATGTTGTGGGCATGAGTTCCTTCCCAGCGGGAAATGGAGTGCTCCACTAGCGCGGTTTGAGCACTCCTTAAAAAGCTTACAGCGCTCCGTTCCCATACCAATTCCATATACTTTTTAACATTGCATGTCATTGCAGGGGAGCATACGTTTTTATGCTTCTTCAAAAGCGTTCAAGGAGCATTATAAAAAGCTCTTTAATAAACATTAGCTGTGTTCCAAAATTCGAGCAAAGTGCTCGCAAGCAGTTGGCTTTCTCTCTCTACCCATGCCTTTGTTGAGAAGTAGGAACGAGTAGGCCAACTGCTTGCGAGTACTTTGCTCGAATTTTGGAACACAGCTAATATTATGGACGCCTGTGAATATGTGATTTGGTTGTGAAAAGCTTTTATTCTGATTATGTTTTGGAACTGCCTTTTGCTTTCCAAGCGCGAGCGTGGTTTTATCAAAGCAGTCTCCCAACTAAATTCTAACCACTTTAAAGCTGCTTGTCCTTCGTATCGAACGAGAGCCTGTCCATTGAGTATGCTAATGCCACCCTTTATGGTCATCAAGATAATCACTCATTTTCTTCGTTCTATAAAATTTATGAAAGCTCCGGTAATGCTCCCTCGGGAGCATATTTAATAGCGCTCAAAGAAAGCTCCCCTGAACAACGCTCCCAATTTTTCCCACTGGGTTATTTCAGTTCGTTTTTCACTTAAAATAAATTTCACTATCAGCATTCAAAAACGTGTGTAGCTGCACGTTGCTCCTAGCTATTCTAAAAAGAGTCAACGATTCAATCTTGAAGGTTTCGATTGAAATAAATTTTTGTAATTATCTTTATCAATAAAATAACCAACGAACTCAGTATTGATTATTATTGAAATTTTTCCCATCCAATGATAAGAAATCGTTCAAGGAAGTCGTTTCTGCATATCCAATCACTTGTCCAATCGCAACTAATTACACTAATTCAAGTTCTGTAATTTATAAATTTTAGCAACGCTTAAAAATAGATAATAATACCAAAAACCAAAACAAATTTGATAAGAATAAGCCAAATTAAGTCATGGAGTTAAATATAGATCGTTTTATTGTAATTCATTGCCAAAAACATATATTTTTTTGCTGTTAACAAAAATGGCAAAGATTATCGTGTTTTTTGTATGTAAATCCGTAAATCCGTCGTGTTTTGAAGGAGTCTTATCAAAAGAAGAATATTGTGTATGTCGTACTCCCCAAGTAAATAATACGTAGGAAAACACACTAACTACTTTGACAGATACTAATCAAAACCTTTTTTGCTTTTAAAAATTCTTTAAAAAAATTATTAGTGGCGTATTGATAGCGTTATCAGAAGAGATAATCGTTTCTTAAATGCGTTGTTGTTTGTCTGCCATAAATTACAATTTTTTTCTGTAATGCATATTGTTTACATAAAAAAATATTCGTATTTATAGTCTAATCAGTTTCGGAAAAAATTGCATTGATCTGAAATAGTTAGGTTGTATGTCAAGTGCTTCTTCATGTGACTGACATATTAACCTCGCAGATAGAATAGATAAATGTAGAACATGTTTTATGATGTATTTAAAACTAATAAACAGACTTGGTACCCAGAGTTGGTATATAAAGGATTTTTTGTCAACTAGAGGTGTCATTTTATATTTCGCGTCATTTTTGAACTGTCAACATACAACTGCTATTAGGGGTGCCATTTGACATTTGACCAGGTGTTTTTCAGATTAGATCGATACAAACCCGCAAAATACAATGAAACAATGAAAATTCAATAGAAAAATAGTGAAAATGTCATGGAAACTGTGCGTAAAGTTAGTACTGGATTGGATGGTGGAAACTGGAAATGCATGAACAAGATCGTGTTTTTTTAAACAAAGCTATTCTGAGTAATGAGACTCAAAAGTTCCTAAGCCCTACAACGAAGAGATGCTGGCATATTTTACAAGTGTCTGTGTATTCAAGTCTCTAGTGAACAACATGATGGACCCACCAATCCCAAACTAGTGACAAGACATAGAAAAAACAACAGACCAACAAAGTTACACATATAAAAATTAAGAAATTATGAAATAAAGCAGGAATATGAAAGAATGTTAACAGGAAAGTTAGAGGACAACCACAAGGAGTCTGAAAATGGAAACTGAACTGATCTCTCCTGACTAGGATTTCGAGGAGTGCAGATGGGGGCTCTATGAGGCTAGCCCTACTGCCTCATGTTTTGTGTTCCCCATGTAGATTGTCCTATAGGGCCGACAAGGGCCTTGCCTCATCCTGAGTGGAAAAAAGAAGCTAAAAAATTTGAGAATTTCGACGTGGACACAGGCCGTGGCTTGAAGGTTTCTCGCCTTGAGGCCAAGTATCACCATACACTCACCGGCCGCCGGCAGGCCGTTGCCAAAGTCTAGAAGTAACAAGTCTTCCATTTTCATACAAAATTCTCACCAGGCTAGATGTGTGCGTGCATATATAAACATCGCCGCTGAGCACAACTCGACGCACCCATCGTGAACTCGGCGAGACAAAGTCTGATTCTCTCTATGCAGAACAGAAAAGGAAGGAAAATTAAATCAGCTGTTTTTTTTCAAAAATCGAATTTTTGAGTCTGAATGTGCATCAATGCACCAATACATCAACTTTAACTCCATATAAAATCATAAAATCTTCACCAGGATAGTTGTGTGCGAGCGTATATAAAAATGTTGCATTCCCTCTTTGATAGCATGACATCGTCATTTGAAGAACTTATGCATATACCTATTCGCTTTCACTCATTAACCATATGAAGATGAAAGACTTGTTAATTTCTACCCCTTGACCGTGGCCTGCAGTCCAGGAAAAATGACAAAAATCTTTATGTGTGTGGGCATTTATCTTCAGTCCGGGCTTGAATATCTGCACTTCTATTCAGTCTGAAGTTTTCGTTAAGGCCGCGAACATTTTTACACTTGAATTAACAACATGATACCCTAAGCCGTCGCCTTCGCCTGTGCGTCCACGGCCTGTTAGGCGGTTGCCTCAAGTCCTCATCCCTCAATAAGATTGAGTAATGTGTGGCCTTCATCGATCCGTGCCTGCCGACCTGGCCTGAAACGCCACGGCCTGCCGGCAGCCTGTGTGTGGCGGTGGCGAAAGCTTTATATTTTTAAACGCGAGTGTCGTTTTCCGAAACAGTCCACCAACTGAGTATTAATCACATTTAAGGCAGAAACAGATTGGCGTGGCGGAGGTGGCGGCGTTCGCCCGCCAGAGAGTTTCCCATACATTCCACATTCCCATACAGGCCACCTCCGCCGCCGGTGAATTTTAAACTTGAAAAAAAAATGAAAAAACTCGAATCGAAAATCGTGAATTTTTGTATTTTTTCGTCAATTTTTTCGAAAAATACCATTTTTTTTGATAAAACTCAATTTTTTTTGTATTAATAATTCATTTGTGACATATGATAAAAAAAATGAGTTTTATCAAAAAAAAATGGGATTTTTCGAAAAAAATGACGAAAAAATACAAAAATTCACGATTTTCGATTCGATTCTTTTCACTTGTTTTTAAGTTTAAAATTTTTTTTCGCTCACCATCATAAGGTGCATAAAAAACCCTTCATTTAAAATAAAAAGGAACCTCAGGAAGTGATGCACAAAAGTTATTGGCCAATCAATTTTCAAATTTGAGGTGAATTTTTGAGACTTGTATTAGATATTTTGACTTGAAATTTTAACCAGGCATTGTTCACGTTATAAAGTATCTTTCTTCAAATTTCAGTTAAAACATCCGAAGTTATAACCAAAAAACCAAAATTTGGCAGTTTTAACAGGTTTTTTTCTTGAGGTTATGTGTGCATATAAAAATTTCATATTGTGACCGCTGAGAGCCAATATCATAACAAATAGCCTCAATTTTTTTCGCTTTTGTTGGACCTACACATACCGAGAAAAACTCATCTATATTTAGAAAGAACAACCAAAATGGTCGTTTTTTTTACAAAATGGCCGATTACTTGCGTAGCGGCGGTCGCTAGAGGCAGAAAATATCTATTTCGTATAGTGTTCGATGTAACTAAAGCGTTACAAAAAAAAATGTTGAGACTGGAAACAATTCCTTTTTCACTAAAATTTGATGCTTGTCTGACTCCACTATTAGACTCGAAAAACAGAAAAAACAGCTGTTATCAGCTGTTTTTTGAAAACCACTGTGTTTTGAAAAACTCTAGTTTTAACTCTGTGTCATCTTGCGCTAACGTGAACAGGAATCGTCCACTATGAGGTACTTCCAGTTGGCCAGACAGTTTATTGTCAACTCAAATGTGGACAACTACAGAGATTACTCCTTGCTAAATGGGCTAAGTTGAAAAGGAAAAAGATTATCTTCCATCACGACAACGACCCACCATACGATTCTGATTCCCAGAGTTTGGTTGGGAATTTTTGATGTATCCCCGTATAGTTCAGACATAGAACCTTCTGCTATACCTCTAGTTCCGATCTCTGCAGAACTTCCTTAATGACATTAGGCTGGCTTAAAAAGAAGCCCGTGAAATCTACTTGATTCATTTTTTCAATCAGAAACCATAGAAGCTTTTTACTAATGGCATCATGAATCATCTATATCTTCCATATTTAGAACATCAGAAGCGATATGGGTAACCAAAAATAATGTTTCCATGCCCTCAGAAGAATGCTTCCACACTGCATTCCTGGAGGCTTGCTTTTCCGGTTAGCTATGGAAGAACAAGACTGTGGAACAAGCGCTCACAGCCAGTATTCCCAAAAAAAGGAGGGTTGCTTGAATAATTTTACATGTACTTATTCTTTATGTTCACTCCAATCACTATTAATGGCAAGTTGTTTAGAAGTTAACAATTAATTGCTTAATTAATCTAATGATGAAAAAACTAAATAACAAAACATTATGCAATAAAATTGTAACTTAGGTTGTATTAAATATAAGTAATTACGTAAACCAATTAAGACTAAAAATAATAATACATTATACCTACGTGTGGTCGCCATCATGTAGGAAGAATTCAACTATAATCTCACTGTTTACATATATAAATCCTAGGCAGTCAGCAGCAGTAAAATTAATTCTAGTAAGGAAACTAGCATGGACATATACATACATATCTACGAGTATTTATATTATTTTCATATTTTCCAACCTGCACAGAGTCCCACTTTACTTATAAATCACAAGAATCTATTGACGTCAGCGTCGTGTGCACCTGTTTAACTCTTTTTTTATCTTGCTAATTTATTGTTTACCTAGAACACACCTTTTCCGTCTTGTCTTGTGTCGTACAAAGGTTTCATTTACGTCACAATTTGATTGGAATCAAACCTCCAATGATCTTTATTCGATCAGTGCTCACTCCTCTGTGCCATTCAGCTCGATTGCGTAATAATAAGCAATCGACTAGTGCTAGTAAAGTTGGTTTAACTAAAATAAGTGCAGTTTGTGCAACTATATCAGCATCGGATCCGGTTGATCGTCTAAAAGGTAGTTGACCGTCGATTTGTTGCTATAGAACGAAAAAGTGAAGTAAAGTGTAAATAAATAAATAAAGAGACTGGTTTCGGCGCGTGAAAAACTATTACGACAAGTTGACGAAAGCAATTGTGTGCTAAAGGTAATAGCCAAAGATATAAATCCGCTGATAATGAATTGCTGTTAATTTATTGGAAATGAAATTGAAGTGACACTGAAGTAATTGTTGCAACTACGTAAATTGTAGGATGGTGGATTGCAGTATGCTAATTACTGCTATTTGCTGATTAAGCTTGATGTACATTGTGTCAACTGGCATCCGAATGTGCAAGGATTTTATTGAGTGAAATTATTTTCCGGGAGCAGATTTTTATGTGTAATCCAGGGGTAAAAGTGTGTTTCTCAATAAAAACTGATTCATCGTCTTAGCCTTACGTCAAACGTTTCCGGACATTTTAATGAAAATGTTGAATTTTTATAAAAAAAACTAAACAAATAAGAATATGTATGTATACAGTAGGAAGTACTTCCTTACATCAAGTACAATAACATTGGAGTGAACATTATGATGAATCACATTAAACACAGAAGTTTACATAAATTCTTTCGCAATTTTCACATGCACATCGAGTTGGGAAACACTTGAATACTTGGCGATTTTTAATTTTTATTTATTTTTGTTTGTTTTTTTAAATACGACTAACAGGAGCGGTCTGCTGATCATCATAGGATGTGACGCGAACGCCCATCATGATGCCTGGGGCAGTAGCGGAGTGAACAAAAGGGGCGAATACCTTTTTGATTACCTCTTAACTACTAACCTGGACATCTTAAATCGCGGCACGGATCCTACCTTCGACAACGGTAGGAGACGTGAGGTTATAGACATTACGCTGGCCACTCAACACGTTGCCAATTACGTGAGTTACTGGCGGGTCTCAGATAAGCCATCGTGCTCAGACCACAGACACATTCACTTTATGGTGGGTGAGTCTTTGGAAAGAGTGAGTGCATATAGGAATCCCAGATATACAAACTGGGCGGGCTTTCGGGGCGAACTCAGTAGCGTACTGAAGGGTTCCATGCACTCAATCAAATCTACGATGGATGTGGAACTATCCGCGGACTTCCTTACGGAGGCGGTTACTGCTGCTTACAACAATAACTGCCCCCTTCTGATAAGGACGCGCAACAGGAAAACTCCATGGTGGAATAATGAGCTCTCTAAGTTGAGATCCGCCACTAGGAAGCTATTCAACGCAGCCAAGAAGAGCGGCAACTGGGAGAGTTATAAAGGCTCGCTAACCACCTATAACAGGGCGATCAGACGAGCAAAAAGAAACAGCTGGAGGAATTTCTGCGAGAGTATCGAAGACATTCGAGACTCAGCAAAGATCCACAAGGCTTTATTAAAGGGCACATCGGGAGATCTCGGATCTATTAGAAGAACCGATGGCTCTTTCACACAGTCTAGGGAAGAAACCTTGATAATATTGCTCCAGGCACACTTCCCAGGCACAATCATTTATTCAAATGGGAATACAGCTACTGCTGGGCAACTAACAGGCTCACTTTCTAAAGCGACCAAAGCTGCCTGGACAGAAGCAAACGCCGTGTTTAATCACGAAGCAATTAGGGAGGCGATAGGATCGTTCAAACCATACAAGTCCCCTGGAGCAGACCGGATCTATCCCATTATGTTACGGGAGGGCTGCGACCTGGTCACTCCCTTATTATGCAAAATATTCAGGGCTTCCTTCGTACATGGTTATATCCCATCTGTCTGGAGGAATGTCAATATAACATTTATACCCAAGCCAGGGCGTTCGGACTACACCTCGGCTAAAGCTTTCAGGCCGATAAGTCTCTCGTCTTTTGCCTTGAAGACAATGGAGAAAATTGTCGACAGGGTGATAAGGGAAACTTATCTTCAACGCCAACCACTAAGCTCCTATCAGCATGCGTACCAGGCGGGCAAGTCCACAGAGACGGCACTGCACAATCTGGTGCTCAAGCTGGAAGGCGCAGCACTAAACAAAGGAGTTGCGCTGGCGGCCTTCCTCGATATCGAAGGAGCCTTCGACAACACATCCTTTGATACTATAGCTAAGGCTCTAAGTAGACGAAGTCTAAGTAGCACTTTCTGCGACTGGATCGACTCTATGCTGAGAACTCGCAAACTAATGGTTTCTCATGTTGAGGGGTCTCTGGAGGGCACTATAGCAAAAGGTTGTCCGCAGGGAGGAGTTTTATCCCCACTTCTGTGGTGCCTTGTAACGGACGAAACTGAAGGAGCCATGTCAAGACGTCTGCAGCAGGCACTAGATCTAGTATCTAGTTGGTGCGACAGCGTAGGACTAAAAGTCAATCACGACAAGACGATTCTCGTTCCCTTTACCAGGAAACGATCACTACCGGGGCTTTCGGAGCCGACACTCGCAGGTAGAACTATAGGCTGTTCACAACAAGCCAAATATTTAGGAGTGACGCTAGATGCCAAGCTCAACTGGAACCAGCACATGGATACTCTGATGAGCAGAACGCGCAGATCCCTGTGGGCTTGCCGCAGAGCTTGTGGCTCCATATGGGGTTTGCAGCCGAAAACCATGTACTGGATATACACCACCATCGTCAGGCCCACAGTAACTTATGGAGCTTTAGTTTGGTGACACAGAACGGCGCTTAAGGGTTTCATAACCAATTTGTGCAAAATTCAAAGAATGGCCTGTCTTTCCATCACTGCAGCCATCCGCACTTCCCCGACGGCAGCATTGGAGACTCTCCTCAATCTGGTACCACTCCACCTTGAGGTAGAGAAATCTGCGATAAACGCGCCGCTGCGGCTGAAAGCGAATGGCTATCTGGGCGCTGGTCTCGAGCGAGGACATTCTACAATTATCAACATTATAGAAGGGATTTCGGAAGCGGGGATGCTCTCCGATTGCATGCCTTTCAAAATCTCAAAATTTAAGCAACCCTCTGTGCACATACAAGATAGGCTAACCTGGACCTTTCCTAAGGTATCGCCGGGTGGACTAGTATGGTACACGGACGGCTCCAAAACAGAGACAGGTGTGGGCGCCAGAATCTGGAGCGAAAGCCCCAGATTCAGTAGAGCGATGAGCTTAGGCACCCTAGCAACTGTCTTCCAAGCAGAGGTGTACGCTATATTGGCATGCACTCATGAGAACTTAAGAAGGGCCTACCAAAACAAACGGATCTTTACCTTCTCTGACAGCCAAGCGGCAATTAGGGCGATAAGGTCCCGTAGGACCAAGTCTAAATTAGTTTGGGACTGCCAACGTGCTCTTGGTGAGCTGGGCGTTCTCAATCAAGTTACCCTTGTCTGGGTCCCGGGACATCGGGGCTTCAAAGGCAATGAAAAAGCGGATGCCCTAGCTAAGCAGGGCTCTGACATTGCATTCATCGGTCCAGAGCCGGCTATCGGTGCACCTACCAGCTTGCTGCGAAGGGCCCTAGCCGATCGGACTTTAATGAAACATACTGAACGCTGGAGGTCCGCGCCTGGATTGGCTAACTCTAAGCGGTTCCTGCCTGGGCCGTCTCCTAACACTTGTTGGCTTGATTACCGGACACTGCGCCCTAAATTACCACTTATGGAGGATAGGAAAAGCGGAGGACCCCACCTGCAGGCTTTGCCTGGAGGAAGATGAGTCTGCTCTCCACGTCCTCTGTGAATGCCCCGCAATAGCGAGGAGCAGGGTTTCTTTATTCGAAGAGTCCCTGCTCGATTATTCAAGTCTAAGCGACAAGCCACTAGGCAGACTGCTGAACTTGTTCAAGCGGTCTGGCTTAAAAATATGAGGTATAGGGGTGTAATACAATAGGCCAAATGAATGGCCGCAGTACCTATGGACCCAGTACCTCACACAAAAAAAAAAAATAGGAGGAAGCATTGTGAAAGCCTACAGATTCTACCAGAGGCCAGTGTCGAATTAGCCACTAGGCAGTATAGGCGGCTGCCTAGGGCCGCAGCGCTCAGAAGGGGCCGCAAGCCGATATTCGGGGACGATTTTTCAAATTGCTTTGTTTGTAAAAGGTGTCATTAGAATTAAAATAAATCACGGCTGTGGCAGGCGGAGACGGGCTGGGTTCTTGCAATGCATGCAGGGAAGCGCATGCGCCCCGAGGATAACCGAGCATTTCCATAGTTATTCACGTCATTGCGAGTAATTGTATTTATTCGCTGAAAGTTTTGTTTATATTTTTGACTTTTTGACCATAAATTTTAGTATTCCCTCAGACTTCAAAGGATAACCTTATTGCGGTTTTTTGTTTGTTGTTAGTTTGTGCATAGTAAAAAAACATCTAAGTAGTTGATTTTTTTCTATTTTTTAAAGTTAACCTGTGTGTATGGATGTATGTGTGCGCTATAACGGGCGTTCAGGTCATCGCAGAGCTTCGAAATTTTTTAAATTGCCCCAACGTTTCCAGATTGATGACATTTTTTAGCGTTTTTTTTTAAAAAAAAATTTGCGTGCACCTTGGCGAAATCCTGCACAACGCGCCAAATGCCTCCGACACGGCAAAATCTAGGCGGAGAAAAGGTATTCTGAATATGTTTGCCAAGTGTCTGTTGTGGAGGTAGTACAACAATTTTCCGATAGGAGGCGCGCAACATCGAATTTTATAAAAAGTTGGGTAGGTAATCTAAATTTTTATATGTATCCAAAATCAATTTTTGCAGATTTTTTCTTTTTTTCATTAAACCTTTTTCCTACTGCGGACTGTGCACATACAATCTTTTTTTATTGAAAGGCGTTGCAACGCACGCGGGTTTTTGCTAGTCTTTTATAAAATATAACTCCTCGCTAATCCTATGCATTGATCTTTCTATATACTTACATGTTACTCTATCCTCTTGTGGTTGTAAATGACAGACCGAAGTTTTCTCAAGTATTACTCGCGTTTCAAAATTGTGAGACATATCTTTGGAAAGAAAGAAGAGTCTTTGATTGCGGGTGTCATGGTTCACCCCCGCGATATCTTGCAAAAGTCCCAAACACTTAATTCAGAACCAATTAATAAAAAAAAGTCTTAAAAATATTCACGCTGATGAGAGAATTTGCATTATCTAGTCCCGCTTTTTCTTCTCAAAAACTTAAAGGTGATAAATCATTTCCCTGGTTTTTTCCAATGTTAAAGAAAATTAGTCCAATAGCTCGACTCTTCAACCAAAAGTACCGAAAAGTCTTGACCTTACACTTCGATTTTGTCAAATAGATAATGAAAGGAGGCCGAAGGGGGGAAGGGGCCGCAACCATCGGCACTACCTAGGGCCGCAGGAGACCCAGATCCGGCACTGCCAGAGACAACTATAATGTAAAAGCCTCCAGGGAATCCTCCAACTGGGTGGACCTTCTTAGAAATGAGGATGGCTCATACACTACCAACCAAGAGGAAACTCTGAGGAGCCCAATTTACGATCAGCCAGAAGAATCGATATAAAATCATGATCATGGGACTTAGCGAGGATAGGACGATGGGGGGGGGGGTGATTTCTTCTTATACTCTGGAAGAAACGAAACCGAAAGCCGTGGGAGTGGCGTTGGCGTAATACTCACCAATGAAGCCAGGTCCAGCCTCATTAGCTGGTCACCAGTTTCTGAGAGGATTATTACCGTGCGCCTACCCACCAGACTAAGAAGTACTGCGGTAGTCCAATGCTACCAAATGAAGACGCAGACAATGACATCAAGAACGACTTTATATGCGACTGAATGAGATTTTTCGCTCTATTCCAACCAAGGCGAGACATCATTGTTTTGATGGGTAACTTAAACGCACAGATCGGCCCCAACAACAACGGCTTTGAACACACAATTGGAAATCAAGGCCTCGTGATAAGTTTAACTTACTTTTGCCACAAGTAGATACACAAGCAGACCTGGGTATCGCTCGATGGTAGAACGAGAAATCAGATAGATCACATGGCCTTCAGCCGCAGATGGAGAACTCTTCTGGAGACTGTCAGGAGCTTTAGGGGAGCAGACACTGGAAGTGACCACCATTTGGTAGTAGCAACTATCCGCCTAAAAATCGCTGCAATCAGACTTTTTGCTCATCACTACTATAGTTAGAAATACTATATCCTCGCTATATTGATATACATTCATTTTCTTCTGCACCATCAGTTAAAATCAACTCTTCCAACAAAAAAACAATTTATTTTCCAGTTAAAAACTATTAAATTTCTCATAGATTTTCAACTGCATCAGAAAGGACTTTATTCTCCTTCGACCTTTAATCTCTCACAAAAAATCCCCAAAAAGAGTCCTTACGACCTTCAATTGTTAACATTTTCTTTCCATTTCATTCACCCCTCTCTTGATTATAATTATTGTGTTAAGGACACACTTTGCTCCAGCACATGCTTTTCTTGAAGCCTATCATAAATCACCGACACCAATAATGTCCTTATTGTCGTTATTGTCCTTAAGGATACATATAAGTATATATTCTACCTACCAAAAATCAGCAAAATCGATGGGAGGTCCCACTTCTAATAGAAGGACGGAAAAAAAATGTTACTAACTTTTAGTGTCAGCTTGTTGAACAGGACACAGCTTCTGTGAAAAATCTCCTGGAGGTAAAAATCTTTAATGAAGACATTTCAAGGATAAAATTAAATACACAAAAGGATAAAAAGGAATTAGTGTTGATTTTTTTTTGGGTAAAAAGATGACTGTTAGGAAGTTTTAAATGTTTTATGAGGATTTATTTGAGGGATAAGTTTTTCTTAGAAGTATTTGCAATATTCAAGGATTTAATGAGTTATTGTTGAGGAAATGTTTGATTTTTTTTTAGTTATTTTTAATGGTCGACTTTTAAAACTTTATGTTTGTCCACTTCCGTCGTAGATAAGTGCTATTTTTATATCGGAAACTCTTAAATGGAAAAATATGGCTTAAATGATGGGTATAACAATAATGGAATTGTAGACTTCTATGAAAAATTATTTTAGAGTGTTTCATGAATAGTGCCATTTCAAAGAGTAGGCAACTCGGTTGGAAATTTTTAATAAGTTTTACTTATAGACCAGTGCCAAAACGCTTTTGAGAGGGCAAAAAACTAAAAAATTCTTAGCAGTATATGGATGGCGACAAAATTTAGGATAAATTGTACTTAAACGGGAAAATTCGATGGCACCTTTTTACACAGTTTAAACACTCCAACTGTATTGAACACTTTTTCACCGTGTAGCTTTGAGTTCAGCGCGAAGTGGAGAATCACAATTTTATTTATACACGGCACAGTCTCTTCTCATAGGCAATTGTATGTTGCGGCCAGTAGAGTTCATTCATTTGATGGATTTCGATTTTATATCACTCAAATAGCAGAATAGGAACTTCTATTAAATGATGATAGAAATTACACCAAAAATGTTGTGTACAGAGAAGTATTTGATTCTTAAATTAAGATCTTTTAAATGTGATATGTGACATTAAGAGATAATAAAAGTTGGTTTTTTGCCATTGCTTTTTCCAACTATAAAAATTTGTTTCATGTTTCAATTTTGTTTTATTGTTCCCGAAAAATTTTGTTATTGAAGACTTCTAGATTTAAATTCAAAAGGTATAAAATAGAAAATGGCCCTCGAATTTCGAGTGCTGGGTCCAGCTAGTAAGTTTTAATGTATAAGTCACCATAATACGTATATTTTTTTTTGCCTAAAAATGTTATTTTTTCCTCGATTTCTTTTGTGAAATAGTTGTTTAAACAATATTTTTTCAGCAGTCCGAACCTGAAACTGTTACATGAAGTTCCCTTATAATATGTTACATTAAATTTACAGTTTACAGAACTTTATTTCAAAGAGAGATAAAGAATCAGTGAAGTTTACCGAAAAATCGATATTTGAAAAAGGAAGTTTTTAGTTTTTTGAATTTTTATCGATGTTTTTCTATTGTGACACTATAATTTTTTTACACCATTTCAAAGTAGAGGTTTCAACGAAAAAAAAGCCTTCCTGAAAAATTGAAAAATCAAAATTTTGTCCATCAACTTTTTTGATTGAAAATTTTACCCTTTTTTAAATTAAATTCGTTAAAAAAGAAGCGAAATAATCCATCGCTTTAAAAAAATTGCAGCTTTTAAAAATCATAAAAATGAACTTTTTCACCAAATTTCATTAAAATCGAATCATTTTTGTGAAAATGATAAATAAAAAAATTGGTTTTTATCGTTTTTCTCCATTTTTTTGAGGTTATGGCGAAAAATTGTTTGAATGAAAGTTATAGATTTCTTAATTATCTGCAGCTTTTACAATTAACTTTTTTCGATAGGTGGTCTACTTTTGACGGAAATCGTAAAAAACCGCGTTTCACCCCTAAAAACACATATTTTTGGCACAGCCACCCCTTCCGGTCATCTGTTGCGGTGCTATCGAATTTTCCCCTTTTTGTACGATTTATCCTAAATTTTGCCGCCGTCCCTAACTGCTAAGATTTTGTTTTTCAAAAATTATCGGCACTGGTCTACTACGTATGTATATAAATCGTTTGGAATTGGAGTAATCAGCTATGGAGCTCTTAGTAAGTTTGATTTTATGAGGCGCCCGGATGATGTTGTAGGAGATGGCGATGAATCCTGTTTTTGAACTCTTAGGTCCTAGAGGAGTTCGGAAATACTGATTGTAAAAGCGAACAGAACATGCGGGCAAATTAGATGTTTTTTTTATATAAATTGAGACTAGAGCTCAGAGCTTATCCCTATGTACTGTCATCGGTTCCATCACCAGTAGCAAGTTTTAATGAGAAAGATAGTAGGTCTGTTCCCGAACTCGAATGTGGGATCCCGCGGGCGCAAGAATTCACCCGAACTTAAGCTACGGTTTCCAAGAGATTGCGCTGACTCAAAAACACGACGAAATTACGCCAGCGAACTTGCGTTGTAATCAGACACAAAGAATATGTGTAGGTATATGGTTTCCAAAATATCTCGCGGCAGACTTGCGCGCGCATTTGTAGACGCAATTCCGCTGGAATCTTGCTTCGGCACAATTCCATCGCGGCAAAGTAGTCGTCTCTGTTTTCTTCAGTGATAAACATGGCAAATCGAGTATATTTTACTAAGGAGAAGGACGATGAATTAATAGATTTAATTAAGTTGAATCCTCCTCTTTATAATTTTAAATTAAAGTGTTATAAAAACTTGTCAATAAAAGAGAATATTTGGCAGGATATTGCGAAAAAATGAATAAAAAAGGTAAAACTAATTTTTTGAATATTAGTCGGTTCAAATTATTTAAAAAATTATTTCCCACAGCTATGAAGCTTGTACCAAGGTAAGGTATGGGTTGTCTTTGGAAATCAATCTCATGATGCCTTACAGAGATAATGGTTTCTTAACAAGAGAACAGAAAAATTTCATTTCTAGTTTGAGCTCAACTCGTGTATTTGTAGAGCAAGCATATGTAGAATTTTACATTATATTGACATAACGAAGGTTGACTTTGGCAAAACATATAATTATGCCATGCATAGTCATTCCTAGTTCCGTGACGTAGTTCCCACAGTCCCAAAAAAGTTCGCACGCCAAGGTGGCGCCATACCTACTGAAGTCACAGCCAGCTTTCAAATTGGCGTTTGGGCCACCTGTACACCAGGATATTGTTTCAAAAAGTGCGGATCTGCTAGACTTCCATTCTTCACAGCTCTCGATATTCATAACAAAAGGTTTTCAAAATCTATCTTGGCCTCTAGTATGTCAGAGCAGACGGTTGTCGATTCAAAATTCGAATCCTGTAAGATGCTTAGATGACTAATTATGTCGCCTGGTCTTTTTATATAGTGACAATGCATCTGTCTAAAAATGGTCGTATAATTCAATGCATACGTTACATTCTCAGTTTTCCCATCCCCCATTGTATAAGATTGTAAATTTTTCATCACGCGATACACTCTTCATTCCCAGATATTTAAAATATTTTCATTCCTTTTTTTAGATGTTCCAGTTGGATGGTATTTGAAACAGTGAACAAATACAGTGTAAACGGCAGTGGCTAAATTCTTACATTCAATTGCTGTTGAGTCCAAATATAGTAATAGTATCACGTATACTTTTTATGTAATGGATTCATTTATCCTTCTCTATGTGCAATATGTATTGATAAAACCTTTCACCATGTTCATCTGAGACTGCCCCAAGCTTGATGAGTGCGTATCCAAAAAGACGATTTTAAAGATTTTCTCATTTACGGATATTGTACTTAAAATTGAATAAAACAAAAAGATATTAACAAATAATGCAAAATAATTGCAGAAAAATCTAAAATACCCATTTTGAGGGCCAAAACCCCCTAAAAGTGGGCGTAGAAAATCGGTAGGCTTTATAACCCCTTAAGAACCCTAAAAGGAAGCTCTCTGCCAATTTTCAACCTGTACCTAATTATTTCCGCTATATCGCTTTTTACGGCTTAATTTAACTGTACTATTAATTTAACCCAGTTTTCTCGCAATTTTACACTGTTTCTTGCGGAAAAAAATTACGTGATATTTGCCGAGACCTCCTCCCCCCCCCTCCCGTGAAATTTGGTGAGATTCGGCTCGACCCCCCCCCCCCCGCCTTAAACGCCTCACGTAATTTATGGATGGCCCCATACCAGCTTTTCAAGTGTTTTTTCTGAAATAGGCGTAGAATCCCAAGCGCTATGAAAATGTCGAATTTCTGCAGGCAATGTATTTGGAACTGTTGTCTTAAGCATTGTATCGGAAATTGGTTCGCCTAATTCTTCTAAGCGTGCAGCAAACGATTCTAGTTTACTGACATGCGTGGCAATATCGTCACCCGGATTGTAACGATATTCACGAAATTGTGTCTGCAACAGATACACTGAATCTGTAGATTTTTGTTCATAGATGTTCAGCAACTTAACCCACATATCTCTTGCTGTTTCACAGTTAATAATTAGAGACAATGGTTTTCTGTCAACTGTTGTGGCTAACACTTCCTTTGCCACCTTATTTGCCTTTTTCCAGCATACTAGTTCAGCTGCATTTTCTGCATCATGTTCTCATTTAATAAAAGACCCAGTGAATTCCAGTGCGTCACGAGCATCCAAAATTGCACGTATTTGAAACTTCCATTGCATCCAATTTCTTGAGTCCACGAGCTTCTCAATTTTCACTTTTTCACCATCCATTGTAAATCCAAAAGGTGCACAAAAGTCCAAAAAAATAAGTCTCGTAATACTGGATATCAATACCATCAGCAGCAGAACCTTTAAAAAATTAATCCATTAAAATCCTGGGCGTTTTGTGTCTAGGCCCATAACCTGTTGATTTAATATGTTGATTTAATATGTTAATTTATAATAAAGGCAAAAATATTTAAACCAGTATTTATTAATATAATTATAAGTTGCTTGTTACGCCATGCAGCTCGGGAATTGAATAAGCAGCGAAAAAAAACAAAGGAAACTCTACTTATTAAATATGACAGGAGCTAGAATCTAAGTAGCATTTACAATTTATATCAACACAAAAGCATGGCTCAATAATATATTCTAGATTGGGGGCCTCGGTAGTCTAGGGAGTAAGGCGCCTGGCTGGCAGAGCCCCACGGTCCTTCGCCTTTCCCACCTTCCCTCCTGTCATAGCCTTCCGCTAGCACTGCCCCGGCTCCACCAAGCGCATGTCATCGGTTGGTTGATGAGATTCAACTTGTTTCAGGAGGCATAACACTTCCAGCGAGTTGTTTCTCATTGACCCGATGCCAGAGCAAAGTCTAGATATAACAAGTCTTTCATCTTCATACAAAATTTTCCCCCCGCTAGTTGTGTGCGTGCATATATGAACATCATTGCTGAGCACAACTCAACGCATACATCGTGAACTCGGCGAGACAAAGCCAGATTCTCTCTCTTCGATAAAGTATGCAGAAGTGAAAAGGAAGGAAAATTTAATCTGCCGTTTTTTTTCATAAATAGTAAATATGCACCAATACATCAAGTTTTTCCCCATATAAAAGCATAACATCTTCTGCTGGCTAGTTGTGTGCGAGCGGGTATAAAATTGTTGCATTCTCTCTCTGGTACCCTGACATCGTCATTTGAAGAATGTGTGCATATAGCTGTTCGCCTTTCACTCACTAACCATATGAAGATGAAAGACTTGTTAATATCTAGACTTTGTGCCAGAGTCGCGATAGAAAGGGTTGGGGTTAGGTGGTTGTGGCAGTTCCTTCCTACTTCTCTCTTCCCCTTCACTCAGGCCCGCCACATCAGCTTGCGGGGCCCGGGGCTAAAATATGTTTTGGGGCCCTTTAAGGATTTTGAAATTCCAAAAAATCTTTGACTAAAAAAAAATTTGTGGTAACGTAAGAATAAGTTCATTCAAGGCATTAAATATATGCAGATACCGAACGGTCGGTTCTTTATTCGCGGATGAACATAGTGCACATAGTGCAACGTAGAATGGAACAGTTCTTATGTAAAGAGGCCCTTGTGCTTAGCACTGGGGCTCAGTACTCATCTTTAAATCAATCCAGAAGCTATACCAGAGGGAAAAATTCGAAGCACTACTAAGAGAAGCGAATTCGAAGCGCTGGTTATATGCTCCAATTGATCCTTTAAGGAATTGTATGGAACGAAGAAAACGACAAACATAGACCGGTTCTCAATCCATGCGGTAGTCAAGAAGCATATTGAACGCGGTTGGTACTTCGTGGGCGGACCGCTTGGTAAAACCGGTGTCGACACTCGCGTTCGGAAGCACGAAAAGGCAATTGCACAAGGTGAACTTTTCGACATTGCAGTTGTTTCTCATATCCACTATAACCTAAATTGAAGGGTTAGAAAGTGTTTTTATACTTTTGTGACTGCTTCTAAAAAAGCAGCAGTAAAAGGAGTAGGTAGATACTCCCCACTGCGATCATGCAATGTTATAAAAGATATAGAACTGGGATGGGAAGGGGAACGCCCCAAGCTTTTTAAGGACAGTTCTAGCTCCATTTCCGCTGCGTAAATTTTCTCTTTTTCCTTAATACTCAATTCGAGCTTATACTACTTCAGTGGTAGTAAAGAGACTACTTAAGGGCAAGCTAAATCTCCCAATCTAATCTTTGTTAAAGGTCTTCAATCTGTCTTTTTATTGTGATACCTATTGGTGTTGCAACTTTTGAACGCGGTTTCAGTAAATTAAAAATGATATAAAATTTTCTGAAATCATGTATGGGTCAGTCACGTTTAAATCATTGCATGATATTATTAATAGAATGAGAGCTGGCAAAAAATATAGATTATGACGATGTCATCGACGACTGCGGAAATTAAAGCAAGAAAAATAGTGTTTACTATTTAAGTATGATGAGTAGAAGAATCCATATCCATACAAACATAACATAAATTTTAAAGTGCTGCATGCTTGGGTTTCAGGCTCTAGATTAGTGCCTTCTTGAAAAGTTGAACGCAGGAATATGGCGGTCTTGACTTTTTCGGTTTCAAGACAGTTTCGGGGCCCTTAGACGATTAGTACGCAGGGATATGATGTTTTCACTTTTTGGGTTTCAATCTATTCCCGGGGCCCCCTCTGGCCTGGGGCCCGGGGCAATTCGTCCCAGTTGCCCCCCCTATGTGGCGGGCCTGCCTTCACTATCTATCGACTAGAGCTTGCTGTTCGACATTGCACTCTATGTATACGAAGAAAATAGATTGTCGACAGTACAAAGGGCTTTCCCTGAGCTCTAGTCTTCCACTTAAAAAAAAAAAAAAATTACAAATGGCATAATGCTATCCACGCCTGGTGACTCATACGGGAAAAATTCAACAACTTTCGCATGTTGACCATATACTGATATTTTCACATTCAACCTGGCCCCGCTATCTGGGACGATTTCGTCACAGCCCGCGAAGGGGGTATTCAGGAGAGCTAGAGATCAGTCGAAGTACCATTGACCCGACGCACAGTGGGCCAAATCGAAAAAACCCGGACAAAATTCCAAAAAGATAAATAATCGTCTTCAACCGTCCTCAAATTGATGACGCGGGGGTTTTCGGGGTCGCTGATTACGAATCTGAACTCAGAATTGCACAATTCAAGATGGCGGATCCAATATGGCGGACAAGGTTTTTAAAATGTATGTAGATTCTGCCCAAGATTGGTATATGGCGGTTTTTAGTTTTATTGGTAAGAATATGAAATTAATTTTTTATTTGAAACCAAAAAACAATTAAATAATCGATAATAATCAATAATTAGCTCATCATTGGTCTCATAAAATGTCTGTCTGCAAGATGACACTCATTCCATTTAATTCTGATTTTAGTGAGCAATGCCCTTAAAATTCTTTTTCTGTTAGAGTGAATCGTACGGGATGAATTTTCACTAACATGACTTTCTCGATATTATGATATATTTCTGCAGCGGATTTAAATTATTTTTTAGTTCTTCAAATATTTCTTTTCTAGTTAACCCATTTCTGTTTGGCTCATCGAAATCTAAAAGACAATTTTAAGAGAGAGTGAAGTGTGGTAGAAGAACAGAGAGAGGGGCAGAGAGAGAGAGAGATAAAAACAGAGAGAGGGAAGTGGGAAGAGAGGGAAAGAAAGACAGAGAGAAAGAGAGAGGCAGATGTTTGTATTTAAAGGTCTTTTGTGCAGTCTAGTATCAGCGAGCAATAATAATTATTATTGCTCGCTGCTAGTATACCACAACGACGCATGCATTTCCACGAAAAGTTCCATTAAAATAAAGGGGGGCAAATGGGCAGCTGAATTTTGGATATTTCATTTGTAATACGCAATTGCTTCCATTTTATTTCAGTGGAATTGATGGTATCCTCAAAGATTCTCGTGTATTCAATCACGCGTCTGCTTATCTCTGTTTTAAACGTACAACTGACTGCTCTCACGAACGCTATGTTTCAACTGACATCTACGCGGCTGTAGTAGAGTTGCGGTCCTATTATGAGTGAATTTGAATTGACTAGGGACTGCTTTAGTCAATTCTAAGTACAGAAATCCTCATAAGACACTTTCATTTTTTGTACTTTTGTCCGGGTTTTTTCGATTTGGCCCACTGTGGCGATGGATGTAAGATGGTTGGCAAGGCTGCTTGGAGAAAATGTTGCTACACTTACTAGATTCGTCCAGGCTGGCTCTTTGCGGTTCTAGTTGATTTCTTGTACAGCATAATACCGGAGACAGACTAGAAATTTAATCCGGATTAGACCCATTGTATTCAAGGCAAGTTCCAGGATATTTCCCACCTTATGAAGTTCCGCACTGAATCTATCCCTAGATGCGTGTCAGAGTCTCGCCTTCGTAATATGTGTTTCCAGTTCGTTCTCTTTTGGGTTTCCTATGAGGCTTTCTTCACCCAGATTTATGACGAAGAAGCTATAATATCCATTTGTATTCGCTGCAGCCAACAAAACACGCTCTCATTAGCAAAAATTCTAAGCAAACAAACTCACTTTAATAAAACCAGTTCAGTAAAATCCCTGTGTCACTCGGTTTTTTTTCTTAAACTCAGTACGTTTACTTTTGCTGGTTACTCACTTTGTAAAAACTCTCCAATTTCTTATCACTAAAAAAACTGCAGATATTATAAAAACGTACGTACGGCAATTAACAATTAAACCAGTTAGTAAAGAAGTAAACAAAGGTGAATAAAAGTGAATTTCTTGTGAATATTTAGTGAGCAATGATTGTGGTGGGATTAGACTAAACAAATTCCAATTCCATAGTGAAAGTGGATGGTTGTGAATTTAAGACATTTGCGCCAAATTACAATTTTTTCTTATACAACAAAAGTGTTAAACTCAAGCACAGAAAAGTATGTTAATGAATTTTTTATTATAGCACAAAAACAGGCCCAATTATTTCTCGATAAACATCAACATGGATTAAACGCCAGGAATATTACCTGTAGGAAGGAATTATGGATGTTATATGAATGCAACTGATTATCTAGACAACAAAGTAGACACAGCCGTACCCACAAACGGGGCTTATGTAATTCGTGGACTAATTGTAGTGTATGTAATTTAATTGAGGTGAAGCCGGCGTCGCAGTTGGTGATGTAAGGGAATCAATCAAGTTGGGAACTGAATAAATCTTTCAGTGGGAAGGGGTTGTGATTTGTGTTTTGTTTTCCTTATCGGGTTTTTGTTATCAATTTTGCTTGCACAAATATAATTTGTTCTGTTTTGTGTGTTGTTTACTGATCTGGATTTAGAGCATTGATAAAAATATCGAAGAAAAATGGAATTTTAAAAACAAAGAAATCGTGTTTTAGTGACACTGAAAAAGTCGGTCTATCATAGCAATGTTAACTTCAAAACATGATCGACCCTTTTTATGCTATGGGGTAGAAAACAATTCTATAGAATTGTATCCTGTTGAATCCTGTATCCTGTTAATCAAAGGAATTCGATTTTCTCCCGTAGCCAACAGAGGCACGAGTCTCTAGGGACTAACTTAGTAAGACAGAGATACAGTGGAGGCCCTCAGGACACATCCTCCTCAAGGTGCACTGCACTGTTGCGTGGGAAGGTGAAGTGTCATCAAGCTGCCGCTGCCTGCCCATGGTACAGACTGAATGCGGCTGATCTCGAGAGGGTGCACCAGGGCCGTAGCAATACAATGGCTAGGGGGCTAGGGGGGCTTAGCCCCTCCACGCCTTTGTATTGCCTCCCATGCGATTGGCTGATATATGAAATCGATGCTATAGTTCAGTCAATCTGGCAGATTGATGGTACAAAAAAAACCAATTGGATGAAATATAGGTGAGTCGTTAGAGATTGATGTAAGGAAGCTTACTTGGGCATGGCCACCTGCTACCTATTTGGGTTTTTGAGAAAACCCAAAAAAATTTTGAAATGCATTTTTCTCGAAAACTATGCATGTTACAGAAAAATTTATTGAACAAAAAATGTAGAGGGCATTGTTATCTACAATTAATGTTATCTACAAACCATATTTTCAATCATGTACAATAATGGTTGGACAACGGACACTCTTGCTAAAACTCGTTTCAAAAAGTTTTGACAGTCAGCAGCAAAAACGAAATTCAATTTATGCTCTCTTCCACCATTGCCTGATGCAGCAGATTTTCATAGTCGAAGAGTTCACCTCCAAGTGCAAGCCTGGTTAGATAGGCACTTAGATCCTAAGGATTGGGGATGGAAGAGAAGTCAGCTCCAAGGACTGAAACCAATCACGACATTACTGGACCCAGCATCACCCAGGCTGATGAATCTTATCAGATGCTCGTGCTCAGTAAACGATTGCGGTTCGCAATGTGGATGCAGGAAGGCAGGTGTCCCTTGCTCAATTGCTTGCAAACATTGCAGCGGAGAAGATTGCAGTAACGTGCGAGTCATTGAAGTAGAGGATGATAATTTTCTTGACGATGATGAGTTAGACTATCCCTCCCAAGTAGTACACTTTCATTCAAGGTCATCTTCAAATAAAAACAACGATCAACAAAGTGCTAGACAATCCAGCGGAAGTTCATCTACGGAAAGCAACAGAAGTGAATCTCCACTACAACAACCACCGGCGAAGAGACTACGCAGTGCACCCAAAAAATGAATTTCAAGTGCAACCTCAGCATTACTCAATTGTTATAATATGAAAACATGTACATTATAAAAGAAATATTAGTGTATCTACCAATAAAATTTACGACATCAATTAAATTATTTTGTCGACCTAATCCAAATTTCTCAAAAAATCAATAAAATCGTTGTAACTGTTAACATTTTTGGATCATTATTTGATAATCCATTTTTTCTGTAACAAAAATAATAATTTCACAACTGTCAACTCTAAAATATTTTATATAAAAATTTAATGAAAACGTATTATAAAAGTGTAATATTGATACTTATTTTCAATATTTATTTGTTATAAACAATATAGATTATTACTTCTCAAGTGAAAGAATAAAAATACATTTTTTATCTGCACCTTCCCTGCCTTCATACTTTGTAAAAGCGTAATATTGGAATTTTCATACTTTAACAAGCTGCAGCTCTGAAACGGTAAGTTGTATGAAAAAAATGTTTATATAAAAATTATTTGTAAAATTGTAAGGAACAAGTTTTCCATTTGGATCGTGGCTGAAAAATGAAAATTTAAGGGCAAAAAAGTTGAAAAACCCTTTTTTTGGCACTTTAGCGCCACCTACTGCGCACATTTATTGTTTTACAACATTGCACCAATGATATTAATTGTAGATAACAATGCCCTCTACATTTTTTGTTCAATAAATTTTTCTGTAACATGCATAGTTTTCGAGAAAAATGCATTTCAAATTTTTTTTGGGTTTTCTCAAAAACCCAAATAGGTAGCAGGTGGCCATGCCCAAGTAAGCTTCCTTACATCATTCTCTAACGACTCACCTATATTTCATCCAATTGGTTTTTTTTGTACCATTCCTATTTTTTTTTCGCCAGATTGACTGAACTATACAAAAAGAAGGAAACAAATTAAACGACACTCGGAAACAAAAGCAATAAAGAAAACTATTTCTATAGTTTAATACTGCGTTATTTTTTAAACAATAACATTTAATCATTTTTTTTTAAATAATTGCACTTTGCGATTTTTAGTGTATCAAATTTTTTTATCACTCGGACTTCTCAAATTGTTCAATTTCATAGGGCAATTCGATACCCAACTCGGTCAAATGCTGCAGTTTTTCCAAAGCCATCTCTATATCGTTATCTGTGAGAATGACATCGTCTTTTACTAAACCACGGTATACAGAAAAAAGGTAATGTAAAAGAGACTGACAGCTTCGAATATCATAGAAAAATGTGACGTCACCCAGTGACCTAATGCAGAAAAACTACAACAACAATTTCGATTTTATATGGGAAGAGGTCACTGAGTGTCTTTTACATTACCTTGTTTCTGTATACCGTGTTACTAAACGATTTGTCATTTCCATTATAGTCCAGTCAAATTAGTAAATCAAATTGCATTTTAAGAGGTACGGAATTTTTTTTTGGCATTTGTTCGGGTACATCTGATGCCGGATCCACACGTTTGTCAAGGCTTTGCAAGCGTTCGCAAATTAAAAACGCTTTTTTAAAACAAACGTGTGGACGCATCACAAACGCTTGGCGCAAACTTCCTTTGCAAGCGTTCGCAAATTGAAAACGTTTGCTTTGGTTTGCCGAGAATCCACACTCGACCGGATAGGCCACAAGCGTCGGCAAGCTTACACAAGCCAAGCCAAACGCCTTATCCACACGTTTGAATTTGCGAATGCTTGCCAAGCCTTGGCAAACGTGTGGATCCGGCATGACATTGATAAAACCAAGTTTGTGGGGTCTCAGTGGCTTGGGAAAAGCCGCCATCTTGAAAAAGAGGAAGAGCTTGTTTATATTGAATAGCTCGTTTGCATGCAATGATAGTTGATAATGATCAATGGTAAAGTTGTGGAGAATAAAATTATCTAAAAAATGAGCCCGCAACGAGCTCTGTAAGTTGATTTGGCTCAAAGTTATGGTCGGTCAAAGTTCAACCATGATCGTGTGGTGAGGGTTGAATGCAGTTTTTTGCAATTAACTCGCCAAATGTTAATTTTTTTGGCTTAATGCCTATTAACCAATTTAAAGGCCTAGTAAATACTTTTCAAATGAGCCCTTAATTGTCGTTATCGCTTCTGTAGTTTGTGAGCAATCCAACGCCAAAGTTCGCACTGGACGTGCCTGAAATAACTGATAACTCCATTTTTTTGGAATATTTCGTTAACGGTTGCTCATATGAAAAAGTAGTAAATGCCAGGAATATGGGCAATGAAAATATCTTTGCAACGAGGTATTGGGCGGAACTCCATGTAGTTTTATATCCGCGATAGAGCGGGTCAAATGTCAACGGAGAGATTTACGAATTTTTAGCTATTTAACAACTGAAAATGACAATTATGGGAAGTAGTAGCTGAGAACCACCAGTTTTCACAATCTAAAAATAAAATTTTTGACGATAAACTATAATTATCAATCAGTAAACCTTTCTGACGAAAGAAAGAATAACAATCGAAGGTTTAAGAGCCAAGATACTTTTCCGAAATAGTGTGGGTTGAGTTTAGTTGACTTGGGTTGAATTTGGTTGAGTTTAGTTGAGTTTGGTTGAGTTTAGTTGAGTTCAGTCGGGCTTGGTTGAGTTTAGTTGCTAAGAGTTAGAATAATAGTTAAGTTTAGTTGAGTTGGGTTGAGTTTCGTTGCTAAAAGTTGGGTTGAGTTTCATGTAAGGCTATGGCCATTATTGTTAATAGGTTTTTTTATAAACAAGTCACGTTTATAACATTCTCTTGTTCAGTGATTTACTAAAAAAAATTCAAGGTCAGAATGTCAAAACTGATGATTCTCAGTTACTATTTCCCATAATTATAATTTTCCAAAGTTGTTAAATAACTAAAAATTCGTAAACCTCTCCGTAGACCTTTGACCCACTGTATCGCGGACATAAAACTACATGGAGTTTCGACCAATACCTCGTTGGAAAGATATTTTCATTGCCCATATTCCTGGAATTTACTACTTTTTCATATGAGCAACCGTTAACGAAATATTCCAAAAAATGGAGTTATCAGTTATTTCAGGCGCGTCCAGTGCGAACTTTGGCGTTGGATTGCTCACAAACTACATAAGCGATAACGACAATTAAGGGCTCATTTGAAAGGTATTTACTAGGCCTTTAAATTGGTTAATGGGCATTAAGCCAAAAAAATTAACATTTGGCGAGTTAATTGCAAAAAACTGCATTCAACCCTCACCACACGATCATGGTTGAACTTTGACCGACCATAACTTTGAGCCAAATCAACTTACAGAGCTCGTTGCGGGCTCATTTTTTAGATAATTTTATTCTCCACAACTTTACCATTGATCATTATCAACTATCATTGCATGCAAACGAGCTATTCAATATAAACAAGCTCTTCCTCTTTTTCAAGATGGCGGCTTTTCCCAAGCCACTGCGACCCCACAAACTTGGTTTTATCATTGTCAGATGTACCCGAACAAAAGCCAAAAAAAAAATTCTGTACCTCTTAAAATGCGATTTCATCCTCTTTTTTCGACTAATTTGACTGGACTATTAATACAATGTCGATCGTTTCGTAAAATGCCGATTTCAGATCGATTCGCTTCATTCTCCCAGTGTTTCTTCGACAACAGGATCCTTAGCATTCTTGATTAGGGTCGATTTCAAATTGGGCGAGGGCGACTTGAAGCGAGAGCCGATTCTGTAGGCTGACCAAAAACTGATTTTTGGAAACTTTGACCTTGAATAACTTCGAAAGGGTTAAGTTTTCGAAAAAATGACAAAAGGCTTTTCTGTTTGAATTTTGTCTCCTTTAAATACTAATTTCCCCGGACTACCTCTCAAATCTCCAAATTTTCAATCTCTGCAAAGTTTTGCCTTGTTAAAATTTATGTAATAGTTAACAAAATAAAAATAAAGTCTAGATTAGAACATTTTTTCATTTCTTTTGCCGATCGGTGTTATAAATTTACATAACCTATTTTATAATCTAATTATGCCCTCTAGATTGTAACATTACTTACATAACAAATCAGCAATAATAAAGCTCAAAATTAACCCAAAAAACAAAATCGCTTTCTTATTTTTCATCTCCTAATATAAACAAACCCAAATGAGTTCAAGTACACAAAAACTAGTTAATCTATTTTTGTAAAAATATAAAAGTACTCAGCTTCTGGTTTCTTTGCTAAAACAACAAGAACCACAGCCAAGCTAGAAAAAATAAAATAGAAATGACAACATTGAATCTCATATATATAAATGCCAAGCTCCAAGATAACATCGTGACAATCGTTTCTTAGATAACACCTCCCTCGGTACATAGTAAAAAAATATAAAAAAAAATAAACATTATTTATAAACAAACTCCATTCGAGTTTGAAGACTTTATTTTGGAATGTGATAACAAAACTGAAAACAGTAAGGAAAAGAAGTAATTAGGAGGAAGAAAACAAGTACACGGTGGCGCAAAAGCCGAGGATCTATTTAAAAAAATAATAGTGATGGGGTTTTTATGTGAAATACTATATAGCTCAAATCAAATGTAAGGCTCCTTGGTACTGTTAATGGTTTTATGATTGTTGATGAACTCAAAACTGAATTCCGCGATCGAAAGAAGAAAAGTAAAGAAAGAGAGAAGGCAAGAAATATGGAATGTTATCAAGGTAGAACAAGTGGATCGACGAAAAACCATGCTACGAAGTGGAATCGAACCAAAGACCTCTGGGATGGCAGTCAGGCGCTTGAACCCCTAGGCTTCCAAGGTCGCATATATGAGTGCATTTGAAAACACCAGACAAGGGAGATTGCAGTCCATTGGTTATAAAAGTATGTGTCATTTTCCAGCGGGAAATAAAGCAAGTGCTTCCACTGGAAGCTTTAGTGATACGCTTCCAGAGTATTACGAATCGGAAGTAGGTTTGGTGCATGCTGCAAATTCTTTTTATTCTTTGTAGATACATGGCCATTCGCTGTGGATTTGCTTTGATTTCAGTTTTCGTCGGTCTTCGCAAGTGATGAGTATAGTGATTAGAGAACTTCCTGTTTTCAAGTATGAAACTCTCTCTTTAGCTCTTTTCCTTCCACTTCAATTAAAAAAAAGCATACAAGCTTCGCATATCCAGACATAACAATAATCGCAAGTGCCTGCCGCTGCATCCATTTAACACGCTTCAGAAGCGCGTTTAAGGAAAGAAAGGGGAATCGCATCTTTCTGATGACATCCACATGTAAAATTGCAAAGAAGTGGAATGGAAAAGGCAAGCACTCCATACTTCCAAAGAAGTGCATTAACTGCCGTGTGGAAGCGCTCTTCTTCCCCGCTGGGTTATGATTATGCCTTTCTTCACAAAAAGGTGCTCCTTCAGCAGCCTTCTCATCACTGCTCGAATAATTGCAAGCACTAAGGCCCGACTTTAAGATTAGATACTATACGAGGAATGGTGCGAGTCCTATTCTGGGCCTCTTTCCGTCACGTAACTCCGCAGAAACTAATCCTGAATCGAAAATGCTTTGGGAAGGCGCCCGCGAGACTCCAATGCTTGGAAATGAGCCTCCCACTTAGTGTTGGGTAGGACACGATTATAAAATGAGTTTGTAAGAGGTGCCTCTTTTTTCTTTTGAGCCAGTACAATGTCATACTTCAAATAAGGCGAGGTGCTATTGTAATGCCAAAATGATAAAAATAAGCAGATTAAAAAAAGAAAGAAAATAAATACCAATGAAGTGCATTTTTACAAGTTTAATTCTAATATTCATTAAATTGCCTTAGAGTAAGTAAGAAATCTATGCCTCCACAATGTACAGCCACGGACAACTAATTAGAAACAGTTTCATAAAAATTGCATTTATACATTTTTTATTTTTATGCAGCAATCCTGTTAGGAATTCATTATGATTACATTATTGATTTCTTTCAATCATTATATATTTAAAAAAAAATTAAGAGCAGGGGCCTGTTGCACGAAACTACAAGTACTTGTAGTACAAGCGATTTGTTACAAGTTTAGAAAAATTCTGTTGCACAAAACTACAAGTCCACCCCTTAACTTACAAGTGTAGAGAACGAATTTTCCAAGTGGGAAATTTCGATTTCCCTAGTTTCTGTTGCACGAAACTACAAGTGTAGGTTCAATTAGAGCTAGACTTGTAGAGTTCTCAGCAAAATCTTATGGACAAACTGAGATGTGTAAAATTTGTACAAGTCAGTTAGTAATCAGCGGTTTGAGTTAAAACACCTTTGCAGCTTTTAAATTAAGTGCAAAAAGTGTTTTTTGGGATGATAGTGATGAAAGTGAAGACGAGTGGGAACACATTCGTGAATATAAAAGGAGAATGGACAGGACATCATCCATTTTTCATACATTGTTGGCCCAAATGTGAAAGTGCCGGCCAAAAAATGTTTTTCTATATCCTCTTTGAACTCAAATAAAACCAAGGATAATGGTATCAAAGCTGTAGGATGCCATAATAAAAATGATTAGGCCGACAAATTCTAAGAAAATATAGCAAACAATTTTTTTGCCCGGCACTTTTCCATTTTAGGCCAAAATGGATAATGTCCTTTTGAAGTTAGTGACAGTAACTTTAAAGAAAAATTTCGAGTGCCAGAATCAGTGGTCGAAAAACTTGTACATTGTTTACATAATAAATTAAACTCAGTGACTAATAGAAGCCAATCACTTTCTCTAATACAGAAATTATTAAGTGTAGTGCTAACTGGTTCGGAACGGGTGCACAATACCATCCTCTTCTAAATTATCACCGCTTCCATCCCTTAAGCCTGAACCAAATATGACGTGCCGTACCGTAACCGTACGTAACCTAACGAACGAACATATGCAATTTCATTAAGTCAATTTAGGTCGCTGCCTTATGAACACTCATGTTCGTAGTACGTTAGGGTAGGTACGGTTACGGTACGGCACGTTCAGGCTCTAGGGTTTTTGTGAAAGCAGAAAGAACTTTGAGTTGGCGCTCAAGTGCCAAAATCTCCAACCGTGCTTTGTAATTATGGCCAGATGCTCGACTGGGAGGTTTGGTTTTTTCAAAGCAAGCTTACAGACTCCCGCCCCAAGATGTCCAGCACAAGCTCTTCAACCGGCATTAATTTGGCATTTGGTCCCCATCCAGTTCCCGTTTTTCTTGCGTTATCTACTTATGCCTGAATATTCAGTTGTTCATTATAGTTTTAAATAGAATTTTGTCTATGCTAAAGAATACTTACTATTGCAGTTTTTTTTTAATTTTTGCCACAATACGTCCCTCACATAATTCCATTCCTTGTTTTTGGGAATTAAATTTATACTGAACGCTAACTGAAAAACTTCTTTCCATTTTTCGTTTTCAGCACTTTTAGAAGGCTCGTTACCAAAGGCGCCAAACAAAACTTCTTTATTCTCCCTTATTTTGGAAAGAACACTTTTTTTTCGTTACCTTCACAAGCCAGAAATCTGTCCGAGATAATTTTAAAAAATTGAAAATTTAAAAAAAGTTAGTACCGCAAATAAAGGCGAATTTTTTTTGTATACATTCACGTTGCCATGGAGTGGCTTCACTTGTAAAATTTATTCCACATGTTTTTGGGAAATTTCAATAATTCTACAAGTGTAGAAAAATTATTCGTGCAACCAAAATTTGGTGAACTTGTACTACAAGTATTATTTTACAGGCACTTGTAGACTTGTAGTTTCGTGCAACAGGCCCCAGGTGGTGGGAATTCTTTAATTTGATTCCTACATAAAAACTGTATAAATGCAATTTTTATGAAACTGTTTCTAATTAGTTGTCCGTGGCCATATATTTATATTTTGCAATCCCATCTCGCCTAATTTCAAGTTGGAAATTCTGCTACCTCACAAGAAGTAAGAAATGTCTCTCCAGCACAAAATTTCACTCCCTCAAAAAATGTAAGAATTGTCTCTTCAGGACAAAACTTCACTCCCTCGAAAAATGTACGAATTGTCTCTTCAGGACAAAAACCTCACTCCCTCGGACAATGTAAGAAATGTCTCTTCAGGACAAAACCTCACTCCCTCGAAAAATGTACGAATTGTCTCTTCAGGACAAAACCTCACTCCATCGAAAAATGTAAGAAATGTCTCTTCAGGACAAAACCTCACTGCCTCGAAAAATGTACGAATTGTCTCTTCAGGACAAAACCTCACTCCCTTGAAAAATGTACGAATTGTCTCTTCACGACAAAACCTCACTCCCTCGAAACATGTAAGAAATGTCTCTTCAGGACAAAACCTCACTCCCTCGAAAAATGTACGAATTGTCTCTTCAGGACAAAACCTCACTCCCTTGAAAAATGTACGAATTGTCTCTTCAGGACAAAACCTCACTCCCTCGAAAAATGTAAGAAATGTCTCTTCAGGACAAAACCTCACTCCCTCGAAAAATGTACGAATTGTCTCTTCAGGACAAAACCTCACTCCCTCGAAAAATGTAAGAAATGTCTCTTCAGGACAAAACCTCACTCCCTCGAAAAATGTAAGAATTGTCTCTTCAGGACAAACCCTCAGTCCCTCGAAAAATTTAAGAAAGGTTTCTCCATCCAATTCGTGTTAACAATCTCACCTCGTCGCAGTTTAAATTGGATATTTTACTGCCGCAAAAGAAGGAAGAAATGTCTTTCCACTAAGTAATTTACAATCACACCTCGCTTCATTTATCTCGATACACGCTCATATACCAGTAGGACATTATTTTTGAACCGGTACATTTAAAAAACTGAGGCCTAGGTACAATTTACATCGTGTAAGAAACAAATGTACTTCCTCGTGTAAGTCCGGCTCAACAGTACTCGCACTTGACGTCCCTTAAAAGTGTAATAGTAGCACGATCTGTGTGACTTGTGGCTTCATCTTATTTGAATTACATATTCGGACGCAATTCCACACGAGACGCCTAAAATAATTTTACTAGTGCCCTTTATATGTATAAAAAGGATGGCACTAAATATGTGTGTATGTGTCTGTATTATATCAACATGAGAATTTTCTCCACAGCCTTTTGGTGGCCTTGGTTTACTGCAGCATCCTCTTTCAATATAGTCGTTCTCGAGGATTCAAAGATCTTCTTCTGCTTTTGGGCACCCTGTAATACTGTGTCCGTTCAGTGCATTACTGCAATGCTGAACATATACTCTCCAAATGGCCCGGTGTCGGAACCATCGAATACTATTGGTCTTATCTGAACTCGGTATAGTTTAAATTTAGTTCTCCTTGATAAAGGCCCTTGGTGATCAGTCATCAGCTGGTTGGGAGTAGCACGATCTTCTGACTGAAGGAAGTGCGATCATAATATCCATTAGTGTAGCCGCCATTGGAAACTGTTCCATATAGAGGAGAGGTTAATATTTTTTTTGTTTGTTTATGTGGAAGACTACAGCTCAGTTTTCGTATAGAGTGCAATGTCGAACAGGGAGCTCCAGTCGATAGATAGTGGAGGAAAAGAGAGAAGTGAAGGAAGGAACTGGCATCGCGAGAAACAACTCGCTGGAGTGTTATGCCTCCTGAAACGAGTTGAATCCCATCAACCAACCGATGACATGCGCTGGTGAAGCGGGGCAGTGCCAGCGGAAGGCTATGACAGGAGGAATGAAGAATGTAAAGAGGGAAGAAAAAAGAAGGTGGGAAAGGCGAAGGACCATGGTGCTGCCGGGTTTCGAACCCGGGACCTCTGAGATGGTAGCCAGGCGCCCTACTCCCTAGACTACCGAGGCCATATGATGGAGCGGTCGCACATAACCTATGTGTAAATTTCATTGTATGGCATGGCAGGGGCTGGTTGAGCACCATAGCTTACGATCTACTTCGGGCATCAGGCGAACACCGTTGTATAAATGCTTTTTCCTTCGGAAGAGATCGGGGTTTAACCATCACATGGTGCGCTGACTCTACACGACCTTTATTAGACCAGTGAATTGTAATTCACGATCTATTGTCAACTGATCTTAACATCAGACAACAACCACGTTGGTCGGCGTTGGGGCTGCAGGAAGCGGGCTTTTAGGCGAAGAAGACGTGTGGACATAGCAATATACTGTCCTCTCTACCACTGATAATGATAGCAGGTGCATCTGGCAAGATCTCCACCAGACAGGTACGAGAAAAATTTGACAAGAGCTGTGACGTGGTTTTATACATAGTTGGGTGATTTAGAATTTTCTTCTCTTCGCTTAAACTAAAAAGTACTATCTGGCAACCTTATTCTGCCAGAGTTTTCCAAACGAAGTTGCAATACTCAAAGCCTTCCTAACTTTGGCAGGCTAAGGCTAGGGGCCAGAGTAATGATGTATCAGATCGTCAAGCGGCAATCAAAGAAATAAGGGCGATCTATATAGACTGTTCTTGACTAAATGGATAGGATAATCCCTTAAGGGGTGATCCCTAGATACATTTGAAGAAAAATATTGTACTAGAGAGGGGGTTATCATCACTATTCACTACGATACAGTGTGCTTAGGAAAATACATTTGGAAAAGTTTTTAATTTAATAACTCCTATACTGATTTATCGTAGGCTCATTTTTTATGAAAAAGTGTATTCTTTTATTTGGTATAAAGAACAAAAACTTGCGTGACTCCATCTAGGAGTACAAACTGATCGAAATCGGCACAGAATCACTTTCAGTGGGTACAGGGTTACAGACACAGCAATGAATAAGCAGATAAATTGGTAAGACGAGGACTGGAGGACATTTTGGGGGGAGTGATGTGAAACCTGATACCAGATCCTCGGATATGATGCCTCTCGCCTCTCACTCCCAATCTTCTACTATAAACCTTCAAGTGGCGAAGCCCAAGTGGAAAGGAAGAGACAGGCGCGGATCTAGAATTTTGTTTTGGGGGGTCACGGAATTAAAAATGGCGGAAAAAAATGTCTACTCATAAAAAAATAAAAATAAAATTAACAAAACTAACCGAATTTTCCGGTGGATTAAAAACAAACGTGCCCTACGAAGACGTGCCCTAATGTGTTTTGATGAAGACGCGCCCTTTCTTGTGAGTGCAGCTAACTCCAGAGTTTGCAAATCAAAATATATAAGGTGCGTTTCATTTTCATTGGAGTGCGTTCGCCGGCGTAGTTGGGTGCACATCGACGTAGATGCAGCTACACCAGCCCATATTCGTTTAGAGGTGTCTTTGTCTACCCTGGTCTAACGTATTTTCTATGACTGATGTCGATGATAAAGTTATTGAATTCAATCAGATATTGCTCCATCTATTTGATGAGTTTGTCCCTTTGCGTAGCAAAGGTCTTTAGCTAAATCTAAACCTTGGTTCACCGCACAAATAAAATCGCTTATTACTGAAAGAGAGTTTCTTTATCGCTGGTCCAAGAAAGTTAAAAGTGCTCTTGCTATTCGATCTTTTAAACGTGTAAGGAACTTAATCGTCGCCAAAATTAAGGAAGCTAAGAGAAACTTTTATGCTCGCAAACTTGATCCCGCCCTTCCTGCAAAAACTATTTGGAATAATTTGCGCCACTTAGGCGTTCACTCTAAAAACGCAACCGCTGCCCACACTCTCTGCCCTGAAACCTTTAATCAATATTTTGTCGCCAGCCATATGTTAAGTGAGATTATTCCCCCTCCTGTGGCTTCTCCGCTGTGTTGACTCCCTCGAGGTCTGCTCTAAAATCAATCAAATCTAATGCGACTGGTAGTGATAACATCCCTCGCAGGTTCTTAAATATGATCACACCTTGTCTCTTACCTGTTATTACTCACTTATTTAACGCCTGCTTCACCGTATCTTAGTTTCCTTCGACGTGGAAGCTTGCTTTGATTATGCCAATTTCCAAGTGCCCGTCCTCTAATTGCCTCTCGGATTTCAGGCCTATCAGTATCCTCCCTTTTTTGGTAAAGGCTCTCGAAAAGCTGATAGCGTCACAAATACTTGAGCATTGTGAACTTCTCCAAATAATAAATGTATGACAATCTGCCTTCCGCAAACGCCATATCTGTGAGTCTGCCCTCCTTAAAGTCACTTCCGATATCCGTAAGTCCCTTGATGAGCAACATGTTTGCTGTTTGGTGCTACTTGATTTCTCTCAAGCGTTCGACAGTGTTAACCACGCCTTGCTTCTGCAAAAACTTGCCACCAAGTAAACTTTTCCCCTTCTGCTCTCAACCTGATGCAAAGCTTCTAACTAACCGTTCTCATGAAGTCGTGCTCGGCACCAATTGTTCTTCGATTGCCATAAGGCTCCATCCTTGGGCCTCTCCTATTCAGTATTTTCATTAATGATCTTCCTTTAGTGGTTAATGACTCCAAGATTCACATGTACGCAGATGATGTGCAACTTTTTATTTCGGCACCAAAATATCAATTTGATAGATGTATTGAGAAGCTAGCCACCGACCTCCAGCATATTTCCAACTGGTCTTCTTTGAACCTTCTACAACTCAATCCTCTGAAATCCCATTACATTCTCCTCTCCCATTCTCCCACTGTTCGTCGTGACTTCTCTGATATTGCTATTTCTTTAAATAGGGTCTCTCCCGACTGCGTTGGTAGTGTGAGAAATCTTGGAGCCGTCCTGAATAGTGGTATGACCTGCTGCGATCACATCAGTTATACTCTTCGTAAAACCTATGGGCAACTGTCTAAACTTAGGCTCCACTGTGGTGTGCTCAGTAGGCCTCTCCGTATGAACTTAGTGAAAGCCCTATTCCTCCCGCATTTAATGCATGGCCTTTCCATTTTTCTTTCTCTTGATTCCTCCTGCGCCCGTAAGCTCAATATTGCCTTCAATGATTGTGTACGTTTCATGCACAAATTACGCCGTTTTGATCATATCACCACACCCTATTCTAATTCGGTTTTAGGCTGCTCGTTTAGTGACTACCGCGAGTTCTTCGGCTTCTTCGTCTACTTCATGATATTACCTACCACCTTAACCAGTTTGTGCCGCCTTCGCAATCTCTTAGAAACAATAACTTAATTATTCCGCCTTTCCGCACCCTAATTGGTCAACGTTCTTTCTTTGTCGTCGCAGCTTTGTTTTGGAACTCTCTCCCAATTGATTTGCAACGCGTGAATTCAGCGCCCATCTTCAGGAAGCGCCTTTTCAATCTCATAGCTAATAGGACAGTTTAGAGCACGAACGCATACTTTTGCATTTTTCTCTTATCATTTTTCTCCTTTTTACATCTCTTCATCTCTCCTAGTATTTAGTTTTTTTTTATTTTTTATTATATTATTTTTGTATTGCTTTTTTTCTTTTTTGCTATATATTATTCTTGTTAGTTCAATGTACTAGTTATAAAATATCTACCTTTGTACATGCTTTGCCTAATAAAAATGAAAAAAATAAAACTACGCCGATGTGCGCCCAACTACGCCGTCATACGTACTCCAATTAAAATGAAACGCACCTATAGAAAGAGTACAGATCAATCTGTTGTTGACCTTGAAGGTCATTTTTTAAGGTCGTTTCTCTAATTTGCAAAAATTTGGGTCGGTTTTGGTCGTTTGTTTATTTTTTGTTTTTGTTTTTTTAGTTGGGTCAAGGGTCCCCTTGAATCCGCGCCTGGGAAGAGAAGGAATGCAGTAGTTGAGAGGGAGGACATCTTTCAAAGACTACCAAGCCAAGATGTACAACTCCTCTGGCACCGGGCGCACCCAGCTGTAAAATACTTACGGGACTTCTATGGACCAATGATATTGCATTCATCTACTTGGGCACCCACCAATTTGGTGTAGAGCTGCCTTGCCGATCGGAGCTGGATAAAGCACACCGAACCCTGGGCCCATGCCTGGATTGTCAATTCTAATGCCGGGTTTTCATTACTAGAATTAGTGGTAGAGTATACTGGGCGAGTACTAACTATCCTGTGAACTCCCCTAATGAAAACTTGGTTATAGTAGAGTAGAGTGGGATAGCACTGTGGTAAAGTTACTCTACCACTTAAAAGTAAGCCAGTTACTCTAGCGCTAATTCTACTAATGAAAACCCGGCATAAGGGGTTCCTCCGTTGCCGTCTCTTAACACGGCTAAGGTATTGTTGGGCCGTATTAGATAGGTTGTCAGACCCTTTATTTGCTACACTAGCTGGTTTTAAGTCAGGGCCATTGTTGGTTTGATTACCGAACTCTGAGCACTTAAATATCATTTATGGGGGATACGAAGGGCGGAGGACACGTCTTGCAGGCTTTGCCTTGAAGGGGATGAGTTTGCCCTTCGAACAGTCAAGTCTAAGTAACAAGGCATTAGGCAGACCGCTAAGCCTGTTCAAGCGATCTGCCGTACAAAAATATGAGGTATAGTGGTGTATTAGAATAAGCCAAGTTAGTGGCCGCGGTACATTTATTTGGACCCAAAGCAGAAGAAGACGCTCAGTGTCGACGAAAGGTAAGAAAAAGTTCAAGGAGATAAGGTGATTGGCCTGCAACATCAAGAACTCTCGTTTCCTTGAACAGGCTTGAATAAGGAAAGGAAAAAGCAAACCAAACAAAAATTTTCAAAATATATGTATGCTATATTCATTTTATTCATAAAATTCACATATGTTTTTATGCTTCGCTCCCATAATGTTAATACCTCACAAAATATAAATAAATAAATCTGTTTTTTTTTTGTTGCATCTTAAAAATTTAAGTTTTAAACCTTAAAACAAGCACAAGTTGTGTTTTTTTTGTGTATTTTTCATTTCATTTTTAATTTTAATATCTTGATCTTCTTATCACTGTCAAAATGAAAAATAAAATTTTTTGAGAAATTTTTTGCTTTTTTGTTTAAAGATATTTTTTAACTATTTACAAATTTTCATATAATTTTGGTTGAAAGCTTAAAGTTTATTAAAAGAAATTATTTTTTTTCTTTTTTTTTAGATTTATTCTAAATTGTAAAACAATTTAAAAAAAATTACGTATTTACACAATTTTAATTTTCCTTAAAAATAATTTTATAAATATTTTATATACAATCAAAAAACAAAAAGAAATTAATTACAATAAAAAATATAAATTTAAGATATCAGTCTTAAAAAAAAAATAAAAAAAAAATATGAAAAAAAAATAAAAAATAAGAACAATTTAACTAAAAAAATCTGTTTTTTTATGCATTTCTGTCTTTATCCTAATATCAGGATATAACAACTACTTCCGTGCAATCAATATCCTTAGAAGCCCTTCGAGTTTTTTGCTGATTTACACTATCAAGTCGCTGATGATGATGATGTTGATATTGATGCTGCTGCTGGTGGTGGCTCTGTTGGTGTGGTTGATTGTGATGGTTGAAATTTTCAATTTCCTTAACATCCTCGCTATTCACTGTGCATCCATCCCAATGTTGATGATAGTAATTATTATCACCAGAAGGACTCTCCCAGGAATATAGCAATCTCATACCGAATGTAAAATGAGCTTGCAACAATGCTTCATCGTAGCTTGGTAGCCCAGTTGCTATTGTATAGCATGGCGGTGACTCCATCTGATAGTAGCCATCTTCTGTCGCTTCTCCTGTTGGATATAAATCATTCTGCAATTGTGAACGAATGTCCTTATCTGAAATAACAAAAAAAAATTGATAAGAAAATTGAATTTTCTCGCTTTTCTCTTGTTGGTTTTATTTTATTTAAAAAAAAAACGAAGAAAGAAAATTGAATATGGAGAAAAGAAGTAGACAACAGTAGGAAAATCAATTCATCATATCCTGTCAAAAGAATCCTGCTACTATAAGTAAGTAAGCTCGAGAGTAACACACAGCAACGCCAACAAAAAAGAAGGAAGAAGGATCCGCAACGAATGAAGGGAAGCCCCAATAAATAGGGTACTATACGTGAACGGCCTTATTCAAAAGATGAGAACCATGGACAGAAGTTTTCTTCAGATTTAAGATAATGAGATTTCACTTACTTCTAGCGGTGGCATGGGCAAGGATATACAGGAACAACAACAAACAAAAGACGTGGTGGGGGAGAAAAAGAAAATTTACATCTTACAGTGTCTCAATTGTGCCATACTTAAGGGGCATTAAGGATATCTCGGATTAGGGATAAAGATATGTCAATCAAAACAACAATCAGGATTCCCGTCCTTGCTCCCTTCGAAAAGGTACGTTCATAGACCTTGCTCGGTACATTCATCATCGAAGACCGTATTTTCTTTTTTATGCTTTTATTTTAAATTTTCATTATTTTTTTTTTATTTTTTTATTTTTGTTAATTGTGCTTCAGTTTATTTTGTTTATTATTTATTAATAATAAAAAAATGGGAAACGTTCATGTCAAGCTGGGATTAAGCCAAAAAGGTGAGGAATTTATTATTTTTGGGGAGATTTTTTTTTATTTTGGGTATTAGTGGAAGAAGTGTGTGTATTATAGAATTATAATTTGTTTTCTTTAATATTTATTTTTTTTTTGGTAAGAAGATGAAGATTAAAACTCTGATTATATTATTTAAAGTTGTTTTCAAAAATAGGAGATAATTTCTAGATAATAATGAGAAACTTGTTCATGTTTAGTCTTGTGTTCTGTAACCTCTGTAAGGTTAGTTTAAAATTATAATTAATTCGTTTTTTTATTAATATGTGTTGTTTTTAATATATGAAGTTGTCGATTGAAGTTAAATTGATTGAATAGTTAAAAATATAGAAGCGCTATCAATGTAGACAAGCGCGGATCCACCGTTGTGGGCACGATGGGCGTGCCCACAACCCTAATAGACTTGTGACGTCTCACTTTCACGGTCTATTATATCCTATCCCTTAATAAAATAAAAAAAACCATGATAGTAAGGGCAAATTAGCAAAAAAACACACGAAAGGAGACAACATTAGGAGATATCACTTTTTGGCAAAAAAATCACTCGAAAACTGGTTTTTTCTAAAAAAAATTTTATCAGTCAATACCACGACGCTGTGGTCCAATTTTCAGCCATTTTGGAATTTTGTCTCCTTAAAATGCTAATTTGCCTAGACTATGAATCGTGCGTGATTCGCAACATAATACACATGAATACTTGTATTGGAAAAAAGAGATGACTATTGGCTGGTCAGTGGCGTATTTTAAAATTTGGCGCCCTGGGCCTAGAAGATTTGCCGCCCCATAAATTAACTAAAAAAAGCAAAAATATTTTAATAATGGAAAAATTCCATACAAAAGAAGAAACATAATTTATTAAATATTTACATTTTTTGCGTTCCACAAATTGGTTGACAAATTCGTCAATAACACGATAATTTACGGATTTTGTTAAGTCACTATTAAGGATGGCTAGAGTACGGAAAGTATTTCTTTAGTCTAACATGTATGAATAACTCTAACCTCTTGGCGGTGTTCGAGAGGAAAATACTTCGGAGGATTGTTGGCCCCTTATGTGAGGAAGGACGATTCCGGAGACAGGACATCTAGCTCGTATGAGTGAAGATGAGCCTGCTCGGAAAGTAAAACCTATGGGGTGCGCCAGCGAGGGAGACCCAACCTCCGCTGGAAGGATGGCGTAGACCAGGACGCTCAAAGCTTAGGGATGCCAAACTGGATGACATCGGCTCAGAATCGGGACCGGTGGAGAGAGCAGTTGCGAGAGGCCAGGACCGGATCCCGGTTGTAGAGCCGTTAAAGAAGAAGAAGAAGAAGAGTACGGAAAACGAAGATTCTGCACTGCAGTGCAGAGGAGCATGCGTAAGGCTATTTCCGTCTGTATATGGAAATCTTTCCTTCAAATTCTTCTGCGCATGCTTGAGTTGCCTTAAATTCATTTTGTTTTCATGAGAAGTCCACAATTGAGGAGCCGGATCAAATAACCGCACTTTCGCTCGTTCGACTCCAAAAAAACGTAAAATTGGTTCGAAAAAAAAATTTCTTCAAATAAAAAAATTAAAAATACTTATTTGTCTAGAAAAAAAGGCGCATCTTTTTGTTTCATGCAATTTTTTTGTGGCATCATTAGTTTTTAAATAAACAACAAAAAACCGATTTTTTTTGAAACTTTTTTTTTATCAATTTTTTTACTTCTACTCGTCATAACTCTCTTAATAATTATTCAATTGATCTGAAATTTTTTGTATAAACTAATTACACGTAGCTTTGAATGTGAGACAAATTCCGATTAAAAAATGACATGTCGTTTGTTTGTTATTAATTTTTTATTTCGCTGCCACGTGCGTCGCGCATCACATTTTTCAACTTCAAAAAGTATCGACGGAAATTTTGATTTCAATTTGCTATAAGCGGCAAAGTTGTTTATTAAGGTCTTATAAAGTTTTCTGAAAAATTTCGATGAATTTCATCATCATGGTGCATAGTTATAATCAAACAAAGTCAGACGCGTGGGCGGCCGGCGCGCTCTAAGTGTAAGAAGACGCTCGCCGCAGTTGAAACCACGCTCAGCGCATCTGACTATTTGATTATAACTATGTATCATGATAATGAAACTCTTTGAAATTTTTCAGAAAACTTTATAAGACCTTAATAAACAACTTTGTCGCTTATAGCAAATTAAAATCAAAAATTCCGTCGATACTTTTTGAAGTTGAAAAATCTGATGCGCGACGCACGTGGCAACGAAATAAAAAGTTAATAACAAACAAACGACATGTCATTTTTTAATCGGAATTTGTCTACCATTCAAAGCTATGTGTAATTAGTTTACACAAAAATTTCAGATCAATTGAATAATTATTAAGAGAGTTATGACGAGTAGAAGTAAAAAAATTGATAAAAAAAAAGTTTCAAAAAAAATCGGTTTTTTGTTGTTTATTTAAAAACTAATGATGCCACAAAAAATTGTATGAAACAAAAAGATGCGGCTTTTTTTTCTAAACAAATAAGTATTTTTCATTTTTTTATTTGAAGAAAATTTTTTTTCGAACTAATTTTACGTTTTTTTGGAGTCGAGCGAGCGAAAGTGCGGTTCTTTGATCCGGCTCCTCAATTGTTTTAAAAGAACACATTCTTCTTGTAGATCATCCGCAAGATCAATGGGGTACAATTTTTTGGGTTTTATGGCGTTAACTCTAACTTTTGTTTCAGGCATTGTACCCGATTTGCATAAGACTGCAAAATTTGCGGTTACTGTGTCATAAGAAGATATGCGTCTCCTCAACTCATCCAACAACTGGTCGCATATTGGCAAAAAGGTATTAACCCTGAAATGGTCCTATCCTAGTAACAATACTTCTCCCTCACAACCCCTTCTTCCCCTTGTGATTGCATCTGCATTCTTCTGTTGATTTTTTCTTATTAGGCTCTCCAAAAGCATCAAAAGTTTCCCGATTTTTCTATGAAAGTGATAAGTGGAATTACTCGAAAATTTACCTGTATGCCTGTGTCGACATTTGGAAGAATTTTGGAAACTATATTAAATTGTTTTACTAATCCCCAAAATTCAGATAATATAGTATGTCGGTATGAAACCATTGAATAAATTTGAAAAAAAGCAACTGATTTCTATATATGAGGTATTTTTATTCAATTTGGTCCTTTATAATTTATTTGGACTATTTTTTGAATACAACATCAATCAAGTGGCCGCCTCCATTGGCCAAAGCAAAATGTGCCTTTTTTGCTGCGTTTTCGATTACTTTTTCGAGCATCTCGGGCGGTATAGCGATGATTTCGGCAAGAATGTTTCCCTTGAGCTCGTCAATGGTCTGAGGTTTGCTGGCCTACACTTTGCTTTTCAAATAACCCCACAAAAAGAAGCGGTGACGATACGACACTTTTGGGTTCTGGGCAACGCTCTCTCTCTGACCGCTTCAACCAGTTCATTGGAACGTCTTGGTCGTTGATGAACGGCATGTTGAAGATCTCCTACTGTCCCGTGCTCAACAAAATTCGGCCCCAAACAACGAATAGTGTTGTCAGACGGTGCCGCCACGATATTTTCGACGATATGCACGATGAGTTAACACAAATGAACGACTATTTTCAATCTACAACGTCACTATTTCGGCGCATTGCTTCGGTGTGAAGCGATTCATGGTTAAAATTGTACTGAACTGATGTTTTAAAAACATGTCTAATCAAGTCAAACGGTTGACAAATGTCAAAGTTATTCAATGTCTACATATCGATATAAAAGATGGCGCCCCCTATATACATAGTCGTTTCTAGAGAATTTGTAATAAATTGAGCCAATAGCCACTTTTTATAGTTTCAAGAGGCGCTATTATTTCGTTTCAATTTTTTTAAGGCTGGCATAGGCATCGTTCCTGGTTGACCATCGCATATGTGACGAAGAAGAAGGCAAATTTTGGTACCCACCTCCAAATTTTTACGAGTTACATTATAAAGTAATATTTCTGAAAATTTCATCAATTTTTATTTAAAACATCCAAAGTTGTAACCAAAAAACCAAAATTTAGCAGTTTCTTCAGTTTTCAATTTTCTTTAAGGTTATGTGTGCAGATTAAAATTTCATTTTGTAACCACTGATAGGTAATGTCATAATGAACAGCCTCAATTTTTTTCGCTTTCTTTGGACCTACACATACCGATAAATTCTCATCTATATTTAGAAAGAACGACCAAAATGGTAGGTTTTTTACAAAACGGCCCATAATTTACGTAGCGGTTGCAAGAGAAAAAGTCCATTTCGTATATTATTCGATGTAACTAACATATTGAAAAAAAATTTGAGACTGGAAACAATTCCTTTTTCACTAAAATTTGATGCTTATCTGACTCCACTATTAGTAAAATCCGTAAAAAAAAAATTTCGCCAGAAAATTCAGTTAGTTTTGTTAATTTTGTTTTTGTTTTTTAGGAGTAGAAATTTTTTCCGCCACTTTTAATTCCGTGACCCCACCAAAACAAATTTCTAGAACCGCGCCTGTGGTCAATACATTTGAGACTGTACACTGCTGTTCATTGTACAATAGTGTAAAAAGGCAATCTTGGTCCCTTTCGAACTTGATACCTCATCAAAAGAAGAACAAAGTCTTTCGACATATACAGGACCATGGACTAAACGGTTCGAAGATCATAAAACTGATAACCAAACAATATAAATCAAAAATACAGTGTTGTGTTTCACTGCAAATATTTCCAAAATTTGTTTCATTTTATATCTCTAAAAACTCCAATGAAAAAAACTTAATGTCCAGAAAATTTAATATGTTCTTTTAACATGAATTTAATATGTTCTCATACTTTTTAAATTATCCTTTAATTCATTGTATGTAGTAAAAATCCTTTTTTATGTACAATTTACACAAACAATAAAACTCTGAAAAAGCAATTGTAAAATTTTATTAAAATACATTATTTACGGCAATTAATTAATTATAAAAATTGACTCGGACAAAAGTCATCACTTCCGATACTCGCAACCGTCATATGAGATGCGCAAGGACGATTTTTATATTATTTGACAATGGAGAAAAGGATAGTAATAAATAATGAGAATGAATTCAGGAAATTCTTTTTTTGTTATAAATTTAAATGTTGAAATGTTGGAATAAATTTTCTTTTGTGATTTTCATGGATGAATTTTGAATATGGTTTAATTTGGCAAGAGACAATTAAGTAAAATATTATGAAATTGATTTTAGTTCTTATTTTCACAATCGATAATATATTAGTAATGGATAAGTTGCAGTAAAATTCGAGAAATTGTCATCATAAATAGTCAAACCAGAAATGTCAAGCAAAACTACCCATGTTCCAGCTGCCTAAAATTAAAAATTAAGCTGTGAAGGTTGACAGAGACTATTTGAAGTGGCGCTAAATCCACGACAAATTCTCACAAGTGGTCTACAATCAAGGATTTCAGTAATTGTCAAAAATATTGTACTGGAAGATAGTTGTAATTTGAGAAGTAGACAAGTTAATAAGCCTTTCGAGATCCTCGGTAGTATACTGGTTAAGGCGCCAGACTACCGTCCCTGAAGTCTTTGGTTCGATTCCTCGCAGTGGTATTGTCGCTTAGATAATATTCCTTATTTCTTGTTTCCTCTATTTACCACAACTTCTTTATTTGGCTTAAGCTATCGTCAATAAACGAGGAACACATCGCTCACTGCCTCTGACACGCTCCGCTGACTTAATTCCCAGGCCCAAGCATCCCAATACCTACTCTATTAGATCGCCGAAGTAAGTAGTACTGTATGGGGGCACGTGAATTAAAAGTGCATGTTGGTATTGGCGGTTTTTCATTCTTCTCTCTACTATCTTTTCGACTAGACGCTGCTGTTCGATTCTAGATAGAACGAACAGTCGAAATCTGAACTCTAGTCTTCCACCTACAAAAATCATTAATCCTATTTCTAACAAAGTGGATTAATTTCCAGATCACTTCTGGCATGGACCGAACAATCATTCAGTTGGTTTTCCCTGGTATTTGCTGTTCGTTGTCTCCAAAATAGGAGGCCTAAAGTAAAGTTGCAGTCCTGTCGGCCATGCTACGTTTACCGAACTACGAATAAGCAGCTTCTATGATAGCATGGATGGTACCCATTGATGTACTTGATTCAACATACGTAAGTGGTCAAAAAAGTCAATAATGCGATACTGATTTATTGAAAAATGGCCGGCAGAGAAATTGGGATGAGTCACAAAAAGGCCGCTGGGCCACAAACTCATAAAGAACGTGAAGAGATGACCCAATGGTGAAGAGAAGCTCCGACCATACTCCGGTTTTTAGCTGGCATGGGAACGGTGAGTACCGTGCACGTTCCTAACCAATGGCTATCCAATATATACAGGATGGAACTAGAAAGCAAAGGCGTACCTAGAATAAAAGAACGCGATGAGCGTCATACATAGGTTGTAGAAATACCTCCAATAGGCATAGAAGAAACTCCAGCAAAGACCATAATATTAAATACTGATAAAATACTGGCAGTCCTGCGTGGAGGATTGAAAAATAAGGAGCTGGTTTTGATATGTAGCAGGGCAACGTAACCATATAGCTGTAGTCTATAGCAAATTCCCATAGCAAAGCTCCATAAACCAAGAATTGGAACAAACGATTTTTCAACAATTCTTCTATTAAAAAGTAGTTCATACTTTAAACTGATCCCATTTCAGTGGTTATACCTCGAAACTGTTGTGTTGTTCGCGTCCAACCATTTTTTACTATAAACTATTAACTTCAACCATTGGACATCCAGCACCTCCAATCTCAGTAACATAAAATATGTTAAACGTTTACCATTATTTAAATGACTTTGCATGTTTAAAATGCATTCCCTATGCTCTTTTCCTGGCCCCATACAGGGTTGTAGCTGCATCCTTGCCACTTAATCCTTTCCTTCTCACCAACGTTTGCAAAATTCTAAACTTCCTGGCGCTGCATGCCATAAGAGTCAATTATTCATCATATTCCGTGCAATGTAAGAAATGCCATACAACTTTCCTTTCCTCCCTGAAGTTTAACATATCAAAAAGGATGCCACACAGCAATACACACACACATATATATACACGGCCTTTTAAAAAATTCATATACGAAGAAACTTTGTCTATAAAATTAAAGTTTTGTGTTAACTTTGCTTGTGACATGGGAATTACTTGGAAAGGATTCATTTGCATGTGATTTCCTCTCGTCCTTTTTCCTGATGCTAACACACACAAATTAGAAAATTTCCCTAAAAAATCTGCGTGTTTTTTTTTGTTGATATATTTTTATTTTATGAAAGTTTTTGAGGAACTTTTCAAACTGGGTTAATTTCATGTCAAATGTTGCCATGTAAAAGGATTTCGCTTGAGCATTTTTATTTATTGAAAATAAATGTAGCGGAAATTTTTAATGAATTTTATTTTTTTTTTTTTTGAAAAGAGATTTTAGTTTTAAAGAGTTTCAATTGGAAAAATATGTCAGGATATTTAATGTGGAAAAAGGGGGCCCGAGTTATGCAAGCTGCGATGGGAAAGAGCTTGGTTGATCGGTGATTGATTTTGGTCATGGGACTACTAGAACAGTTTGTAATGAATCATGTCGTTCTCAAAAGGATTATGGTAAGCGTCAACCCTTATGAAAATGAATTTCTTTATAGGTTATGAAGTTAGTTTGGACCTGGATCGATGGTAATTTTGCATACTAATTTAACGTTTATACCGTTATTCCAAATCTGGGATAGCATAATGTACCCCAAATCGACTCCTCGTATTCTTGGTCAAATTACACGTTCCTTGTAGGTTGAGGTGAACTCAATGTCTATACAGTTGATATTATGGCCATTTCGTGACGATTTCTCCAAATATTCAATCTTTAGTTTAACATTTACCACGTATACATGACCAAATCGAAAGATCCAGAGATCGAAAGATTGAAAGTGAGAATCTGCGTATTTGACATCGTCGGATCGAGTAATTGAAGTTTAAACGGATTCAAAAGTAATCGAAAAGCAATGAACATAACCTACAATTTGTAGTTTTCGTATCGTTTTACTCTTGTTTCGTTTTTTCATCGAATTCCGCTCGATCCTATTTGAATTCGATCTGCGTATACATGGATTTTTCTAAGATCCAAGCTGGCTTGAATCCGGCTTCAGTTTCGCATGTATACGTACTAATTTATATTGTAGCTCAAATATCTTGAGAATATTTTAAGCCATGGCTTGGTCTCGAAAATCGAGACGAGACGAGACGACTTCGAGACAAGTCTCGTCTCGTGTGCAGCACTAATCGGACATAACGTCTGCTCCTCTGTATGTTGTCTCTTCGTCGCATATTCAAGTCATTTTGTGAATTCAGCGGTGTGGTAAAAGGTTTTTCAGGCGCAAAATATATGACCCTTAAGCACTTCTGTGCACAGGTATCTTGCAGGTGGATCAGGGCAAGGGTGATAAAGGATGTAGGTGCAAAACGGCTATATGATAGGCCGTTAAAAATTCGACGCAGAAATGTTCGAGGAAGTAATCCTGCAACGCACCTCATCGGTAAGAGGTGCCAGAGAAGGGGCAAAGCAGATTGGCGAGTTGGTGAAACAGGCATGCGACGCATCCATCGGTATTCATCCAATTTTTTGGCGGAATTCAAAGATCGACGAATGTCGAAAGGCCTGCCTCAAAATGAGAGAAATTATAATCTAGGCCAGTGTTTCCCAAACTTATTTCGGTCATGGACCTCTTACTACAACAAAAATTTAATCATGCACCCCCAAATCCAAGTCAATTAAATTTTATGATATAATAAAATTTACTAAAAATACTTTAATCTGTTCTCTCTGAGAAGACAAATTGTACCTTGCTAGGTAAATTAATTAGGTACATTTTTTTAATTGTTAAGAAAACAAAAGAAAAAATGCAATTGTGCTTGAAAATATAGGTACATAGGTACTTAATACTTAAATAGTTTTAAATGAGAAGGATCCCAGCGGGGAAAATTGGGAGCGCTGCTCAATGGAGCTGATTTTGAGCTTAGTGGAGTTTTCAGAAATTTTATAGAACGAGCAAAACTGGCAATTATCTTAATGACCATAAATCGTGTCATTAGTACACTCAATAGACCGCTTCTCTTTCGATTACAGAAGTTAAGCAGCATTGGACGTGGCTAGTACTTAGTGCGGGGCCCGCTTGGAAAAACGACACCCGCCCTTGGAAAAAAACGAAAAAACAATAATTGCAAAAGGCGAACAAAAATAAAAGCTTTTCGACACCCGGAACTTATTCATATATCCATTAACTTCAAATTTTGCATATATGTATGTTCGCGTGATAACGCAATCTGACCATTTTGATGGCGGTTCCAAGATGGCAGCCGACTTTTGCAATAGGCATGTTAACAACGGCATAAACGTAAATTTATTTAGCGCTGTTAACAAACCTATTTGTGCTTTTTGGCTTAGCTAAAATGTAGCACAGCTTCTAACTGTTAAAAGGAGTTGACGTTTACTTGTGAATTTTTGTTGCAAGCAAATAATTTAGTAATATTTTGATACAGCAGAAGATATTATTATTCATTTTTTTTTTGTGTTATTATTTATAAAATGAGAAATATTATAATTTTTAGTTGTTATTAGTTGTAAACTGAGAACCGTATGATATGCTAGGAACGGTGTTAAGTTAGCAGCGATAATTTAACAGAGTAACTTGGGCCTAAACGCGCCCTATACCAGGTAGAATAAAATTAGCTGTGTTGCATAGTTCTAAATTCAAAATGGCGGCCAAAACCGAATGGCAGAAGACATAATACACTAAAAAGCAGAAAATATAACCTATCAACTTCAAATTTTGCACATATGCCATAGTTCGCGTAACAATGGACTCTGATTTTTTGTAAAAAATAAATAAAGCTAGCGGGAGAATTTTGCAATGGTGTTCCCCGAGCCCGCGACATGGGTATCAAATGAAAGGGTATGACAAGTAGAATAGAATTAGCTGTGTTGCTTCATTCCAAATTCAAACTCGCAGCCAACACAAAATAGCGGATTACTTTTTTCTTTACAACCCGCTCGGTATGGGTATCAAATGAAAGGGTATGACGAGTAGAATACAGTAGCGGCCGCCACAAAATGACGGAAGACATATAATAGACTAAAAAGTAGAAAATAAAAATAAATAGTTTAAAAAAACTAAAAAATTTTAAAATGAACTAAAAATTAAAAAATAATTTTGAATGTAACGTTTTTATTGCTCCAGCCAGTATATGGGAACAGCCTACCTTTCAAAATTAGGCTCAGAATGAAATTAACGAAGTTATTGGTAAAATTTATAAACATAACTTACCGCGGCGTTAACGAAAGGTTCCAGTATTAATAAAATAAGAATATAGGTAAAGGGCGTTCCACCTGCGAGCGTCTGAGAACATTCTCCTCTGTCCAAATTCTGTTTGTGTAACAAAAGTTTTGTAACAAATGCAGAGAAAATTTAATTGATCACCTTGTAACTTTAAATTGATTTCATCAAATTTGGCGAATAAGCCAGTCAAATAAACTGTTTGCTTTTCGATTTCTTCCGCGCAGCGTGGTCACGCGGGAAACATCGCTTTTTAAATTTTTGTAATTTTTTATATGAAAACTTTCGATCTTTTTCGCGAACCCCCGGTAGTTCGTCGCGCACCCCCAAAATAATTTTTAATTATCACGGACCCTCTGGATCATCCCATAGACCCCCAGGGGTCCATATGGACCACTTTGGGAATCACTGATCTAGGCCATCGCTAAAAGAAAATCCGACTACTTCAGAAGGTTGTGTAGGGAGGCAGACTCGGACCGTTAATGGTGATGCCAGCGGTTAAGGGCAAGCGATCTCCGCCGATTACCAGTTACAGTTCCACAATATAGTACGCTTCCTGTTTCCAGAGAACGTGCGCAATGACACTCTACCCACCTTGCAGGTCGACCCAGAGAAAACGCACGACGTCGACGCAGAAGAAATTCTGCCGGCCGCGAGAATGTTACCCATCAATAAGGTCGCTGGTATGGACGGCTTTCGAACAAACCGTTTAAGCTAGCAGCCATAATAACGCTTAAAAGGTTCTCTGAAGTCTACACAGTGTGCCTGAGAAAGGGGAGATCGAAACAGCAGAAACTTGTACTCTGATCAAAGCCGAACAAGCCGATATGTCTCCTTAGTTTCACAGGCAAACTTTTCGAGAAGTTGGTTTGAAACAGAATGTGTCGGAAAGGAAAAAGGCCTGTAGAACAAGCAATTTAGAAAAGCAAGGTCAACGACTGACGCAGTCACCTTTTTGGTGGGCACGGCATGATCCGCCATAGAGAAAAAGCAATAAAACAGTGGAATATATCTTCAAAATAGTACGTGTAGTGTACTAGCATGTGGTACCTGACCTTCACTCGAGTATAAGTTACACGGTGGGGGAGATATAACGGTAGGGAAACGCTGTACTGGTACGCTGCATAGCAGGCGAGCAATTAATTGTGCCTTTAACCTTTTATTTCATTTATAATAAATTACTTTCCGTTGTCGTATTGTGATTAAATATGGTTTTAAATGACGTCACACAGCTTACTGTACTATACTCGTCATACACTTTCATTAGATACCATATCAAGGGCGCAAGGTAAATCGCCATTTTGTGATGGCCGCCATTTTGGATTTTGAATGACGCCACATAGCTAATTGTATTCTACTGGCTATACTCTTTCATTTGATACCCATGTCGGAGCTCGGAGAGCACAATTGCAAAATTTTGGCCGCCATCTTGGAACCGCCATATGCATTTTTTTACAAAATGGTCAGATTGCATTATCACGCGAAATATACCTAACATATGTGTAAAATTTAAAATTGATCGTTTATGTGGAAGTAGGTCAAATTCAAGTTGCATGATTTGTTTACTTACTACACACAACATAACAGCTGAAGCTAATATAAAGCATATAAAAGCTTAATTGCCATTGATATCGGGGAAGTTAGAATTAAACAGTAAAATTCTTTGATTCTTCATCTACGTCATGGTATATTTCTTTTTCCGATATAAACAATAGTTTTTGAGCTGCAACTCAAAACCGTATGCGATAATTTCGTTATCATCGGTTTTTTGTCATGGTGGCAAACTTACAGACGTATTCACGTCAAAAATCACTGCTGCGCATCGAAAACCCTTGACATCAGAAACGCTTTAAATTCGGCGAGGTGGAGCGAAATAGTCGAGGCATTAATCACACCAAAGTATCTAGTGCGGGTAGTAATCGACTTCCTCCAGGGTAGATTGCTTCATGTTACGATGGGCCGAAGTGGTACAAGACAACATGTGATGTTCCGCAGGAATCCGTCCTACCCCACTTCTGTGGATTTTAAAGTATAAGGATGTGTTGAGACTACGCCTCACAAAAAGTAGCAGTTGCGATCGGGTTCGCGGATAATATTGGAGTAGTGGTCGTAAGACGAGCCCTCGACGAGATCGATGCCCGAACGAATATATCGGGGAGATTAAAGAGGAGCTAGAAAGCCCTTGCTGAGTAGAAAACAGAAGATTTGCTGATCAGTAAACGGAGAAAGCCGGTGTCCGTAAAGATCGCGGCCAGGGAAAAGATCATGCACTCAAGCTGGTGACATATACAAGCGTACATGCATTGCATTCAGCGACTCCCTGATATGCGGAGATTTTCCACTGACACATAATTGTATGGTTGCGTTCCGTCCCAAAAATTTGAGTAACGAGTCGCATGTGTTTGTTGTGTATGCTTGTGTGTCCTATTTCGAATGCGGCAATGCAGAAAAAGTTGAAAGTAGCCCGACATTTGCGTGGCATGCGGAACATTTACGGAATATTTCGTCAGGTCGTATTTGAATACACACACTTCTATATTATCTGTCAACGAATGCAATGCATGTACGCTTGGATATGTCACCAGCTTAACAGCTTTCTGCGTATACGGAACCACGTATGATGCTGCAGCGTGCATGATAGCGGGGATGATCCCCATAGACATACTAGCGAATATGGTGCAGAGTATGGTGCAGCCAAACCCTGTCGCATTGCGAGCCCGTAACGAAATAGCTGGGAAAGTGGGAGAAGTCTGTTGAGGGTCGGTGGACTCACGGAGTTACCTCAAACGTGGAGAGATGGGTTATGAGGAAACATATGGAAGTGAATTACGACCTCAGGCTGTTCTATCGTTTCGGGCTGTCACCGCTATGCCCGCTGCCCAGGTATCAAGTACTGAGTTTCCCTGGGAGTCGATTTGAGTTGTGGTTGAGTTGAAATGACACTTCAACTCAACGATTAACTCTATGCGTTTCCATATCTGCCTTCCGTCTTCCTCTATCTTTTTCCATAAATTAATTTTGTTATAGATTTTTCTTTAAAAGTATTTATTAAATACAAAGAGGCGCGACATTTTCAGTTTTTGTACCTTTGCTAGTGTGCCGTTTTTAGTTGCATGCGTGAACTCAATTCGACCTACCTATTTTCGTTAAGTTGAGCAGAGTTGAAAATCTTTAACGAAAACTCTTAACTCATTCTGTTTCCATGACGTATAACTCGGGTTCAACTCTGGTTGAACTCTCATGGAAACTCAGTAATGCCGGGTTTTCATTAGTAGAATTAGTGGTAGAGTATACTGGGCGAGTTCTAACTATCCCTTGAACTCGCCTAATGAAAACTTGGTTATAGTAGAGTAGAGTGGGATAGCACCGTGGTAAAGTTACTCTACCACTTAAAAGTACGCCAGTTACTCTACCGCTAATTCTACTAATGAAAACCCGGCATAAAGGAGAACGTAGAGTACGCTGTCTTTCATTGCGCTAGATTCGCGGAGTTAAAGCGATATCAAAGGCGCCATTGGCACCGGAGAACATCATTGGACACATGATAAAGTCGAGGAAGTATGGAGAGGACAGTGGACGATAGCCATACAGCGGAAGTTAAGGCAGGAAGAGGCCCAGAGAAAGAGAGAAGGGCAAAGAAACTCAAGGAATATTAGCACGCGACTAGACGCAATGCTAAAAAGCCAGTCTCGCGGGGAGAGTGGAAAGTAAGAAGACGCTTTTAGGTAGGGTTGGCGTCCCGCATAACCGACATGCAGTAGCTTCTCGGTAGCATGAGTAGCTTACCACGAAAATAAAAAAAAGCTTCGGTGGTAGCCAAAAATATGCTTTGTGACCCCGCCTATTAGGCTGTTAGCCATCACGGAGAAAAGATCCTTGGTTGGCTAGGAAGTCGGTTTACTCGTTCCTATTTATGCGTAGGTCCAACGTTTATTGTCTGGCAGACCTTTCGGATCGTCAATACCTCTTGAAAGATAATAGCATGCGACGGATGGTTCCAGGAGAGTGAAGTTTTCTAAATAGACCTCTTCTGCTGTTTTGTAGCCGTTTTGTTGTTTTGTACTACCAATCCGTACTTTGTACTACCAATTGTGCAATGTCTAGTAGTAAGCTTGTTTCGAATGAAGGAATAGAGGACAGGCGAGATTAGATTCTGGAGACTGCTAAAGGAAAAAGGGACGGGCTTTGCGTTTGAACTCCTGGATGTTGTAGAAGTTTACACCAAAGAGAAGATATTTGCATGAAGCCCATTGTAACAAACACCAAAACAAAGAATTTTGAAACGGGGCTTTAGCTTCACAAAGTCGATATTCTCAATGCCAGCCGTCTGAGCCAGAAACGCAACCGCCACAGTTAAGTCAGAAACAGATTACACGTAACAACGCGGCGCGACAACGCGGCAACATTTAGGCAACGCTGATTTGCATTGTACAACACGAATTAAGAACGGCACAGCAACGCGTCAAAATATTTTGCGGCGTAGTCATTTCTAATCCTAATTTTGCTGCTCAACTTCAGTGCCTCCAACCAAAAAGTTGGTTTCGCGCTTAACTTTAAAATCAGGGGTAGCAAAGAAATATGTTTATTTTGATTGAGCTGTCATTTATGGTAGTAGAGATGAATTTATTGGAAGCTGTTGCAATAGAAAAAACAATGCCGCCGTGTCGCCCAATTTGCCGCGTTGTCGCGCCGCGTTGTTACGTGTTATCTGTTTCAGCCTTTAGCGGCAGTCAGCCTAGCTGGATTGTTATGCTTCCTGAAACAAGTGAATCGCACTAACCAACTTACATAAGCTGTGACGTTGACAGTAGTGTTGAGCCGGGCTTACACGAGGCAGTACATTTGTCCCTTACACGTTGGTAAATTGTATTGAGGCCTCAGTTTTTTTAATGTCCCTGTTCAAAAATAATGTCCTACTGGTATATGAGCGTGTATCGAGATAAATGAAACGAAGTGTGATTGTAAATTACTTAGTGGAGAGACATTTGTTCCATCTTTTGCGGCAGTAAAATGTCCAATTTGAACTGCGGCGAAGTGAGATTGTAAACACGAACTGGAGAGACATTTCTCACTTCTTTTGCTGCAGTAAAATATCGAATTTAAACTGAGCCGTGGTGAGATTGTAAATACGAACTGGAGGAGAGACATCCCTGCAAACATTTCCTCGACGTTTAAACGACTCGTTTACGAGTCGAGAATTGCTCGCCAAAATCTTGGTTCTCGACTCGTTGCTTTAAAGTCGTCTTTACGATTCGAGAATCACTCGCCAAAGTCTTGGTTCTCGACTCGTCCATTTAATCATAAACGGTAACCTTTACCGCAAAAATAGTTAGGATAAAAAATGTATCTGATCTTGAATAAACTTTTTTACATACGTTCAACGATCGGAATTTTCTTATATTTCATTTAATGACGTTTTTTTAGGGCTGAACGAATTTTAAGGGATCAGGGATTTTCCGTGAGCTGCATAGTCCGGTTTTATGGAGTTAAAAATAGAAAGGATTCTAGGAAAAGGAACGGTTAGGATTATAGAATGGGGGTGTTCTCACTCGCTTCCGTAACCAGTATCATGCCGAAAATAACTGGACCGATTTTTTAGCGCTAATTGTCTCGCCTTTACTAATGCCTGAGAACAATTGATACAATTGATACTGTGGAAGTTAATCGGGTAGAACCTTCGCTTTTACAGTTTTAGGTAGGTGAGAGTGTTCTGCGTATACTGCTGCCTTATTCATGAAATTATGTCATAGGATTACAAACATACAGGGTGATATGTAAACCTCTCCCCCTCCCATACGATTTTTTGTTCGTCTATCCAAAACCTATCCACAGCCGGCCGCTTCGTAACTTTAGGTGGGACACCCTGCAATATAAATTCGAAATAATTTTTCATAATTTTTTTCTTTTACCTCCGTTTTTCGATCAAACGTTCAATCGAATTTCCTCTTGATTTTCACAAAGTATGGCCCGGAAATCAACGGTTACCTTTTCTCCTATTGCTAAACTCCCACCATTCCAAATTTCATTAACTTACAATTTTTTTCAGAAGAAATCTCTAGGACCTGTACTATATATTTTTTCTACAATTTCTCCCCGCCCATCAAAGAAAATGAATAAGGAGCTCTTCGATTTTAAGTCGCTACTACGAGTCGTTATCGAGTCGTCAAAGCGATTTGCTATAGCATTCCGTTTTCGTCTCTCGTCTCGAAATCTTCTCGAAGATTTCGCGACTCGTTTTCGAGTCGTTCTCGAGTCGTAATGTTTGCAGGGATTTCTTACATTTTTCGGGGGAGTGAGGTTTTGTCCTGAAGAGATAATTCTTACATTTTTTGAGGGAGTGAAATTTTGTGCTGGAGACACATTTCTTACTTCTAGCAGAATTTCCAACTTGAAATTAGGCTAGGTGGGATTGCAAAATATAAATATATGGCCACGGACAACTAATTAGAAACAGTTTCATTAAAATTGCATTTACACAGTTTTTATGTAGGAATCAAATTAAAGAATTCCCCTCTTCATTTTTTTTAAATATATAATGATAGAAGGAAATCAATAAAAATATCATAATGAATAAACAGGATTGCTACATAAAAACATAAAATATGTATAAATGCAATTTTTATGAAACTGTTTCTAATTAGTTGTCCGTGGCTGTACATTGTAGACGCATAGATTTCTTACTTACTCTAAGGCAGTTTAATGCATATTAGAATTAAACTTGTAAAAATGTACTTCATTGGTAATTATTTTCTTTCTTTTTTTTTAATCTGCTTGTTTTTGTCATTTTCGCATTACAATAGCGCCTCGCCTCATTTGAAGTATGACATTGTACTGGCTCAAAAGAAAAAAGAGGCACCTCTTACAAACTCATTTTATAATCGTGCCCTACCCAACACTAGTTGACAGTACCATTTTCACCTCTCACTATTTCCGCTGGCGTTAGTACAACCTTAAAATCAATACAGATGACATCTCTTCCTAACAAAATTACCATCCAGTCGCTCCTTATCACCCAATTCCTCATCCTTTTTTCCATCCATCTACATACAAGCACATACTAGATTCGATCTAAATTAATAACGTTCCAATAATAGAACCGTGCAGCCCCCAACCCCTAAAACCATAATCTGCCCCGACTACAGCGCTAGAAGCACAACAACATTTTATCCTGAGGTGCCGACGCCACATTCTATCAATGCAGCATAAATCTTGTATACCAATAGCGACACAGAGAGAGACAGAGAGTGTGAGAGAGGGAGAGAGTGAGGATACCTTTGAACATTGATGAGAACTAGCAGCCAGGAAGGCTCCTTTTGTACGCTGCACGATTGATCCCGTTGTACACAAGGACCATTTTATTACAGGTGCTGTTCGAAGTGATGATATGCGTAAACATGGCAATTTATAGCGATCCATTAAAATTGCCGTGCATCAACACCCTGTGTATGCCCCGTCTCTATACAGATATAGGACCACCCTGTGGATATGGAACACACAAGGTAATGATTTGTGTTTTACATGCCATGGGAGAATTGTAAAAGTTGTACTTTGTTGAATTATTTATTAACCCTACCTCTGACCTGCCCCGACCCCATCCCGTTCCGGTAATGAATACTAGCTGGAAACGATATGCAGGGTTTATTGAGGCGGGAAGGGTGGTGGAGGTGAAAAAGGATATAGTTTCATGGGTTTTCTTTTATGGCCCAGTTTTAAAGCGAATTGCGTGTAAAGCGAAACTTTGTATAGAGAGTGCTTGTACGGGTATGAATGTTACTAATCAGTAAAATAGGTAATTTTCGTAACAGTTAAAATGGAATAAACAGCGAAATAAAATATGAAATGTTGAAAGGTTTTTATTGATTTAAACTTTTCGTGATAGCGTCGGTAGCGATTCAAATGAAACGCGGGAGGATAAATTGTATGAATATATTTGTTTAGGGATTTTTTAATCGGTAAATTATTATGGAACGGTTTCTGAATGATTTATAATTGTAGAAAGGAGTTTTATTTATGTAAATGAAAATTTATTTCTGATTTATTAGTTTTCACCTTAATGTTTGTAATACGATTTTAAATTTGATAAATTAAAATGGAATGAAATTAATGCAATAGAGTTATGCGAACACTTCTATTGGTATTGCAAAAATACGTTTTAATATAGTTGCACTTTTCTTTCAAATTACGGAAATTATTTAACAATTAATTAAATTTAACTACAGTAAAGCTTGGTTAATGTGACTAAGCTCAGCCTTGTATAAATGTGATCAGCTTGAACCGGTTGACCAAATTTTTATCCTTTGAACACATATGTAGGTAGAGTATTGCTGCTTCAGTTATACTATTTTATACTATATGTACACTTCTACCCTGAATTCTAAGTAAACTACTATCATAGGCACTTTCAAGCCCTTCAGGGCTGCTGGGACAGGCCAAATCTTCTTGGTTCTCCTTCAGAAGAGCCTGGGAGAGATCCTGTGGGATTATTCCAGAGCAGTTTTGCGTTAGCCCCTTCCGAACTGCTGGAGATGCAAGGGTATTCTTTACTCCCAAAGCGAAGAGTAGATAATACAAGAATGCAAAATCCTATCGACCTTTCTTCCTTTTTCATGGAAACCATGGAGAAGGTTTTGTACAAGCATATTAGGGAGGGTTTGTAAAGCAGTTTGGTATGTAGTTCTCGAATCCTCCTCGAATAAGAGTGATGAGCTAGAACAAATTTTTAAAAATGTTTCAATGCCGTTGAGATCAGCTGATAAAAATTTCAATTTGAGTGAAAAGGTCGAAATATCAAAGAAGTAATATCTATGATAAAGGTCCAATTACAATGAACGGATCTACGCGGATTGAAATGTCAAAGAAACGCATCGGAGCGAATACGAAACTGCACTGATTACAATGAACGGATCTGTTCGCGTTTAAACGTCAAAGTGTTTTGTGTAATTTTATAACCACTTTTCGCTTTTCATTTTATAATAATTAATACGAATTTTACTTCTCCTATTAATTATTCGTCAGAAAATATTTTTCAAATTATAAAAAAAAAGAAAATAAAATTTCATTTGACTTGTATACAAAAATTCTGACAGCCCAATCCGCCGATTTCTAAACAAACGAAAACGAATGCGCCCAGATCCGATCAAATGCGCTTGTATCCGTTCATTGTAATCGCTCAAATAGAAAACGCATGCTCGGAAAACCACTTTGACAGATCAATCCGATTTTTTCAGCTTTCATCCGTTCATTGTAATTGGGCCTCAAAAGGAGGCAGAATTACTTTCACACTACACGCAATGTTTGTGAAAGAAAGATAAAAAATAAAGGGGAAGTGACCGGAATTTGCACTGGAAATATTCTGACAGTTCTCAATTTAATGGCATCAAAGTCGGGTTTTTATTCCGGAACGCGATTGTTTACATTTTTACGTTTTTGTTAATTAATTTTTAGTTTATAAAAAGAGTTTTGGCTTAACGAGCCGACCGAGTGTAACGTGCATGTGTGTAATTTCGTGATTGGGCTGCAAGCCAAAAATAGGAAATGGTCCACAAATTTTGGACAAATATCGTCGCTTCGCAAGAATAGTGGCAAAACTCAAAAATTTCCAATTTCTAGTTTATTTTCAAAATGTATAACTAAACCCGCATATTTTTATGTGGTAAAACACGATATTATTACTTCCAAAAATGAAGGGCTTGTATGAAACTAGAGACATTTAGCCATTTAAAAGAAACTAGAAACTTTTAGCCATTGTAAATTTATTTGTTTTTGAGATGTGCCACTATTCTTGCGAAGCGACGATATGTTGGCGATTCAAAAGGTTTGCCATCGATTTGCTGATGCCGAAGGGGAAGAATAAAGGGTAATCGAAATATTTCTTTTTAACCAAAATTAATTATTTAAAATTTATAATTCCAAAAGCTTGGTCCCAACAGCGGATTACATTATCATAATTTTTGATGCAATCTATGATGAAATCGAACAAATTGCAAGATTCCCGCCTTTTTTAACGGACAATATATTCCTAATATTGTGTACCAACACGAAATTTTACGCATACATACAATCCGTGCAAACCCAATTTACACGTGCTCTCTTACAGTGTTTCTTCCATTTGAATGTAAACATTCCAATAAAGGAATCAAGGAACATCTTCTGTTTCTTTCATATTCTTGTGTTTTTTGCATAAAATGTATATCTATCGCGCGTTTGTTAATATTTTTTTGGACTTTTTGCTTAATGTTATTGCTAATCTCTTCTGTCATATCTTAATTTCTTTTACTTGTCCTTGAGCTTTACCTAATCACTCTTGTTATTATTGCTCGCTGGCTATATACATAAGGTTTTGGCTAGGGATTCCACTAGTGACGAATTGTGGCTCGTTACAGGGTCTTACAGCGAACCCAGTCCTTGTCCTTGCGATTTGCCTATGAGTCTTTGAGATCTACAGAGACTGCCATCCCCGTACTAGTGAGACATATCAAAGGTCCCTCACAATGGCACCGCAGCAAACAAGGGGAGTAAAACCCCACTGCGAGGTAAATCACGTTGCTTGTCAGAGTAGGTTGATAACTATTGAAATGGATGGCGGATCAGTTACGATAATAACTGCAAAAAGATGTCCTCAAGAAGGCGTCTTATGGTCTCTCCTATGGTTAATCCTAATCAACGAACTTCTTGCCGACCTGGCCATCTGACCATCTTAGACCTCATGTAAGCGACTCTTCCATATGTCCAATATCTGGTGTCGGAGGAAGAACATTGCTAAATTTAAAATCTCTCTCCATAGATAACACAGAAATAAGGAGGCTAAGGGCCGTAAACATGATCGAGGGACGAGAGTCAAAGATTACCTTTACAACCAATGGGCCTTTCCACACTAGTATTCTTGCTGCAGTATTCAAACCGGGTTTTTAGGAAAGGGGTAAGAGAATCAAAGAGAATTCTCTACAAAAAGTGATGAATTCGCCTTGATTCTCTTACCCCTTCCCTAAAAACCCGGTTTGAATACTGAAGCAAGAATACTAGTGTGGAAAGGCCCCATAGGTGGTTTGTTTAAAACGCTTAAACACCAACTCCTGTAAAACATGAGAATTTTTAGGTTTGCCAATTCTTCTCTAATATTTTTGAAAATCACTGGGATTTTGTATCGTAACTTTTCGCACGATACACGTTTTCGCATAGATGTAGATATCTCGCTCCAATCTTTGACTTCGATACGATGTTCTCAGTGAAAAGCTCACTCAAATATTGTTAAAGCTTGTTGGTATGGAAAATAAGAGCTTTCAGAGCCATGTACGAAACCAACTCTTCTCATCTCAAACCGAAGTGCAGCTAACTCCTGACAACATCCTGGACCATATGATATGGTCGGAGGATGTGTGGAGAATGATGGAAGTGGCGCTAAATGTTAAAGAAACAAAGAAAGTCAAAGAAATGCAAGGAGAGATTAGCAGCTAGATAGCTAAATGGCTAGACTCTTCCGGCTCTGGTTAGCACCTTTGAGGGATCCCTTTTTTAAGAGTGATGTTGATGACGCTAGACTGAAGTAATGCCTTCACGGCTCGTACCGGTCTGGATTCAAACGTCATGCAAAATGAGTGGGCGAGTTTAGTCAGTCGGAATCTAACACTACCGTCTGGGTGCGTACCCCCAGCGGTGCCTCCTGTCATATGCATGGCAAGTTTAGACAGGCGCTCGCACACATTCCCTGTTTCTAGACCGATATAAGACCCCCTCGTAAAAAACCCCCCTTTTTAATGGAAACACGACTTTTTGGTATACGGACGTTTCCAAACCCGATAATGGGGTAGGGCTGGGCATATATGGCCCAGGATTCAAAATATCCATGGTCCTTGGCACCACTACCCTGTTTGGCAAGCTGAGGCACTCGATCCAGGTGTGTGTCCAGACTTGCATTAGTGGAGCTTCTGGAGCTTTAACATCGTCATTTTCTCGGACAGTGAAGTTGACCTGTTGGCTATTAAATTCCACAGGATGTCTTCAAAGATTTCCTAGACTGTCTAAAATCCCTAAGTAGGAATAACAATGTTACTCTGACGTGGAACCCAGGCCATGAAGGCAGCATCGGTAATGATTGCCGATAGCCTGACTAGGGTCTAATTCATCACTTGTTGGTCCAGAACCGTTCTGCACCTTAGCCAGCTGCCACGTAAAATCGGCCATAAAGAATCAAATGGTGAAAGGGGAATCCAGGGTGTCCATGAAGCTAAAAGATACATTCAAACTTATAAATTTCAACAGGCAGAGTTCCTGACGGCCAATTGCTCATGGCATTATACAAATATTAGAAATAGAACTGGTGATAGAGTTTAACTCCGCAATAGCCGGTCCCAAACCCGGTTGAGAAAGGAGGAGGGGAAAAGGAGTCCAAGAGTTGAAGTTTGATCAACAACACGACTTGGGAAAAGTACATATGGGCGCCCTGCTTAGCAGGGATAACCTTATAGTACCAAATCCTGCAGATGAGTAGACCCAACAGCTAGTCTATTAGTCGAATAGGAAGTAGAACTAGTTGGGATGTCCCTTTCGGTCCACAAGATCAACTTCGCAGTATTATGAATGTGGAATATTATTAATGGATATTTTAATAATAGTGCAGTAAAAAAAGGCCAAAAAAATGAAAAGATAGGTATAGTCTGGTAACAGCAAGATTATGATTTTATCCTGTTTGGGGTATCACTAGGAGTATATTCTTAAGTTTTGAACCTCGTGAGCCTTGTGCTACTTTTGTTATAAACAATTAAAGTTTTTTTACCGCGTTTTTCGAGCTTAAAATGTGAATTACTCCGGTTCTATAAGTCGGATCGGGGCAAACTAAATACCAGTCTCTTCGTAATAAAAATGCCAATAAATTCTGGTTGGTTTCAAGTCTCTGAAGTACGTACATAACCTACAAAATTGAAAAAACGAGAAAAAAGCAGTATTTTTTTCATTTTAGTGCCCAAGACCGTCAACTAGACCAATTTGCATCAAACTTTCAGAAAATATACTTTTTGATATTATAAAAAGACTCTGAAAAGTTGGTGTCAAAATATTGAACCCATCCGCCAAAATTGCATTTGTTATCTAAAATTTGAAATGCCCGCCATTTCATGCCATTAAGTCCAAAATGAAAATTTTTGTTTTCAAAATGTAGATTTCGACGCCAGCTTTCGAAAGCAATTAAAAAGAAAATTTTTTATTGTAATTTTCGTTACTTTTTTTTCATTTGTTTATAACTCAAATAACAACAATTGCATTTTTTCGGCCATTTTGAAAAATAAATTTAAAATGTTTTATCAGATCTGGTAGAGAGTGTTGGGACCTTTAATTTAAAAAAATAAATTGAATATTTGTTAACGTGAACTCGAGATATTTAACTTATTGCATTTTGTCCAATTGTTAATTAACAAATGCACATTGTGAGCTAAAATTTGGACTGCATCATTTTGAAACCTATTCATTTCATGTAATATATTCAAAAACAATTTAAGGTTTATAGAAACTTATTTACAAGCATTACAATGTAAGTATTGTTAATTAAATGAAGTGATTTTTTTTGGTTTTTTCATAAATATTAGTTGCAAAATGCAATAACTTCCTTGCGATCGATTTTTCCACCACTTCCCGATATCCGGGGATACTCAAATTTGGCACACACCTTTGGTTCTGAAGACAGTACAATATAGTATATTCAATTTTATGCTACATCCAATATGGCGGCCACCATAAAATGGCGGATTTCCTTTTTTTTACAACCCACCGGCATGGTTATCAAATGAAAGAGTATGACGAGTAGAATACAGTAGGCTATGTGACGTCATTTTAAATCTAATATGGCGGCCACCATCATATGACGCCATATAGCCTTACTGTATCCTAGTGGTCATACTCTTTCATTTGATACCCATGATACTTGATTCTTAAATAAATATCTTTTAAAAGTAATACAATAAAATGTAATATGTGACATTAAGAGATAATAAAAGTTGGTTTTTGGCATTGATTTTTCCAACCATAAAAAATTTGTTTCATTTTTCAATTTTGTTTTATTGTTCTCGAAAAATTTTGTTATTAAAGACTTCTAGGTTTAAATTCAAAAAAGGTATAGAAAATGGCCCTCGAATTTCGAGTGCTGGGTCCAACTTTGGATTTAAAATGACGTCCCACAGCTTACTTTATTCTACTCGTCATACTCTTTCATTTGATATCCATGTCGGACGGTTGTAAAGAGAAAAGTAATGCGCCATATGATAGTGGCCGCCATATTAGATTTAAAATGACGTCACATAGCCTACTGTATTCTACTCGTCATTTGATAACCATGCCGGTGGGTTGTAAAAAAAAGGAAATCCGCCATTTTATGGTGGCCGCCATATTGGATGTAGCATAAAATTGAATATACTATATTGTACTGTCTTCAGAACCAAAGGTGTGTGCCAAATTTGAGTATCCCCGGATATCGGGAAGTGGTGGAAAAATCGATCGCAAGGAAGTTATTGCATTTTGCAACTAATATTTATGAAAAAACCAAAAAAAATCACTTCATTTAATTAACAATACTTACATTGTAATGCTTGTAAATAAGTTTCTATAAACCTTAAATTGTTTTTGAATATATTACATGAAATGAATAGGTTTCAAAATGATGCAGTCCAAATTTTAGCTCACAATGTGCATTTGTTAATTAACAATTGGACAAAATGCAATAAGTTAAATATCTCGAGTTCACGTTAACAAATATTCAATTTATTTTTTTAAATTAAAGGTCCCAACACTCTCTACCAGATCTGATAAAACATTTTAAATTTATTTTTCAAAATGGCCGAAAAAATGCAATTGTTGTTATTTGAGTAATAAACAAATGAAAAAAACGTAACGAAAATTACAATAAAAAATTTTCTTTTTAATTGCTTTCGAAAGCTGGCGTCGAAATCTACATTTTGAAAACAAAAATTTTCATTTTGGACTTAATGGCATGAAATGGCGGGCATTTCAAATTTTAGATAACAAATGCAATTTTGGCGGATGGGTTCAATATTTTGGCACCAACTTTTCAGAGTCTTTTTATAATATCAAAAAGTATATTTTCTGAAAGTTTGATGCAAATTGGTCTAGTTGACGGTCTTGGGCACTAAAATGAAAAAAATACTGCTTTTTTCTCGTTTTTTCAATTTTGTAGGTTATGTACGTACTTCAGAGACTTGAAACCAACCAGAATTTATTGGCATTTTTATTACGAAGAGACTGGTATTTAGTTTGCCCCGATCCGACTTATAGAACCGGAGTAATTGACATTTTAAGCTCGAAAAACGCGGTAAAAAAACTTTAATTGTTTATAACAAAAGTAGCACAAGGCTCACGAGGTTCAAAACTTAAGAATATACTCCTGGTGATACCCCAAATAGGATAAAATCGTAATCTTGCTGTTACCGGACTGTGCAAATTAAAATGCTTTGTTTACTGCACTATAATAAATAAACAATAACCAATATATAATATATAATACCTAACGTTTGTCACATTTGTTTATCAATACCTACTTTCGCTAGGTTGTCAAATGATATGGGCGTATTTACAAGATTAGGATAACGAAGTTGTAAACAAAATTAATGTACTACTTTTAACATTGACACTTGGATGAAAAATGAAGAATATGTTGTTATTCCAAAACTTATTTAACAGGTATATTGTTAAATTTAAGGGACCTGAAGTTGCAGCTATTGGAATTACGATCTACCAAAATAATAACCACTCTGCTAATTCTATAACAACTCATGCGGACGTTACGTAACAAAATACTTAGTCACGATAAATCACCTATTCGTGAAGTGTGTGTAGGCAGATGTATGGCAGAAAATGGACAAATGATTGAAAATTTCGTGGGAAGCTATTGCTCGGCTGAATCCATAAAAGTTAACCCCATTTGGAACGGGTTTCATTCTAACGAGTATATTAGACAGTAGCAAAACTAATTAATTTAAGTTACTTGGCACACTTGCCGAAGTCTCTTCATTTAAACACAAAAAACGCCTTGACCGTATGTTATGACAATTTTTCAGATCATATCTTCGTTAATACACTTCGATCGGCACCTCAACGAAGTCGGTATCATATTTGGTTCGCGCGATATTGGGCAGGTACAAAAATCACGAACTTCGTTCAAACAAAAAAACGGCTCGACCGATTTTTATGAAAATCTTTTCAGATCATATTTCCTTTAACACGCTTCGAACGGCACCTTAACGAAGTCGGTATCTTTTTGGTTCGCGCGAAATCGTGTGGGAAAAATGACCACATACGTACGCACCATACACATATTTCTTCTCAAATTTTTGCTTAAAATGCTATTCGGACCTTGAAGCGTGTAAATACATTGAAAATTTCGAATCCGATTTTCGGACCGATTACAATAACTTCCTACTGGCAAGTTAATAAGGGTCTGTGGGCCAGTGATGATGATGTTGATGATAGAATTGATCCCTGAGTGACACTGCCAGGCAGGGGCGGCGCTTTCATAGGTGCAAATGGTGCACTTGCACCGGGCGCAAATGGACGGGGCGCAATTTCAGAATTTAAAATTTAAAAAAAAATGTAAAACTTCGAAAAAATTGAAAAAGCGTTCCCGCTCCTTCATTTTCATATATTAAAGGAACTGCACAGAGTGTTTGTCTTTTTCCATTGTGTGGCCAATCCAATTCCATTTCATTCTTTCTTGACCGTGCGGTGTCCTAGTTCTTGATTTGTAGTTCGTACTAGTCGTACTATTATTGATCAAGCGGCGAGAGACTCCTGGATCGCCTCTGCTCTGAAGTTATTGAAAGGGCCTTCTATGTCCAGGAAGGATGCCAAGGTGGACTATTTTTATACTAAGTAGAATTCTACAGCGGAAACCAATACATGCAGTGCGGTGACCACCAATTATCACTTGAAATATGAAGGTTTGGAGAACGACACCGGAACCTCTATTATGGAGATTCGAGTTATAGATCTATAGGTTTGCGGACCGCAGGACTGTGCTGGAAACGGCTAGCGAAGTTCACCGAAAAACATCCTGGAGCAGATGATGTGGTTGGAGGATGTGTGGAGAATGGTGGCAGTGGCACTGAAGGCCATCTACCTGAAGCTGAAGCAGTACGAAGCTTAAAGAAACAGCATTAGCGGGAGTGTTTCGTGAAGTTAAAGCGCAAGCAAACCCAGCACAAAAGCAAGATCGCGAAAAAAATTCTGATTGGACGCAGGCAGGGAAGGCGCTTTCATAGGTGCAAATGGTGCATTTGCATCGGGTGCAATTGGACGGGGCGCAATTTCAGAAATTAAAAGTTAAATAAAAAATTAAACTTTGAAAAAAAAGTTGATGCGGCGCAATATGGCATACTGCACCGGGCGCAAAACGACCAAGCGCCGGCCCTGCTGCCAGGAATGGAGTGGTGTAATCAGGTTTTTACACAGTGAGGCTTGTGGCGAGAAACTTGTCTTAATAATTATCAAAAGGTGCAGGTAGGTGTGAATTCTACGACGCTTTGCATGAAACTAAAATCATGGAAAAGGTTATTCAAATACAGCATATAACATTGGAAAGTTGTGACATATGAAGACGATAGCCCATAAGAGAGTCGGTTGGTCTGCTCATCTTGAAAGGTTATGCTCATACGAGGAATCAGCGAACGCATTATCATCTATCATGATGAACTACAAAATTAAGTAAAATGTATGGATCATAATCAATGCGTGAAGAGATTTTGTTTGACTAAGACTATTATGTTCAACAAGATAGCATTGAAGCCAGCGATATGTTTTACTTTCCAAAGGAACTCTCTCTATTTGTCTAACCTGACAAGTTTCCTTTCGAATCAAATTAAAATAATTTTCCCATAAAAAGTTCCCATTCAATTTCCAACAACAACAAAAAAAGAAAGCACTTCCATACTTAAACTATACTTAAACCAACTCTCAAACCATTGACGTAACTCTTGAAACCATTAACGAAACGCTTTTAAACACACAGAAAAAAAATATATCCGTACATATATATGTATATATTTAACCTCCCTTATAAATTACTATAAATGAACAGGGTGCTTCGTAAGGACTAAAAATTTCGCATTTATAGGAAGTTAAGGAGGGAAATGGTCCAAAGTAACACAAAGTTTACAAATAAATTAAAATTTGTTGGTAAAGTTAAACATTTTATTATGCACATCTAATCGTTTGGAAAAACCTTAAAATGAGCCCTGATCCAGTTGTGTATATCCTTTATTTTTTTTTTTTTTTTGAAAAGGATACTATCCTCCATTTGCTCCTTAAATCTGGGTAATTTTTTTTCTGTGCCATCATAGAGCAGAAGGCGCACCATAGAAATCCTATTCATCTTCAAGTACCCGTCAATAGGCTAATTTTGAAAAATTGCTTTTTTGGGTAAAGCTATCAGAGGGAGTTTTTGAGATTGCAGGAGTATGGGGTGGGTTATATCACATTATGGTCTGGCTATATACACATAGATAAAGTGTATAACCTCCGAAACCTCACCGTAGAAGAAAATCGATCCCTTAGTGAAGAAGAACGTGGCGTCGGAGTCTTGTCTTTCTCGGTCAGATGGGAGTGTGCTCCTCGGCTTCATCCTTATTCTTATATAAAAAACGAGAGACGAGAAAAAAAAATGTAACACGAAACCAGATTTGAATGGGATTAAGGGGAAAATGAAAAGGCAAACCATGTATATTTCTACCAACCCCGTCAACCCTGCAACCCCCTCTAAATAGGGCTGGGGAAATTTGCATAAAATCGTAAGAATCTGTAATCACAGATGAGCATCATGTTTTCAAGTTATGTGCAAAAATTTTCGGTGGACTTTTGCCTGTTGAATATATTGGCAGGGAATTCCATGATATATACTATACGACTCCTTGTACTAAAACACATACACATACACATATATTATACAGGACGTCTTTGCTAAAGGATGAATTGAGTGAATGGATGAGACGAGGGAATCCTATAAAATTTGTTTTGTTAAACAAATTTAAAAAGGGGTTTTTTCTTCGAAGATGATTTTATAAGGGATTTAGGTTTTGATTTAACATTTTCTTTTATAGGATATATCGTGTGACGTTTATGGAGGAGCAGCATTTATCTTATATAAATTTTCTGATAAAATAAGGATTGAATGAGAAAAATTGTGTGTTTTGTTAAGATAGTTAGGAAAAATACTTTGTGATTTGTGTATTTTCTTTTGTATGTGTGTGTTTTATTTTGTTTTGACAGAATGTTTTCACTTCAAGGTCATGGTTAAGATGTTGATTAAATGACTTCAGTAGCCTCACTAAAAACATGGTTGTAACATAAAAATAAATGTATATCAGCTTAAACAGGACAAAATTCAAGGCGTTATTTTATAACGAAATCTTATCTGACACTCACATATTATACTGAAGTAGGTATTGGGACGGTTTGGATTGGGAAAATAAACTTGTTTGGGACGATATATACGATGACCTTGATCAATCAATCAATACGATTGGCAGTTATATTGGCAAGGTGTTGACAAGTAATTACCTAATTATAGGTGTGCTGACAAGGTGTTGACGAGTAATTATCTATTTACCGGTTATATTAGTTCTGAGAAAAATTCCATGGCTTTTTTAAGTAAAACTTCAACTGCTTACCTTACTATAGTGTGAAAATGAATTTATTTAAACCAAATATGCTCCGTTTATTATCGAAAATATTTCGCCATTTTTCGGTTAGATGATGCTATCGGTGATGAAGCTCTGTGGTTTCTAGTTGGAAAACTGAATCGAGTAGTTTTCACAGGCCTTTTTTGAGCGAATAATAGTCAGAGCGTGCTATGTTTGGACTATACAGTGAATGCATCAAAACTGCCCAACCAAACTCCCCCGATTTTTGACAGGTCATCAAAGAAGTGTATGGTCGGGCGTTGCCCTGATAGAAGACAAATCTTTTCCTACTATGCAATTTGGGCCGTTTGCGCTCAATTTCCTGGTTTCTAGTTGTCCACATTAGAGTTGAGAATGAAACGTCTAACCAACTGGATGTACAAGATAGTGGACGATCCTCTTCCAGTTCCACCACACAGCATCACCTGGTTCAAAATTGATAAGGGCCTAGCGAACGGTTGTTTTGGCTCACTCGGTTTTCATTACCGGTTCCGAGACGTTTCAAGATTTAGTTGATTTCATTGCATTCCAACAGGGCATCGCATTTCATCCGGGCATTTCATCATCTAATTCGGTCGAACGTGTTTTCACGCTATCTCGCTGGATTTTTTTCAACAATTTCGTCAACTTTTTCAGTGATTGGACGATCAGAGCATCAAAATTATCAGAACAAAAACGGGCGAATAATTTCCGCGAAGCAGATTTTGATAAATTGGAGTCACTTTCACAGTCAATTTTTTACAAGTCTGTGCAGCATTCTTCCTTTTGTCGTAATAATATTGCGAAAAACACGCAATTTTCCATTCTTTTCTTCATTTTTAAACGCAAACAACTTTAATCTACTTGTCAGCTCGCCGCAATTCTAAAACTGCTCACTCCGTGTATCCAAGATTTCTATATAAACACATGGTGTCCAAGAGACTTATCCACTCTGAAGGTTGATTCACACACATCAGTCACGTCACGTCTCAGTTACGTCAGTTCCGAGAAGCATATTGGAAGTGAATACAGTCATCATCAAGTGACTGAGACGTGCCGTGACTGAAGGGTGAGAATCGACCTTGAAAGTCTGTGGTCTTAGTACATTGGCTCCCTTCGTTGGAGCAACGACATGATTTCTTTACCCCTCTTAATCCACATCTTTACTGCTGCAAGATCTCTAGGCATTTCATTTGTGAGAAAGAAGTAGTTAGTATTTTTGCTGTAAACGAAACAGGGTCGAGATTCACTGCCTTCAAGACTGCGCATAGTGCTCCACTCGCAATTCCATTATAAGCCCGGATCTTACCCATGATGACTGGTACTAATTTCATCCTGACAGCTTTTGTGGCTAGCACTCTACACAGGACTGCCGTGATAGCCCTACTTTACTGCAGGCTTCAATGGACCATGTGGATCCTTTAGTGTTTCCAGCTTTTTTAAGCCGCCGTCTTTTTGAGCCGATCTCTCTGACTCTGATTCGGCTGTAGATCAAGGGCTCCTTTAGTTGTGCCAGCGACTTCCTGTCATTTGGCCGTTTTGTTCAACTCTCTTCAGCATCACATCATATGATAGGCAAATTGTGCCTATCTGCCAGGTTGGGGCTGTCAACATGCGGAGAACCTGTTCTAGTTCCCTAAAATTTTGGGAGATTTGTAAAGTTTGAGGGTACAGCCCTTTCAAACCCGACCAGCTATTGAGTAATAATTTTCTTTCTCCAAAATAGCTGAGGTGAAAAGTTGCCTTAAAAGCTTTTATAAACTTATGCCAAAATGGAATCACAAAACTAAACAGGATTGCTCTTGCACGTCGATCCCTGTCAACACCTGAAGGAAATGAAAGCAGACGCTGCCAGTGTCTTGCTAGATGTAGAAATCTTGGACAGTGAGGCAATAGGCCAAGTCTGTTAATTGTAACTTCCCTATATATAGTATATATACTGTTCTGTCTGTACGGGAGGAGTTGGCAAAGGTAGAGTTCTGGTATGCCGATTCCCTGTTGGCCATCCTTAACCTTTTCCTCATTTTGGCAGTACGATCGTGGGAAGCAAGCAAAACTCATATTGTTTTACCTACCGTGTTGCGGTCCGGTCTTGGGAGAGAATATAACAGATCCTGTCCAAAGAAAGTCAAGCCTCGGGAGTAACGGGGGCTTAGTGTATAACCACCATTGAAGCAATGAATGTAATTCTTGATCTGCAGACATCTGAGCTATACACAACATATGGACATAGCAATGTACTGTATTCTCTACCTCAAGGCACCGAAACGAAACACCGAAATTCAACTTCAACCCAGGTTTCGCTGTCTAGATCCCTACCTAAAAGGAATAGGAAAACTTCCAACCCGGCAAGAAGTATACAGCACAGTTCAGGTGCTTTTAAATCAGAGTCGAGTGAGAGTTTTCCAATTGTATTTCTGCCAATCTTCAAACCTTGCCCCTTCACTTAGCATATTTTACTACAACTCCTATACCTCAGAGATTTAGGACAGACTGCTTGAACATGTTCAGCAGTTTGTTGCGCATGCTTGGCCGTTCGAGACAGGTCGCGTCATGCAACGGAATCCTTCATTCCCTTTCGAGGAAAAGTCTCCAGGTCAGGTCCCGCGCCCTTCCGGCCCATAGACGACTACGTTTCACTCAATCAATGTCCTGACTCTTTTCTACTGCGGCCACGTTGCGAGACGCAAATAAAGAGACTACTTGGAGTTGGCCAAACCAGGCTCGGATCTATAGGGTCAAATATGTTTCATCATGGTCCGATTGTCAAGGACTCTGGAATCGGTGATGGATGATGAATCATCGATGATCCATATAGTATTAGACCATGACTGCATTTTACTGCCTTCGAAGTCCCGATGACTCAAAAACTATGGTATCCGGGTTGATAATACCCAGCTCAGGCCTTCCTAAGTTTTCGTAAGTGCATGGGATTATGGCTTACACCTTTGCTTGAGAAACAGTACGTTGAATGTTGACTAAATGGCACTTAAAAATAAAGATCTTCGCGGACATGCAATCCAATAGCATTCTCTCTTTCGTAATACTAAAAATTGCAAAGAACATGGTGATCACTTGCTTTTATTCTCAGCGCAGACTTTTTTGGATTCGAGTAAGGCAACGTTGGAACATTTTAAAGTTCAAACCCTAGATAATAAATCCTGTACCATACTATAACCACTAATTTGCTAATATGATCACAGGTAAATGACATTTGGAAATGCCATTGGAAAAGAGCAAACTTTTCACTCAGTTCGACATAATAAATCAATTTTTTGCGCAAGTGCAAAACCTCCATGTGGCTACAGATCCGTGCAAGTCTTCCCTAATTCGCTTAAGACTATAATTTTAATTTTACGCCAGTGCCACATAAAAACCCACCAACAACAAACTACAAAATACGCAATTTCCATGCAATACGCAAAGCCATTTATTGCCATTGTTTAATTTCACGGATATGAATAAATCGTCTTTAATAGTGCACAAGCCTTTGGCAATTCTAATCAGAGATTTAATACCACGACGATTTTCAGATCCATAAAGTCAACTATAAACAACGAAACGACAAAGCCCAAAAACAATGCAGGCACTTTTAGTAGTCTTTGGTTTTTGTCTTAATTCAGCAAAAAGTTTTTCGAGGTACATACAATCTTCAGGTAAGAACAATAAGACATTTTCATTCTCGGTTAACTTTTTCGCATTTTGGCATAATAATTTACAAGAAGACTTATTGCCATATATTTGTGGGCATATAAAATCAAGGTACTACCGTGCGACATTATCGGGACAGGAATGACCTTTGCAACTCGTACTCAAATGCAGCCAGGTGGGAGACAATGCATCGAGACTTTGATTAATATACTCTAATTGAAATGCTACCGGCGAATAATTTAACTTGCGTTAATCTGTTAATGATTGGAATACGTAATTTTTAGTCGAGGGTGACTACCGGACCAGAAGAATTTATGTGTCAGCACTGTTTGGATTTTGTTTTTTAAAAATTGTTAAGGCAGCGTTTGAAAGATAAATGATGAATTCAATTTTTTGTTGTGTATACCACAAAATATTGAAAATTTTTGAGTTTTTTTTTGTAATTTCGCCGATATTAACATGGTGATAAGTGAATGGTCATACTATTACCTAGAGGTGATTGAATCTCACAATATATCACCTGTCGTAGTCTTTCTTTGTCGGTTCTCTCACAGTGTCTATGTTTCCCGGCACAATGATCGTTTTTTGCCAATTTGAATAGAATATGCGTCATTTTTGTATATCACGGATCAAACACTAAACCAGATTTAAATTCTCAATTTAGAAAGGAGTGTCTTTCCGAAAAACTCTCATCAAATCAGTTATAAAAAATTATAGCACGAAAACGATCATGCTTTATGGGTCTTCTTATTGGCTAACTCTTTAATAAATAAAACAAAAAATTACCGAAGCGTGCAAAATAGAGAGACTATATCCCAGCAACCCTAAAAACAGCGATTTTTACAATTGAGGACAGCAAGCAAAGCAGGGAATTTGTTTTGTAAAGAAGGAAGACAAGAAAGAAGGAAAGTTATCTAGGTCGAAAAAACTGAAAGACGAAGGATCATGGCGCAGAGTGGATTCGAAACACGCATCTCTGGAATGGTAGTCAGACACCTGAACCCCTAGGCTGCCGAGGTCAGCTCTAGTTGATACCAGTTATCTGGCAAGGGGGGTGAGATGTATGCAGACATTAATAGCCTTTATGAAATCATAAGTAGATCAACCTACAAGGATCGCTGATGTTGCAGGAGTTATTTTTCATCCAAAGCGATAGTCCGAAGATGTTGACTCATCTTGCAGTCGAATCATTGCTTCGTTAGCTATAATTAGATGAGCCATGCGTTTTAACTCTTGGATGTTGTAAAAGCTCGGAAATACTGACTGCCATTAATTGTCTCACAGTTTTGCTCTACAAAATTGCTTCTTTGTAGTGTGTGCGAAAAGGGGTGCTATAGGCAGAGTGAATGAACCGAGTGGGCTAATCTCGTGTTGCGGTTCTACAAGAAATGCTTTTCATGCGTTTAAAGAAACTTATGGTTTAAGGAAACTACTGAACGGCCTACTGAACGCACAATTCACTATACCAGTGGTGGCGAACCTATGGCACGCACGAAAATTTTGCTGGCACGTGAACGAATTATTATTAAATTGGATATAATATAGATTAATTTTAAAATTAAGCCATGTTTTGGATGAAGTTGTGGGTGCTTTTTAAAATGAACCCGTCTAGTCATTGCAAAGTGTACAATCCTGTACTTACATATAGTCCAGGGGCCGGATTCCACAAGTGTGAACACGACTGTGTGCACGACGAAACAAAGGCAATTTCCTTGCGGAATCCGGTCCCAGGTAGTGAAACGAAAACCTTAATGACTAATACATCGATATATGGTATCGCTGACTCACTTTCTCTCTTGCTTCGCACTTATCGTGCTGCTTTGAAACAGGTCTAAAAAAAACTAGTTGGGATGTGGGTTTGACCCTTTCGGTCCACACGATCAACTTCCTAGTATGATGAATGTTTAATATTATGAAGTGGTAAATCTACAGGATTTTTCTAGAGAATTTGTTTTTTCTGAACGTTAGCAAACGAACATTTCCTTGGTACTTCGTTCGCGACACTAGAGCGCATGGTCGATGGTGGAAAATAATTCCCTGTCCAAAAAGTACTGATCTAAAGTTTGAAAAATTCCTGATGTTTGTAAAGGGTAACGTAAGTTTTGCACGATTTTGCACGAGAGTGCTCGGATTTTAACAAGTGATGTCTTGTTGGGAAGCTATCGCTGTGCGGTGTCCAGAACAGGTAACTTTATTTAGAACAGGTTTCATTCCAACGAGTTTATTAGATATTAGAAAAACTAATGCTTAAATAGTGCTGATTTAAACAAAAAGAGGGCTCGACCGAATGTTATGAAATTTTTTCAGAGCATGTTTTCGTTAAAATGCTTCGATCGGCACCTCAAAGAATTTGATATCGTTTTTGGTTCGTGCGATATCGTGCAGGTACAAAAATCACAACGTCGTTTAAACAAAAAAAAATGGCTCTACCAAATTTTATGAAAGATGTGCATGTCAATACTTTATGTATGCCGAAAGTTTTTTCTTTACGAAATATTTAACAGCTGCCCGAAGAAAACGCGTTGCAATTTCAACTCGATGACATTTCCGTCCACTGCCTTACTTTTCTTTGGCGATCATTTCAGCAAATGTACGTAATTTCAATCTACGTGTAGGGCGCCCGAAACGATTTTCATTGGTAGCGCACTCATCAATAAATGCTGACTTGAGTTCTTTTCTTTTTGATCAACATTGAGCAAAAAATCTGCGATTAATCGCTCCCGTCGAAATATAAAATAGCATATTTTTATAAATATCGCTCGCGAAAGGATTGACCGTTTGCTTAAATGCTGATAACAAGGAATTTTTGTGGCTGTTACTATGTACAAATTTGTACTGCTTCAGATCCTCTGTTACTTATTATTTTTGTCGATTTTATTGGTGCTCAGATTTCGCAATTTTTTGTTTTTTCTGCAATTTAATAGGTATGGTGGTTCTGTCAATTTTGATTCTGGTAATATATTATTTTTGTATATTAATTTTTGAAATTGTCTAAATAAAATTCTGAAACACCAAAATTAAAAACTGTCCGGCACGCCAGCAACACGATAAGTAATATTTGTAATTTTCTGGCACGCGCACATAAAAAGGTTCGCCACCACTGCACTATACCATCGAAAATCTTGAAAGCCAATTTTCATTATTATATTGGATAATACGCGATAATACATCTAGCAGGTCAAGAAAATATAAGGGCGATAGCTGAGAGTGTACGCGATGACTGTGATACATCGATTCTCTTATCGCATAGAACAACTTTATATTGGTTTATTTTGCGTAAGGATATTCATTTAAAAATATAGAAAATTCAGCTAGTGAAGGAATTGAAGTCGGCCTTTTCAGTGGGTGCCTTCCATTTAGACACAGAGAAACACAGTGTTACACTGTGTCCGACACAGAAGTGTTCCATCAACGACACAGCTAGACACAGCCGGGCACAACTAAGACAATGCTACCAACCCTCGCCAATTGAAATGTGATCGATAATTTATAATTACAACAATATTGTTTCATTTTTAAGATACCCAGCATTTATAAGTTGTCGGGTAATTAATTTAAAGAAATTATCAACATAAAATTTACGATTTACTTTCCAAACAAAAATAAAAACGAGGAAAGTGCGCCGTGGCGGATTTTTCATGAACTTATGTGTTCCATTTGGGCTTACACAGAACGACACAGAGCGACACGCTGTGTCGGACACAATTGTCTTTCTGTGGCTAAATGGAAGGCACCCAGTGTTTGAGCTCTTGAAAAGCTTGGAGAAGATCCACTGTTTTCGACCAAAATTTTGTCGATGAGGCTTATTTCTGGCTTAATGGCTACGTCAATAAGCAAAATTGCAGTATTTGGACTGAAGAGCAACACGAAAAGGTTCAAGAGCTGCCATTACATTCAGTGAAAACAACAGTTTGGTGTGGTTTATGAACTGATGGAATCATGGTTTCATATTTCTTCAAAAATTAGACCAGAACGTAAATGTGAATGGCTCCGTTATCGCACGATAAAGAACTATTTGCTGCCTGAAATTTAAGCCAGTGATCTCGACGACATTTGGTTCCAGCAAGACAGCACTACCAGCCACACAACAATGGCTTTATTGCGAGAACAATTCGGTGAGCAGTTAATTTCAACCTTTAGATCAGTGAATTTGCCTGACTAGATCATGGGATATCACACCTCTAGACTTTTTTCTTTGGGGTTACGTAAAGTCCAAAGTCTACATGGATAAGCCGGCTACGATTAAGCTGGAAGCCAACATTACCGGCGTCATTGGTCAAATATAACTCAAAATGTTCGATCGCGTTATTGAAAATTGGAACTTCAGAATGGACCATATTTTATTTTATTTATTTATTGCCAAACAAGGCATTCTCAAAGTTATTACAATGAAGTAGGTACAATGTAATTATGACACAAGTGTAATATACATATATGAGGTGAGGAGGGATAAGGTGAGTTACTTCAAGAGGATTGTGATGCTAGAAGGAATGTAACTTTCTTTTTAAAGCATATTTTATTTATGCCAGGTGAGAAACAGACACTGTACGTGTTAAAGGTCGTACAACATCTGCTGACGGAATTCATGCATATTCGGTCCAATGCGAATATTCCCTAAGCATTTTTGTATGCCTATTGCGTCGAACTTCGTCATTAGATTTGATTCTGTCTGAGAGGAACTGCACTTTATTTGATCATTTAAGACGTCCACGGTGAAGCATGAGATTAGCAATTTCCTCCTATCTGCTAGCGTCATGAGATCTAGCACATTTAGGCTTTCCATATAATTAGGTAGATTTTGAAAATCACTCGGAAAGGAATTTCTTTGCACTGGCTCAAGCCTCTTGTTACTAACCTGGAATGTGGGATCCCAGATCGGGCATGCGTATTCCAAGATTGGGCAGACTAGCGTACAGAAAAGTGTTTTAGTGACACGAGCGTTGCTAAATTCGTTGGGCCTTCTCTTTATAAATCCTAGAAGTTTGTTGGTTCTGGCAGTAATATTATCATAGTGCAAATTGAAATTTAGTTTATTGTGTAGGACAATACCTAGATGTACAATTTAACGACACGCTCGAGTGCCTTGTCATTGAGATAATAGTACTGCAGCTGTACGTTTCTTTTGCAAGAGAAGGTAATTGCGTGGCATGTTTAGATATAAATTATTGGTGGTGAACCAATATTGTAACGCATTCAATTTCGCCTGAAGATAGGTTACGTCGTCTTGGGACCTTATGACTCTTCGGGGTTGTCACCACAGAATAGATATGATAATGTTATTTGGTTTTTCAGAAAGATTTGAAATGAATATATTAAATAAGAGTGGGCCTAGACGACTGCCTTGAGGGACTTCAGAAGTTACTTCGATTTCTTTTGACAGAAAACCTTGAAAGGAGATCATCCAGCCGCCATACATTTTTGGGCTAATTCTGAAAGTGCCGGCCAACAAAAATAAACTAATTATTTTAATAGAGCTAAGCATTATAAACATTTTTTATTACTACACCAAAGGTCTAAGTCAATTCTCTGAGATTATATTTAAAATTTAACCTCAAAAATATTATTCAACATAGTATTATAAAGTATTATAAGAGTAGTATTATAAAAGTGGCATTTAAATGGGCCAAAGGGGGTGGGGAGTGATCATTCCCCACCCCCTTGGTCCATTTAAATTGCATTTATGAAAGTGATTTACACCTGGAAGAAAATAAGTTTAAACTTGTTTATAGAATGAAGAAGGCCACATTTTGTAAATTATTAGAAAAATTGCGACCTATGCCCTCGTACGTGTTTCCCCCAAAAAAAAATAAAAACCCAAGTTGGCCGGGAAATGGCATGCCACTTCAAAATTAAACTTGTCGGAGACTAGTGGTAACCAAATGGTGCCAGTCCACTTGTAAAACACCACTCCACCGCCACTCCATCTCGATGCGCGCTGCCTCCCTTTATTCCGTGTGATTAAAATATTTCACTAGCCACACCACTGCCACGCCAATTTCTCATCACCTCAGTGCGCGCCTTGCCTAATAGAAGAGTCTATAAAGGCAGCATACATACAATAATAGTTTGAAAAATGTTGCATGCTTTTTTTTGTGTGGAAGACTAGAGCTCAGGGAAAGCCCTTTGTATTGTCGACAATCTATTTTCTTCGTATAGAGTGCAATGTCAAACAGCTTCCTTAATTTTGTATAGCTTTCAGAATTCAAGCATGTTCTAGACTAGATCATACACATCCTTCTTCTTCTTGGATGGCGCTACAGTCCTTGCAGGACTCGGGCCTCTCGAAGTCTCCTCTTCCAGTCATCTCTACGTCTTGCTAGCTCTCTCCAATTTGTTATACGAAATTTCCGTATATCTGCTAGCACGTCATCTATCCACCTATTTCTTGGTCGTCCTACTCTTCTTCTTCCTGATGGTCTACCATTAAAAATCCTGGCTAGCATTCTATCTTCTGAAGCTCGTACAACGTGTCCGAGCCATCGCAGTCTATTCAGTCTTATGTATGTAGCTATATTAATTTCGTCATACATTTCTTGAAGTTCTTCGTTTGTCCTAATGCGCCATTCGTTCTGGTTAACCCTTACAGGACCAAATATTCTTCTTAAGATCTTCCTTTCGAAGATTTTAAGTTGATTTTCTGTTTGTTGGGTCAATGTCCAAGCCTCAGACCCATAGCATAGAACTGGGCGGATTAATGTTTTATATAGTCTGACCTTGCACTGTCTTGAAATTTCTTTGTTTTTTAGGACCGGGACTAGTGCGAAATAGGTTTTATTTGCGGCTACGATGCGTCTATGGATGTCGTCCTTTATCTTATTTTCTGCAGTAAGCATTGTCCCTAAATAGATAAAGTTTTCTACAATTTCCACACTATGATCATCAAGGCTGATACTACGCCCTAATCGTTGTCCTCGTTTTGATACGATCATATACTTTGTTTTTGTGTCATTTACTCGTAGATTGAACTTTGCTGAACTTTGGACAATTTTGGAAAAGGTTTCTTTTACATCTTGCGCCTTGCGTCCAATTATGACTATGTCATCTGCGAAGGCTAGTACCTGAATGTTCCTTGTGAAGATGCTATTTGCTCCATTAAGCTGTGTTTCCCTCATTATTGCTTCCAGAGCAATGTTAAAAAGTATTGGTGAGATCGCATCTCCTTGTCGCAGGCCTGATTCTTGAGGGAAGTTGATCGAGTTGCATCCTCGTATTCTCACTTGTGTTTTACAATTTTTGGTCGTCATCCTGCATAGGCCTATTAATTTCTTCGGGAAACCCATTTCACTCATCTTCTTCCACAACTCTATTTTATTAAGCAGGTCGTAAGCATTTCTATAGTCAACAAAAAGAAGATGAATATCAATGCTTTCTTCCCAGCATTTTTCAAGTATTTGTCTCATACACATCCTACGTCTTACAAAAACCTAGTTGATTGTTTTTAATTTTTATACTATCGCATTTACCTAACTTTTCGAGCATTCAAATTTTTAGGTAACAATGAAAAAACTGCAAAAAATATTATTAATTATATACAGGTATGCTAAAAAACAAAGCAGTATATGCCAACAATCTTATTTATTAAAGCAGGATTGAACTTGTGAACTTGAACTTAATTATTGAACTTAATAATATTGAAGAAATTTCTTCCAAATTTTTACTATATTATTTCCATTAAATTGTCATTTCTTTAAACAGATTTAAGTAAGTTCAACAATTTTCTATCGATTATAAATCTTTTCAATAATTATAAATAATAGAAACCATAACATAAAAGCTAACATATGGTAGCATAAATTAACATCATCCTCGTACTTTATCTTCTCCATATTAACGAGGAACAATTTTCTTTCTGATAACCTATGATCTACACTTAAAACTAAAACTAAAAAAAAAACCATAAACAAAACTTACTGCATTTTTTCCATTCCTTAAATTTCCGATAAAAATAGCACGAGAATATGAAAAATATCATTGATATAATAACAAGCGATGTCACAACACCAATCCACAAATAATTTAATATAATTTGATAGTCGACATTGTCAGACCATTTTCCAAATAGATTTTCAATACCATCACTATTAGCACTTGAATGACCATTATATATTCCGCCACCGCCACCCGCACCGGTATAGCTATCACCGAAATTCATATCCGTATTATCAAATCCCACCCTATGCAGAAGGGTTGTAAAATTATCTAAATGTTTTATCTTTTCTAAATCTAAATTCGAAGGTATCTCAAAGGTTATTTGATGATCCCAAATATCGACACTATGTTCATCCATGGCGCCACCACTATTCTCAATAATCACTTCCGTTGTTGTCGCATTCATAATGTCCGATTTAGTAAAAAAAAGGGCGCGCTTACAGCAGGGAATAGAGCGACAACGTATAAATGGAATAAACAAATACCAAAAAAAAACTAAAGTATCACCCCCTGGCTGAAGGTTACACGGTACGTCCTCGATTGTGAGGACAGATATTTCAATAGAATCGCTTCGAACGTTCACCAAAGCGCGGGAGCATGTCCTCCTCCAACGAATCCCTAATTCAGACTGACTAACCGATCCGATGGTGAATGACGTTTTTGTAGGGCAAGAACTTTTCCTCTAGCCCTCGTGATACGACAAAGGTACTGCGGAATGAACTACCGTCACACGGAGCTCCTATCCATTCACCATGTGCTTTCCTTGCTCTCTATGCGTTCCCGTTCCCTTCGCTATTTCACAGGCGCCCTTAGACGGTCTCGTGTGAGCGCTTCAAAATGGCATTTCCCCTTCGTGTAGTGACGTCACGTTTAGACTGCGCTCTCAGCTACATATACAATCAACAAAAATCAGCTGTTTTCTATCCTTTTAGTCTATATAAACAACCGCCGAAAAAAAGGACAACGTCATATCCTTGTTCACTGCAGTACATTTTGGTTGTGGCTCAATATCAGTCAGTTCTGTGCATACCACCGCAAAAACCGAATCAGTCGAAAGGAGCAGCAAAGACGAAGGAAGAGCAACAACACCAAACAGAAACGATAAAAAGGATACAATTGTCCTGTGCCCCTAAGGAGGAAGTATGCGCCAGGACTTGGTTGTCAGAACTTTGTCCCCTTTAACCTTTTTTTTCGGAGGTTATATTTATTATACATACATACACACAGACCCGCACAGAAAACTTGACTTGTTTTCTTGCACTTGTACACGAAATACGAATAAGGATCCTTGTGCTCCTGTTCGCAGGATATCGGAAAGGACACCTGTACTTGAAAAACCTCGAAGAGGGATGTTGTTTTTCTTCTTCGTCACCCTTCGCGATTCGAATTATATTTTTGTGGTGTGTGAAATTTTCTATAAAATTTTTTTTTTATTTCAGCACAAAAATTGCTGATTGTGATGAAAATGTGTAAAGAAGGATATTTTTGCTGTTGTTGTTATTACGTTGCTGTTGATAGGGGGTGGTAACGGGTAGTCGGAGCCTGTAATCGAGAGGGTAGAAAAGACGTTAAATGATGTCATCAAGGATAAAGAGTGTGCTGGTTGTTTTGGTCCTAATAAAACTGGTTAAAATTTCGCGTTTGACACACTTTTCCCGGAGGGTAGGATAATTGCTGGCTGTTATTTTATTTGATATTATTTCTATTTTTTTTGTTTTTTGGTTTGTTTCAGTAATTGTAAAATTCCTTTCGAGATTTTGTTTTTAAGGACGTTTTTTTTTGGAGGGGATAAAGGCAATTTCTTAATGGATTTCGATTTAATCTAAAAGGTTTATTTTGGTTTGTATTTTATTTTGAAATTGTTAATGGCTTAGAAATTTTAATGGGCTGGACACAAGTAATCGAGATTGGAGAGAAGATCGCATTTTTATTATGATGGAAATAAATTTTGAAATAAAAATATCATTTTTTAGAATTGTTTGAGAATTTAGAAATTGATTAATTTTATTACAAAATTCGTCTCATTCGGAGAGAAGATCTGTTAGAATTAAGTATAAATCTATAACAAAGTTATGCCATAAGCCTGATAAGTTTTGAAATGTAACTAGAAGAGTCTCTGTACCGACGTAACCGACGACGGACGTACCTAGTGCAAGCTATCAACACACGTCAATCGTATAGAGTCTGAGCACCCTTTTTATAACATGGGCCAGAATAAAGGTTACGTTTTTTCCGCGGGCCTTAGTAGTCAATTGGCACCTTCTTGTGACCTGTATTTTTTCTAGAGTTGAGCCGGACTTATACGAGGCATTACATTTGTCCCTTACACGATGGTAAATTTTACTGAGGCCTCAATTTTTTGAAATGTTCCAGTTCAAAAATAATGTCCTACTGCTGATATATGAGTGTGTATCGAGATAAATGAGGCAAGGTTCTTTTGGGGCAGTAAAATTCAACTTAAAATTAGGCGAGGTGAGGTGAGGTTGTAAATTCGAGAGACATTTCATATTTTTTTGCAGCAGTAAAGTACCTAATTTGAGCTGAGACGAGGTGACATTTTAAATACGAAGTGGAGAAGCATTTCTTACTTCTTTTGAGGCAGTGGAATTTCCAACTTGAAATTACGTGAGGTGAGATTGTAAAATATAAATATACATTGTGGAGGCATAGATTTCTTACTTACTCTGAGGCAGTTAAATGCAGCTTCTTTCTTCAATTTGCTGGTTTTTGGCGTTTTGGCTTTATAATGGCCCCTCGCCTAATTTGAAGTATGTCATTGTACTGGCTCAAAAGAAAAAAGAGCCACCTCTTACCAATTCATTTTATAATCGTGTCTACCCAACACTAAATTTTTCATCTGCACTTGAAGTGAAACATTCTTTAATGGGGTAAGTAACACTATCCATCACTCGGTCCTCAACTCAAACAGGTTTGTGTATAATGTAGGTATAACCGTTTAAATATTTATTTTTCTGTCTCTATTTCGTGCAACAAAATGCGAATGAGACGGGGAGTTACTCGTAGTTTTCTCAGACCCCCGAGAACGATGTTATAATTGTTTGTCTGACAAATTTTCTGAGGCAAAATGAGGAAAAAACAAACTTCTCTGCGACCTCTTGTCTATAAAACCGGTTTTTGTATGGGTATGATAAAAGAAATGATGCATAGTGTAACTTACCCCAATGGATGTAATATTCAATTTAAACTAGACGAAATACATCGAAAAATATTGTTTTATAATTTCTTCTAAACATCTCGCGGGCCGGATAGAAACTTTTCGCGTTCCGGAGGTTGCCCACCGTTGGTATAGACTATAAGCTTTTATTCGTCGAGGATTTTATAAGTACACTCGATAGCGTGGCAAACTTCACGACAATTGGGGAAATGACCGAGACACACTATGTTCAATGTTCTTCCATTTGGAGCTATGATGTGAAGATTTTCAGACCCAACTCTTGAACAACCTACATACAGCTGACCGGGAAATGACACTTATTTGGTGAAATTCGTCGCCATATTGGCCCCGAAATTTTAAATTTATAAGTTTTGTTCATAAATTCGTTATTTGCTACCTTAAAAAACCCCAGATACCGATTGTCATTGGAATCGGTACGCAATTGGAAAATTCGTCAGCCATATTGACGCGGCCATTTTGAATTTATAAGTTCTGATCATAAATTCGTTATTTGCTACTTTAAAAACCCCCAGATACCGATTTTCATGGAAATCGGAACACAATTGGCAAATTCGGGTGGGCATTTTGAATTTCAGCGGCCATTTTGAATTTATAAGTTCTGATCAAACATTCGTTATTGGCTACCACAAAAACCCCAGATACCGGACCAATCAGCTAGAAGATAAACTCTATTATTAGTAAACAAAATATCACTTTGTGAATAATAAATTTCACGGGATTTTCTGTGACGTACCGGACGGTCGACATGGGCGTACCGCTACAGGTCACAATTTTTAATCTAGAACAAAAAACAAAAAAGTTTCGTAAAATATGGTCTAAAATCTAGCGAACGTCGTAGGATTTTTTCGAAAAATTGATTTAATAAAAATGGCGCTAGTTTGAACTTTTTTTTCTTGTTTTTTCGAAAAAATCGGCCGAAAATCGCTTATAAAATCTATAAAAATCAAGATATCAAAAAAATCCTGCAACATTCGCTAGATTTTAGACTATATTTTAAGAAATTTTTCGGTTTTTTGTTCTAGATTAAAAATTGTGACCTGTAGCGGTACGCCCATGTCGACCGTCCGAAATTTTATTCTTCCTCGCGTACGCCCCATTTGGTATCGTAAAATTAAAATAAAACGCTCTTTATAGTTAAAGACTAGTACTTTGATATGCACAAGACCTCATATCTCTATCTCTTTCCTATCGTTCGTGGTACGTCTCAGAAAACCACGTGAAATTTAGTGTTCACAATGTGATATTACCCATTAAAATGCTATTGGGACCTTAAAAAATGATAATACGTTGAAAAGTGCCATTTCGATTTTCGGACCGATTACAATAACTTCCCTATGAACTGGGAAGTTAACAAAAACAAAATTAATAAAACGAACAAAACTAACCGAATTTTCTGGTGGATTATAAACAAACGTACCCTACGAAAACGTGCCCTTAATGGTGTGGCCACACTACGCGGTCTTGGGTCGTCCTCACTACGCGGACTTAGGATCCACGCGCTTTTGGTCGTACGGCCAGCCAAAAGCGCGCGTGATCTTTTAATTTTCTGAGTCATGAGTGAGAAAAAATCAATTCTCCTTTGAAACGGCGTACGCGCTTTTGAAAAGCTCAGTGTGTGGACGCACAATGTACCTTTTTAACCACAGCCTTTTGTCCGCGTTGTTTGGCCGCACGGCCTTTACCATGGACAAAGTCGTAAAAAAGTCGTAAAAAAGTCATAAAACTCTATATGAAAAAAAAAGGCAAAAGCGCGTACGACCCAAGACCGCGTAGTGTGGCCACACCATTATGTGTTTTTGATGAAGACGCGCCTTTTCTTGTGAGTGCAGCTAACTTTCGAGTTTGCAGATCAAAACCTATAGAAAGAGTATAGATGGAGTATAGTTGACTTTGAAGGTAATTTTTTTAAGGTCGTTTTTTTAATTTGCAAAAAAAGTTGATTCGGTTTTGTTCGTTTAGTTATTTTTTGTTTTTGTGTTTTTAGTTGGGTCAATTTTGTTTTTTAAACAGCGAGTGCTTGGGGGTCATGGCCCCCGTGACCCCCTTCTTTAATCCGCGCCTGCTTCCAAGCTAGGCATCCCACATAACGTTTGTTAGCTTAGCTGCGGGAAAACAAACCAGAGAGAAATAATCACTCGTTCACTTTCTATGTAAATGCCCGGATCTAGCCAAAGCGCACACTTGAAGAGATTTACAGACTAGGGATAGAGGTACTGATGACAGGATGGTTCATAACACCCACAACAGTCTGTCAAACTCAAACAACAAGCAAATCTTAGGTCCACGAGCTCTGGTATCAAAACGGTGCTCCAAAGCACTAATTGATTCCTCGGTCACACTGGAGGCAGCCCTATACTTACCTAAAGAATTCCAAGACTTTAGGTGCACTTATCTTTATCAAAAAAAAATTAAAAAAGTAAATTGTACAGCGAAATGTTGATAAGAAGTAGTAAATTCAATGTCTTAAAAGGCACCCAGTGTACGTTCAATTTACCAATTTTTTGCATAAGAAATAAGACGCTTTCTGCCTAATTCAAGGTTTCGAATACAGCACTTATGTCGATCATATGATACTCATAAACTTTTACCTAAATTTCGTTATTGATATGGACGCATTTCAACACTTTCAATCATGGGTCATTTGTCCATTTCCGAAAACCCTAAAAGTAAAACACATTTTTTTACCCAAAAACTTGAGTGTATTTTCAATATAATTTATGACGAAGATGAGGAATTTACAATTATGCAAAAAAAAAGAAAAAAAGTCTCCAGTCATCTGAGCCCCATTTATCAAAGGCCGAACAAGCATGACTCATTTTAATTCATGAAGGTGATTTACACTTAGCACACTCCCCGCAATAAAACTGACTAAACGTACTCAGAGAGAGAAAAAATATATGTAGAAACATCCCCAATCAGGAACCCTATAGCGTTGTGGCTGCACCATCTGCAAGGAGAGCACACTTGGCGGACCATTAATCGAAGCCAAAGATGATTGATAGGTTCCATGCCTTCCCCATCCCCCAGTAGTCATACTCGTCGTCATACCTAGCGTTATCAGATGCAAGGGACTCCATAGTTCTTCTCCAGAGCTTGCACAGGCCATAATTTTAGGGGTGAAATAGTGGAAGTTCACATGTCATTACAGTTGGGCGCTACCAACCACCCACAACTTCGCCATTTACAAGGTATGATGGGAGCTGTGCCTCAAGGGGCACCCATCTTTTTGCAAGGCGCAAAAAGAAAAGGTTTCTCCCCTTCTGCCCTAGCTCAGCACCGTTAGGGACTGTATGTGGTGCAATATGTGACGGTGGTTGATATTGCATTTATTGATCGCGTTAATCATAGCAAATCGCTTATATCCAGACCTCCTGAGACCACCCCGACACTATTTTTCCAAGTCACAACCCCCGCCGATTACTGATTTTTCGATTTCGTGTTTTTTTTTCTCCCCGTTTTTGGTTTTCCAATTCGATTTCGAGACACGTGAGTCACATACATACCACGTAGCTAGCTGGCGCCTGGTCCTCGGGGGTGCATGGATGGTGGCGGGGCGGCAGATGGAGGTAAATTCCACGTAAACAGGATTTTCAGTCGATTGATTTGACTGATCCTTGCTTGGGCCGCTTCACGTTGGAGCGTTCTGTTCGGCTGCCCTTTGTGAAGGGGTTAAACGTGCTTAATTTCTGTTAGTGGTTTCACGTCTCATCCCAATGAGACTTGGCTCCTGCTGATTACCACCTTTTCCTGTGTTGACGTTAAAGTTCATTTAAATTCTCTGCGGCGAGGAATTTTCCCCATTTTTTTTTTCATAATAATGAAAATTATGATAATGGAATCATTTGCGGGGATGGTTAAAATTATTTCTGCTCTTTCACTTAGTTTGAGAGAATATTTTTCAATTACGGTAGAGTGTTTTGAGGGTACATAAAAAATCGAGTTGATTTATGTGGAACGGAAAATTATTGCTGTTTGGAAAATCTACTAGATAGAATAGAGAATGATGCTTGTATTAACCAGGACACAACGGCGAATCTTTTGGGATTACCTAGAGAAAAAAAAGCATTATGGAAAATATATTGCAACACCTTGCCGTATTGTTGAGGCTTTCGTGTCTGCGTGAAACGCAGAGCAATTTCTGTGGATATTGGCGAGTGTATGGCAAATCACTGACAGAGTCTTCTTTTCGAAAAGGCATGACGAAGCTAGGTACTCTTCTCTACCACCGGGCGTGGATCCTTACTTCCTATCGCCCTATCCAACTCCAAATCCGACATTTTAAGGCCAAGTTGTGAAGATACAAGTGTTGGGTGGGACACGATTATAAAATGAGTTTGTAAGAGGTGCCTCTTTTTTCTTTTGAGCCAGTACAATGTCATACTTCAAATGAGGCGAGGTGCTATTGTAATAGCAAAATGACAAAAACGAGCAAATTAAAAAAAGGAAGAAAATAAATACCAATAAACAGCTTTTTTACGAGTTTAATTCTAATATGCATTAAACTGCCTTAGAGTAAGTAAGAAATCTATGCCTCCACAATGTACAGCCAGGGTCAACTAATTAGAAGCAGTTTCATAAAAATTGCATTTATACATTTTTTATGTTTTTATTTAGCAATCATGTTAGGAATTCATTATGATATTGTTATTGATTTCCTTCTATTATTATATAATTAAAAAAATTAAGAATTCTTTAATTTTATTCTTACATAAAAACTGTATAAATAGCAGGCCAGTCAGTGTGGACAATCAATTAACAATAATTCCAAAAGTTTTGAAACTTTCATTTTAGGTCGGGAAGAGCATAAAAACAAACTATAAAATTTTGCAGCCTTGGCCGAGGTCCGGAACATTATTAAAATTGCAAGAAATGAAATTTTGCAATATTGTCGCGAAGAAAATTCCAAAAGTTCTGCAAACTTGCAGTAGTATTAAATGCTTTATTTCATATCAGGTATCAGATTTGCAACCAATTTCAAGCTACGGAACATTCTTTTATTAAAAACTAGCAAAAAATCCACGTGCGTTGCAACGCCCTTAAATAAAAAAGGTTTGTGTGCACTGTCCGCGGTAGGAAAAAAGTGAAAGAAACAAAAAATTTGGAAAAAATAATTTTGGATATCTTTTATATGGTTAATTCCTATTGACCGATTTTTTGACAGCTGTCATTAGTCAAAACCGGTTTTTGATATGATATCGTATTCAGCGGTATCGAAAACTTAAGGATACCAAGTTTCAACGTGAACCGTGAAATCAAGTGCCAAACGCTTGGTTGAACCTAAAAAATGAAAACCCATGTTAAATCCCATTTAAAATTCAACCTGCGTGGTAGACGGTGTATAATTTTGTTTTTCTCTTTTCGGTTAGCCGTTACACTGCCCCTTCTCACTTAAGGTTCGTTCCGAACTCAGCTTCCGTCCCGTTCTTACCGATCGAACTTTTTGGATGCGATAGATAGCATCGTTTAACCTCGTGATGGCAGTGGAGGGTCCTTCCCTTTTCTTTGTAATTTTGGCGATTTACCTTTAATTAGTCGAGGATTTTATAGGTACACTCGATCGCGTGGCAAACTTCACGACAATAGCGGAAATTACCAAGATACGATGTGATGATTCAGATTTCCCAACTCTTGAACAACCTACATACAGCTGACAGGGAAATGACACTAATTTGCTAAAATTCGTCCGCCATATTGGCCTCGACATTTTAAATTTATTAGTTTTGATCATAAATTCATTATTTGCTACCTTAACAACCCCCAGATACCGATTTTCATTGGAATCGGAATGCAATTGGCAAACTCATCGGCCATATTGGTGCGGCCATTTTGAATTTATAAGTTTTGATCATAAATTCGTTATTTGCAACCTCAAAAACCCCTAGATATCGATACCCTCATTCTAATACCACGTACGAGAAAAATTAAAAAAATTTCAGGAGAAGCAAAAAACTGGTTACCTTTGTTATATTTTATAGTAGGGCCATAGAATTTTATTTTGTTGTGACTCTTTCTTTCATGGTTTTACAACTGCTGTGTAGAGATTTCCAAAATACATAATAATCTTTCACAAAAAAAATTTCCTAAAAATTCTCATACGTGGTATTAGAATGAGGGTATCGATATCCACTTTCATTGGAATCGGAATACAATTGGAAAATTTCGCCGCGGCCATTTTGAATTTATAAGTTCGGATCATAAAGCAGTTATTTGCTACCTTAAAACCCGCTAGCTACCGATTTTCAGGGAAATCGGAACACAATTGGCAAATTTGGGTGGCCATTTTGAATTTCGGTCATTTTTCGGCGGCAATTTTGAATTTATAAGTTCTGATCAAACATTCGTTATTTACTATCTCAAAAAACCCCAGGTACTGATTTTCATTGGAATCGGAACACAATTGACAAATTCGTCGGCCATATTGGCGCGGCCATCTTGAATTTATAAATTTTGACCACAAATTCGTTATTAGCGACCATAAAAACTCCTAGATACCCAATTTCATTGAAATCGGAACACAATTTGAGAATTCACATTTGAGTGGCTGTTGTGTCGACAATGTCGAAATTGGGCTCTGATGCCCATTGTTGTTGTTTCAAAGCCCAACGGTCAATTACAAGAAGGAAATTAATACATACTAACTAAACACTTTACATATGCCCGACTATCTGTAATTAACATTCATAGTAATATTAGTTAGGAATAATTAGTAAATGTACTAAAGGGATTTCACAATAACAACAACAATAATTAATTTAAAAATTTCTTAACATCTCACTGTGTCAACACTCGCAATGTGAAAACGGTAAAATATATAATTCTTGGCACTAACACAGAACTTTAAAAAAACCTTGGTTGACACTCTCAAAAATGTTTTCTTGAACCGTAGACTCGACTCTCGCTTTGTTGAAAGAGGTCCGTGAAAGTGAAACCTAAATCTCGGTGAACTCATTTTGAATTGTTGAACTTCATAAAATTACTTATAATAGAAAACTCTAAAACATTACGTGAAATCAAAAGATCATTCAAGTGCAGTGTGCGTATGGTGAAATTATTAATACTTGAAACTTATTGTGAAATCCCTTTAAAACAAAGGAAAGATTTGATTGAGATTTGAAATTAGTGTTAATAGTTTTCTAATAGAAATTTGTTATGTGATTTGAAAAATCCATGTTGTGAAATATTTAGCAAATTAAAGATCAATTATAACGTGAAAAGTTGAACTCTTTTTTTTTTTGAGAAATCAAATTTGATGATAATAGCGACAGTGGCCATTTTGAATTTCGGTCATTTTTCAGCACACATTTTAGCGCACACATACATACATACATACATCCATACAGAAACTTTCTTTTATTAATATAGATTTATTAAATACCGTTTTTTGCAAATAAACTTACAGACAAAATTCCAAAAGTCTTGCAAACTCGAGAGCTGCATCGGAACAATGTCCCGAACAATTGCCTAAATTTGCAACCTTATGAGTTGTGCGGAACATGTTTATTTATAATATTTGTCATTTGTGGTCATTGGTAAATATTGAGTATACTAGTACCCACCTCCGATTTTTTTGAAATTTTTTTTATATATGTATTTTGGTCCGTAGAATTCATTTTTCGAAAAATAAATTGTCGCTCGCTTACCGTTTTCGAGTTATGAATTTTTAAAGTTGTGTAAAATTGGCTAGCAGAAAAGTGATAACCGCCATATTTAAAACACTCATTTAGAAGCCGGAGGAGGTATGGGGGGGGGGCAGAGCCCCTAAAATTGAAAGATTATATCCTAAAAGGGCGGTGTTGGCAGAGCCCCCCAAAATGAAAAGGTAAATCCTATATACCGTTTTTTTAATACATTTGTAAAGCACCGCATTCTATGGGAGTATGAAGTAGTAACTGCCACATTCGACTTTTAATTACGACTATAAAGGCAGACACATTAAACTGCCAAATAAGAATGATGCACCCTGGTAAAACTATATCGCTATAACCGTATAGCGTTTTTTTTATGTGAAAGAGCCAAGCTCAGGTGTCGCCCTTTTTACTACCAGTCAGTCATGTCTTTCACGTCATGGTGTAATGGCTAGTAGTAAGCTTAGCTCGAGGATAGAAGAAGGATATGAAAGGTTAGGGGTAGTCTGGAGGATGCATGAGGAGGAGGCAGTGAGCCTCGTGTTTGAACTCTTGGATCTTGTATGAGTTAATTTTTTTAAGCAGCCGGCTGAACCACAACCGTCGGCAGGGCCAGACTACTATGTAAACAAACAGGTGCATCATCTGCTAGGTCACCGCCCGACCTAAGCGGAACTTTGGTACCCTATTATTAACCGGTTAAGCCGGCGGGATGCCTTATTAGGGCTTCCAAAAAATTGTTCCACAGAACTTCATGATCACTTGCTTTCACGGCAATATTTTCCGGCAACACAAGACTATCCCCCCCTACACAATCTCACAGCCTTCAGCCCTACTTTTCGCGCACATTTCAGTCTAGGAAATAATTCATGAATAAAACTACAAGACTGTGGAACAATCTTCCGCAGTTAGTATTTCCGAACTCGTACAACATCCAGAAGTTCAAACATAAGATCCATCGCCTCCTCCTTAAGCACCCTTCTGGCTCCTATTAGCCTGTCCTGTCCTCTATGCGTCCCTTCGAATTAAGCTTACTATTCTAGACATTACACCATGACGAGCATGACATGTGTCATGACAGGCTGGTAGTAGTACAAAGAGTGACTGAAGATTTTGGACTTATAAAAATAAAAGTCACCCTTTTGCCTCCTAATCCTTTTATAATATTTCGCGCCACGTTTCAAACATAGAAATACCTTAAAGTCATCAAAAATCTAGATGAAAACCATTAGTGTGATGAAGTCCTTTTAATTACATTCTAGCAAAACAGCCCTCACTTTACATTACAAAGAAACGAGCTCCTGTGAATTTGCTCCTTTGCAAAGTCTTAAGTAAGGAAATCACCCAAGAGTGCGTCCTTGCATCCCAATTAGAGATTTTACACCAAAACCAAAAGGGACCGAAACACTCAAAAACTTTACCTTCCACCCATTTAGCACTCACCCATTCGCCATACACTCATAGGACACCCCGAGTGAATTTTACACGAAAATAATAATCGAGGGGAGGAAGAGGACATTTCTGTTATAAATTTTCATCCTTTACAATGCCACTTGTTGTTAAACAACTATAGCACCCTGTTCAGGAGGAGCCTCGACATATGTTCGACTTTTCACACACGCCGGATGCATAGATAGTGGCGTGGGTACAACGAGAGGACACCAAGGGTAGCTAAGGGGTAAAATGGAAAGAATTGGAACAATAAAACGTGGCTGACTGCCAAAAACCTGCAACGTTTGATAAGCGAAAATGTTAAGTATTAGTCACGTACCGTAAAAACCTTTTCGTGTCCTTGCGAACACGTCCGGTTGGCATCCCCGCACACTTGTGTACTTTGTGTATACACCAGGAAGAGTAGCCACCACTATTCGTGACGAAGTCACACACAGGACACAAAAACAGTAGTCAGTAGCCAGCAACTCGAACGGGATAACAATTGGCCGATGATTTTCGTGCTGGGAAACATTCTTACTACATATGAAGGACCAAAAAAAAGGACGATAAGAAGGTGTGTGGGGAAAGTTTCGAGAAACCCATTCCGGTCCAGTTCCGCCCACAAACACTTCGTTCTGTACTTTTACCCTCGGCCGTCGTCAGTTCAATTATTATCCAGGATACCTATTTGCAGGAGCAACAAATTCTGCGTTTAGAAGGATATTCCCAGTCAGCAAAAGGATATTTGTGGGTTACAAATCGAGGAGTGAGACGCTTCTGGCTACTGGAACGGGCGAGCACAGTCTGAATGCTACTTTTTGATGGTACCTAGCGTGACTTGGGGCTATTAATTAAAGTTTGCCCTCCGTTTATCGGTTCTAGTTAGTATGGCATCAATGATATCTATGAAAATATTCTACTGTCGGATCGAACCGGAAAACAATGACTTCTGATCACTGCTGTGGGAATACCAATTGTCTACAGGTTAATGTAATTAACTGAAATTCAATGGGGGCTCAGATAACGTATTAGCAAGAATGGGAAAGTTATGAATTGGTTATTGACTGAGAAGTTATGTGGCTGGGAGCTGCTCATTGAACAGAAATGCAATTTGGTTAGTGGACATGCAAAACCCTACTAAAGTTAATTGCCTTTTTGCATAATCACATTTTCTGGTAATGTATGAAATTTATGATTACAAGGATGCAAATTTTGTGAAATTAATTCTAATTTTATGCCTTATTTTATTCAACAAAGAAGAAGGTTGTTCAGTCATGAACATCTATTAAGAACTTTTCGACTTTGAAGAACCTAGGTTGCTTTATGGGGTGGCTCATTACGACAAACAGTACGGCTTTAGACAAAAAATGGGGTGTTTGTATCACGGGTAGGGACAAATGACGTGAATACGTCTACAATGTTCTGAAAGAGATCCTTTTATTTTTTTATTGGTATCAAAAAGGTAGGAAATAAACAATAAAAAACAAATTGAAAAAACCTTGTTGATCAGTTCTGAACAGATTGCTTAGAGAGCTTCGGGACACACAATGTTCAATGTTCTTCCATTTGGGGCAAGGATGTGAAGATTTTCAGATTTTCCAACTCTTGAACAACCTACTTACAGCTGACCGGAAAATGACACTAATTTGGCAAAATTCGTCCGCCATATTGGCCCTGCAAAAGTTGTGATCATAGATTAGACCTTAAAAACCCCCATATACCGATTTTCATTGGAATCGTAATACAATTGGCAAACTTGTAGGCAATATTGGTGCGGCCATTTTGCATTTATAAGATTTGATCATAAATTCGTTATTTGCGACCTTAAAAACCCCTTGATACCCACTTTCATTGGAGTCGGAACACAATTGACAATATTCGTAAGCCTTATTGGCCCCGCCATATTGACTCTAAAAGTTTTGATCATAAATTCGTTATTTGCTACCTTAAAAACCCCTATATACAGATTTCGGTCATATTTGCGCGGCCATTTTGAATTTCGAAAATCGGACTCCGAGCGCCATCATGTGAGACTTCCACGCACTTTCATTGGAATCGGAACGCAATTAACAAAATTCGTCCGCCATTTTGGCGCGGCCATTTTGAATTTGGCAAATTGGCACAATTTGCAAATTCAACCATATTTGGGTGGCCATTTTGAATTTCGGTCATATTTCGGCGACAATTTTAAATTTCATTTTGAAAGTAAACAATAAAATTGATTGTATTTCTTTTTCGATATAAACAATAGTTTTGAGCTGCAACTCAAAACTCTATGCCATAATTTCGTTATCATCGGTTTTTGTCATGGAGGAAGCAAACTTACAGAGGTATTCACATCAAAAACTCTGAAAGTCCCAGAATGGAAGCAAATTTCATGAGAAAAGCAACAATAAAATGGTGAAATTTATCTTCAAAATAGTACGTATAGTGTACTAGCATGTTGTACCTGACCTTCGCTCGGGTATAAGTTACACGGTGGGGGACGATATAGCGGTAGGGATTCGCTGAACTGGTGCACGTAAAAGGCGAGGGGTTAATTGCGTCTTTAAACTTTTACTTTATTTACATTAAATTACCTTTGTCATATTGTGATTAAATATGGTTTAAAATGACGTCACACAGCTTACTGTACTATACTCGTCACACACTTTCATTCGATACCCATACCGAGTGGGTTTTAAAGATAATCCGCCATTTTCTGTTGGCCGCCATCTTGGAACCGCCATCTTGATTTTTTTACTAAATGGTCAGATTGCATTGTCACGCGAACTATACATATGTGTAAAATTTGAAGTTGATCGGTTATATGGAGGTGGGTCAAAATCAAGTTTCAAGAATTGTTTACATACTACAAACAAAATACAGGTGAAGCTAATATAAAGCGGGTAAAAGCTAAGCTTAGCTTGTTATCTGGAAAGTTAAAAGTACACAATAAAATTCTTTGATCCTTCATCTACGTCATGGTATAATTTTTTTTCGATATAAACAATAGTTTTTGAGCTCCAACTCAAAACTGTATGCCATAATTTCATTATCATCGGTTTTTGTCATTGCAGTAAACTTACAGACGTATTCACTTCAATAAAAGGTCCACATGGAAAAAACACGATTTTTTTAATTTTTTTCAATACATACATCCTAATTATGACCATTTCAGGAAACCAATCCACAAATTAATTTTAAAAATAATTTTGCTTTTTAACAATTTGCAGAAGATTTACTGAAACAAGTGATATTTGGCCAATTATAGTTAATAATAATTGTTTAAATATGTTTTCTATCAGTTAAATACATGGATCGAGTAAGCGCAGTATTTTTCTTCAATAAGCACTTTGGCCATTTTTGTACGGAGCGCGTCTCACGCTCATTTTGCGTTTGCTCATACACACATACTATGAAGCTATGTATTACACCTTTATTAACAAATTTGCATCTCCCAGGGATTTGATCGTACGAAAACGTTTCTTAGACATTATTTTCGTAAAATTTCCTCCTCTTTCGAATGGCGTTATCAGTTTTTTCGGAAAAATTATATTTTAAAAGCTATTCGCAAAAAACCATAATTTAACACTTCTTTTGTTTCATAACTATTGCAGCGTCAATTTTTCATTACTTATATTTGTGTTTTTCATTACTTATATTTCAAAAAAAAATCACCAAAATCGGAGTAGTTTTGACCGGTTCCGAGATAAAAGTGTAACGCTCCTCCACTATTTCCAGGGAGTCTGTAAATTAATAATTTAAACAAGGAAACTTTAATAAATAATTTTTGGTAACATAGTCTAGTTTTTTAATATCTTCCTTCGTTGTAAAATTTCTTGGGTGTACCAATACTTTTGAGAGCCACTGTATGTATATATCTCGGGTTCATCGCCATCTCCCTCTTATTACCCTACTAACCCCCTTGTTATCTCAAATCTGTTTTGTCACTCGTACTAAGCTTACTACTATACATTGCGCAAGGACGTGACCAGCAACATGATGGAGAATTGGCGATTCCTGAGCTTAAAACTGCAACGTGAAAAAATTGGCGAAGACACATTTAAATGGATACCGCTTCACCTACCGATCATGTTCAGGTCAAAAAAATTGTTGAACCTTAATCTCATGATTGAATAGTAGTTTTCCGTGAAAAGTTAACGACGCTTCAGCTGAGTTAAAATATCATCATCTTAAGAGCGACGGATCTTAAAAATGTGGTATGAGACAAACCGCCTCCAACAGCTGCTCTCCCTCCAAGAATCCATAGATATGAAGCCTTCCAACCTACTCCAAGCCCCGAGACACCGAGGTTAAGTTTATAGCGAAGTTATGGGAAGATGGACTCCCATATAGACAACCCAAGGTGCTCCCACAATCCGGTAAAGTACTCGTTCGTCTTTGGGTCCTAAAGGCCCAGGAACAAACGTTGCAGTCGCTTCAAAGTGACTTGAAAAAACTCAAAGCTTTGGTTATACGAATCAAACAACGCTAATGAAAAATAAAACTTGAGCCGAACAGACCAAAAACCAAGGAGTCATTCACGGTCAGTAGTAGCTAATCAAAAGGCACCAAAGCAACAAAGAGCAGACCCTCGTGCAATTATGCTAAAAATGCCTACACAACGGTCGGTAACAAAAAGAAACACAAGCGATCGGTGGCTTGTGTCATCGGCGTGTGACATAACGAACTTCCGCTCTGTGATTTGAATAAGCAGATCGATTTTTAAAACTAGAACTTTGTCTATAAATAGAGCAACTCGACTATGGAAAAATCGTCCACAACCAACTTTTCGGAAATCGTATAAAATGCCTGAGCTCAAACGGTTTACAGACGTCTGCTCGGCCACTCTCAGATCCCTAACTTACCCCATCCTATTCTATCATTCAAACCAAGCTAACTACTAGAGACTGCACCATTACCTAAACCATATGACGGAATGGCAGCACAAAAAGGCACCCAGTTTCGATGGCAACCACCCCACTCATGTTAGTATGCGAACAAGGAGAGGAATACTTCTGAGACGGCCCTTCAGGATCTGGTCCTCAAACTGGAAGGGCAGTGTTAAAGGAATTGACGTGTTAGTTTAGGGCTGTCAAGTTTAGAATTGGTGAGCTGAGTTGTCAATCGGATGACCCTTATATGAGTCCGGGCGGTCAATGCTTCGTGGGCAATTTGTCCAGATAAAGCTTTGGCAATGTTTTCATCAGTCCAGAACTGCCTATTGGGGCACCCGCCAGTTAAGTAAAAAATGCCCTAGACGCTCGAACTCTGGTAAAATACACGGCACAATGGAACTCCACACTTGTCCTAGTGAGAGAATGAAGAATTACTGGGTCACAGTCAAAACAATAATTTTCTAGTCAGAGAGTCAAAAGACTGGTGAGTGGTAGCGAAGAATTGGAGCTGAAGAGGATGTATGGACTTATCTGCAGACGATTCAATGGCCGATTTAGGAGTTAAAATAGCGGTCTGTGATGCCAGCTAAAGCATTTTTAATGAGTCATTCAACCATATTTTTTTAACTTGTCTAATGACCATAGAAAAATTCGCTCAAGTCTGCATCACTATGGCTCTACACAGGGGCGCAACAACGGGTGGTCTAAGGGACCCCCCTCATATTTGGGGGTACGGATCCCTTAGGTAGACCCAATATTAACTCAACATTTTTCAAACCCATATGACTCTAAGACGCCGACTAGCGAATAAAAAATTATTAGAGTTTATAATAATCGAAAACTAGTTTAAATAAATTTTTTTTAACATACATTGTACACAAATTTATAACTATAATTTTAGTTTATTTAATTATTTAGTAATTCATTTTGTTGAGATTGTAAATATATGCGAAATATTTCATTTTATATCGTATAAGCAAATGTTGTAAAATCCGTAGACTCTTTGATTCTCAATCTTTAAATAAAAGGGGAAATACCACTCACTCAACACGAAATCTCCGAAACTATAAAGGTGCCAGCCCATAGAACGCGTTTCAGGCGTCGCTTTCATGCGTTGCGTTGACATTTAAGTTGAAATACATGCTTCTAAATAGCAACCGGCCCAATGACGGAGGAAAAGCGTAGGCGCGTCGCATGTAACGCGTAAAGTTGCCCAACTTTCAACTTTTCATGCGTCTGGCATTCGATTAAATGTCAACTGTGACATCGATGGCAATCAGCTGTGCTCTTGTACAAAAGAATTATATCTTGATCTGAACAAATCAAGTTTTAATTACATAACCACTGCTTATAAAAATTTTATTTCTCAAAACACACTCGATAAATTATATATAAACAAATTTAGAACTAAACTAAACAAATAAAGTTGGAAGTAATGTTAAATGTCAAAGCCAGCGCGCCGCGTTCATTGGGACGGTGATACGCGTCATACGTTTGTTATCAACGCAATGCATGAAAGCGACGCCAGAAACGCGTTCTATGGGCTGGCACCTTAAAGCCTACGAACTTGAAATTTGGTACCTACGGCTGAAGTAGTCCACCCGACCCAGGTGTCGTGCAGGGCACTTGGGTTGTTGGAGGACGATGCACACTGGTATCGCACTCTGGAAGAAGCCTCCTTCTCTGACTCTTCTAATAAAATGCGTGGGCTATTTGTCATGTTGGTTTTCTGCCAAGTTGGAGATCTCCTTAAATTGTGGGAAAATGAGAGTCTTGCTGAAGATGCTAGATGGCAATTGGAGTAAGAGCGCGGGAATGTCCAATTGGTCTTCGATATTGTTTACAACCAATGTCTTATCCTTCTTGAGGTCGTTGACATATAAACCAAAATTATAGTGTGTGATGAGTGCACCATGGAAAGGTATCGAGGCCCTAAACAAGACCCTCCAGGACATTAGGGGCCGCAATTAACTTAAGTGTGGAATTACAGTGCTTTTGGCTGGTAACTTCAGACAGACCTTGCCTGTTGTGCCACGAGGGACACGTGCAGATGAAGTTAAAGCCTTTCTCAAGTCATCCATCTTACGGCCTTGATAGTTAACATACGTGTCCACCTTCAATATGTTTTGATGGCAGAGGAGTTTTCTAACTTATTACTGGATATTGGTGATAGAAAGATTTTGGAAGAGGAAGGAAGAATAAATATTCCGAGTAACCTGTGCGATATTGTGGAAGATCTCATTAGCTTGACAGACGGTACATTTGGCTGGATTGGATTGCGCATCATGCCTGAGGGAGAGAGCTATTCTCACTTCCAACAAACGACTCAGCCAACAGCATCAACAACTTTCTGCTAGAGAAGTTGCCAATTGAGCGTATGAATCTGATGGACTCGGTAATAGAGGTCGAGAATGCTGTACATTACCCTGTAGAATTCTTACACACACTTAACCCTCCAAGAATATTCCCTACCTTAAGGTTGGCGCTCCAATCATGCTGTCGCGCAACTTAAACCCTCCGACTACCACTTTGACTTCATACGCCTGCAATTTCCCGTTACGCCATGAACATCAATAATACACAGGGACAGAGTTTAAAAGTGACAGGACCTGAAGAGTGACTGTTTCTCACAAGGCCAATTGTATGTTGCGTGATCAAAAATCAGTTCATCTGACAGCCTGGTAATTCTCCAACCAGAAAAAAATACTAGAAATGTTGTTTACAGGGAGGTCTTGAAAAATTAATATGAGGTATTGAAAGAAAAGTCTTACTAACTCATTTCTTCCTTGCTCTACCTAGCCCATAAGAGGCTACAGTTTGTTCTCTTTCAATATCAGTTGGAAAATTTAAGTTTATTATACTTTACCATTGGCCTGAGACTGTTCACGACTATAGAGTTGGGGTCCATTCCAACATTTTTACTCTTTTGGGCCTGAACTTTCTACCCGAAAAAGAAAACTCACTTGGGATCTAAGTTTTTGTTGGACCCCCCCCAAAAATTGGTAGTTGTTGCGCCACTGGCTCTACAAATTATTATCCATTCAGTCAGTCGTGCCGCTCTAAATACACTTCTGGAATGGATAACGGACCATGAGGTGCATCAAGTTAACGAGATAATTATAATTATTGAGTAGTTGACTTAAACATCGCGATAGCCTCTTCTTAACGCGATAACTTCTTTGCACATCCATATATTACATGGGCAAAGGGCTTAATCTGATCGCTCGATCTCAAAGGATCTTGCACCAATTAGAATATCACTTTCATTCGTTTTTAAATGGAGAATTTATTGATGAATTTGAAGCTCTGGAAATATTTGATGATGATTGTACACTACCGCAACCAAGCTAAGAAGAATTTAGTAAAGCCAGGAACCACCTCAAAAATAACAAAGCTGACGAAGTGCTGACGAGGAGCCGGTCATAAACATGAAGCGCTCACGCAAGTGAATATGGGGTTTGGAGACATTCAACGCTGAAGAACGTGAATTCGAAGTAGTATAATTCTTCTCATAGCTTGGGTCAATATTTTTAGCCGATAACAGCATAAAATCAGAAATAGCGGCATACACCAGCGAGGTACACTGAACTTCGGCTCGATGATTGGCGTAGACCAAACTTCCAGTGCTTGGAGAAACCATGGATTAAAAGATATTGGCTCACAATCGTGACCGATGAAAGGAGTAATTACAAGAGGCCAGGACAAGAATCCGGTTGTATACATAAGCCGTGTTTTTTTAATGAACTATATAGGTCTTCGATCCAGTTCATTAAAAAAACGACAAGGGAAATTTCACTAAGCGCCATCTTCAGTGCTTTAAATATATTAAAATTAATCCGAAGTTGCGTGTCAGTAAACAACTGTTACACGAATTCCCCTCTAGAAAATAATAAATAAGTTTCTAAAAAATAAATTATTTGTTTCCTCCTGCCTTCAAATTTGCTCTCGTCACTTCTAAGTTGTTTTTATTTTAAATGACGTTTTTCCGACAGCCGGTAAGTATGCTACATTCCGAAAAGAAAGGGAAATTTTGAAATGTCCCAAGACCTGGATAAAAACCTCGATAAAACCTGGGCTGGCTTCATGTAAGGTGATCGGTGATTATCACCAATCACTTATACTAATTTCAGTTCATGGATGGCGACTGTCACCTGCCAGAATCACCAAATTGGTGGTGACAAGAAATTGTTGTCACTTTTATTGTCACTGAAGTATGTTTTAATGTTTGAGTTGGAAGTTATGAAACTAATAAATATTGTTGAATATATTAGGGCAATTCCAAATCATGGTACAATTTATAGAGCAAAACTCCGATATAGCGAAGGTTTTTTTAACAAAAGATAAAGGGAAAGGAAAATTAAATAATTTGTGGCAAGAGCTGAGAAACAATTTTTATTAGTTTTACATACAAGTATTACATTCACCGAGTTTACCAATGCTAAGATTCTCCTGCCAAAATTGTCTTATTAGGGAAATTATCGCAATTGATGTTATAGTATATGTATGTAAAACTAAAAATCTCAAGTTTCGATATCTCAAAAACTAAGCGAGATTTCGAAAAATTTTATTTAGTATTTTCGGCACCCCAACTCAAAAAAAACATCAACGCAGCCCCTCGGATATCGTAATTGTGCCAAGAAAATGCACACTTTTCCCACTTTTTAGTCTGAAGTTAGCTTCAGTTGATTTTCGGTGATTAATTTTAAGTGATAACTTTACATGAATAATCACTTTGTAGTGATCACTCCTGGCAATCACCGAAATGATAATCACCTATCACTTTACATGAAGCCAGCCCTGGGTTTTCAGATTTGTATGGGGAAGAACTATATAGTTCATTAAAAAAACACGGCTATAGTTGTATAAGAAAAAAATATGTTTTAATTTGTACTATTATTTCAGAAAATAACTAACTGGTACGATTCTATCAAAAAAAATACAAAGAAAATCTACTCAGACAAATTCCTCTCAATTGTTTTTTGTCTTTCTAATCGGTCTCAATCTTTGCAAAAATTTGTATAATCATAAAAAATTGGGGATCTTTTTATTGATTTTAAACAGCATTCACGCTTACTTCAAGTCGAACATCCTGTATTTTTACATGGCAACGATAAATCTCTTTATAATCGTATCTGTGGCGTACAAGTAAAAATTTCGACATTTCAAAAGCGATTCTTGAAACTTTTCGATCAATGAAGTAAGAATTTTTTAGCATAATGTAATAAAATGTTTTCTTTATTCGCAATATTTTTGTTGTAATATGCAAAATTTTCAAACACGTGCGGATCAAAAACTATTAAATTATATTAATACAAAATGAAAAATGTTTGGACACAGCAAAAAGTTTGGAATTATGACGTCAAAAACGAGAGTTGAAGTCACGAGTGAAAACAAGTTCAGAATGTAGTAAGAAAAATTTGCAGATTGACTGGTTTTGTAGTATATATAAGGTTTTGTATAAATTAAATTAATATTCTAAAAAAACACTATTAAATAAGAGAAAATATAGTGATAAATGTGTTAAGAATTTCAATTTATGCCGTAGGAATAAAAACTGCCTTTATGAATTTGGTTGGGGTGTGGTCCAAATTTAAAGTTTATTAAACTAGAGCTAAAAAATAAATTATCACTTTAGATTATTCCTAGTATTTAGGATCAAGAATCTACCAGTAGCTCAAGGTCAGTAGTTTAAGTTTTTTTCCCAAAAAAGATACTTTACCATGTTTGTGCTGACAAAACCACCAACCAGCGACTAATCGACATTCCAGGTGAAATCAAACCTTCGCTCCCAGGCCCGGCTTAACCGATGAAGCAGAAGATGCAAAGCATCGGGGCACCACACGAACAAAGGGCGCTAAAATACATAATTGAAATGAAAATCAGGGCTGGCTTCATGTAAAGTGATAGGTGATTATCATTTCGGTGATTGCCAGGAGTGATCACTACAAAGTGATTATTCATGTAAAGTTATCACTTAAAATTAATCACCGAAAATCAACTGAAGCTAACTTCAGACTAAAAAGTGGGAAAAGTGTGCATTTTCTTGGCACAATTACGATATCCGAGGGACTGCGTTGATGTTTTTTTTGAGTTGGGGTGCCGAAAATACTAAATAAAATTTTTCGAAATCTTGAAATTTGAAATTTTTAGTTTTACATAGATATACTATAACATCAATTGCGATAATTTCCCTAATAAGACAATTTTGCCAGGAGAATCTTAGCATTGGTAAACTCGGTGAATGTAATACTTGTATTTAAAACTAATAAAAATTGTTTCTCAGCTCTTGCCACAAATTATTTCATTTTCCTTTCCCTTTATCTTTTGTTAAAAAAACCTTCGCTATATCGGAGTTTTGCTCCATAAATTGTACCATGATTTGGAATTTCCCTAATATATTCAACAATATTTATTAGTTTCATAACTTCCAACTCAAACATTAAAAAATACTTCAGTGACAATAAAACTGACAACAATTTCTTGTCACCACCAATTTGGTGATTCTGGCAGGTGACAGTCGCCATCCATGAACTGAAATTAGTATAAGTCATTGGTGATAATCACCGATCACCTTAAGCCCTAGACAGACATGTGATTTCGATATCACAATAACTATAATATTATGATATTTGTATTAGTCTGTCACCCTTATATCATAATATCGAAACACAACAACATAATATTAACGTAATATTGAAACACAGCCAACTTTCCTAATATAAACGTGATATGTGTACCTTCTAATGAGAGCAGCGCTATTTCTGGCTAGCGGAAATATCATAAATCTATAAAATTTTCGCTTTCTCAGCAGGTATAGCAGAGTAATTAACAATTTACGTCTTTTAAACGTTCATGCTTAATTTAATAAATTTTTTTTATTAAATAAAACCGAAATCACTTTCAAAAAAGTAACTTCGAATGTATTTGCAAAAACTTTCAGTTTCAAATTAAAAATTAAAATTATTGCTGTCAAACATAGCACTGTCAAAGATATCATAATATTATGTCTGTCACTACCTAGTATATTTCAATATCATGATTTTGTTATTATGATATCGAAATCACATGTCTGTCTAGGCAGGCCCGGCTCAAGGATATTTGGCGCCCTGGGCAAACAAGTGTTTGGCGCCCCCCCTAAAGACATGGTACCATTGGTATATTCAATAATGGTAAAATATTTACTACAACGTAATAATAAACTGTTTTTTTATTGGTCACATCACAAATACTAAGATTACATAAGAAACCGTTATTATACGAAAAGTCAAAAAAAATTTGAGAAAAAATTATTAAACAATCTCAAGTTAAAAGTGTTAAATTTAAAGTTAAATAAATGAATTTTGATTGCATATAACTTGTAAACTATTGAATATAGCGAAAGTTGACCAGATCATCCCCGCCCTGGTACAATAATGAGTTGAGACACACCAAAAACCAGAAGAATAAACTCTGGAAAACCTACCTGAAGAGAAAAGACACTGCGAGCTTCTATGCTTTTCTCAATTGCTATGACCAATTCCATGCTCTGTCCGAGGCTCTCTATAAGGAGTACCTTAGCAACATGGAAGGTAAACTGTATGGGGATCCCAGAGCATTCTTTCAATTTATCAACTCTAAGAAAAAAGTTGATAATTATCCTAACACCATGCAATACGAGAACTCTGTTAGTTCTAATTCATCCGAGATTTGCGACAAGTTCGCATCGTTCTTCCTCAAATCTTTCTCGTCTCCTGTCTTCCAACCTCATGAAGACAATTTTCGACATATCAACGCAATACAAACGGCTCAAAATTTATCTCTGTCTATAACCAGGGAAGATATCTCGAAACATATAAATGATCTTCCACAAGATTTTTCGTCCGGCCCTGATGGTGTCCCTCCTGCTGTTCTAAAATCCTGTGCAGGGGCCCTACTGTCTCCTATCCTATGTTTATTTCAGAAATCCCTCAATACAGGGCGCTTCCCAACCTTATGGAAGAACTCTTTTATAATCCCTGTTCATAAAAAGGGTTGTAAGAACGAAATATCTAATTATAGACCGATTGCGAAGTTATCATGTATACCAAAACTTTTCGAATCCATTATTTATTCTGCTATTGCCCCTATCTGCAAGAGACTTATCTCAACTAACCAACATGGCTTTCTTGCAGCTCGTTCCACTACTACTAATTTACTAGAGTTCTCTTCTCACACTGTTCGAGGCTTTGTCACTGGCTGTCAAACTGACTGTGTTTATACAGACTTCAGTAAAGCTTTCGACATGCTCTCTCACTCTATTATAGTTCTAAAACTAAAAAAATTAGGCTTTCCGCATGCCCTGGTTATGTGGTTCCAGTCGTACTTAGCCGACAGAACCTACCAGGTTCTATTCCGCGGAGCCAAATCTAAAAACATCGAGGCGTCCTCTGGTGTCCCGCAAGGAAGTCATCTTGGTCCTCTTCTTTTTATTTTATCAATCGATGACATTGGGTGCCTTCCATTTAGACACAGAGAGACACAGTGTTACACTGTGTCCGACACAGAAGTGTTCCATCAACGACACAGCTAGACACAGCCGGGCACAACTAAGACAATGCTACCAACCCTCGCCAATTGAAATGTGATCGTTAATTTATAATTACAACAATATTGTTTCATTTTTAAGATTCCCAGCATTTATAAGATGTCGGGTAATTAATTTAAAGAAATTATCAACATAAAATTTACGATTTACTTGCCAAACAAAAATAAAAACGAGGAAAGTGCGCCGTGGCGGATTTTTCAGGAACTTATGTGTTCCATTTGGGCTTACACAGAACGACACGCTGTGTCGGACACAATTGTCTTTCTGTGTCTAAATGGAAGGCACCCATTGTTACCCTGCTGAGGCACTGTAAAATCCTTATTTATGCCGATGACATCAAACTGTACCGCCACATAAGGAGTATCGAGGATTGCAAACTTCTGCAAGCAGACCTAAACACCTTCTATTCTTGGTGTTCCAACAACAACCTGGTCCTTAACATTAGTAAATGTGAGGTCATGACTTTTTGTAGAAAACGTGGCGTTATAACTTACGACTATACTTTTCTCGATAACAAGATCTCCCGCACTAACTCTGTTATCGATCTTGGGGTTAGGTTAGAAAGTAAGTTGGATTTCTCCACCCACATCAATTATATCTCTTCCAAGGGCAATTCAGTCCTGGGATTTATAAAAAGATGGTCCAAGGAATTCAACAACCCCCTTATCACAAAGCACTTGTACATATCTTTAGTTAGGCCTTTACTTGAATACGCCTCCCAGGTATGGTCTCCTTACTACTCCTCCCATGTCGATAAAATCGAATCGGTTCAAAGGAAGTTCGTCCGTTTTGCACTCAGTCACCTCCCGTGGGATGACCCACTTATTCTTCCGCCTTATGTGAACAGACTTAAATTGCTCAACTTGAGCTCTCTCCATAAGCGTCGCGAGGTCGCTGACGTTATATTCGTTCATCGTTTGTTGAATGACAAAGTTGACTCAGGCTTCCTACGAACCCGTACGTCATTTAGAGTGAACAACTACAACCTGAGAGGTCCACCTCTCTTGTACATTAATTCCTCTAACACCAATTATGGGATGTACGAACCAGTTAACCGCATGCTTATAAATGTTAACAAAAATGCGAGTGTTTTTAGCATGCAAACTAGCGAAGATGTCCTTAAAAGGACTCTTTTTAATGTGGCGTGACTCCTTGTGTGTCCCACGTTTTCATTGTCTTTGCACGCTTCTCTGTTTGATGTTTTGTGCTCTTAATTGTTGCATTGGTTTTTGTTTTGTGTTTGCATGGCTTAGCCGAGCCACTGTGCAGTGGTAAATGTGACCGCGCTTGTGTGCAGGGACCGGACCGGCTCGGTACAGGAGTGCCGGGGAGGGTTGAGAAGGAACCCGCATTTTCGGTTGCATGCTCGTTTTGCGTTGTTCTTTTCTTCTTATACCTTTTTTGGTGCTTTCGGCCGGATTCGGCCCCTGCACATAAGCGTGGCCCGTTTCTCAGCCCAGCTGAGAAGTGTACTTCTGAGCTAGAAGATTAACTCGATTATTATGAAATCATTATAAGGATTTTTTTGTAGAGCATACGATTCGATACAAAACTGTTATGAAGACATATTCGTGAAACGTTTTTTAGAAGAGCTATGTAAACAACTAACATCACGCGGAGTTTTCTCTATGTGATTCTTATGAAAAATCTAAAAGCTCGACGAGGCATCCTTAAATCCCATTTGCCAGGGTTCTCATTGCAAGAAAATTTGTTGTTACTCCCATTTTAACAATTTTTCGTGTATCACTTAAAAAAATATTGCTTTTTTTGGCCCACCCTAGTTTCTGGTTCTGTTTGTTCCACCTGTCTTAAAAGCGAACTGGACTAGAAGCGAAGTGTAAACGTGGAAAAAGCGGGATTAGAAAGGTTACACAGATATAAGACGGTTTCAGGGACCCCAATAGGAAAAACCTGGGTATCCAAAATTTGTCAACAAAAAAAAAGAATAACTACAAATGCCAGGTAAACAATTGAATTCGAATTTCATTCCTGAATGACTACTTGCTTTTACTTAGGAATAAATTAAAAATTTAAACTCGTCAGTGCCGCCCCTTTCGACAGCGCCCTGGGCAGCTGCCCAGCTTGCCCGTGCCTTAAGCCGGGCCTGTGTCTAGGGCTTAGGTCATTTGAAAAAGAAAGAAAGAAAGAACACAAGACAAGAGTGAAACTTCGCGTACAATTATAAAGAACATATAGACATATGAAAACTTGACGTCAATATAATATTAACGAAATAAATAATCTTCAATACACAATCTTAATTTTTTAAATAACCTCATTTTTACCTTACCGATACCTGTGCCATCTATGAACAAATTTAAATAAATTGTAAATATTTTCCTGCTGGTTTGGTAGAATTTACACTTAATTCCTATCATGGCTGTCGCTGTCAGCTACTGCTGGAAAATTGCTTTTTTGGCGGCGATCTTCGCGAAGTTCATCAGCTTAAGTTATTAAACTCCAATATGTTAAACGAAATAAAGTGGAAATTAAATTGTTAGTATACTTGTGCATTTATTCAATTATGAAACTAGTGTTACAAAACTTGCACTTTAAAGTGACAGCTGTAAATGAGTAAGAAGGCAACTTCCGTTTCATACAACTGTCCTTGTTTTCGTTCCCAATTCTGAATACACTCGTATAGAAAAGAATAGTCCTCTCGCTCAACCATAAGCCCCCCTTGTCACTGAACTCAAATTTTGTTCAATTTCGTGTTAAGAGTTCAGTGCATTCACTGGCAGAAATAAAATCAGATAGTGCCAAACTTGAATAAATAAAATTTGACATTAAAAAACTGCACACTTTTCCATTTTTTTAAATATTTTTACTCTTGACCTTCAATAAACCACAAAATACGATAACTTTTTTTATCTTTGCAGTAAAATAAGAGCAGTAAATAAAATTCAGGAATGATTTTAAGCGAAATTTAAAATAAAACCGCCACAACGGTTGTACGATATTAAAGTTGCCATACCTGATTTCATTTTTCCCTTTGAACTAATGTCAGAATATTTACAAAAAATAGATGGATATAGTGATTTTTTTATTTATGCCTGGTTTCACCATAAGACCCGGAATCACTGACATTTACATGAAACAGAGGTAGAGAACTCGCATGGTTTAACAGAAATATTTGTAATTAATGAAAAAAGACATTTTAAAAGGGAAACAACATCAAAATTGCATTTGTTGTATTATTGACAGTGAAATTCGAGACTTTTCGAGACGAGACGAGACTTTTCGAGACGAGACGAGACAAGATCGAGACGAGAACTGCAAATACCCATTTTTTCGAGACCGAGACGAGACTGGGCAAAATATCGTCTCGTCTCGTCTCGTGTGCAGCACTAATCGTTACTAACTACAATAAAGGAATACCACTTCTTCTTATAGTATGTATTTGGTTATCATCATCATCGTCCATTTTAGTTTACTCTGGAAAACTTTGGCCTTTGGACGTGGTATCTACTACATCATTGACAAAATCCCACAAAACTTATACTTTTCAGCCATCCAGCCAAAGGACATATTTTACATTTTAGTGCCCATAGAAAACTGCTTGTAAGCCGCAAAGAAATTTCTTTTTGTCAACTTAAGAAGAAGAGAAATACTTTCCAAAAAAGGGTCAAATTAATTGCACTTGGAGCCCTCGTTTTGTTCAAGTGGATTCATCTCCTTACAATTCCTTCTCTACCGAGATTCCTTGTCTGGATTGCCTTGAAACTGTGCAAAAGTGAATAACCTCCCCCAAAGGAATTGAACTTTTAGCTTAAAACAATCGGAAAATGTCCCTGCGTCCTGTTCCATTCGAAGGAAATAAAACAATTCCCCTTCAGTAGAGCCGAAATAGTTCTTGAATTGCGCGTAATTTATCACTAGGACTTAAGAGGATCCTTAGAATAGGTCATGGCGATTTCTTTCCTTAGCCATTCCTTACATCTTTTCTCATAATTTTCCTTGTCCTTTTGACGTTGGTCAATTTTTCTTCCCTATTTTTCTTTCATCGTTGGTCGTTGTCTTCTTCTTTTTGGCAGTAAAATAGGGGATTGGGGCAGGGAGGCCCAACAACAATGGTGTCTGAGTAGAAGAATACGAAGTTGTGTCCTGCAAGTGCAATAAATTTGATCCTTGGGCTAGTCGCCCCCTAATGAATTGGACAGACTTTCATTTCAATGCAAGGATATTGATTTCTTTATATTCAACGGGCGTTGGCTTCAAGACAATGTTGTGCATGAGGGCTGCACCCCCACCCAACACTATAGTCTTTAGTTTATTGCTTTGGTGTGGATGTATATATGTACAGAGAGAGAGAGAGTCCTTGCTATGTTGGGGATTTTAATTATCATCCTTTTATAACGGTGAAAGTTGGGGATAGTTGATAAGATTTATTAAATCTGAAGATCGTTATCTTTGTAATTATATCCGCTGGGGATAAAACGTAGTGGGGGGATTATAAAATCGAGGGAGTTTCAATTAAGACACTCAATGGGGATTACATGCCCTTTAATGTCCTTATAACTTTTAGTTTCATCATAAAACGATACAGTTACAAAAACTCAAATATGTTTGAAACTGAAAAATACAAAATTATACAAGGAAGGAAGCGTAACATGGGTCCCTCTCCAGGGAGTCCTTTTCCTAAGAAAATTTTCTCACGTTTGTCAAAGTAATCTTCAGCATCTTCCCACCAGTTGCAGGATTGCATTTTCATAACGCTCTCTTTCGACGCTCCTTCGACTATACACAGGGACATGGACAACATCTGAGACTTAATTTCCGACTGCGGAGTCTCCATCTACCCAACATTTACAAACTCATCTAAGGAATTGACTTTAAATTAATCCCAAAGGATTTTCTTGACAAGGATAAAGGACAAAAAAAATACGAAGTTAGGAAAAACGGAACTAAGAAGCGCATCATGATTATAATGAGTTTTTGGGTAAGGGAAGTGCGTGGGATGATGGAAAATATTTCGTCCTTCTTCACCCTTAGATTTTGTTCGATGGGAAACAATCACCAAATTTAATCATGTTTTTGGAATGGGGGGCATAAAATGGAGTGACATTGTCTGGAGGGGATATTTATGAGGAATTGAATAGTTGATTACTAATTATTGATAGAATTTTCATTAAAGGAAGTGCGATATTGAGTGGAAAATTTTGTTTTGTGATTTATCAAGTTATGTTACAATTAAAGGTCGAAAACTGAGCCCAACTCGATAAGCTATGTACTTAGGTCATAATTCGGGCCTTGGAGGTTCAAAATCTAGGCAGAGAAAGCCAGGTGAGTTTTCTATACCAGTAGGAACCAAGCCTTCCGAAAGAGATAGGGCTTGAAGCTATAAATGGTGTCGTTCTACCTACATAACAATGGTCAAACCAGTACAAACAGGATGGCCTGCTATTGCAAAATTATATAACAAATCTGGCCTCAGGCGTGTCCAAAGGATGACATATGTCGGAGTAACGAAGGCTTTGTTTAAAAATCCCAACGAAGCAATAAAGGTAATTTACGATCTGCTTCGATTCGATCTGCACATCATGTAGCAGACAGCGCGCAAGGCCCTTATATAGGTAGTCGGGTGCTAGCTAGAGAACACGTATGGACACTGCAATATACTTCGCTCTCTACTACTATGGAAATATGACTGCATGACATCCAATACCGGCTTTACCATAAGGGCACTCGGGGCTCGTGCCCAGGGCCCCCATCCTCAGGGGGACCCGAAAGGCCGATATATTCGTTTACTATACACAATTTTATTCTATTTTGGGTAGATATAGTCCGAAAAAAAGCTTTTGAGAGTAATGAGGGCGTTGTTAACGACTTTTTGGCACCACTGAGCAGTGATAAGCCAATGCCATTGCCAAGTTTGACAGAGAACGTAGCATTGGAATGTAGGAAATATGTAATTCCACATTTCCCCACCGTCTAAACTTTTTGTCGGGTTGAACTAAGAATTACATTCAACATTTCTAAATTAAAATCAGTCACCACATGACTTTTTTTATTTTTTTTCTAAACGGTGAACATTATAATAAAAAAACTCCTTTCTAAAGGTGCCTTTACATTATATGATTTGTCATATGACTTGACTGTCAAAATTACGAGTTGATAGTCCATCTGACTTCGTATCAGTGGCGTGGCGTCTTTGGAAGCAAGGGATGCATTGCATCCCTTACAATTTCTTAGGAAATAAAAATAAAAATTCAAATTTTATCAATAAATTATTCTTTTCTTTTACAAAACTTTTCTTTTTTATTTTATCATTCTGAGATTAACTTTATATTATTACAGCTTTTTCTAGCCTCCACTGTTAGATATAAATTCATTGCCTCCAAATGGGCATATTCACACGCTGCCATATTTGTGGTGAGTAAAACCGGTTTTATTCAACTCCTAGCAACTCAGACGGGGCGTAAATGAGTGTAGTAAATTTGAATGCTATACAGGAACCTTTAAATGTATTGCAGATGAAATTAACTTGTTAGAGAAAAACAGAGCTAAAGAATGCAAGAGATAGAAGTAACTTTTTATATGTGTGCTAGTTTTCACGCGTTTGGTTTTGCGTGAAAAATGTTTCGTTAAGTTCTTCCGCTCCCTTCCCTCTCTCATCTAAAAAACCGGTTTTAGGCGCCATGAATGTGCACTGTGTGAATAGGCCCAATGGACCAACGCACACCAGATCATAGTTATGGCACATAAAACCGGTTTTACTACACTCCTCGGAACGCAGACGGGGTAATAGCATCTTGTGTAGTAACCTTGAATCTTTACAGGAAATTTTAAATGTATTTGTGCATATGAAAATTAGTTGTCATAGCTTTCATTTCGTTGACAAATAGAAAAACGCCACAAAAAGTTCTTAATATCACTCTTTTCAATATGTTCACGAAAAAAACAAAATTTTCAGACCACTTGAACAGGTTGATGAACAAAAAGCGAATAATTAAAGAATTTCAGAGGGAAAATGCTGAGCTCAGAAAGAAGAAGATTTGACATAAGAAGAAGTATAATATGCATGTGTTAGTTTTCACGCTTTTGATTTTGCGTGAAAACTGTTTCGTTAAGTTCTTTCCTTCCCTTCCCTCTCTCTTCTATAAAACCGGTTTTATGTGCCATAACTATGCGCAGTGTGCGTTGGCCCAATGATCAATTAAATGGAAGCATAAAATATGTCCATGAGCGAAAGTTCTCTCCTCCTTCTCTCTGAATTCGTATACGAAAACGCAAAGAAACATGCCAGCGGACTTCGAGAAGCAAAATTTGAATTGCTTCCCTTGACTGTCCGTTGGAACGCACTTCGGTGGGAGCTTATCGATGAAGAGGGAAGTGGAGATTGGGAGACACAACGAACTTTTGGTCCTGTGGCCAGAGCCAAGGGAAGCAATTCAGATTTTGCATCCATACGAAGTTTTGAACATATTTTTTGTTGGGTGAGAGCGGAGAGAAGTTTTCTAATAAGATTGGAGGGAATTCAATTCTATGAGCAATCTAATTGGAAATGGTTTTGTACAATGTGGTTTGAAATTAATGACTTAATTGTAGAAAATAGTAAAAAGCAGTATTTTTAGAGTAATTAATTAAGTAATTAAAATAAATACAAAATTGTTTTGCCTGCAATTTAGTTGGTGCGATTTGTTTTGTGAGTTAAAAATAGTGCAAGTAGTTTTAAAAAGTAAGTTTGGAAATAAAATTGGATAAATTGAAAAATATTTATATATTATTTATGTCAGTTTTTTTGCTTTATTAAATATAATGGGATGGTAAGCATTTTTGCATAATGGACGATTTTTTGCAGCAATCCTTTGGCCAAACCAATATTACATATTTTAAGTGAAAATAAAACATGCACTAGGCACTTTTCTATTAAATTATAAAATAGCGCGAATTGACTTACCTGTTGTCAAAATAAGCATAAAATTTTTTGTTGGCCTTGCATTTTATTTTCAAATGAAAAGAACCTTTGGCGGTCTTCGGGATTTAATGATTTAAATAATTTTCATAAGCCGTTGATAGGCATGGTCAAAAATCGTCCGAGAATTTAAAATTGGTTTAGCTCTTTCTAAATTCGGTACAAGCCAAAGGATTGAAAATCTAGTAGACACTCATTATAAATCCTCAATTATGAGAACAATGAGTTAGTTAAAAAGATTCGAAAAATTATTAAAATTTGTACAGATGTTTGCCACTTGGCATGTCAGGAGCAAGCCTTTCGCGGACACCGCGAAGGTCAAGATTCTATTAATCGGGAAAATTATGATGAAATAATTTCACTTTTGGCAAAACATAATCCAGAACTTAAAAATCAGCCTCAGTATTTTCTGGATTATCAAACAATATTCAAAATGATTTAATAATGGCTATTTCATACTAAAAATTAAAATGACTTCTGAAATCCAAAATTCTGAGTTTGTCGCAATTATTTGTGATGAAACCACGGATATTTCCTGTCGATCTATGTTGTCAACCAGTCTGAGATACGTTTCTTCCTCTGGTGACACGAAAGAAACATTCATTAGTTTTAAAAATATTTCCGATGATGGAAGAGCAGCTCGTTTGCATGAACATGTAGTTCATGTTATGCAGAATTTCGTATGTGGTTCCAAGTTACAATTGCTATGACGGAGCTTCAGTTAAGGCAAGTGAAGTTAAAGTTAAAGAAACTTCCAAATGCTCTTTTTGTACACTGCTTTGCCCTTCGTTTAAATATTGTTTTATCGAAATCATGTGACAAGATTCGTGAGTGACGAAACTTCTTTCAGACAATCACAGGTTTCTCAAAGTTCTTTAGTCACTCAACTCAACGAACCGCTATTCTCGACTTGTTTTTAAAACAAAAATTTCCAAAAGTAGCTCACACTTGCTGCAATTTCAATGGAAGACTTATTTTATCTATTCATAATATAGATAATCTTAATACTCCTTTTGAATATATAACGTGCATCCGCGGAACGGAGTTTTTCCACACAAATTTTACCAGATTGCATCCCCTACAATTCAAAGCACGCCACGCCACTGGATCGTATTGTGTTCACACTTAATTTTGACAAGTAAAAACAGAAATATTCAAGGCAAATTTTGATAGATAATCGTATGACATGTCAAAAACAAATGTCATTTGATATTTTATGTTATGTTTTGACTTCATTGACAGTAAAGTCATATGACAAATAGTGATGAGCAAAAATGGTCTTGTTCTTGCAGTCTTGTCTTGTTCTTGCACATTTAGCAAGACCAAGAACAAGACTTAGCTATGCTCGCAAGACCAAGAACAAGACTGACTGAGCAAGAACAAGACAAGAACAAGACTATATTAGTCTTGTCTTGTTCTTGCGTTTGCTCATCACTAATGAAATCATATAATGTAAAGGTATCTTAAGCTTACCTCATTTTTTACAGTTGAAGAAAAAAATAGGCTCACAAATTCTTCATCCTCATCACCTCAAGATCAAAATACTTCTGAATATCAACAGGTAAAAGTCCTACTTGGTACGAAAAAGACAAACACACATCAGATGCTGAACCCTCCACTTTAAGCTACTGTAAGTTAATAGCCGCAAGCTTGGAGAATGTATATTCTGATCCTGGTACGTTCTGTGATCAAATTTTAACGGAAGAAGTACACGATATTTGGATTCGAAAGGAGCAGAGTTTTTCCAAAATAAAAATTGTGACTTCTCCGAAACTTCTACAAGTTCTCCAGATTCAAGCGGTAAAACTAGAAAACTAAAAATATTTTTACCCGTAAATCGACGAATGGCGAGACTTTAGAAAGAAAATGGCTCCTTTATTCACCGTCGAAGAAATCTGCCGTCTATTTAATAATACTACTGGTACTGGGCATAATTTGAGTTCTCCGAATGGATATAAAGATTGGAAGTATATAAGTAACTTATTAATGGAGCATGAAAACAGTTTACAGAACAGGCAATATTTATGATGAATTATGTCGCAAGAAGCAAAAGTACTGGACGAGATGATAGTGACTTGCTGTCCCAATATAATACAGATGTCTATTATTGGAAAAATGTATTTAGAAGAATTGTTGCAGTAGTCAAATTTCAGCTTCAAGAGGTCTTACTTTTTGTGGTGATATTGAGATATTGAGGTCTCAAAATAATGAAAATTATTTATTTATTTATTTGCCAAACAAGGCACTCTTAGATCTAAGTACACTTTTTACATTTTAGCTTAATTATTTCATAATGCTAAGTCAGGTACAAGTTTAATTGGTCAGGCTATATGTATGTAAATCTACTATACTAATTTTAGTAAGGAACTTAAACAGATAAGACGGAAGTTTGGGATTTCAACAGTGGTATTAATTTTCTTTTGTAGGACAATTTGTTAGTGGGATGGGTGAGGTATAGATTATGTTCATTGAAGACCATGCAACATCTATTAATGGGCTCGTTCCTTGCGTAGTCGGTGCGATGAGAATATTCCTTAAGCACTTTCGTGTGCCTAGTACGCCGAGCTACATTGAGTATTATCCTGTCCGATAAGAACTTCACCTTGAGATCGCCGTTTAGAATATCCAAGGTCAGGCAAGAGATGAGCATTTTTCTCCTGCATGACAGAGGTAGAAGATCCAAAATTTTGAGCCTGTCCGTATAGTGTGGAAGGTTGTGATAGTCAGCGGGGTCATATAGATTTCTTAGTGCAAACAGGAGAAATTGTTTTTGAATGGACTCAATCCTGCTGCTACTGACGTGAAATATGGGATCCCAGACAGGGCATGCGTATTCTAGGATTGGGCGGACTAGTGAACAGAAGAGTGTTTTTGTGACACAGATGTTATCAAACTCCTTAGCCCTTCTTTTTATAAAACCAAGGAGTTTATTAGCTTTGGCAGTAATATCTACTATCGTAGTGTAGGTTAAAGTTTAGCTTATTGTCTAAAACAACTCCTAGGTCTACGATCTGATCAACACGGTTTAATAACTTGTGGTCAATATAGTATTGCTGCAGTTGCACGCTTTTTTTCCGGGTGAAGGTTATTGCGTGGCATTTGCTAGTATTAAGTTGCAACTTATTAGTGTTGCACCAGTCTTGTAACGCATTAAGTTTCGACTGAAGGAATGATACGTCGGAGTCGGACCTTATGATGCTATATATTTTCAGGTCGTCTGCATAAAAGAGATGAGGTATGTTGTTTAATTTGTGGGACAAATCGGAAATAAAGATGTTGAACAAGAGCGGACCAAGATGACTTCCCTGGGGGACACCGGAAGTAACTTCGATTTCTTTGGATAAAAATCCTTGAAATCTTACAACCTGAGTTCTACCGCTAAGATATGATTTTATCCATTCCAGGGCTTGGCCGGTAATACCAAATTTGAATAATTTAGTAGTCAAAACATGGTGGTCCACGCGATCAAAGGCCTTGCTAAAGTCCGTGTAGATAGCGTCAATTTGATGGCCGTTCTCCATGCCACATAAAAGATCAGATATAAGAATCATTAGATTTGAGGTGGTTGAGCGCCCATTTCTGAAACCGTGTTGTTGCTCGTTAATGTGAGGATCTATAAGAGGCGCAATCCTGTCATGGACAAGTTTTTCGAAGAGTTTAGGAATTACTGATAGGATCGCGATGCCCCTATAATTATCCACTAAATGCTTGTCGCATGATTTATGAATTGGTGTTAGGTAGGATTTCTTCCAGAGTTCAGGAAAACTTCCCAAAGATAGCGATTTGTTAAAAATAAGACGAAGAGGAAATATTAATTCATTTGAACAGCGCTGCAGGAAGCTTGCAGGCAGATTGTCGGGGCCGTAACCTTTAGTGATATCGAGATTGTTTAAACCTGCTCTTATTTCGTCACTTGACAGAGATAAGTTATTAATGATTGTTGACGATTCATTACAAGTAAGGTCGGTGTACATTGTGTTAGATTTGGGAGCGAAGACTTCACTAAATCTCACAGCAAACATGTTACATATATCTTGGGGGCACGAGGAGGAAGCTCTCCCATTCGTCATTGTTGCCGGATACCCTGAGGTCTTTCGCTTTGTGTTAACGAAGTCGAAGAATTTTTTAGGGTCTTTTAAGATATTTTCGCCGACTTTATTTATGTACGTGCAGTAGGCCTCACGTGACCTAAAAGTGAATTCCGATGCTAATCTGGAGTATTCAGATCTTAATTCATCGTTAACATCCGTTTGTCTTTTAATCGTGCGGTACAATTTGTTTCTTTGATTTCGCAGAGATCTAGTATTTTTGTCCAACCATGGCTCCGACAATTTATCCCTTTTTTTAATCTTGGGTACGTGCTTATCTGGGATGCTTAGAACTGATTAGTGAATTTGATCCTTTTCTTGCTGAGCGGAAATCGTGGAAAAGGAAGAGCATCATATTTATCTGCAAATATTTACAATGAATTTATTAATGTAATGGGACAGCAAGTTTTAGAATCAATTGTTAATGAACTAAAAGTAGCAAAATACTATTCTATTAGCATAGAATCTACGACAGATCTATACCACGTTTAAATAATGCACAATATATAGCAGATACCATTTTAATCTGTTTTGAAAGTCTTGATATTCCTAAAAAATATTATCGCGGACAGAGCTACGATAATGCATCAAGTATGGCTGGAAAGTATTCTGGTGTTCAGCCAAGAATAATAGAAAAATAAGAACTTGCAATTTTTGTCCCATGTGGCCATTCGATAAAATTAGTTGTTGTTTAGGCATATTGCGCATATTTTCAGTTTATCCAAAAACTTTTAAATTTTTTCTCAGCTTCGAACAAACGATGGAAAATTATGACAGATCAATTGGGTTCAAAAAGGGCCCTGAAATCTCTCACGGAAACAAGATGGTCTGCACGCGCTATTGCTATTAAATGCATTGCAAAATGGTTATTGCATCAATTGAAAGTGGCATCAATCAACCAGGAGAAACAAGAAACGAAGCCCAAAGCCTACCGGAAAAAAATGGAAAAACTGGAGACTATTTTTTTAATATCTGTGACACACAGCTGGTATAGATACTATAGTAATCCAGTAAACCATGTGTGTGTCAGCATATACCAGCAATATACCAACTGAGCAGCCAAGTATAAAGCTAGTATCAATACTACGGTTTCTTCCATAGTATCCTTATACACAAACCTGGTATAGGGACCTTTTAACTGATAACAACGCCATTGTATAGAAGCGGAAAATAAAAACACCATACTTTTCCATTTTTTAAAATAGATTTTAGAGTAAATAAAAATTTATCTGTGTTTTTGTTGAAAAATAAAACAAACATTTTTAATCGAAAAGTTTTTCCTTCGATTTCAAGCTAATTCATATAAGCTAATTCAAATATATTAAAGTAAAATTTTTTTAAAAGAGCACAAACTAATTCGTTTTCCATTTTTCAAAGCTTTAAAAATAACAGTAGGCTGAGAGCTGTCTAATGTATACCACAAATGTGTATGTTTCAGGGGTTAGTATACTATGTAGTATTTGGTATCGTTACCATAGTATCGATACCACATGTGTGACCATAGTACATATAACGTAGATATGGAATGATTTTTAGGGAATTATGAATAAAACAAGCTTAAGTTCTCAGAATAGCACCAGGGCCCGCTCTGGGGGGGGGCAACCCGGACCTTTGCTCGGGGCGCCAAAATTTGGGGCGGCATTTTGACTGTAAGTGTGATAAAATATTCATGCAATAGAAAATTTCACATATCAATTTTTCCTTTCTCTAAAAATTTACATTTATAATTTGGAAAAAGAAACATTTGTATCATTTTTAAAGGGCGCTGTTAAAACTTGCGTTATTAATTTCATTGCTTCGATAAAACGCGGTTTATCATAAAATATTCTTGGATAAATTGAACTGAAAAAATGTCAAAATCGAGAATAAAAAAATCATTTTTAATGACTATTTTTGATTTGCTGAAATATTTCTTATTAGAAAATACGGTAATTGTTCAGTTCAGTTTAACGCCCACCCTTCGACGACCTTGAAATTTTAGTATGTTCTAGTATTCGTCATAATTTCTTAATGTTGAAACTTACAATAATTAACTCAATTTTTAATCGACGATTTCTTGAAAATTGATAAATTTAGGGCATGAAGGGGGGGGGGGGTCAAAAAAATTATCGTTTCTTCTAATTTGCCATTGGTTTTGGTTAACCCGTACAGGACCAAATATTCTTCTTGGGATTTTTCTTTCGAAGATTTTAAGCTGATAGTCTGCTTGTTTGGTCAATGTCGAAGCCTCAGACCCCTAGTATAGAAATGGGCGGATTAGGGTTTTATATAATCTCACTTTACATCTCACTTTACAATGTCTTGAGATATCTTGGTTCTTTAGAATCGAGACTAGTGCGGAATAAGTTTTATTTGCGGCTATAACACTACACAAGTTCCAGAGCAATGAGTCGTCAAAAACAAAACTTTGGTTTTTTTTCACTAAAATTTCAACTAAACCACCTTTTTCTCTTTAAAATACCTAGTTAACTAATATATTTTTTTGCAAAATTGGACAACTTGGACAATTTCCTATCAATAATGTTTGCACAATTTTTATGCTACGGCCTTTACTTTTGAAGTTATTAGCAAGTTTGATATTAAAATTGGCCTTATTTCGTGCTTATTTGGTGCTTTTTGCCCAAGTTTATGTGAAAAAGTATTAAAAAAGTACGAAATAGCTTCGTTGGCGCACAATTCGATTTCACCGATCGCAACTGCTTCTTTTGGGAGAAGTTGCCTCAACACATCACTCATTGTTATTCACAGGAAGGGGCCCAGGATGGATCCCTGCGGAATCGCGCATATTGCCCTGTACACCGTCGGCCCATGTTCCGATTCACAATTAAGTGACCTCCCTTCTGTCTTCTTTAGATATAATACCAAATAACAGTTGGGGGGGGGGTGTTTGTCTGACTACTCACGCAGGCCCAACACGATCCGCATTTTGCAGAGTAAGTTAGGTATTAGGTGACATCTTTCCTGTAGCAGAATTGGATGAATGCAGTACGGCATAAATCACCAAATCGCGTGATTAATATCTTCTTGTGCATGAAAGCGGCTTTTGCTACTACTCGGGCAACTCTTGTCGCCCCACAAAAAGGGACTATTAGCTGCACCAAAGAGTGGTGGTGATGAAATTGAAGAGCTGATTATTCCACAATAAAGTTTTTCTACTCAACACTCACATCAGAGCGGGGATATAGTTGTAAGCAGCAATAATTGCTTCCTTAAAGATCTCCGTTGATAGTTCCACATTCAACAAATAAACAACAAATAAAGTGTATTACAATCTTTCAACGTTGCCTAAACTTCAAAACAATACCTTGTTAATTATTTAACAACATAAACCCAAGAACTTAAGCCCTCAAATAAACAACCAACTCATTCACCAGTTTATCTTCACATTTCGAATAAATTCAATTTGTCTAAATCCTTTCCATCACACATGCATCAGCACACCGGGCTTAAGCCCGTCAGCATATTCCGTGAAAACGGTCAACACATAATGTGACATGTGACACTGAATGTCCTTTTCACGTTGTTCACCAATTAAGTTAATCTCCTGTTGTTGAATTCATACGAATGCTTAACCCCCTTAAAACCCACATGGCATTCTCTCTCTCGTCGAAGCAATTTTAGACCCAATCAAGGATTAAAAGTCACCGGGCACAATACACAACAAAGCGACAGACCTGTCGCTCTCGTTATCCTTTTTATTTGACAATACATGTCCACGTATCTCATTCAGGAAGTGACATTTGTTTTCTTTGTACCAAAAATCTGGACTAGTATAGTTGAGAGTCCTTTGTTTTGTGCTCAGCATGTCCACAATTTAAAATAGGCTAAAATGTGTTTTTCATGTGAAAAGGACATTCGGGAATCCTGTTACAGGCAACAACGAGGAACGAAAAAAAATGTTGTGAAAAATGTAACAACTTCTCCCTCTGTCCGATCGTAATATGATCTGGACCAAGTGCGGATTTTTTTCTGGCCGTTCTCTCTGTCAAGGATAATTGCGATGACCATCAGTATCCTATCTCTGTGTCCATGTGATATGAATGAAGGGTGTTGACCACCACTACTGCTGGTTAATGTGAGGGAGGTTACTTTCCCTAAAAAGGAGGGATGAGCTGTAATGAATTATTTTATTCGGGGTTTTTACAGAAATCTGATCCTAAAATTGTGTGATTATGTTTGGATGCTGGAAAGGATACGAGTTTTGTCGCTTCTAGATGTTATGGTTTCACGCTGTGGAATGGATTATTTTTCAAGAGGCGTCTTCAGATCATGTTCATGAATTTCTTTGGAAAGTATCATAGAAGGGAATTAGGGAGGACGTGTTCAGTGTATTTAGAGATAAATTGTAATTAAGGAAAATATGTATGTGTATGTAGAGTCTGCATTTATAGAACATATTGGGTTACAATTAGACTGGTTACTTGGAATTATTGATGTTTATTTCTGTCACATTACTTCAAGGACTGAAGGTGGCATTCCGCCATCGAATATAGCATTTGTTTTAACGGATGACGATATTGGATTAACAATATCAATATCAACTTAAATTGGCACCTACTTCCATGTTTTAGAATTTTGTTTTGTTGTAGCTTTAAACCCGAATAAAAATAATTTAGATGGTTAAGTTCCTTACAAGCACGCACGCGCCGCAACTAGCAAGTATAGCGAACAAATAGGCATGCCCCAAAAGTATGCACGCTTCCGCCACAGTTATGCATGCACACGCCACAGGCATGCACACTCCCGCAACAGGCACGAAATTCTCAAAATTCGTATACCAGAGGTATGCACGCGCCCGCCACAGGCATCTACGCTCCCGCCACAGGCATGAAAATCTAAACATGTGCCCCCAGCTAAGTACTAACCACGTCCAATGCTGCTTGACCTACGCAATCGAACGAGAACCGTTCTACTAACTATGTTATTGGCACTGAAGATAATTGGCCATACAGGCGATTTCGAGCTATTTGCAGGCGCCGTGCAGGCTAGTGCGTGCCTGCTGCATGCTAGGTGTGGGCGAGTTTTATTTTTACTGGGGAAGACGCCATCATTGTACATTGTACACATTGTACACATGAGGATGTCGGTCGAAATCCCGAAAGACGAAATCCCGAAACCCAAAATCCCGAAACCCGAAAGACCAAAAAGACAAAATACCGAAAGACATAATTCCGAAAGGTTTTAAAACACCGAAAAGACAAATAACCGAAAAGTCAAAATACCAAAAAAATCAAAAAACTCAAAAAGTCACAATACCAAAAGGTTAAAATACCAAACAGAAAGACCGAAAAAACCTTCCACCATATAAATTAAATTTAAAACTGGGCTCAATAGTGATGGTGTTGAGAAATTTGTCTATAAGTAAAGGGTTGTGTAATGGCTCACGAGTGATTGTTAGAGACCTTAGGCCAAATCTTATAACAGTTGAAATACTAAGTGGTTCGCAATCTGGTACCATCCACTTTATTCCAAGAATCTCTTTAGATACCTCAAACGATCCCTCACTACCATTCAATTTTTCTCGGCATCAATTTTCGGTTCGATTAGCTTATGGTATTACAATTAACAAGGCTCAAGGACAAACTTGTGAAAAAGTAGGGATGATTTTTACCAGAACTGTGTTTCGGTCACGGTCAGTTGTATACCGCCTGTTCAAGAGCAAAACAAGGATATTGTTTAAAAATTCAAGCTGTTGATGGAAAAACATACGAAAATATAACTTTCACAGATAATATTGTATACAGAGAAGTTTTTTAAAGACAGGATACCAAATAAAATCTGATAACCTGTAAATCTCAGTGGCCCTAAGATAGGGGCCACAATCAGGAAGACAAGAGAATTTTCTATTTTCTGTTGTTTTACAGAAGAGAATTTCGTTTTGTGTTTGATATTTTTGGTATTTTACGTTTTGTGTTTAAACAGGGGTCCCACTAGTATCTTATAACTTGTGAAGCCTACAAATGTACAACTAATAATAATTTCCGTTGTGATCTTCTCATCGAGTTGAGTCGATTGATACCCTATTTGACCCACCTAGGCCACATATTTGAAATTTTCGAAATTTCGAAAAATGATCTTCCTTGACACTTTGGTGGTCAAAGTCATAGTTTATTGACCTTGACTCATCGAGGGAAGTTGATCTACATAGATAAATAATGTGGTTTGGATAACTACACTCGGACCTTTTTCGCTATTTCGACCTTTAGGTATTATGTCTTTTCGGTCAAATGTCATTTTGGTATTTCGTCTGTTCGGTCAAATGTCTTTTTAGTATTTTATCTTTTCGGTTTTGTGACTTTCGGTATTTTGGCTTTCGGTATTTCGTGTTTCGGCATTTTGTCTTTCGGTATTGTGTCTCAATCCCCATAACCGCCAGCTTGGCACCATGCATGAGCGCGGTGGTAGTCATGAGCTTTTTACCTCCAGAGAAAATAGACCTTGTAGGAAGTAGAAGAGAGAAATTACACTCTCAACAAACTTTACTCCAGGAGCGTTACACGCCCTAACCACGATCAACGATCATTGGGGGGTGCTACATAGGAGACTAAAACGCCCTGGTGAAACCGCTTTCGTTTCTCTCCCATTAAACCGGTTTAGAAAATGCGTCTTAGTTTCCTGTGTACCCCCCCCCCCCCCCACCTGAATGGCGGTGAATAAGCCAGGATTTGATTTCCGGCTAGATCATTCTCTCTTGTGAAGTCAACGATCGCCAACGCAAGCGTGACGAAAAATATAAAAACAGTTGTCAACATAAAGAGTATCAACAAAAAAACGAGAATAGGGTTTTAGTGTCCAAGCAGTGATAGGTTAGGTTAGATGTATAGCTACCACCAATGCGGCCAGAGGCCCAATTATGGCTTTGGGGTACTGTTTTGAAGCCACAAACTCATGCACTTAGGGTTGGTGGATGTTTAAAGGCATTCTGTGGAGGAAGATTATCAGAGCCTTGATGCCTGATTCCCCTGTTCTTTTAAGTCTTCCAGAACGCTGCTGGGTTTTGGCTAGAGTCGGGCATTTACACATAAAGTGAAGTTTGTCCCCCGCATATACAACAGCGATCGTAAATTATATCTTCGGGATTGTTTAGTCTTTCTTTGTTGTGGGAGGGTTCCGTCGTTCTAGAGATAAAGCATCGCTACAATCATGTCTGACATCACAAGACAATTGGAGAAGATGTAGACAGACTGAGAATTCCATTACACACCAATTTCCAGAGAGATAACCAAATATTTTCTTTTGCAGTATCCCGCTCGCAACATCGAATTCTTCAGAGGCTATAAAATAAAAAGAAACTTGACCTGCGTGTTTGACCTACTGGAATTGGACACCTCTTTTCTAGAGAGTCTTGTGGAACGATCTGTTGGACAAGAAACCATTCACAAGTTCTCTCGTACACAGGCGCGGATTCAAGGGGGGTCACGGGGATCATGACCCCCCCAAAAGCGCTCACTGTTTAAAAAACAAAATTGGCCCAATACAACTAAAAAAACAAAAACAAAAAATAACCAAACGACAAATCCACCCAACTTTTTTGCAAATTAAAAAAACGTCCTTAAAAAAATTACCTTCATGGTCAACAACAGATGGATCTAGACTCTTTATATATGTTTTGATTTGCAAACTCTGAAGTTAGCTGCACTCACAAAAACACTTGGCCGCCATACACTGAGAGGAAAGAGGGCGCACAATCCTTTGCCTTCCCAATTTGATGATTGCGCGTAAGTGTGGATGATCATGATATGAAATGCCACGTTAACCCCCGAGAAATCGTGTGCATTAAACCGACAGTTTTCCTTTCCTCGTCAGCCACACACTAGAAATTGTACACACGTGCAATCCTGTCGGTTGGAGTGGCGTTTGGGTTTCTGAACAGAACAACGGTTTGAGACTACTTTCCCTTTATGTTTTTGGGCCGCTGATTACGAAAATCGGGTTCCAGCCATATACCGGTTCTACACGTTCAAACTTTTTCATTCAATAGTAAGCCATACACTAAGAGTTTTTTCCCGGCGCCAATTGTCGCGCCACGCAATCTGCCAGTTTTTTGCCATCGTGTGTGGACAACATCACACGCCAATTTTGTCTGCATTCTATTTGACACTCAATTTTACGGTTTTTCTTTTGATCTATTCACACATGGAAAAATTCCAAAAGTGGCGTGTCATTTGGAGTGTAGTGTCTGTTGATAGTTCATTTCGGTCCCCAACATGATTGCTTCTTTAATCGACGCATACCTTAACGAACAACAACATGGGTAGAGAAAAGGGCGTTTGACCACCTAAAATCTTGTGGTTGTTATCTCCGAACTACGTTGTGCTATGGAGAGCGGCCACAAAATTGTCTATACGGACTTCAGAAAGGCCTTTGAACGAGCGGACCACCACATTTTAATTGCAAAACTATTCAAATTTCGAATTTCTGGCGCCACCCTGGCGTGGATAAAATCATATCTTAACGAAAGAGCAAAAGTTGTGAGATTTCAAGGAATTCTGTCCAACAGAATTGAAGTAACTACCGGTGTTCCTCAGGGTGGTCAACTAGATCCTCTTCTTTTTAATAACTTCATCTCAGAGTCAATATTTCACATCTCTTCTACGCTGATGACCTAAGTGTTGCCTTAGACAACAAATTAAGCTTCAATCTGTACTATGATATGATAATATTACTGCCAGAGCCAATAAGTTTCATAGCTTTATAATTAGAAGGGCAATTTTTCGTCGTTAAATTTTCGTCATTTTAACAATACAGAAATTTTATACTGGTATAAATTCACTCTCTTTATACTAGTGAGTTTTCTTGGTTTATGGCGTGGAACGTTGAAAAAACAGCCACTCCACACGCCGAGTCAAATATATACATTTTGTTGTTGTTTTTCGAAAGCACTGTAACTGCCACGCAATCCGACTAAATAACGTTTGTAGTGTATGGACAAAGAGCTTTGTCAAACACGCAACGTAAAGTGGCAGTTTTTTTAACGCGCGAACCGACAGTTTTTTCGAAAGAAAAAACTCTTAGTGTATGGCTTACTAATTTTCGATATTCAGATTGCTTGACTTGAACGAAACCGGTGTCTACATGCGCGTTCAACTTTTTCTTTCGACTTTTAAGTACCTACAGTTTAAAAAATGAGTTCATCCGAGTCGGAAGAAAAAATAGTGATCACAGTCGCCGCTGCGTGTTGTGGTGTTATTAGTAAGCCATACACTAAGAGTTTTTTCTTTCGAAAAAACTGTCGGTTGGCGGGTTAAAAAAAATGCCACTTTGCGTTGCGTGTTTGACAAAGCTCTTTGTCCATACACTATAAAAGTTAGTTAGTCGGATTGCGTGGCAGTTAAATGTGCTTTTGAAAAACAACAACAAAGTGTATGTATTTGACTCGGCGTGTGGAGTGGCTGTTTTTTCAACGTTCCACGCCATACACCACGGAAAAATATATCATAAAATTTCGGTGTTTTTATAGGATATTTTATTTATAGAAGGGGAATAACATGATCCATGATTATTGAAGACCCAACAGCATCTGTTGAAGGGTTCGTTCCTTCGTACTCGGTACTATGCCTGTATTCCCTTAGTACTTTCGCATGTCTACTACATCGAATTAAATTTGATTCTATTCGATAGAAATTCTACATTAACGTTTCGGTTAAGGACAAGACAGCGGCAGGAGATCCAACACCTTCAGTCTGTCCTTGTAGGGTGGCTGAGATAATCTTGCGGGGAGATTAGAAGCATAAGATTTCAGGTGGTCAAACGCCCTTTTCTGTACCCATGTTGTTGTTCGTAAAAGAATGAGTCGATTAAAGGGGCAATCATGTCAACACCTAAATAACCATCAACACTACACTCCAAATGACACGCCACTTTTTGAATTTTTCCATGTGTGCATAGATCAACAGAAAAACTATAAAATTGAGTGTCAAATGGAATGTAGAAAAAATTGGCGTGTGATGTTGACCACACAAGATGGTAAAAAACTGGCAGATTGCGTGGCGCGACAATTGGCGCGGGGAAAAAACTCTCAGTGTATGGCTTACTATTCTCCAAAATTCTGAAACTGATGAAAGTGCAAAAACAAAACGAAAATGGACCGAGGAATGGAGGAAAAATAAAGAAAAACGAAATTCCTTCCATTTTTTACAATATGACTTAAGGTTAACCGATAAGAAATCGTATAAGAACCCACACTTTTAAAAAAAGTTGAACGAAAAACCAGGACTGGAACGAATATGTTCGGCCAACTTTTAGTTGCCTTCAATTTTCGAATCACGAAGAGTCTCTTTCTAACTCTACACGCAAGCGGAAGAGAAGGAACTTCCTAATTTCGAATAGTTGAATGAAAAGTTGAACGTGTACACATGCTCATAGAATTAACTAACACGGAACGGCTGTGTCGTGTAAAAACCCTGTACGTGAGCGACCAAACTAAAGGTAGCTTGTTTAAAAGGACAGCAATAGTGTGAAAGAGGGACACAAATATGCCGAACTGTCAGGGGTAGCTTCTTGAGTGAATGGTGGCGTGCTAAGTCAATATCCGGGGGGCATAGATTTTATGCCAGGAACTTTAAACCCGCCTTATTATCTCTTCATATTATTTCTCTTATTATTTCTACATATTTTGGCTCTTATTATTTCTACATATTTTGGCCTGCACTGCCTGAGCACTACTAGCCCAGTGAACTCAACACACATCAGGAATTGTGGGACGCTTAACGTGGCTTACAGCCATTCCGTGTTTAGTTTATATTTCTACGGTTCCAGCAGTCCGCAAATTAGAGTACCACCCTTAAAAAAGCAATAAACACCCCTTTTAAAGAGCTTTTCGCGATAATTTCAATAATAATCAAAAATATTCCGATGAAATACTACAAAACTCAACTCAACGCGACTCAACTACTAAAACTCAAAACGTATTTTATTATGTTTTGATTTAGGGGTGGTTTAATCCCCTTTAAAGGGGGCTTAGAAATATTTCCAAAATTTTTTGATAGTATTTCATCAAAAATAAAACATAAAAAATTTGAAAAAGAATTCGGAATGGCACTTGGATTGTTTATTTTTTTACAGATTCCACACGCCACGCTTTAAGTGTCAAAGCAACAACAACTCCTATTCACTTTTTCATCTCTTTTGAAAGCTCAAAATCTTGCGCGTTATCCAGCAGGAAAGAGTGTGTAGTGTGTGGGCAAAAAGGTTTTGCAGAAAGACGCGCAATCCGGCAGGAAAACCCGCGGTAAACTCTTTAAGATTGACGCGTTCGCTTTCCTCTCAGTGTATGGATTACTATTAGGGCACGTTTTCGTAGGGCGCGTTTGTTTTTAATCCACCAGAAAATTCGGTTAGTTTTGTTCGTTTTATTAATTTTGTTTTTGTTTTTTTGGGAGTTGACATTGTTTTCCGCCAATTGTAATTCCGTGACCCGCCAAACCAAAATTCTAGATCCGCGCCTGCTCGTACGAACTGTATGCACTTGCCAATGCCTCGGATTTGCTTATGCTGTGGTTTAACTTAGAATTGTCCACGGCTTTTGATACTTCCAAAAAATGGTGAGCAAAATTAATATCCAAAAGCGATAGGGTAGAACTACTAAATTATATACTTAGTTTTAACTATGTAAACGACACACCTTTAATCTATTAGGACTATTTTTCAATCATCAAACAACAGAAACACACCCTTCCTATCATTAAATTCACACACATGATTAATTCCCTTAATATCATATTTACCTGAACAGTGCATGTCTATTATTTTCACATAAAATTCTCACCCCTTCTTCTTTGTCAATTTACGTCCAAAAATAACGTAATAACTTACACCTATCATAGAGCCATTCAGCCCTGAAGGCAGACAATTATGAGTACTTTCTCATTCCTTAACAAACCCTTCACAGGAAACTTCTCTTACAGCCGTTCTATTTCTGAGCGGACTATGGGCCCATACCGCTTAAATACTGGAAATTATATGAAATTAAGGCGCAATTTAAAAAAATTACTTTAAAATTTTCATAATTATTTATGGATATGACAGTGTCTGTGGAAATGCGAGCATAAACGTAGGAGCGGATACCCACCGAGCGGAACCGATTTTTTCGTCGTAAATATAAGAAGGGAAAATAATCTTTAGCGCTCCAGTGTGAAAAGAAAACAAGTCGAGGGTACTATGGGTGAGCTATGAATAGACCTTCACCTCGTCATGGGCTCTGGTTGCTTTTGCTCAACCGTAAAATGTCGCATTTCTCAAAGGGGGACTGTAGCTATAGGTATGAGGCCCTACAACCTTCGGAGTGTGAGAAAAATATGGTTTTGGGAATGCAAAAATGTAGGGTGGTATTTTCGTGGATTGAGACTTACATTTAACTAGTTTATAATATAAAGAAAGTCTTGGATCATGCATTGATCTTTAATACTACTGATTATCCGGTTACAAAGTCCCAATTTAAAAATGAGTAAGACTCTAGCTTAACTAAAGGGAGTATGGTCCTGCCGATACCCGAATAAAGTCTGTTTGTATTAGTCTCTTACCCTGGCTCGACGCATCTGGATCCAACCACCCAGGTTTGAAGACGAGCAGACCAATGAGTGAGCCTTTTGTCCGCGCAGTTTTGCCGCACGGCCTTTACCATTTACAAAGTCGTAAAAAAGTCATAAAACTCTATATGAAAAAAAAGGCCAAAGCGCGTACGACCCAAGTCCGCGTAGTGTGGATCCACCATTAAGGCCCGTCCTCACTACGCGGACTTAGATCCCACGCGCTTTTGGCCGTACGGCCAGGCAAAAGCGCGCGTGATCTTTTAATTTTCTTAAGGCCCGTCCTCACTACGCGGACTTAGAATCCACGCGCTTTTGGTCGTACGGCCAGCCAAAAGCGCGCGTGATCTTTTAATTTTCTGAATCATGAGTGAGAAAAAATCAATTCTCATTTGAAACGGCGTACGCGCTTTTGAAAAGCTCATAGTGTGTGGACGCACAATGTACCTTTTTAAGCACAGCCTTTTGTCCGCGTTGTTTTGCCGCACGGCTTTTGCCATGGAGAAAGTCGTAAAAAAGTCATAAAAAAGTCATAAAACTCTATATGAAAAAAAAGGCAAAAGCGCGTACGACCCAAGTCCGCGTAGTGTGGATCAACCATAAGATGAAGTCAGTACCCCCCAGAAAAAAGTTTGCGATGAATTTTGCGTTTCAACTCCTGTACGCTGTAGGAGTTTGGAAATACTGATTGGGAAAGTTTGTTTCATAGTAGAGTTGTTCTTTCATATTCTGTGATGATTTATGCAACATCTATTAGAAGTTTGAACGAACTGTTATTTGTAACGATTTAGCTAGAATTTGAATTAGCGATTTGCAACGATTTATGCAGTAAGCTATCATCGCCGTATCTATTAGTTAGAATTTGAACGAACGATAATTGAAGACTTTAATAGCTTCTCGATGTTTCTATGAAAAGAATGTTCCAGTAATAGAGGGTCTCCTACAAGGCCGTAGCCAGCTCCGAATATCTAAGGGCGCTCATCGCACAATTATTGGCGCCCGAAATAATAACAGTTCGGAAAAATAAAAGATGCAAATATATAGTGTTTTTATTACCTTGAGGCTGGTTTTATACTAAACATTTTCTGAAAGTGAGAACGAAAATAATGAGTACAATTCAGGTCAATTTGAGAATATTTATTAAATCAAATTAATCATTTGAGCAATGAAAACAGCTGCCTTGATGTGATGAGAACATTTCGAAAGACTTCACTCGAGTAAACAATACGCGCGACCACTTGTTTTCATGTACTGTCACGTAATAACGCTCATCTTGCAAATCATACTCTCATGATATTTGAATTTGACAAAATAATGCTAAGCCACAAATAAACTCTTGACGTAGAAGAAATATTTATTTCGGAAGAAAATTTAAATCTAAGTTGAAATCAAATGATGAGAAATTCTTACGGTTTGACAAAATAATTTTTTTCTCATTGCAATTAAAAGTTCTTACCGTAAAGGGCGCTACGCGCCCTTTCGCGCCCCCGTGGCTACGGCCATGGGTCTCCAGACTGTGGTGGAAAGATCTGGAACTTGGATAAGAGAGGAGCTTAAGTATATAAATACAGTGCCACCGGCATTTAGGGTCAGTTTTGATTTGAAAAGCAATTAAAGTGTTAAATCTTATATATTAATAGGCAAACAAAAAGTTTGTAAACGCCAAGGCTTTTTTGTTTGTGAAAATCGCTATAACTTTTTTATTCGTGAACCGATTTCGTTTAAATTTTCAGAAAATGTTCTTTTATGGAATAGTTTTGTAATAAGGAATTTGAACGAAATCGATTCACGAATAAAAAAGTTATAGCGATTTTAATTTTTAGAATTTGAAAAAGCCGTTGGAAAATTTTAATTTTTTTTTGTGAGCATCAACGTAGAGATGAGTAGCCTACGACTGACACAAACGCCGTTTCAGTGAAGCGAATGAGAAACAGAGAAGACAATCGTTTGTGTGGATTTTTGGCGGCATAACTGACATAAAAAACTCGCTTACTTTGTGCGTGCATTTTTTTTACTGCCTTTTGTGTATAGTATTATTGTGTTGTACTGTGTAAGGGAGTGCCGTTCGTTTTTTTGGCGAGTGAAGTCAAGTGCAAAGTGATAGAATGCATTTATTATTTTTTGAATTGAATTTAAAGAGGCAAGTTGCGACGTTATTTTTTTTTCATTTTTTTTTATTATGATTTAATTGTTATATTTAGGGTTTCTTTTAGTTTTACTTTGTAGTTTTTTGTTTTTATTGTTTATTATTTATTATTTCACCTTCAACAACCTTGTCCTCCAAAAAAATGTGTAGTTAACCTATACTTTTTTCCAAAATTAGAAAGCTTGGAGTATTTCCTATGAATAATGTACCTACACAATTTACGGCCTTTACTTTTGAAGTTATAAGCAATTATGAATTGGCTTTATTTGGTACTTTTCGACACCTTAGTCACAGTTACGGGATATAGAAAATATACAGAAGAAATTTCAATACTCATTATAACCGATAGTCTGAGATACTTTTCTTTTGCGTCGGGCCTGGGGCAATTTTGGCCCACCTCCTTTAATTTAATTTTTTTTATTAAGATTAATAGATGTAAAACCAGCATACCACATACTCAAGCAAGAAGTGATGGAATAGATAAAAAAAGTCTTGGGAAATTTTAGACGCTCTGGAACGACAATGAGAATGTTTCGAAATAATTAAAAAATCGCCATTGCGAATATTTGTTTTTGAATTTTTTTTGTGGAATAAAAAAATTTTAAATTTAATTTAAATTCGACAAATCTTGAACTTTATTTATTTGTTTTGTTTTTTTTTTGGTGACCGAATTTCGGTAACAGGCACTCCTATAGTGAATTAAAAGGCGATAAATATCTACAAGTTATTCATGAGATATATAGTATTAAACTGCAACTGATAATTAGGGAACTTTAAGAAGTGTGTTGGTAGACATTGAATTGTGTTAATAAAGAAGTTTTATGTGAGCATTTACAAGTGTATTCCTTAATTAATTTTACGAAGCCGTAAAAATGTAACAATAGGAATTTTTAGGATAGAGTGTGCACGAAAAGAGGAGTTGTAGGCTGTTTGAATAGTCCGGCTGGTCTAGACCTTTGGGTGCTAATAATTTTGCAATAGCGACACGAAATTGCTTATTTTAGTAGAACAATCCCTATAATAATGGAGATAAAATTCAACCAAGCCCTTTCCTGAAAGCGCAGTTTTGCATTGTGGCTAGTAACGCTAAGGAAATTTGCGTCTCGGGTCATCAAGGTTTTTAAGGCGATGAAAAAGCAGACCAGACCAGACCAGACATAGGCGTCGGACTGCATTCATGATATTCATGAGTCCGGAGTCGACTACTTCCACAATTTAGCGAAGATAGCCCAAAATTTTTCATGAAATATAAAGATGGAAGCCCCCAACTGGTATGGTCAACTCCAGGCAGATTCTTCATGTGCCGTCTCGGAACGCTTTTATATAATTGTTGGGGCGCATTAGAAAATTTGTCAGGATACTGGTTAGCTTGGTTGTCGGTCAACTTCAGGTATCAGTGGTCTAAGGATTAAGACACTCGAATGCAACCTTAGAGTTCCTTGATTCGGTTCCACGCAGCAATATATTATTTTGTCTTTTCATTTCGCCCTTCTATTCGTTCTTTCTTGTCTTCCAACTTTAGAGCAACTCTCTTTTTCTGAAATCTTCAGTATTAGCAAAATTAGCGAGGAAGCGATTCCCAGCTCGAACTCTGAAATCAGCGTTCTGTCGGAGTAGTGTTGAATGGGACCCTGTACCCATAACTTGTTGCGAGACGTGACATTGCAATCTAGGTAGAACCGTCCACTGTATATAGGAAAGATCCTATGGAAGATTGGAAGGATGCAGGACCTGTAGGCTGATGCACGAGAAGGATAAGTATGCATTCACGTTTTCTATAACTATTTCACAATATCATAGACCCTGTTCCTAGTTTCGTTGTTTAGCGCGTCAAATCCGAGGCAGACTGGTGAGCCACAGCCAATGATACCGCAAGATGAATTTTGAGAGTAGTAAAATCTACTACCTTTTTGAAAAAGAGGTAGTAATTTTTTTTATTTCAAATCAATTTTAAAATACATTTACGCGTATATTTTATCATTAAGAGTAGGTATTCATTTTATTGTCGTATTTACATTGTATTGCCATAATCGGCGTAAAGTAAGTGAGTTTTAATGTGATTTCTTAGTTCATCTGCAGCCATAATCAAGCTTACTGTTTCTACCTAAGCGGTTTTTTTTCATTTTTAATCCTATCGAGCCAAATTACACGGCCCATCATTCTTCCATCAACACTTCCAATAATTCCAATAAACATGTTTTATAGGCAAGGGGCCGCAGGGAAGTCTCTCACTTGTGCATCCCAAAAAATTGTCGACTGCACCGAGCATCACACTACCACAAGCATAACCTCGTTCTCGGGAGCTGCGAAAATCATGAGAATTTTTGTTGTTTTGTACATAGCTACAGAGACAATAGAATCTGTAATTCTTATAACATACACAAACCGGTTTGTTAAGAGGAAAAGTGTAAGGCCGTGTAATTAGGGTCATTAAGTTTCGAAAATGCACATTCGGCTGCAGCAATATAGGGCTACAAGGCAGAAACAAATTTACAAAGATTTTCGAATGAAAACTCTCCTACTGCATTTTTTATCTTAGATATTTCATACCAGTATTTTTCGATGGGCAAATTGGAAGGTATATCATTAAATGTTTTAAGAATCCTCCACTCAGTACATTGTTCATCATAATTAGAGGCTCTAACTATAAGCGAAAACGACTTAACCAAATTGGCGATAGATTTGCCTTTTCTGGATTTAATATTTGTAAATTTGCCTTTTCTGGATTTAATATTTGTAAATTTCGTAAGGAAAATGAATCAAAGTAACAGAATGGAATAAAAACATGTTTCTGACAACGAGTAACGAGTGGGCTGCGATCGATTTAGCCATAAATAAAATATATTAGGATTATCAAAAAAAAGGTAGTAGAATGATAACTTGAGGTAATAGTGTAGTAGATTATAAATTTTTTTTTAAAAAGTAAGTGAAACTACTACATATGTAGTAGAACGGTAACGCTGCACAGCTCTAAGTGGCGGCCGTGGTACTTGTTAACCGGATATCTCATTAAAAGAAAGAAGAGAATGGTATAATTTTTCAAGTGTAACGGCAGAATGGAAGCATTGCGGTTCCTCCTCGATACAAACACAATTTTACGACGGTTGCTACAATTAAACCTTTAAAGGTAGAAACAGAATGGCACGGCGACCGTGGCGGAGTCCGCCGCTCAGAGAGTTTCCCATATATTTAATTTCTCCCCAGGCGGCGCGGACAAATTAAATGTATGGGAAACTCTCTGAGCGGCGGACTCCGCCACGGTCGCCGTGCCATTCTGTTTCTACCTTAAATCCTCAAAATATTATTAAAGCCATAGTCTCTTTGATGTATGGATGCAAACTGAAGCTCCTAAAGTTCAACAATTTAAACGTCGCGCTCAGTGAGGCTTTCTATTTTATCTGCACTTAAGCTTCCATTCCAAAACAAATACAAAAAAAAATCCTTTTCAGTAAACAAAAAGAATATTCAATTTGCAAATTTTAATTTTTGTTTGCGCAAACTTTAAACAATTCGTTTGGATGCATTAAAACTTATTCAGTTATGGTATCTGCAAGTAGAGAGAAACTTTCATAATCTCTACTTGTCAGGTGCGTAATATTTCACACCTGGAAAGTTAAAATCTCATCGCTGGGTCGCGCGCAATGGCCCCAAGTAAAAAGAGGAGCACTTGGCAGTATCTGGAGGCATTCCGTACTCCATAAACAAGTTAATTACGTTAAAATTCCCTTTGCATATAGGACGAGTATACACCTGAGCGGGGTATACACACCTCCACTAACAATTAAGCGAAACGGAAAATTTTAACGTCAACTTGAAACGTTTTTCCGCTTTAAGTGACATAAATAAAAGTTTTGCAAACTCACGTCACAGCCGCTCTGACAATTTTTCACCCCTGCATGAGTTTTAGATAAGAGAATGCTTTTTGGGACTCCAGTTTTTGTGGGGGGTTGGGGCTGGATGGTTTGTTCGGGGAGAGTGTGGGTGGGTGTTATGAGTTTTAACTTTTTGGAGCCCTTTAACTGCCACCCTGTGTGTGACTTAGCAGTGGTGACGGTAGGGGCCCTTTGCGACAAACAATGGGAAGAAGCAATTTTCCACTCCCATCCGCTCGGTCCACCCTTCCGCCCTTTTAATGCCGTTTTGCACCCACTACTATTCACCAACATGCAATCGCTACATTAAGCGGGAACTTAACACCGGCAAACGCTCTTAGCACCGGCCATCGACTAAATGCGGACCTTCTTCCACCACCGATGGCTGACGAACGGACTATCTGGATCGAGGACTAAACTGGTGCCGGACTGGAGTGGTTTATTGTGTGATTGAGGTTATGTTTTAGCTTAAGCTTATGCCTGGCACTAATTTTTTGGTGTCACGACATGCGGAATTCCATATACACACACTGCATACAGGGGGATCCACTTATCCGACTGGGTGGCACTAAAACCTTTTAAGCCAGTCCAGAGACCTGCAGGGTGGATGACTTGGAAGTTATGTAATAAACCAAAAATTGACTTTTACGGTAGACGTGCTTCACGCTGCTGGCTCTTTTAGCAGCTACGGGGGTGAAAATGGATTTATCAGCCAGCCCTTACTGGATTACTTTCATGACATTATTACGAAACGAACTTACCGCATTGGGGCAAGAGAATGTCGGGCATTTTAACGATGTTAAAGAATTCCGTGATTTTAGCAGTTTTCTCTTTATTTTTATGTACTTAATTTCAGGAATTCTTCTATGAAAGGGTGGTAATTTATTGGGGTTTTGTGTGCATATTTGATTAAATTAATAGCAAAAAAGTCAGACCTTTTATATTGTCTAAACGCTGCTTGAGTGCCAGTATCAGTATCATGATTTCTACAACGACGAATTAAAGGAGAAGGTTCAATAGATTCAGAACAGTTTCGCCGTTATAGAAAATTTATATTGATTAATGAAAGATTTGGGATTAATATACGGTCTATTTACGGTCGAGTACCGGGCCTATTCCAGTCAGCTAAGTACTTAGGTCCTATTCTGGACCCAAAGCTGAATTGGAGGCTCAATACAGAACAAATAGTGCTAACATAAGGCTCTACTACCGTATGGTGGCCCGCTATTGCCAACGAAGATAACAGATGCAGGCTTGCCTCGGAATAACGGGCGCCACGTGTCCAAGCACGACGGAATCGCTCAACCTTATTCTCGTTGTATTTTAAACATCAGGCAGCAGGCGGCGATAAGCGGATTGCTTGGTCAAGAAGACCTACGGGCACAGCAAGCTAGAGAGCGTATTAACTCTACCAACAAAAATGATAGTAGGGCCTACCGACTTCATCACCCGGCTCCTTTAATCCCTCGTGGGACCAGCGTTGCCAGATTTTTTTTCGGGCAAAGCGGGATTTTTAAACTTTTTGAGTAAAAAAGCGGGATTTTTTCTTCAAAAGCGGGACATAATAAAAAACGTAAATAATCAGTAGTTTTTTGTTACTTATCTTTTTATATTTGAGTTTCAAATTAAGTTTACAATGATGACAGATAGCCACAGCAAATGTTTTTTCATGAAAATATATTATACCCCGGCTTCACCGTCCGAACTGCGCAAGTTCGAGCAAATTGGTAAACTGAACTTTAAAATAATCTCAGTTCGCATACAATTTCCACATATTAAATGAGGAAAAAAACAGACCTCAATTCGCTAACTCGAACTTAGTAAAACGTAAAAGCTCGCTCAAAAGAGAATAATCAACTGGAATAGTGGAATGTCATTCCAGTGAGCTTTTGCATTTCTGACTTCTGGCGAAGAAGCAACAACAATTTCAAGCACTGAAATGAACTTTAGCCGGCGAATCCACTTAATGAGGATTGAACTGAATATTACTGAACTGAGGCCGGTGAAGCCGGCGCATTACTTACGAATTACTTATTTATAATTCACTGAAGATTTAACTTCTTTTAAAGTGTACTTTTTTTCTTTAAAATAAGGTTAAATAAGTCTGCACAGGATAGCTCTAGATTGAATTGGATCTGCTTTCATTAAATTTACGGAGCATTAATTTCTGGCATCCGACCATTTTCAATTCTTTTGGGGAAAAACGGATTCGGGAAAGCAATGTGAAGTTGGGACACTTAATACGAAGGAAACTAGTTTAAACATAAGTCTTGGTATGTGTTTTTGGAAACTGTTTAGACAGCTGGTGTTATTTCTGTACTGGGGTGTCCTTACAATTTCGCACTACTACGTCCAAGGATGATTCAACAAATTAAATTCATCATATAAGATATCTACTGAAACGTCGCCTGTCAAGTTTTTAAGAGATACAGCATTCTCAACCATTTCAAAATTAACTTCATTTTATGTCCCCTTGAAATGTATACAAACGACCGCAACAACAAAAAAAATTGAGTAATCCACGAAAAGCGGGACTGAGACTGTCCCGCGCGGGACATTTGGTTTTGAACTAAAAATCGGGACGTCCCGCTAAAATCGGGACGTCTGGCAACGCTGCGTGGGACATAGGGCGGAAACAGTTGCCCTCCAGCCAGTGCTGCCAGATTGGGGGTTTTTTCCCCAAACTGGGGAAAATATTATGCCCGTGCGAAAAATTGGGGAAACAAATTTAGTGGGGAAAAATTGATTCAGAGATGTTTAATTCATTTTTGCTTATTATGCTCTGCGGCTGCGCTGATAGAATTCGAACCAAGAAATATATATTTAAAAATTAAGAATGCAATTATTTGCATAAAGAAACATGAAATTCTCAAATTTAATACATTTTAAATACAAAACCGTCAAAATTGTGTTTACGATTTCATAGAACTGGATTCGTTAGTTTTTTCGCAGAAAAACTTTTTAATTCAGTGTGAGCCACTCCAGCCAGTAATTCAGTGTGAGCCAGAAAAGATTTTTAACTAATAAAAAAAATACCTCGACGAATTGAAAAAATTTCAACTAGGAAATATAGAAAAGCTTGGGAGTCCGAAAAAGAATGTTCAGGTAAAATTTTGTATTCAAATCATCCAAAATTGAGACGAGGCGCAGCTAGTTTATAATAATATTCATTAGGGGTGTTTTTTAATCTGTTCCAGGACAGAACAGAACAGCTTCCATACAAAAGTCTTGTCCGCGATAATTATCAAGAACACTATCCAGCACAAAGGGAAATTTTAAATTTCCCTTTTCTCACATACGTTTTTTAACTTGACAGTTAACAAATAAAGTAAAATGTATAAGACCGATCTTTTGCAATATTAGAAGAAATTAAAATGCCCAAAGCCGTAATTTATGTAAATAAAAATTAAAATTTTCCTTGCCGTTTTTTTAATATTCCAGGACAGAAAAGAATAGAACAGATTAAAAAAACACGGCAATTGTAATTTATAATTGCAGTCATATTTTAAAAATGGGGAAAATTTATTGGAAAGGTATAATTTTGGGGAATTTTCACACAAAGTTTGGGGAAATCACTTTCAGTGGGTCTGGCAACACTGCCTCCAGCGGACTCTGTTTTGCGACGCCATACCGACTACATGGGCGCAAAATTAAATTTTGGTAGGGATATAAATATCCAAATTATTACGGTGGGTAGAGGAATGGGAAGATTTCTAACCAAACAATGACTATGACGTTGTCCTGTATACAGACGGGTCCAAATCATAGTCGGGTGTAGACGCTGTAGTTTTTTTCCCTGGCTTAATCTCCAAAACAGCTACCACCTGCTTAACTTCGCCAGCGTTTTTGGCAATCTTTCAAGCCTGCCTAGCAATACAGTCACATCCAAGGCTGGGAGCCAGGTTAATCCTATTATCAGATAGCCCAGCGGCCGTCAAAGCATTAGGCTCGGCCCATATAACATCTAAGGTGGTCCAAAACTGCCAGAAGGAGGTCTTTTAGTTTGGCGAAAGGTCACTCTTCAGTGACTACCGGCTACAGAAATTACTGTGCGTGCTAAAAGGGACATATCCATGTACCCACTTTCCTATTATCATGCGTCAAGGTTTGGAAGACTTGGCCATGTTACAACAATGATAGATCCAGATCGCGCGACTTCTAGCGGATGCCACGCAAACATATCGTCAGAATCGTGTCGATAATTGCGGAGACGCTAGCTATTTCGGTGACTGGGCGCAGGTGCACGGTGGGCTATCAAAAAGGGCGCCACGTGGTTATTCCGATCCACGAACCACCACGGAACACAATGCTCCTAAATAAATACTAAGCACAACATTCACCCGTTTCAGAATTTATTAAGAACTCAACGCTTTTATAGTATAATACAAGTATGATATACGTATGTGTAAAAAATATAAATATTAGTGTTTGAGCTTGACCATAACCTTCTATATTTACAAGCCATGAACAAGAAAAATATTGAGAGCGAATTTCCGCTCAATCGGACTACAATTCGGTGAAGTCACGTTATGTTGTTAGTGTAATTTAGAGAATTTGGTAGTCCGATTCTCTCAATTGAGATTCTTGTTCATGGCTTGTAAATATAGAAGGTTATGGCTTGACTGCCTATTCGGAAAACTCAGCGGAATTGTGCAACGCAAGATTTTAGAAAAACAAAGGTGTTTACTATCAATTACAATTTTTATTTAGAACATCCAATTTTTGTGATTCAGGTACAATTTCTCGTTAAATTCAATATCAAGTTCAAGTATGATTTCAATTCATGCAAGATTTCGCGCAATAATTTCAAGGTTCAATTTACGTTAATTCAAATTTCATGTAAGATTTACGTTAAATATAAATTCACATTAAATTTACCGTTAATTCAAAATCATGTAAGGGTTTAGGTTAAATGTGATTTCAAATTTGGGTTCAATTCCTTAATTCAAGTTCGGATTCCAGATATTCTATACCTTCCTTATGTGGTGTCGAATCCGTCTTCTGGTTACTATCAAAATCCCTTCTGGTTGATAGCCTGGCTAAAATTCAATATTTACTATGGTTCAGATTAGAGTTCAGGGATTTACATTAGCTCAAAATGACAAATGTAATCAGGAATTTTCATTAGCTCAAAACGACTAATGTTTGGGAATTTGCATTAGCTCAAAACGACTAATGTTTGGGAATTTACATTAGCTCAAAACGACTAATGTAACCAAGATTAAGATCACTTCAGTTGGAATTCTTCTACCTCAAAACGTATAGAAGATCAAATGTGATCTGAATTGGCGTTCAGTGCGCGCCGATATCTATTCAGAATTTCACAATAGGTGGTGGGGAATATGGCCTCCCTACCATCCATTGTGAATAACGTTTTTTGTGTCTGTATTGGAGTCTAAAGCTGGTGACATATCCAAGCGTACATGCGTTGCATTCGTTGACAGATAATATAGAAGTGTGTGTATTCAAATGCGACCTGACGAAATATTCCGTGAATGTTCCGCATGCCACGCAAATGTCGTGCTACTTTCAACTTTTTCTGCATTGCCGCATTCGATATAGGACACACAAGCATACACAACAAACACACGCGACTCGTTACTCAGATTTTTGGGCTATCTGTGAGAGCCGGGACGGAACGCAACCATGCAATTATGTGTCAGTGGAAAATCTCCGCATATCAGGGAGCCGCTGAATGCAATGCATGTACGCTTGTATATGTCACCAGCTTAACAGTTCTGTCATCTAGTTGAGCTGTTCAGCACAGAGGTAATATGTAATTTTATTTAATTTTTATTTATTTTAATTTATTTTTTTGTATTTTCAGGAACTTGGAACTAGTGGGATATGCTGAGAAGGGGCTTGTTGGTGCTGTCAGGTTTGTATTTTGTTTGTGGAACTTATTTCTTTGTGGTAAAATTGTTTATGATTTCAGGTGGTTGAAGCTGCATTGGAAGGGTTTGGCTGATTGTTTATTTCTGGTTGGAAGTTGTTTATCATTTGCTAAGTATTGCGTGAAATGGTTTGTAAAGATTAATTATTTTTATATTTGTAGGTTTGATGTCACGACGGAACAATTAGGACTTTTAATTCCTACACTGCTGCGGCGCCTGCCGAAATGGTTCGGTCCGCTTTGGTCGATCCCAAAACCAAGACCAAAAAGACCGTTCGGTCCCGTCCTCGTTTACGCGTTTTGTTTGGAGCTTTTTTGGTACTTTGGACCAGTTTGGTTCTGCACATAAACGCGGTCACTATTGACACTTCAGGTTTTTAGGTCGAACTAAGAGCCTGGCCGCTCCAGATGCCCCCAGTGGCGTATTTACTCTAGAGCCATTGCTCAGGGCGGGAGGCTGCAAAGGGCGGCGCAAGCCGACCGCCGTGATCAGATTTGCAAATCTTTAATAAATCGTTACTTAATACACTGACTACTTTTATAACTAACTTTTATAAAACCAATAGCAAATGTAGATCAACTATAGTTAATTGTGAAATTTGTTCAAGATAAACGAGCCTTCTCACGATTCAAGTTTAGTTGAGCGATTATAATGGCGGACTGCAATGAGAAAAGTTTGACTGAGTCGCTTCAAAGTAGATATTTTTGGTCCAAAGCTGTACTGTTTGTCGTCAAATTATATGGAGTACCTAGAGAAATTCACAGGTGAGTGCCGACGAAGTCAGCAGCTTTGGTGCCACATGATGGATACACGACACGGACCAGATATGTATACATAAAATTTGCCTTATTTTAATTCCTATTTTTCTTTTAGGAGAAACACAAGCCATAGATAACAATCATGCAGCCAGATTGAAAATTCCGTATAACCCAAATATACACACATTGCAGAGCTGCGGATTGGAACTAGCCCAGTGATTCCCAAACTTATTTCGGTCATGGACCCCCTACTATAACAAAAACTTAATCATGAACTCCCAACCCCAAGTGAATTAATTCTTGTGATATAATAAAACCTACTAAAAATACTTTATTCTGTTCTCTATAATAAGACAATCGCACGTAGGTAGCTAAATGAATTGAGTGCACATTTTTAATATTTATTTTTTAGTGAGAAGGGTGAATCTGTTGGGATTCAGTTTTTATACGCTTTATATTAGCTTCACCTGTATCTTGTATGTTGTATGTTGTATGTAGTAAGTAAACAAATCTTGCAACTTGATTTTGACCCACTTCCACTTAACCGATCAACTTCAAATTTTGCACATATGTATAATTACAATACAATATGACCATTTTGTAAAAAATCAAGACGGCGATTCCAAGATGGCGGCCGAATTTTGCAATTGTGCTCCCCGACCCCCCGCATGGGTATCAAATGAAAGGTTATGACAAGTAGAATACAATTAGCTATTTGACGTCATTCAAAATTCAAAATGGCGGCCAACACAAAATGGCGGACTACATTTTTCTTTACAAGCCACTCGTTATGGGTATCAAATGAAAGGATATGACAAGTAGAATACTATTGGCTGTGTGGCGTCATTTCATATTCAAAATGGCGGCAAACACAAAATGGCGGATTACTTTTTTCTTTACAACGCGCTCGATATGGGTATCAAATGAAAGGATATTACCAGTGCCGGCTTTAGGGGTGGGCGACCGGGGGCCGGCAACTGAAGGGCGCCGCGGTGTACACTTATCCACTTAATTTGAATACCTATCTCTATCAATATAAAGAAAAACTAAATTCAGCGTATTAACTTTTATGAACTTATCTTGTAGGAGTGAGTATCAGTATGTAGAATTTATCTACCACGACTTTTCATTTTGTTGCTTATCTTATCGTATCCCTCACTTACTTATGTAGGGCGAAAGAGAGCCGCACTGAGCGACATGCGAGAAATAGCAACTCGTATTAGACTGGGAAAAATAATTTAGAGTTTCAAGTAAATAAGTACTTACATTAAGTAAAAAAAATATGCTCCTGAAACAGTATCAAGAGAATATTTACTCAAATCTAATATTTGGTTATAAAAATTTGGAATTCAAGGAAATAAATAATAAATTTGAAAATACACCTTCACTCAGCTGAAATGATTTTGACTTTCATCTAGAACATACAATGACTGCAGAGGGCAGGGTTTTACAATAGGGGCCCATACACTACAAGGTTTTATGCGTTCAAACATGTCCCATAGTGACAAACTGGTTTGTACGCTCTGCTTGCCCATATACTATTATGGTTTTCTTCATTTTGGTTTAAAATTTCAAATCGAAATGAGTTCTTTAACTAGAAATAAATTGTTATCAGTAGCCATTGAAATATTATTCATACTGAAAAAATGGTTGTAATGGTTAAATCCGTTACTCTGTTCGGAATTTTACAAAAATTGTTAAATTTATTTGTAGGATCTGTAAATAGATACGGATAGAAAATATACACCCTGAAAAATTTAAGTGACACGTGCTGGAAAGGTCGAGTTGATAGCGTCAAAGCAGTTCGTTATCAGTTATGATTTGGTTTACTTGACCGATGTTACCAAATAAAGCCATGCTGCGACACAAGAAGCGGCCACACTGGCAGGACAACTAAAAGATTTTACATTTGTTGTTTCTTTGTTAATGTGGTCAGGTTTCAAACAAGCCATTGTCTGAATTACCATCGAAACTTGGTACGCAGCCATTTCTCAAACCACTAGCGCGATTAAGACGCATTTAAATTCAAAACAGATAGAAAATGGCACTCGAATTTCGAGTGCTGGGTCGTGCTAGTTCAATAATAAATATGGTACACAATTGAAAATATTTTTTTTTAATTATAATGAAATATAAAAGGGCGCCAAATGCACGACTCGCCCGGGGCGCCTAGATGGTTAAGGCCGGCAATGGATATGACAAGAAGAATACTATTAGCTGTTTGGCGTGATTCCAAATTCAAAATGGCGGCCAACAAAAAATGGAGGTTTAACTTTTTCTTTAAACGCCTCGGTATGGGTATCGTACAGTATAGTACAGTAATCTGTGTGAAGTCATTTTAAATCTGATATGGCGGTCACTACAAATTTCGGAAGTCATACATATAATAGACCTAAAAAGTAAAAAAGAATTGTAAATGTAAAGTTTTTATTGCTCCAGCCAGGATAAGAAAACAACATACCTTTCCAAATGTATGTTCCGGTGTTAATAAAATAAGAATATATAGAGCAAACTTGGGCGAATAATTTGCAATTCCAGCTATTACTTTTGATTTCATTAACTGCTTTAATGACATAATTTAATAAGACTAAGATTTTGGCGGAGAAATGTTGCCGACAACAAAAAAGATGTTACTTAATTGTAGATCTTTTTCTTCGAAATTTTTTTTTACTGTATTTAAAATTGTTTCACCCTTTGTATCTGTTTCCAAAAATTTGGAGAATAACAGTTCTTGCAAATTATTTCGTTTTTTACAAATCTTACTTAACCCAGGAGTAAAGCTTCGTTTCCTGGCAAAGTGGATTCGTCAAGCTGCATAGAGAATTGAGTTGTTTTTAAATAATTTTCAACGTCCTGAGCCATTTTGCCAATTCTTCTTTGTTCTGTATTATTATCCAAAGGAATTCTTTTTATGATATCGAAAGCTGGTTTATGTATCATGGTGCGTATTACTTCAGCTACAGCCGGTAAATTGAGATTTATTGAGAGACAGCATCGATGCTGAAAATTTAATTTGGAATATTGCGATAAGTTTTATTTTATGAACAAAGGTGTCCCAATTAAAATTCGAAATGGACTAAGGGGTCTTTTATTATGAAGAAACAAGCTCGAAACCCACTTTGCATACAAACAGTTGCATTTCAGTACAGGTTTCACCAAATCCAATGCATTGTCGTCCACTTAGCTCTTCCGTCATATTTGCATGTGTGGCTCATGATTTACATTTTTTTAATCAACACAAAACAATCGCTGTTGTAACAAATCACCTCCTATCATCACTCCTCACCTAGTCACCAGCAATAAATAACTTCCACTGCTGTCCCTTAATCCGGCACATAACCGCATATGCTCCTAATAACTTCCACAGTATCTGCCGCAGAAGTCATGCCCGAAATCCGATCAAATCAGGCGCTTAATAAACCGATCACATTTGAATGTTGCCCATGTTGACTCCCATAATCCCTTCGGCCCTTTATGTAGTGTTCTTATCTAATGTTGTTCGGCTGTTGGCTATCACCCTTGGAGCGTCGTCGTCCTACAGCACTAAAAAAACGTGCCCTGCGGCTCCTGTTTACTTGACGGTAATCAAAGGAGAGCCTCCACAACATGAAGCCCCACCACACCCGCCCCCGCAAAACTGGGGCCTCCGCCAGACTCGATGCTTGTCAGCATATCAACGAGTTCCGAGATTAATTCCTCTCGGCATATGGTTATGCTTCGTGGGCGTTTCCCCGCGCGACAGAAGTAGACTCAATCCGAATAAATTATGCTCGACAATAACAGAATTAGTGAAAGAAAGTTTTCGGCCAGCCCTTGGCTTCCGCGTTGTTTACTTTCCGCTTCGGCTTCTGGTTTTTGTCTGGGATTTTCGGTGATTTTTGGTGATTTTTATTTCTGGGGAAACAAGCTCGTAATCCGATTAGAGACTTTTTTCGATCTCACACATATGAAACATGAAGTTATGTTCTTGTCCGGAGCATAGAAGGAATCAAGGGGATTTATGATTTAAAGCCAATAATGTCCTTTGATTGTGCTGTAGTCTGAGGTCCAGGGGTGACCTGGAGACTTAAAATTGTTTTCTTTTATTCAACTTGATTTTTTGTTCAGTTTCCATTTAGGTAGTTGTGAAAGTAAGTACCCCCGGCAACCAAAGCCTAGCCAGCGCCTATTTGCCATACCAATCTTCCACCCCAACCAAACAAGCTCAAAAGCAAACTCTCTGGCATTATGGAAAAGCCGACTAGCTTGGGCTTATTCGTTTTTTTCAAGCACCTGAGATCTGTATTTCTGGAGGTAACATTAAGAAAGACGCCTATAGAGAGTGCAGATATTCTCTGAGTGGAGTACATTGAATTCAGAATCTCCTTTAGGTCTACTAGTCTGCTCCTCTTCCCTCCTCCCTCGTGGGGCATAGGGCGGAAACGGTTGCCCTTCAGCGGACTCTGTTTTGTGCAGCTCAGTCTCATGATCTTCCAGTTGTTGCGGCCTTTGCTAATAAGGTTCTCCACCTTGTTCTCGGTATGGCTGCCGATGCTAACTTCTGGTCCATGGTAAACGTGGTCAGAAAGAATTGCACTTTATTCCCAACAAAAAGAAAGCAAATGCAACGCCGACTTACTAGATTTTTTTGTTCGCGACACCATCTGGGGCGGTGTCCCATCCATCATGTGGCACTACAGACCACATCGAGCCTGGGTCTCCTCTAAAGCATTTCTCCAAGTTTGCCAGTTCCTGTCCTCTTCGTCTGTCTGCCTACTGGAATATTTACGGAAATTTCCTGGAATATTTACGGAAATTGTAGAATACGGTTGTTTGATTACTTGGGCGGCTAGTCTTAGCCTATTGAGAGTTCTGGGTCGTCAAAAAAGCCATGAAACTCGCTGATGTATCTCCTTCCCCATATTCCATTCTCTCTCGTTCTGCCTATTATGCACCTGAGAACTTTTCTCTCAAACATGTTGACTCGTTCCTCTATGTCCTGGTTCATAATCTATGTCTCGCTACTATAGAGCGAGAGCTTCGTACTTCGAACTCTATTGCTACTGCATTTTGGAATTTTACTTTCGTTAGCGAGTTATTCATAGCGCAATTGAACAGTCGTCCCAGCTTTGAGGAGACTCCTAATTCCGATAAATCGCCGGTGTCCGGCAGGGTTCAATTTAATCACCCGCTCTTTTCTTATTATAAATTTCCTATTCTCAGTTCCTTCCAACCCAGTTCTCAACTTCGGTGATGACGTTAGCCTGCGTTACTCATACGCTTTCGATAATGAAAGACAAGCATGTGGACAGTCCTGTCTTGGCGTGACATTAGCCAAAGACGTTCGATGGAATACCGACATAATTTCAAATCACCAAACAAGCATCCAAATGCATGGGTGTTTCCTTTTTAACCGACTTCAAAAAAGGAGGAGGTTATCAATTCGACGCGTAGGTATTTTTTGGTCCTGTTCACGCATAACTTTGTAACGCAATGACTTTTTTGCTTTTTTTCTTTTTTGTTTGAAAGGGTAGTTTCCCACGGTGGTCCCGTACAATTTTTTTTAAATTCTGATAAAGGAGTTCGAAGGTAGGCGTAAAAAACTGGTAAAATTAGTACACCTTGAACGGATAGAAGTATTTTCAAAGGCAGCGAACAAATTACTTTATTGTCGCGTACTCGAGAAGAGGCCGGTGGATGAATAGGCAAAGGCGTTGGCCTGCAAATAAAAATTGCGGGTTCAAACCCCGAGGGTAGTTCGACTTTTTTTCTTTTTTTCTCTTTCTAAAATCCTTTCTGATTGGATTAATGTTGTAAAGAATTACAAACTCTTCGGTGAGAAATTCCATGCATACTCTACTCATGCAGACTGTAAGAGAGTATTCCTTTGGAATGAAATTCTATTTAAAGCAGTTTCTGAAAAGCTTTATTTACGTATTTAGCCATCTTGTTGTAACAATCTCCCGTAGCACAACGACTGAGAGGCTTGCCTCTCGTTCTGGAGGTTGCGAGTTCGATTCTTTGACCTGGAGCAATTTTTTTTTCAATCGACACAATTAATATTTCTTTTTAATTTCCTTTTGGGGAATTTTGTTTCATATTAAATAAGTTTTTTTTAAATTGCTCCCAAAATACGCAAATCCATTACTGCAAAAACTATTTAGCTACTGCCTCAATTCTTTTCGACGGCGCGCGGCTGAGTGTCATACTTCTCGCAATAAATAATTTTTTTTTATATTGCCCCCGAAAAAGAATTAACGGACTAAAAAGTACGAAATAAAATAAATTTTTAAAAACCGACTTCAGAAAAACCAAAAATAATGCACAAAAAACCAAAAATAATGCACAAAAAAGGATAAAATAATTGTTTGAAATTCTTTACAACATTAATCCAATCAGAATGGATTTAATAAGAAGAATCACTTTTGAAGACGGTGCCAACACCTGTTTTCGGGGTGATGTATTAAGGGCATAAGGCTAACAAAGAAATGAATACAATTTTCGCAGCAATAGTTAATGCAATGAAAGTCAACTACTACCTGGCACCGTCTTCAAAAGTGATTCTTCTTATTAAATCCATTCTGATTGGATTAATGTTGTAAAGAATTTCAAACAATTATTTTATCCTTTTTTGTGCATTATTTTTGGTTTTTTGTGCATTATTTTTGGTTTTTCTGAAGTCGGTTTTTAAAAATTTATTTTTTAATATACTCTTAAATTTCAATTTTTCAATGTTTTTGGTTTTTTTTTCATAGTTGGCAAGTAGCTTTTCATAGTTAGCAAAATATTCAAAATTGAATTTTTTTAGTTTTTTCAAAGTCCTAAACTGGGCATTTTTACTAAAGTAACGAAGTATTGCGTATGCTCACAAGAAAGTACATAAAAAGACCTACAACTTACTATTATAACTTATTTTACCTTACGATGATTTGGCATAAAATGGCGGCAATTCTAATATTTTTCGAAAAGTGCCAATCGCTGCCGTAAAAATCGGATTTTTTTTTTAAATTTCAACCACTACACAGTATCAAAATACATATTTTCTCCAATTTTTATCAAAATTCGAGTATTTTCCCGTTATTTATTGCATTTTTAGTTTAGTACAATAATATTTCATACATTTTGGTTTTTTGAGGTTAGGATTCATTTTTAAAGTATTTATACCGAATCAGTTCGATAGTCTATTCATTCACGAGTTTTTTTCATTTTTTTTATTTTTCTACGACCAACAGAACTGGAGAAACTAAAAAATAGTGTAGCAATGGGCTCTTTTACACGACCGGACACCGAACAGACAAAACGAACGAACAAACTGGGGTTTATGGGAAAGAGGGTGAGAGAGGACGATGTAAAACCGGCCAATGCACTCAAAATGCATCAACAATGAACATTTATGCAATTTTCTCGTGCAACACAGGACCGATTTGGCAGAAATTTTTTTTCGCTTTATCTTAACATATGTAAAGAAAAAAAACAAAAAAATCCAACCTCCCAACTACATCATAACTTCGCTTTTATTTGTTTAATTTCCCTCTACTATTCCGTCTATAACATTACACTTTGCACTCTATGATAGAATCGTCGTTATTACCTCTGAGTTCTACTCTTTTACATAAAAATACTCCACCGATCTAATACTAAGGTACATTTCGAAATTTGTTACTAAAAACCCCCTTTAATAATACCATATCCTACAGAACATGCAGAATATCATGAAATTTTTAAAAGCATCCATAAATATCATCTCATTGCACGACCTTTGCGTTAAAATCATTAAAACCTACTAAAACCATAATAAACCTAAGCCTCCAGCTTCTTGAGTGGAACCCGGCAATAAAACCGACCTGTGAGTAGGCCCTAATTTAGCTGCTCATCAATCAATTATTCAGTACGCTATCACTCGAGATCCTTGCAGCTCGTAAGAGAGCGAGAGAGGTTGGCATCCTTCGGTTTCGTTGCCCAATTAATAATTTACAAATGAAGGACAACCTCGCTATTACACCTTTCAACCCCCTTATCAATCTTGCAGATGTCAATAAACACAACATGATTAATTGACGGCTCCTTGTTCGGCATTTTTTTTCCCAGGGAAATTTCCCGGGGAAGAGATAAAGTCACCAAGTGGAGTTCCTTTAAGGACAAGAAGATGGAGACTCTGTCAAAATACGGAGTAATTGGCATAAGGGATGGATCGGCAAAGCAAACGTAGATGAATTATACGGAAGGATGCGGGACACACTTCTCTTGTCATATTGCGACCTCCTCTGTGCCCTTGCCCCTCGGTGCTGTGTGCTCATCAACCCTTGATCCTGTTTGGGCGTTGTGCATATTGGGACGACTTACTTAAGGATTTTTTTGCCAGTCACAATTTATCATTTCTTCCAATTAATTTCGCGTCTTTCTTTTTTTACTTCTGTTATCGGTAGTCTCCATTTTTTTATTGATTTAATCGAAGGGTGTCGAAAGGCATTAAAGGGGGAGAAATTCCCACCGCTGAGGTTTATTTAACTGCTTTGGGAAAATGTTAAATTTTTGGGGCATGACTTGGAAGTTTCTTTAAAGAGATGCCGAAGAGTCGATCGTTGCTGTTGCCGCTGCTGCTGATAATGGTGGATTATTCGTTTTTGGATACGGGTCAAGTGATAAGATGGAAATGCGTAAATAAGGGCTCGTTTTACAGCTGCTGGTATGAGGGGAAACTAATTGATTTTGAATGAATTGATAGAAATGCATTTGGGTCGATCTTTTTATAAATTTCAGTAGTTTTTTTGTGTGATTGCTTGCATTAGTCTATCTTAAGTAACCCTTTCAATACTTCACACAGAAACATTCCATCCAAGTTTCTTGCAGCATTACAATCATTATTTTGCTTTAACAATATTTTTGTCAATTATTGTTATTTGCATCTGAGATAAAGTTAGCTCGGAAAGCTTTTACTAGATCACTAAACCACTTGTACTTCCACAGTGTAATTTTCGTGTCCATGCGTCTCATTACCATTCACTAATGTACCTACACTTTCCTGTGCTGGTAAGTCGCTGTGGTGAAATGCTAGGCTATATTGCTAGTGATTAGTCACTGCATGTCAAAATACCTTACCGAGCAGGTCAGCGTGGAGAAGCCTGACAAAGATAGCTACACACCACTCCCACAGCATAGTCATTGCTACCTATCCCATCTCGCACTTCAAATCCATCCAGGTTGAATGGCTATAGTCAATGGTTAAAGAGATCTCCGCCGATGTCCGTACAATATCGGCGGCTATAAGTGCTTCACCCCAGTAAGTAGCTCTGCCAAGGTGGACTTTCTATTTCCAGCACAGGTAGCAAAAACATAAACAAGTAACAATAAAAACACAAAATTACACGACGCACAGGCCAGATTGCACGAATGAGGCCGTCGGTACCTCCTCTGAGAGCAAGACCGACAAAGCTAGATATCTGGCAGTCAGACACTCCAAAAATCAAAGACGCAACAGTGACACCTAAGAAAAGAACGAACCTTTTAAAACCAATCACGGTCGGGAAGCTGGTACATCGGAAACTAACCATCAGGTTTGTTGACAAGTATAGGCAAATGAATGACGAAAACGACCACCTTAAAGTTTCACACATTGATGTTAACTAGAAGACCCTAGGATGTCATTCTGGACCCGTGGACTCATACGGTACCTCCAAGGCAAAGAGAGGTGAGCTTGTCAGGATTTGAGGCGGAAATTCGGTAATTTAGTTAAGAGTTCTGCTTGGCCACCCTAGATACTCAAGCAGATGTGTACGTTATTTTAGCAAAGAAAAGAAACTTAAGAATGGCCCATGCTAACAAGCAGATCTTTATCCTATCTGACAGTACAGCAGCAGCCATAAATTCCAGTAGAACACAGCTCAAATTAGTTTGGGAACACCAGCTTGTCCCTGATGAGCTAGGTACTACCAATATGACCTTTATGAAGGTAACAACCCAACAGGTCTTCGCGGACAATGAAAATCGCCTCACCCAAGCAGATTTCTGGCACTGTTTTCATCGAACCAACTATTGGGGCACACTCCAGTTGATGAAAAGGACTCTAGACGATCGGACTTTACTGAAATAAATCGAACAATGCAGGTCCACACGCACACCTGCTGTGATGAGCTCCAAGCGCTTTATTTCTGGGGCGCGTCACAGCGTTACCAGAGAATTACCGACGAGCAGCAGAAAGAATGTCAGGACATTGGTTGGTTTGATCACCGGACACTGCGCCTTAAATTACCACCTATTGAGGATCAGTATGGTAGAGGACCCTCGCTGCAGACTGTACCTCAAGATGGACCAGTCTGCTCATCACGTTCTCAGTCACTGTCCCATGATAGTCAAAGTGACTAATATTTAGGCAAACTGCTGAACCTGTTGAAGAGATCTGGTCTACAAATCTGAGGTATTGAGGTGGTGCTAATAGTACAATAGCACCATCTTGCGGCCGCGTTACTTCTTGGCACTAATACCTCACTGAAAAAAAGAAAGAAAAAAAGCGGGTGTCTGTCTACAATGTTCCGAAAGAGATCGTTTTATTTTTTTATTGGCATCAAAAAGGTAGGAAATAAACAATAAAAAACAAATTGAAAAAACCTTGTTAATCAATTCTGAACCGATTGCTTAGAGAGCTTCGGGATACACTATGTTCAATGTTCTTCCATTTAGGGCTAGGATGTGAAGATTTTCCAACTCTTGAACAACCTACTTGCAGCTGACCGAAAAATAACACTAATTTGGCAAAATTCGTCCGCCATATTGGCCCCGCAAAAGTAGTTATCACAGATTTGTTATTTGCTACCTTAAAAACCCCCTTATACCGATTTTCATTGGAATCGGAATACAACTGCAAACTTGTCGGCAATATCACTTTCATTGGAGTCGGAACACAATTGACAATATTCGTCAGCCTTATTGGCCCCGCCATATTGAATCTAAAAGTTTTGATCTTAAATTCGTTATTTACTACCTTAAAAACCTCTAGATACAGATTTCGGCCATATTTGCGCGGCCATTTTGAATTTTGAAAATCGGGCTTCGAGCGCCATCATGGGATACCTCAAATTCAACCACATTTGCGCGGCCATTTTGAATTTCGGTCATATTTCGGCGACAATTTTAAATTTCATTTTGAAAGTAAACAATAAAATTCTTTGATTCTTCATCTACGTCATATTATTTTTTTTTTCGATATAAACAATAGTTTTTGAGCTGCACCTCAAAACTGTATGCCATAATTTCGTTATCATCTGTTTTTGTCATGGAGGAAGCAAATTTACAGACACATCATTCACATCAAAAACTCTGAAAGTCCGAGAATGGAAGCTTTCATCAGAAAAGCAACAATAAAATGGTGAAATTTATCTTCAAAATAGCATGTGGTACCTGACCTTCGCTCGGGTATAAGTTACACGGTGGGGGACGATATAGAGGTAGGGATTCGCTGAACTGGTGCACGTAACATGCGAGGGGTTAATTGTGTCTTTAAACTTTTATATTAAATTACCGTTGTCATATTGTGATTAAATATGGTTTAAAATGACGTCACACAACTTACTGTACTATACTCGTCACACATTTGGGTTGTAAAGATAAAAGTAATCCGCCATTTTGTGTTTGGCCGCCATTTTGAATTATGGATGACGCTCCTTAGCTAATTGTATTCTACTTGTCAAACCCTGTCATTTGTCGGGGGTCGGGGATCACAATAACAAAATTCGGCCGCCATCTTGGAACCGCCATCTTGTTTTTTTACTAAATGGTCAGTTTGCATTGTCACGCGAACTATACATATGTGCAAAATTTGAAGTTGATCGGTTATATAGAGGTGAGTCAAAATCAAGTTTCAAGAATTGTTTACATACTACACACAAAATACAGGTGAAGCTAATATAAAGCGTGTAAAAGCTAGGCTTAGCTTGATATCTGGAAAGTTAAAAGTATACAATAAAATTTTTTGATCCTTCATCTACGTCATGGTATATTTTTTTCGATATAAACAATAGTTTTTGAGCCGCAACTCAAGACTGTATGCCATAATTTCGTTATCATCGGTTTTTTGTCATGGCAGTCAACTTACAGACGTATTCACGTCAAAACAACTAGAAACCTCACAAAATTACGGACCATCTTTGTGTTGCCATTGAAACAAAAATCATAGACCTTGTGGTGAAATTCATATTTGTGCAAGATCTAGCAGAGCTGCTGCCCTCATAATACTCTTCACGTAAGAGAGTGATCAAGTTCGAAGATCACTAATCGAAAGCATTTATGACCAGATGCGCTTAAGCGGTATGTAGGAAGTAGTTCTGTTAGTACTAGGCATTCATAGTAGACCAATTGCAAGAATCTGGCGTCCTAAGTTATAGGAGAGGCTAGACTACTAGGCTACTCGAATGTGTGGAGTAACTGGAAAGTACTCAAAGTTGAGGAATCCCAGCGAAAGAGGTTACTATTAGTAATGTAGATCGAGTGCCTGGAGTCGTTCCAAAGTGGTGGTCGTAAGCATTACTTTGGCCTAAGACACGAGAAGATAAAGTTGCTCAGACAGACAACGAGTGAGGAGGTTGATTCCCCTGCAGAGATTAGCCACACCACCATCCTTCTAACGGAGTTTAAGTCTACCTCCTTCGCGCATTTCTTAACTATACTGCAAAAGGCTTTCGGAGCAGGCTGCTCTGCACTTTTTCTCCCTTTCCTTCCTTTTTTTATTATACCGGGGGCACAAGTACGGCAGGTACCATTTGGACCTATCGTATTCTTGACAAGCGCTATAACTCAGATCTGTACACTGTAAAAAATTTCACTGGTAATTTTACAAAAAAAATACTGGAAGTTTTATTCACAAGCAGTTTCGTAAATTTGCAATTAGGAATATTCCTAATCTACTTTACGTATTTTTACCAACTGTGTAGTAAATATAAATTATTTGTGGGATGTAAAAATACAATCTGTATTGGAGCTTTCTCTTCATAGTTTTGTAAATTTCCAAAACTCTTGTTGCAACTTTTTACCAGAGAGAGACGAAAAGGAAAAACCCAAAGCTGAAGATGACCGCCCTGTGCCAATGTGCTTGGCCCTGCCATATTTCCAAGCGCCAAATTTTATTCTTAGTTAATGCCCACTCCCTATACATAAAAAATTAGCATTTTGCTCACAATGCCTTGTTAAGCATGTACATGAGGCAATGCCTATCAAAATTTCTTGGCTGTTGTAAGAACTCCCCAGACTCTGACAAATTCAAAGGTCTGGCCTTAACTTAAAAGCAATTGGGTTTATATGCTTAGTATTCCATTGTTACCTGTGAATTATATCCACGAGAGGAAAAATTTAAACCTTGCATTCCAATAACCGATTTGTAATTTTACTGAAAATTTATGTTCTAAAATTACGTCTCTTTAGTAAAATTACAGTACAAAGTGTTAGGATTTTTTCAGTACATAACATTGATAAATATATAAGAAATATTGTAATTTTCTTACATAAACGATTTAGAAAAATACACAAAATTGTGCAAAATATACGTCACATTCATGTAATCAACATTTAAGTTATGCAGTATTGGAGATTTCCAATTTCATTTTGTGAAGTTAAAAAATTTATAGTAAAATTACAATAATTGTGTAGTAAATTAGTATTTCATATCGCAATTTGTAATTTTACTGTACATTTGCACTGTGAATTTACATATTTTTTTACAGTGTAGGCTAGACCGTTTAAACAAGCACAATAGTCATTTGTTATCGCGGGGAAAAGACAGAAATTGAAAGAACAGACTCATCCTCTTGACGACATAGCTTATAAGTTGGATCCTCCATCTTTCCAATGTCTTCCACACAGATGGAAATTTAGAGCGCAGCCCCCTGTAGTCAAGTTAACTAGTGTCCTGAAATCCTTTTTGTTGTATTCCAACAATTCCTTAGTCGGGTTAAGAGACGCTGCAGAAAGAAACCCCTTCAAGATCACTGGACCATGTTCCGATCCTCTAGGGCTTTTTTTACCTCCTGGGTAGGTAGGTTCCTCAATAGCCGGTTCCACGCCGATGAATAGAGTCTGACCAGGGAGTCTATTTTTCATTGCTTTCGAACACTTAACAAAGAGGCGTTGGCAGTCCCAAAACACTTTGGATCTATTTCTACGGGACTTTGGATTTATTACGATCCAATACTTGCCTTGATAAGCCTGGGGCTTTCGCCACAGATCTGAGCGATCACACCTGCCTCTGTCTTTGACTTTGACCCATTCGAATACCATACACCTCAAACCGCGGTATCCTAGGAAAAACTCAGGGTAGCATATCTTGCTAGACTTCAAGATCTTCGTAGGCATGCAAGCTGAGATAGTCCCACTTTCAGTCAAGCATTCCCGCTTTTGGAATTTCTTACAAGATACTGAAAATTGTCCCGCTGAAGAGCATCGTCCAGATGGTGATTCTATCTCAGCCTTTTTCTAGTTCAAAATGGAGGGTATCAGTAGTAAGCGAGGCGGGATTAGCCTGGGTGATGGAAAAGAGGCCATTACGTATTTAAATCTTTTTGGTCTCTCCATAAAAATGGAAGTTTTGCTCAGTCAGTCTCATCGATCGGAATTGGTGGCAGACGAAATGCCGATTCCTGGAGAATATCCCGAGTGTGGTACAACATCCCAATTCAGTGTTTCCGGGTAGGTTTTAACGACATTCATGCTTTTGTTGGAATTGTAGCCGTTATTTCTTTAATACTTAGTTGTGTTCGGTAGCAAGCTTCTGTGATGGTTTCAGCTGGTTGCAGCAGGTCATAGTCGCACTGGTTCGACCAGATACACAGTATGTGCTTCGAGTCATGGATCTTTGGCTTGGCTGTCGATGTTGATGCATGGCCAAGTTTTGAACCTTCGTAACGGATCCACTTTTGATCGCCAGTTGATGCAAAAAAACTTTTTCTTCTTTCCCGTTGAACAACTGTTCGCACGTGAAAAAAACGGCGTTCGATGTCTCTTGGCTTCAACTTTTATGGCAGCCAATTTCCTTGCTGTTGTGTCATTCCAAAGGTTTTCACACAATGAGAAATGACTTGTTGAGTCACACCCAATGAATCTGCAAGTTGTTGTGCGTTTGACATGGATCGTAATCCAGTAATGCTTACAATTCTGCGTCTTCAAATTTTTCACTGGTTCGGGACGCTTCTTATGGTACACGTCAAAAGCGCAATTTTAGTAGTGTTGAAACCATTCGCAGAAAGTTCGTTAACTAATAGAAGCCTTACCATAAGTTTCCACAGATATTCGACGCGCCTCACCAGCAGTTTCCAGCAAATGCCGCTTATTTGGTTCAAAGATCGGCAAAAAATATATGATGCCAACAAAAATTCACAAATGAAATTATAAGGAGTTGTTGACAGATGCCTAGCTTATCACTTGACGTTTGTGATCTGATTTTTTGCCAGCATTTTACTGCTGACGCCATCTATTGGAAAACAGCGGTTTTCCATTTGTACTTCTAACATCATTCGAGTCAAGCTTACTATAAGACATTGTATCAGACGTGAACGACATGATGACCTATTAGTGTAAAGAGTGACTCCTGAGCTGAGACTTTCACATAAAAGAAACGGCGGAGTTATATGGTGCGCCAGCATATGGCAGGACTTCCGACATGTTATATTCAAGCTGAATCTTTCGATCACATGGTATATTCAGCTTAAGTTCAGATATTGAATAAACAATTATTGTACGAGATACACAAAAGATCCATTACAAGTCGAGGTGTATGAAGGACGCTCGCTGACAAACGCCCCGTCATGGAAAAACAAATACACAATCTGGATAAATAAGTATAATCCAAAAGTGCCACCCAATCATGCCTGGACCTTTTGCAATTATCCCAAATTTGCCATCAGCTTTATAAGCAAAAACTTCACCCACATTTATATAAAAACAATAATCACAAATAGGTTCACCCTTTATCTCTCACAAGGCAGCTCTGTTCACCCTTTTCTATATTACATTCCCTTTATCCAATATAAAATCACCTTTTGGGTCTATCCACTTCAATTCACTAACCACCATTCTCCCATCCAGGAGCAATCATCATCGCCAAGTGACCGATCCCTAAGAACCCTTTTCACTGATTTCTGTTTACTTACCAAATAGGCTCCCATCAACGGTCATCAGAATCGGTTTTGTTCATTTCATGTCCATTTGTGTTGGCCAAAAAAAAGAAGAACCTTCTGAATGGTTCGTTTCCGCAGGATATTTTAAACCAAATTCGGGCATTGTTATTCGCTTGATTGCTGGCAGATAGAAGGAGATAGAAAATTAAATTGAAAATCATCCCCAAAAATAGCCTACCCTTAGCCAACCCCCCATTCCCCTATATGTTCTGTCGCCATTCCAAAGGAGCCAAAGTAAAAGGAATCTCTCTTTCTCTGGTAGTAAAACTTGTGTGGCCCTTTTCTACAATTGTGAAACAATTATTTCAGAATGTTGTTGGCTGGTTTGTTGCCAACTGTGAACCCTTTTTTGTTGTCTTTATTTTTTTTATTTTGTTTTTGTTTTTATTTTATTTTTATCCTTGATGGGGAAAAGGAGCAGGAAGGAAATCATAACACGCTCAGAAAACTTTTGTTTATTTTCGTTTCCTATTTGTTTTCTGTGTGCTTTGAGCGGGTTTGCTCTACACCCGTGGGTTTAGGATTTATCGGGTTCCTTCAGTTGCTCTTTTCACAAGGATAATAAAATGGAGAGAAAATTTATCGCATCTTAGAAAGCACTTTATAATGAGCGACAGGTTTTTGCCATTTTGGTATTCGGATTCCGGTTTTGGGTATGGCTAAAAATAAATTTTGAGGAAGATAGAATCTATTCTTAAACAAAGATATGCGTGAGTGTGTGTGTGTTTGTTTTTTTTATTACCGCAACCGCAGTTTATATCCCAAAAACCGAGAATCTCTGTATTCTCTGTTATCAAGATATTTCCAGGAGAAGAGTAGATAAATCACTGGGTATGCTGCTATCACACCATAAAACTGTCATAACATCGTCTTCGAATTGGGAAACAATTCTTAAGCCCCAAAGGGTGTGATTCCCTTATATACTCACTCAACTATTAAAAGATGTCTGGCAAAAGGATTCTGTATGACATTTTTACGATTAAAAATGACTTTTCCATGACTTCCTTTTCGCGTTTACAATCACGATTTTTCCGGGAAAAAAATAACCCAAGAAAATTCATTTTGATAAACAAAAACAACAACAACAAATATCGGGAAACAAGAAAATTTTGAACAATCTTTTTCCTTTTTTTGTATTCGGTGCTATAAAAACTCCCTTTACCTACACTCATATCTTGATTTAGTACCGGACCACGAAATTGTGGAGAAAGGACGTTGGCTTAAATGGTGTAGAAAAGCCATTAATCATAACTCACCTGTTGCGATCAGGTATAAGTTTTTGAACGTGAGGTTTTAACATTACATTCATTTTTTTTTTCGTTCGTTCGTTTCATTCTTTTTATGTTACCTGGTGCCTGGCCCAACGGGTGGTCCACATAGGACAATGGAGGAAATCAGGTCGAAGTGATTTTCGTCCTTTTGTTTCCGTTGTTAAGTTATTGGGCACAAATGGCCTGGAACTATTTGTAGATTTATATCCTTTGAACTCTCTTTCTCTCTGTGGGAACGGCGATACAAATAAAAATAATTGCTGATAATATTTGTGACTGCTCGAAATGTGGGCCACAAATTGAGTTTATTATTATCATTAATAAAACAACAACAACAAAAAAAATACAGCCATATATATTGTCTACAGACATTTGTTATTAATTTACTTTTTGGTTTTTATGTGATTTGTGCTGGTTAAGGTAAAATAAGGGCGTTTTAAAGGTGGATTAGAAGCAATAAATCAATAAAAAAATGTAAAAATTTAAAATTCGAAGTACACTGGATAAAATTCTGCGAAATAAAAAATATAGTTTAAAAAAAGTAAAAAAATACGCTTTTATTTTAAAATTTACTAAAAAGTAAAAAATATTTTTTGAATCTAGAGTTTTTATTGCTCTAGCCAGTATATGGAAACAACCTACCTTTCAAAATGTAAAACAGCTAATAGTATTCTATTGTCACACCCTTTCATTTGATACCCATAGCGAGCGGGTTGTAAAGAAAAACGTAGTCCGCCATTTTGAAAAGGCCGCCATTTTGAATTTTGAATAACGGCACATAGCTAATTTTATTCTACTTGTCATAACCTTTAAATTGATACCCATGTCGGGGGTCGGGGAGCATAATTGCGACATTCGGCTGCCATCTTGGAACCGCTATCTTGATTTTTTTACAAAATGGTCAGATTGCATTGTCACGCGAACTATACATATGTGCCAGAAGTTGATTGGTTATATGCAGCATGCCGGATCGTACACCTCGACACGATCTAGGAACTGCTGCCAGGAACATTGTCGGATCGTACATCTCGATAAGGCTTGGGCAACATTCCACCGGTATTTGCTAGTGGTTTGACCGTCCCGGAGGACCGGAGAAGATGACCTCTCCAGAACGAGTCTGGAGTAAAGGTAGAAACAGAATGGCACGGAGACCGTGGCGGAGTCCGCCGCTCAGAGAGTTTCCCATACATTTAATTTGTCCGCGCCGACTGGGGAGAAATTAAATGTATGGGAAACTCTGTGAGCGGCGGACTCCGCCACGGTCTCCGTGCCATTCTGTTTCTACCTTAAGACTGACTTTGGCCTGGTGAAGCGGTTTCTTCTAAAGGAAAGCTCGTCGGGGTAGGAAGCTTTAAAGCTTCGAAGTGAAGCTTTCAAAGAGATAATCATCTCTCTTTGGTGTGGTGGTTGAATATTTATTTTTCTAAAGCTTTTTGGGAGAGGGATTATTAGTAATGAATCTCGGTTTGTTACAGTCGTCTATAACTAATGACCCCATAGAAGAGGTGATAGTACTCCTCCCATATAGTATCCAGAAAAAGTCAGAGTGCATCCTTTTGTGCCTTCCATCGTCTTTTATAAATATACAGATGTTTTTTAAGTGATCTTTCGCTGCTTCATTTGTAGACACACTGTTGTGAAAGCTATGCCGTAATACCGCAAAAATTCTGTTCAATTCGGCGTTTTGACCACCTCTCTTGTCTTGATATCTCCCTGCGTGATTGCCGTATGTTATCGCCTCGCGGGGTTGGACCAGTTATTTTAACGCTGGCTCGTGCTCGTGGAGTTCGTCAGGCCTTTATCTATTGTGGATGAGTATCATCTTATTTTATATATCCACTGATTGCAACATGTCCTATAATACAGTTTCGGGTGCTAATTGCTTACATCCCTATTTGGGGTAAGCCTCGTTAATCGTAAACGGATGTTTTTCATGATCTTTGTTTCATCTGCATATCTCGGCAAATTTGCAAGTAATTATGACATAGTTGGAGGTATGCTCTATAGCCCTATATCTTCACGAAAACTGCATAAGATCATAGCTCCTCTGCAACTCATCCCACCTATCTGTATTTAGTTGATAGACTGATAACTTAGTTTGCTTACATCACATACAATCACAAGTGTCACCCTCAGAGCAAAATCGGGCTATATTTGATGTTGCAGCAAAAGAGGAATAAAAATATTTCAGAGCAAAAGATATTCAACTATTATTCAGAGAAAGAACGGAACGAAAAAAATCTTAGAGCAAAAGCGGGTTAACTTTCTAGACCGTTTTTGCCCTCTAACGAAAACTTAAACCGCTTTGCCCCACTTTGTATTTATACCGCAGTTGCTTTTGCCATTTTATCATTTTTGACTACTTATTTGGGGATTTTTGCATTTCTGACAAAAATTTTCGTCATTTTATCTTCTATCGTAACAGGTAAAATAGCGGAAAAAATTAGGTACAGGCTGAAATTTGGCAGATAGCTTCCTTTTGGGGTTATTAATAAGGGAAGCCCTCTTTTTAGGGGGTTTTAGACCTCAAAATGGGTATTTTTCGATTTTCCTGCAATTTGTTAGTTAAAGGCTAAAAAGGGGCAGAGGTCTTCCTTTTAGGGTTCTTAATAAGACGTATTAAAGTCTCACGATTTTCCAGCTCGGGAAACCCTTAAGGGTACCTGTTGGTATGCCCTAAATGAGTGAAACATTGCTTTTTCTTTCCGAAGGGACTGTTTAAATGCATTATATATTATATAAGTTTCACCAGCCTTTTGTACTTCTTCATGCTTATTTGGTACTGTTTGGCAAAGCCAAGGTGAAAAAGTACTAAAAAAGTACGAAATAGAGCCAATTTTAGCATTAAAATTGCTTATAACTCCAAAAGTAAAGGTCGTAGCATAAAAATTGTTCCGCCTTTATTGATAGGAAAATGTCCAAAATTTCCAAATTTGTGAAAAAAAATTAGTTAACTTGGTAGTTTATGGAGAAAAAGGTGGTTTTAGTTGAAATTTTAGTTAAAAAAACGAAATTTTGATTTTGATGACTCATTACTCTGGAAGTTGTCAGGGTAGAACCATGATTTTTACAGTTTTAGATAGGTGGGAGTATGATGCGTACACGGTTACCTTATTCATGGAAATTGGTCACAGGGTTACAAATATACAGGGTGATATGTAAAACTCTACAAAAAAACATTTCCATCATACTTTTTTCTCCATGACTTTCTCCCAAAACCAAAAAAAAACGAAAATCTTCTTTTTTTCATAAGATAGCAGATATTCTAGGTACTTAAAATTGAAAAAAAAAACAAAAAGATACTAAGGAATATTGCAAAAATATTGCAGAAATATCGAAAAATATCTATTTTGGGAGCAAAACACAAAAGGTGGGGTTTCCCAGGGTGGAAAATCGGTTAACTATAATACCTCTTATTGAGAACCCTAAAAGGAAGATCTCTGCCCATTTCTATCCTTTTACTAACAAAATTAATCTACAAACTTTATAAATACTATTTTATGATAACACTTACTGTTTAAGAGGTATTAGTCAAAAACGGAATTTTTTAGGGGGTTGTTTTTTGGGGGCCCAAAAATCGAAAAGGGGCGCTTAACTGATTTTAGTTTTGACTCAAAATGTCTTCTTTTAAGTAAAAGAACATAGTCCAACAGAAAAATCCGGGTTACTTTTCGACCTCATAAAAACTTACTTCAAACCCACCGTGTAGACTTTATAACCCCTTATTAAGAACCCTAAAAGGAAGCTCTCTGCCAATTTTCAGCATGTATCTAATTATTTCTGCTATTATTACTATCTTCAATTTTTGTAATGTTTGCATTTTATGAATTTTTTCAGTTTACGTTTTTTTACCTAATAGTAGTAGTAGAAAAAGGTTAAATTTTTAACTACATTTCAAAAATTGCAAACATCAAAGTCAAAAACTGCAGATATTATTGTCAAAAATGCAAACTTATTAATATTAAAATGAAAAGTTTGAAACTGAAAGCTTCAAATCCAAAAATTAAAGAAAAATAGCAATTTTTTTTAGAAATTAAGGCCATGCAAAAATGGCATGACCGAACGGAAAAAATGTAGTATATTTACCCTAAAATTAAAATAAAGTTTCAGACAGTGGACAAACTAGAACTAGAGACAAACTATAACAATTGTAATTTAAAATGAGAAATTACAACAATCGTAAAAATGTACGTTAATAATTCCAAGTGAAAAATTCTATAATTTCGAAAAATATGAAAAACGAAAATTTCAAAAATAACAAAAATGTTTTATTGTTGCAAAAATTAACCTGAGAAGTGAAAAAAAATTGTAAAAAAGCAAAAACTATTGTGGAACCTCGTTAACTTGAATTGCAAGGGACTGTAAAAAATCTTCGAGTTATGGAAAATCCGAGTAAAGGAGGTTGACGCTTTGGTTAAGCTTTTATTGGTAAAAGCATAAGCAAAAGCATTTTTAATGAAAACTGAGAACAAAAGCAGTTCAAATTTTATTTGCGCCCAAAAGCGGTATAAGTTTTCGTTAAGAGCAAAATCGGAATAAAAAGTTAACCCGCTTTTCCTCTCGGTTTTTTGATACACCGTTCTTGCGCTGAAGTATAGTTATACCATTTTTACTCTAAGAACGCGAAGATATTCCTTTTTTGCGCTAACGCGCAACCTTGTACGTGGCAAGGTTATGAGTATTAAGGTGGGTATCCACCAAGAGTTTTGTCTCCGCACTATCTCCATACATTATCCGCCGAAGTTTCTCCACCAAAATCAATGCGCGGAGATAAGAAACGTGCGGAGATAAGAAGTGCGGAGACTAGACACGCACACCGATATTTCAGTGGATACAAAACGTATCCATTAAAAAATGTTCTGTGTCGGTGCGGAGAACTTCTGCGGGGACTGTGCGCGGATAAGTAAATGTAGTGGATACTTGAAAAAAGACTTCGAAAAGTCTTGAAGTTGCTTGTTGAGGCCTATCTTTTGTTTTCCAGTGAATATGGAAAACAAAAAACATCTTAGGACAAAAAAGGGTATTATTTTGAAGAGATAGATTTTTCTTACGATGGAATGGGCAAATAAAAAATAAATAAGTTATTGTGGGATGCCGAATAAAGGAGTATAAAAATAAAAATAGCAATTTTTGACTATTTGCACCCTCCCCAAGCCACCCGTAGCTGAAGTTGCCATTTCACCCCCCACACCCCAGCAAATGGTAAAAAATTTCTGCCACTAATATTTAACAGTTATTTAGCCCTAACAGAACCTACATTCGCAACGGCAGAAATTTTTTTCAAATTTAACCCCTTTTTTACCCTCAACCCACTAACTCGGGTCCACTTCCCGCAAAAATGTCATATTATAAAAATTAGTTGAAATTAATTGAAAAGCTTATATACCAAACGGCAAAAGGTAGGGACGACACGATTTTTTTCAAGTGCCAGCTCCTCTACTATGGTAATATATTTCGAGACTTAATAGCAGGAACACAATGCTCGCCATAAGCCGCTGGCTATGAAAGCTTTTCGTTGTCAAATAATAAACACCATGTATCTACATAGGAACGAACAAAATGAAACTACCGGCGAAGCGACTATAACCACGACCAAAATAATTAGAACCTATTTCTATTTTCTGGCTGACGCTTACAGTTCTACCAATTTCCCCATACAAAAAAAACACCGCTGTCAACAAAAAAAACTTATTATTATGGCAAAAACAGTGATTTTTGGACAAATTCTGTTGCGTCTGAGGGTGTTATATTCTAAAATTAAAAAAGGCATGTTTTGTACTCTCTTTTTTCTCATATTAATTTAAATTAGCTTCAATTTAAATTTGAAAATCATTTGACAGGAAAAAAATTTTTTTCAACGCCTACGATATCGCTTTGCTCTATTATGATTTTAGTTTTACGATTACAGCGGTGGCATAATTTGAGAGCGATAAAGCTTTCATAGCCTGCGGTCTTTGGCGAGCATTGTGTTCCTGCTATAAATCGGAAAACATAAAACATTGCGCGCACACAATAATTTTATCATTCAAGGTCGTATCCACCTAAAGTCTTGTCTCTGTAGAGTGCGCGCACAGTCCTTTAGAACATAGTTTGAGACTTTTCATATGCTTCCTGCAAGATTTTAGTGGATACGCAATGAAAGCTGTGTCTCCGCACAGTTTGAGATTTTTCGTTTTTTGCTCAATTTGTGTGGATTTTTATGTGCGCGCACTGTCTGCAGACCGCAGTGGAAACGCACCTTTACAAAACAAATTTTGAGAAAAGGCTTTTGAGTAGTTGAACAGTAGTTGACGGATCAAGGCCTTAACAAAACCGTCAGAATGAGAAGCGTTATTGTCTCCACTAAATATATTAGAGATCAGGCCCTGACGCTCTTGTGTATTTCGACAATACTTAAAAAATTCGTCTATATTGATCAGTAATGAAACATCGAAGCGATCGGTTATTTGGAGCGTAATGATCATACCGCTAACAGAAGAGGATCCTTTTTGCAGGTCTAATCAGGATCAGAGGTACCTTTTCACGTTTCAACCAGATAAAAATTAATTTTAATAATTTCTAGTTTTGTTTTTTTTTCATAATTTGTAAACCCATAACAAGAAACATTTGGCTATGATTCGTTTTTATAATTTCAAAAATAATACCTGACCACCATCTACCCACATTGAACATAATCATACCCTCAATACCCACTGCTGACCATTTGTCAGTTACGCCCTTTATTTGCAATAAAGAGAGCCGCCAACAAAACGATCATAAGTTCACCAAAAACGGATCGCATTGCATCCGTTGCTCTTCTATTCATCCATAATGACCACAGCCAATCTCTTACCGATCCGAAAACTTGCAACCAGCAAAAAAATCCTTTTTTTGTTTTGTAAAATCCTTAAAAATTTTCGTGCAGACCGTCGGATACCTTTAAGGGACTTACCTGCATTTTGTGGCCAAAAATAGGATTTGGCATTAACAAAAGACGATCGTGTTCTGTCTAAAAATTAATTTTAACCAAAGGCATTTTTCAAGGATAACACAAAAGGATAAATGAAAGGAGCAATCTTCTTGCCTCTTATGCTGGAAACTTCTGAAGATTTTTGGCTGCTGATAGGCAACGTGAAAGGACGAATTGAAAGATCATATGGAAGAAGGACATCTGCTGCTATTTTAGATGCCGTCTGCTGTCCACATCACATTGGTAACGAGATTCATTGTTAAGATGCTTTTGTTAATGCGGAATTTCATGGTACTTACAATTGATTTTTTTTCGGGTTTTTTAATTTTAAGAAAGGAATAAAGGCTATGATTTGCTGTTAAATTTGTGCAGGAGTAACTGCCTTGCCTTTTCTAAATAAGATGTATTTTGTTGACAATAACGCAAGTTCAAGGTGGTCTTTGATGTGTTCATTACTACTGTGCAATATTGGGTTTTAGAAACTTCACAAAAGGGTCACAGAAGATGGCAATAAAATATGATTCTCGGAATATATTGACTGGAGTTGAGGCCAATTTTAAATCTTTCTTCGTTATGTGTCCGTGGCTGGTTTCCCCGTGCTGTCTCTGTATTGTTATAGTTCACATCATAACAGTGGCAATATCGATGGGAAAATTGATGTGGTCATGAATGGGTTCATAATCCATAATCGGTTGCATAATAGCGATAAACAGCTGAAACTCGGCGTTTCTTTAGTAATATCTTAGTGCACAGCTACTCCGCCCGTGAGGAAATATCTATATATGTATATTATGTTATTTTCCCCTTTCCAGCAACCCACAATGGTACCGAAGTTTCGACAGGAGTCCGTAAGTTTTACCAATAGTGAAACTAATATGATCGCAGGTCATGCTGCTTTTCAGTACCACGCCTAGATTTCTTGCTTTATCAACGCAAACAAGACGAACCGTGTTTAACGCGATAGAAGAGAAATCAGGGCGGGCAGTAGAAGAGTGAGAGAAAAAATGCACTGGCACTTCGTAGGATTTAGCTTCAGCAAATTTAATGACGATCAGAATGATTCATGACGCAAGTCAGCAGAGATGAGGTTGCGCATCATCTGCGTACATATGAATCTTAACATATATCACTACTATCGTAGGCATATCGGTTCGTTTCGGTTTCACTTACGCTAAGAACCGATTTTGCAGATTATAAAAATTCCGTTTCCGGATCCAAAACCGAATAAAAATTTTACATCGGTTCCATACCCATTTCAAATAAGAGTTGGAAATTTTTTCATTTTGGTACTAAGACCGAATTTTTATTTGAAGCCAAAATATAAAAATTCATATAAATTGGTACAAAAGCATTTATACATATAAGTATTTGTACATGTTTAATTTTTATTTCTTGATAGTTAATATTCAATGTCATAATCGAATGATTTATTGAAACGTACAAGTAATATATTTTCAAGATTAGTTGGTGTTAGCTTATTTCTTTGATCAGTTAATATAAATTTCAGACCAGACAAGCACCTCTCCACGTTGACTTGAGTAGTTGGAACGGCGTGTACTATTTCAGCGAGCCTACCAAGCCAAGGTAATTCATTCTTTTTCAAATTCCAGTAAAGCAATAAAGAACTCATATCATTCATAGAATCATAACGGTTACTTCTCTCTGTCAAAAGCAATTCTCCGTACTTCTGTACCCAAGAGTGCCTTTTAGGCTGCATTTAAATAAATAAAAACTGTGAAGTCGAGAATCGGAACCAGAAGAATTTTATTTTTTGGTTTCGTTACCAAACCAGAACCGACATTTTAAATTGAGAATTTATCATTTACGAATTCCATATTATATTTTGATGCTAAAAAAAGGCTCTGCGGAAGAACCACGATAAGAATTTTTAAAAAAAGGTTCCAGAATTGTTTTTAAGTTCCTAGAGCCGATATTAGGGTTGCCAACTCGACGGGACGGAATTGCCGGCCTCTTAATCCCCCACCCCCCAAACCAAAAGGTCACACGGCGAACAAAAAAAATCAATATTTTTCGACATTTTCATGTCAGATTTCTGGTGTTTCTCGCCTTCGTGGTGTCTTTGAATGAATTTAAAGCCATCGTATTTTACAGTAAAAAATGTACTGCATACAATGCACTTGGCTTTGCTTTGGTCTCTTCCAATTACAAGCCAACTTGAAGATTTTGGATCAGTTAACCACGATTTATTGAAAACGTAGTTTCTAGATCGTGGTTTTTTCGGAGGCGGTGAATTTTCGTTGCTCGACATACTTTTTGACCGCGCACTCTTGACGTATTACTTTCATATACACTGCTTTCGTACATGGCTGCTTTTGAAATATAATTTATTCACCCGCGAAATCTGACAGCGTCGAATCAACACAAAGCTGACTGCCGTTTGCTAGTGATGCTTATAGTTACATATCTATTGATAGTCGGTACAAAAGCTACAAGGTCCCTGCGCATTATAACGCGCTAAATTCAAATTGCGTTTGAGTATAACATGTTAAAAATGTACGAATTTCTTAATAGTTGTAAAGATTTTCTAACTTTATAAGTATTAATAAAAATTATAAATATTAAAACATTTTTGATGGAAGAAATTTAAATTGCCGGTTTTTTTCAAATTTTTCAAATTTCTGGCCGGCCGCCGGCTCGAGGTTGATATTGCCGGCCGAGCCGGCTGAGAACCGGCCACTTGGCAACCCTAGCCGATATAAAGGTTCTTTTCGGTTCCCATTTTAACGTTTTGTGTGGTTCGCTAAGAAATTTCGCAATGAGAAAAATGTGCTTCTGAAGACGCAGTTTTCGCAGAAACAGGGCATGATTGAGGTTATCGAAAGCTTTTGAGAAATCCTTTATAGACACGTCATATTCTCCTGTTTTCTATACAGGAATCGCTTTCAATGTCCATAATATAATTTAGTATTGGAATGGCACCAGTGTATCTAATAAAGACTTTAATAACCTACGTCAAATTATAGATCAACCTAGAAGAATCCTCGACGTTGCAGACCAATGAGTTCATCTTACAATTTTTCTTACTTCTCATCCAACACAGCACATCCGCCCAAGTTTACCGGGATTTGTGTTTTCGAATGTGGTAACCCCCAGCCAAGTCTCTCGCTATCTGTGTTACTAAAGTTATACGCGCGGGAATGCATTTTTTCATGTCTCACTCCAGCGCCCGCTCTAGCGATTTCGCCGCCCCGGGCAAAACGACAAATTAGTGCCCCTTAAGAATAAATATATTCACTGCGCGACAATAGCATAGGTTCAGGTATAAATAGGGCGTTTTGTGGTATTTTTTGACATAAACTTAGTAAGTTTAGGGCTCATCTACTCAGGCAAAATGAATATCTTTCAAGACTTGCCGATTTCCTGTGTCCTTTTTATGGGATTTCCCGAGTAAAAATAAATGATGGCCTTAGAACGGGCAAATGCCGACTGTGATTGAAACATAGTCCTCGGCCATCTGGCGGTTAACAGAAGGCTCGTTGCAGGACAGTACGGCCGTACAGGGGGCGATTGACGGTGAAACGGCCTTACAGTTCCAATAACGGCCATATGACGGTGGTACGGCGGCCGTATGGTCGCTATTACGGGTATACGACGGTGGTACAGTGGCAGCAACGTGGATATTCGCCCTCCTATAAGAAAATATCTTTCACTGCAATTAAATGTTTGATTTTTTTCGGTTGTGTTTTTTTTCAAGCCGTTAAATAACAAAATTTCCCACTAAAATGTAAATCAACACGCACCACACACTTCACGTACAACAAACCGACGACTGGCGAGCTCGTTTCTCTTGTGCATCGATATCTTTAAGTAGGATAAATGGAAAGAACCATTCTACATAACGAAAATGATGAAGTTCCCATAAAACACATTCAGCAATACATTTGGTGCAGATTCTTTTTTTGGCTCAAATTTCCCCTCGAATGCCCGTTTCTACAGCTCAGTACTTGGCCTTTTAAATCTTTTGGTCATCTTTGGCCGTCGTAAGGCCGTATGTGCTCCCATTAAAAATAGTTAAAAACTCTACGGCCATCATATGCCCCTTAAAAGGCCAAGCGGCCGGTGTTCGCCCTTTATAAGGCCGTTTTTTATTTTTACTCGGGTTCCAAGATCTTTAAAAAAAATTTGTTTCATGTAAAAAAATAATGAAACTAGTAATAGCCCAGTCGTCAGAGCCAAATTTAGCCTGAAAGTCCGCATAAAATGTGATCTCCTGAAAATTGGGACATAGGTACTTTTTTGGGTGTGGAAAACGATAAAAAAAATCTTTGCTGCTTTAAAGTGTATGCTAAGTTCACATTTTCGAAAACAAATCGAAAATTTGGTTTTGCGTTATATCGCGACCTAAAACAAGAGGATTCTAACTACACACGAAGCTGTTTTGAGCAATTAAGCTTTAAAGATTTCAAGTCGTACGGTTCTCAAGAATTTATTGTTTTTCAATGGAATTATTTTGTGATTTGTTTATTATGTTTTAATTTACTCAAATAGCAGTTTCCTTTATGTTTTATGCTCACTATTTGTTAAGAAATGCTAAAATCATCATTTCCATACAACAACCATCAATGCCAAAAAATATTTAAAATAATCCAGACGTAATTTGACGCCTCTTCCGTTCGATGGATCGAACACGTTAAAATTTGTGAAACCATTTTGCCCAGATAGCAATTTTGAGGGAAACATGTGTACTTATTGATTACGCAGCAATTTAAGTTTAAACCATTGAATTTTGTTCTTATTTCATGTATGTAGTTGTTTGTTATTTAATTTAATTTGTTATTATTATGTTTGTATTAATAAGTATAAATACCTGGAGAAGTGAAAAATAAACTCATTCATTTTTTGAAGCTTGAGAATTGATTTTTATCATCTTAATTAACATTCATTGCGCTTAAGTGTTGCACTTATAGCGCAGCTCATCAAAGGTCTAGGTGTTACACCTAAATCTAAATCTAAGACAAAGCGAAGAAACAAAAGAGTTTCTCCGCTTAACAAATACATTGGTGACCCCGACGTGATCACAAGTGAATCACTTGTGACACGATCACAGCCATCAGTTGAACCACATCAACAATCCTGCAATCATCTCGCCATAGAGACGCCAGATTTTATCCAGAGGTTTAAATTGGAATAAAACCAGGTACATCCAGCAGGGGCAGCTATCTACACCACACAGTTAAACCACAACTCCAGCAAGGATGGATGAACTTTTGGATTTACAATCGCAGTTAGGCGAAGAGATCCAGAACAACCTCCGCAACTTCAGAAAGGATTCCAACAAAAGGAAGACAAGGGAATACCTAACCAACCGCCTAGAATGGCTTGAACAGAGATGGGAGCAATTCCACGCTAACCATCACAAACTCACAGACTTTGAAGCCAGCAGTCCAGATAATGATTATTTCACCAGAAATTATTTCAACACTATTGAAGAATTAGTAAACCAATACAAGCAACTATTGCTTGAATTATTGCAAAACCAGCCGGGTCCGAGCCAGTCAGCACATGAAGCCAGCCAAAAGGCACCAGCGAAGACTGCAGCAGAACACCAGGCTGAGCATAGCCCACCTAGGGAAGCCCAGCAAAGAGTAAGGTTTCAAGAACTACTCAGCCCAGCATCATCAGAGCAGTCGCAAGAAGAAATACAGAGGAAGATTAGGCGACAACAACGTGCCATGGCAATATTAACGCGAACCCTGAATGACATAACAACCAAGTCAAGTAGTACACAGTCAAGGGTGTTCTACGAAATCAACCTTCAAACCATCCACAAAATGTTCGATGCAATAACTGACCTGGATCAAGAAATTTGGGAGGAAGTCGTGGATGCGCCACTAGATTACACTAGAGAATTATATGAAGGCCTCTACGATTGGGTACAGGAAACCCTCGTACACTTACACGAAAAATTAGAAGCCAGGGAAGCCACCACACCAAATGGGCAGCCACCCCAAATCAAACTACCACGTGTTACATTGCCAGTCTTCGATGGAGACTACACAAAATGGACTCAATTTCATGACTTGTTTGAACAAATGATAGAGTCCAAACCAATTAGCAAGACGGAAAAGATGTTCTACCTCACAACAAATTTGAGCGGTGAAGCAAAGGCACTGCTGAACCATCTTCCTATATCAGATGCGAACTACACCACAGCATGGGAGACCTTGAACAAGAGATACAATAACCAGAGGTTGCTTTGTACAGCATTGCTCAACAAACTCTGGGACCAACCATGCACGCAGGGTCAATCAGCAAACTCAATCAAACAGCTCCACGATGTAACCAGTGAATGCATACTCGCCTTAGAAAACATAAAGGTTTCCACCACAAACTGGGATCCAATGCTAATACATCTTCTTCTCAAAAAGCTGGATAAGAACACACACGCTCTTTTTGAAGCTTCATTGGATTCACCAAGAAATACTCCCACCATAAAGGACCTGCTAAATTTCCTAGAGAAAAGATTCCAGACCTTAGAAGCTCTTGGTAAAGAATCATCAGGCCATTCTTCAGGGCGAGAACAAGTATCCTCGAGGAAAGGTAACAGTTATCCTCGCTCCTCACTGATGTCGACAAACAAATCCGCCCAGTGCATAGTCTGCAAACACAAGAATCACCCGCTGTACGCATGCCGAGAATTCCTAGCACAACCAATCGCAAGCCGTCGACAAACCATCAGGCAGCACAATTTGTGCATGAATTGTTTGAACGATGGACACAAGACAGTAGAATGCACTCTTAGAAGTTGCCCCAAGTGCTCTGAAAGACATAACTCCTTACTACACTTGGACATTGCCCCCAAATCAGTTCACGTTAAGCAAGGGAACTCCAAACAATCTCACCCTTCAACTTCAACACCAGCTCCCAAATCATACTTCAATCAAGGAATTTCAAGGCAAACTCAACCACCAGGTTCACCGGTTGATATAACTGCACCAAATCCAACAGCATTAACAACCAACGCTAGAAATAATATGCGTAGCTATGTGATGCTAGGCACAGTCATCGTAGAAGTTAGCAGTGGCCAGGGACAACGAGTGCGATGTCGAGCAGTCCTTGATTCTGGATCCCAACTCAGCTTCATCACTGAGGATTTGGCAAGGCGACTACGAGCTCTCCGTATTCCCGAAGCAATGTATATCGATGGCATAGGTGTGGAGCGACTAAAAAGTAACCATAGGGTCAATGTTCAGGTACACTCCACGATCAATAACTACTCTACACGACTAGAAACCTTCGTACTTCGCGACATCATAACAAAGCAACCAGGCCACAAGATAGAAAGGGAAACCTGGCCCATTCCAAATAACTTGCACTTGGCGGACCCCGACTTCGACGTACCCGACACCATCGACATGTTAATCGGAGCAGAAATATTCCTCGACTTGTTATCAGTCGGACAGATCAAGCTCGGTGAGGGATTGCCAACACTCCAGAATACAGTATTTGGATGGATGATAGCTGGACCAGTACGCCATGAAGGTGCATCCTATGCTGTGTGCGGCATCTGCAGTGAAGACGAGAAGCTTGAGAACCAACTCAGCAAATTTTGGAGACTGGAAGAAGTCGAATCATCAGACGAAATCAGTACATTAACCAGAGTAGAACAAAGGTGCGTGGACCACTTCAATCAACATGTCAAAAGAGACGAACAGGGCAGATTCATTGTCAAACTCCCTTTCGCACAAGATCCCAACGCGCTAGGAAAATCAAGAGACATCGCTCTGCAGCGATTCCACTCATTAGAAAAAAGGCTTCTTCGACAACCGGGCCTACAGCAACAATACATCAAGTTCATGAGGGAGTATGAAGCATTAGGACACATGAAGGAAACAGATGCATCCTCTATCAAAGGTCCTCATTACTTCCTGCCACACCACTGCGTCACTAAGTTAGATAGTAGCACAACAAAGCTACGAGTCGTTTTCGATGCGTCGGCAAAGACCGCATCAAATTTATCATTAAACGACGTGCTATGCAAGGGCCCAACCATTCAAAATGAACTATTATCAATCTTGATACGCTTCAGGTTTCCTAAATTTGTATTCACAGCGGACATCGAGAAGATGTACCGACAAGTAAAGATTGCTGAAGAGGACCAACAGTATCAATTAATCGCCTGGAGAGAACATCCACAACACCCATTGAAATATTTCAAACTCTGCACTGTCACATATGGATTAACACCAGCTCCGTTTCTAGCTACTAAATGCTTGGATATGCTTGCTACCCAAGGTACCCTGACACATCCACTGGCAGCTCAGGCTCTCAAACGCGATTTCTATGTGGATGATGTCATGTCAGGATCGGATAGTTTACCCGAAATACTAGAAATTCAAGGGCAACTCAAGGATCTCCTGTCTTCTGCCGGGTTCAATCTTCGCAAATGGTGCGGAAATCATCCACAGCTACTGAAGAACATCCCAAAAGAAGACATCGAGCTTGAAGTAAACTTTGACAAGCCTATGGACGAATCCATCAAAACACTTGGGCTGACTTGGCAACCAAGCGCTGATACTTTTCAAATAAAAACCAACTGGAGTGACACACGAAGGATTACCAAACGAACAGCTCTCTCTGATATATCACACATATTCGACCCACTTGGATTCATGAACCCTGTCACAATAATCGCCAAGATGTTCATCCGAAAGATCTGGACATTGAAACTGGACTGGGATGCAGCCTTACCAATGGACATGAACACTAGCTGGAGTAGATTCCGGGAGGAGCTAAGAGTACTCAACGATATAAGAATTCCAAGACATATAGCGTCTGGGAAAAGATACAAAACAATTCAATTTCATGCCTTCTCAGATGCATCTGAAGCCGCGTACGGAGCTGCTATATATGTGAGGACGACACACCATGACGGCATCATCACTGTTCGTTTGCTATGTGCTAAATCAAAGGTAGCCCCAGTAAAGACCACGACCCTACCAAGACTCGAACTATCTGCTGCAAAACTTGCAGCCGAGCTGATGCAAAGAGTAAGAAAGGAAGTGAATCTGCCCAACGTGAAGGGGCATTTTTGGACAGATTCTGAAATAGTTCTGTCCTGGATCCGATCAGATTCGTCATCCTACCACACGTTTGTGGCCAACCGCGTTGCAGCAATTCAACGGTTGTCCAACCCAGAACAATGGAGGCACGTTGGATCTAAGGACAATCCCGCAGACATTGTTTCACGAGGAATGACACCAGCTAAACTGATTAAATGTAATCTCTGGTTTTATGGACCACAATATCTACACGGTCCAGAGACCATTTGGCCTGCACAACCACCAACAACAAACACAGATATAGAGAAAAAAGGTCAAGGAAAAGTGGCATTAACATCAACCAATCAAATCTCATGGATCAATGACATCAATCATGGCAACTCATTTCAAAGACTCCTGAGAATTGTTGCTTATGTGTTACGCTTTGTTCAAAGACCAGCAAAACAACAGTCGGAGAGACAAAAGACTCGGCATCTAACAGTCAGCGAGTTAGACAAAGCTCACCGAGTGATCATTTCCCAGATACAACAGGAAGGATTTAAGGACGAGCTCCATCAGCTTCAACAACACAATTGCGTCAACAACAACAGTCCATTGAACAGCTTGTGTCCTTTCCTCGATGAAGGAAATATTATCCGTGTCGGAGGCAGACTAACAAACGCAGAGATACCATACGATGCTAAGCATCAAATGTTGCTTCCGTACTCTCACCCATTGACGACCATGGTGATGACAGACATCCATATTCGTAATCTCCATATTGGGCCTCAAGGACTTCTGGCAGTCACCAGGCAACGTTATTGGCCTATCAAAGGCAAAGGCATTGCCCGAGCGATCGTGCAACATTGTGTCCGATGCAACAAGGTGAAGCCCAAACTGATGACACAAATCATGGGAAATCTACCCGCAATGAGAGTTCAACCTGCCAGACCTTTCGTAAATGCTGGGGTTGACTTCTGCGGCCCGATAGAGACCCACTTCAAGCTACGAGGAAAGCGACCTCAGAAAGCATACATCGCCGTCTACTGCTGTTTTGCCACAAAGGCCGTTCACCTAGAGGTCGCAAGTGACCTCACTACAGAGGCCTTCATAGGAACACTCAAACGCTTCATCGCCAGAAGAGGGAATTGCCGAAACCTCCATTGTGACAACGCAACAAACTTTGTTGGTGCCAAAAACCAGCTTATGGAGCTCCAGGACTCCATATACTCTCCTGCCTCACAGCAGAAAATTTCCTCGTTTTGCCAAATAAAAGGAATAGACTTCCACATGATTCCTCCTCGAGCACCTCATTTTGGAGGTCTATGGGAGGCCGCGGTAAAATCAGCCAAGACATTATTACGAAAATCAGTAGCCTCAGCAGCACTTACCTTTGAAGAACTATCAACCCTAACCGCAGAAATCGAAGCCATCTTAAATTCAAGGCCTATAACGCCATTAACTGCTAACCCAAATGACTTGACAGCTCTAACCCCTGGGCATTTCTTAATTGGAGAACCACTCACCACAATTGTGGACCCAAGTGCTGCTCCACAAAATGTCAACCTTATAAGAAGATGGAAGCTGGTATCGCACATCAAACACGAATTCTGGCGGCGATGGTCCCATGAATACCTGTGTGAACTGCAACAACGACAAAAGTGGAGACAACAAGGCCAAAATGCCAAGCCCGGCATGATGGTGTTAATCAAAGAGGACAATCTACCACCATTGAAGTGGCAACTTGGACGAATCGAGCGCACCATTCAAGGAGACGACGGATTCGTACGAGTTGCTGACGTCAAAACTACTTCAGGAACATTTAGACGACCAATCCACAAACTAGCCCCATTGCCAATTGAAACGGAGGAAAAGTGCACAACCGAAGAGTCAACTGAACCCCTCAGAAGCAACACCAACACAAGACCAGCCATAGCTAGCGAAACACACCACAAGGCTAAAAGAATGCGGCCATCAACCAGTTCAGCTATCAGCACGTTTCTCCTAACTTGCCTCATCCTACCAATCCTGGGACAATCTGCAGTTGAAGTTACGCCATTTACCTCACAATCAGGAATGTACTTCGAAAACCTCGGCACAGCAAACTTAATCAGGAACGAGTGGTCACTAATTGTCTACTACAACATGGAAGGTTACTGGAAGGAGGGTGCTGCAATAGACGTTAGTATTAATAATCTGCGCAAGCTTTGCAATTCACGCAAAGACACAGATCATTGTTATCTGGTCATCAATCAATTTGCTCAGTTATCACAAGAACTCGCCAGCAACAACGAATTACTGCAACCTGTCGCGTCCAAAAGATTGAAGCGATCCCCACTCAACATCGTTGGAAACATTGCCGGAGCACTATTTGGGGTTCTCGATTCCGAATATGCTGAAAAACTATCAGCCACCATAGATAACATACGGAGCAATGAAAACCATCTTCTAGATCTGATCAAAAATCAGACATCTCTTATAGATTCCACCCTGAACGTATTAAAAAATGATCACAAGGAAACAGAGATGCAGCTAGAAGCCATTAATAAGCACATAAGACTTATAGACGATCAAGTCAACAAAGTTTCAGACGAACTCTACCAACAAAGGGTGGCAGAAACTTTTTCGATGTTGGCAGTGCAACTGACTTTGATGACAATGAACTATCAGCGGGCACAGACGGCAATTACAAATGTGCTAATCGACACCCATCACGGGAAGGTCAACCCTCAGCTCCTGTCTCCTAAACAAGTAAGGGAACAATTATCCACTATAAAAGATTATTTACCATCAACACTGAGACTACCTGCAAGACCAGACAACTTGCTTCAACTATATAGGCTTATGAAAATACAGGGTCGAGCTACAAGCAAATATATTATCTTTCAAATAAGACTTCCACTGCTTGCATTTGAAGAATTCGAACTGTATCATCTCATACCTGTACCCGTCATAGTCAACGGAACATTTATGGCAATTAAGCCGTCCGCCGAATTCTTTGTGATCAATCTACACAAGGACAAATACTATCCACTCAACAAGCAGGAATTCGCGCTATGTGAGACCATCGGCGAATCCGATCATATGTGCATTCAACAACACCCAATTTATAGAAAAGGTGCAAACATCAGCTCCTGTGAACTCAATCTCATCACTTACCTCGAGCCAACCAACACTTGTGAAATAATCAACGCCGAAGAACTCCCTAAATGGGTTCAGCTCTACAATCCCAACAAATGGATTTACTCTGTGCGTAAAACCACGCTTGTCACAATCATTTGTGGCGATACAACTGTTCAACAAGTCCTTCAAGGAACAGGAATCTTGAGTATGGGAATCAATTGTGAACTTAGGCAGGACCATCTAACATTGCAGTCCCACAACGTCTATCCGAAAACAATGAAGTCTTCGTTCAATCCAACACAAAATCTCACAGATTTGTTGCACTTGGAAGGCCAGGAGCCTCTCCTCAAATTCGCGGCACCTATCACTCATCGTAATTTTGAGGAAATTAAGAATTTACAGCAGCAAATCCAAGACCTCAAAAGGAATGAAGTTCTTCCCCATAAAATAGACTCAAACAACACACACCAACTTGCATTGGGATACACAGCCCTAGTAATTGCTGCATTAACAGCATCCACCATGTTGGTCATCAAGTGGTACAGAAGGAAGCAGACATCCAGAGGCAGACCAATTCCAGCCCCAAGATCTTCACTTGGCAGTCGGTTTGTGATCGATCCGGAACTCATCAATTGCCCAGAAGCTGGTCAAGGCGGGGGAAGATGTTAAGAAATGCTAAAATCATCATTTCCATACAACAACCATCAATGCCAAAAAATATTTAAAATAATCCAGACGTAATTTGACGCCTCTTCCGTTCGATGGATCGAACACGTTAAAATTTGTGAAACCATTTTGCCCAGATAGCAATTTTGAGGGAAACATGTGTACTTATTGATTACGCAGCAATTTAAGTTTAAACCATTGAATTTTGTTCTTATTTCATGTATGTAGTTGTTTGTTATTTAATTTAATTTGTTATTATTATGTTTGTATTAATAAGTATAAATACCTGGAGAAGTGAAAAATAAACTCATTCATTTTTTGAAGCTTGAGAATTGATTTTTATCATCTTAATTAACATTCATTGCGCTTAAGTGTTGCACTTATAGCGCAGCTCATCAAAGGTCTAGGTGTTACACCTAAATCTAAATCTAAGACAAAGCGAAGAAACAAAAGAGTTTCTCCGCTTAACAAATACACTATTTAAAAGAAATTGTTGTTGTTGTTGAATGATCATGTGGAAAGTAAAAGAACAAGATAGTTCTAATTGTCACATAGAACTTTGTTGCTGAATGAAGACGGTTTTTATTAAAGATCGAACCTTTGGCTTAGATAGATAGATAAATAGAACCTTATACCTGAAAGTTATTTCGTCGTGCGTATATTTTTGTTACATCATTGTTCTATCTGAAATTAAAAAGCTTAAGTAGTTGACGCAACAAAATTCTAAGTGGCAACTTCAAAAGCTCTATGTGCAATATTCTATACAATTTTGTAGAATAAATGGTTCTATCGGGATGATAGAACCTTATTCACCAAATTTAAAAGAAAAAACTGGAATTAGGACCTTATACCTCTCTGTATCTCAGGAAGGGAAAGAAGTAGAGAATTGTAAATACTTTTATTAGAAAGAGCGGGTTCACATTATAAAGGTGGCATCAAAATTTAATTTTTCTCAAAAATCTCAGTTAAAACCCTGTTGTTCTAGGGCCACAATATATCGAAAAATAAAAAAAATTTCGAAAAACTAATAGCGCCAAGTGAAAAATTTATATTAGGAACTTATTTAAAAAAAATTGTTTTATTATTATAAAAAATTATGAAAAATAAGAAGCAAATTCGAAAAATCTAAGTGTGCCAAAAAGCCGAATTCAAATATTCTAGCGAGGCGTTCGGGGAAAACTAAAGTATCCTTGCCTAAAATGTACGCAAAAATAAAAATAAAAAAAGCATTTTAAAGAGGAGACTCTAAGCTGTAATCAGGAAACAGTAGGAAACAAGTAGTGATGAGCAAGACTCGCCTTGTAGTGGTCTTGAATTCTTCCCTGTTTTTGCACATTTAGCAAGACCAAAGCAAACCAAGACAGGACAGGACAAGACAGGACTGCAGGATCAAGATAGCAAGACTTTTTGGTCATCACTAAGTGGCAAAAGTCTAGCAGTGATGAGCAATAAGTCTGCAAGAAGTTTTGCAGTCTTGTTCTTGCAAAATTTCTTGAGGACTTAGCACATTTAGCAAAACCAAGACAAGGCAAAACTTTTTGCTCATTACTGCCAGACTTTTGGCACTTAGTGATGACCAAAAAGTCTTACTACCTTGATCTTGCAGTCTTGTCTTGTCCTGTCCTGTCTTGGTTTGCTTTGGTCTTGCTAAATGTGCAAGACCAGGCAAAACTGCAAGACTAGTTTTGCTCATCACTAGAAACAAGTATCATGGCACATGTCGTTCAGTGTTGCTTCATTGGAATCGCGCCTTAACAGTTTCATCGAAGGACGATTGTGATCGAAGATTCTTGAAAAATATTGTGCAGATTTTTAAAAGATCAAGTGCAGAGGCTAGATCAAAATCTTTTGTTTGCATCAATTTGCTTATTGGATTAATGCAATTTAGAATTTTATACCAAATAACTAACCATCACAAAAACTGAAATTGTATAATACAATTTAATAAACCCGAGGCCTCGCATCTTATTTAATTATCAATTTTTTGGTTTTCGTATATGCTTAGCAAGGCGTCGTATACATCTCCCCAATGGAATTTCAAAGGCTTTAAGGCCTCTAGCCTACTCTCCCATCTGGAGCGCGTTCAAAAACCTTACTATGGTTAACTATGGTAAACTTTTGTCGTTCAAAAACTCCGTGGTTAACTACAACATAATCACGAGCATAACTTTTTGGCGTTCAAAAACTCCCGTGGTTAACCATGGTGAAGTTAAATTTTAACCCTGCTCCGGAGCATGGTTAGCGATAGTTAAGAAGAAGAAGAATAAAAACAACTCTCTGACAGCTGTTTTAATGGTAAACACCTGAACAAATGTAAGGGGGATTTGTTAGATTATTGCAAATAAATGCTTAATGGACCCATGCGAAATAATTGAAGCAAATAGTGGAGGCTATTTTATGGAGAAAAAAATTTCATTTTCTTTAACTCATAGTTAACCACGGTGCATTCAAAAATCTCCATGGTTAAACATAAACTTTCGTGGTTAAGTGAAGTGATGCAGCATAACCACAGCTTATCTGGTGGTTTACCATAGTAAGCTTTTTGAACGCGCTCCTGGTGCCACTCAATTGTAAATATAACTCTGAAATATCCGTACAGTTACCCCACGCGACTCTATATGCATGTTCAAACAAGTTCAAACAGCGCCCTTTACAAATGATACAAATGTCTCTTTTTCGAAATTATAAATGTAAATTTTAAGAGAATGAAGAAATTCATATGTGAAATTTTCTATTACATCAATATTTTTTCACACTTACAGTCAAAATGCCGTCCCCAAAGTTTGGCGCCCGGGCGAATGTTTTTGTCTCACTTCGCCATTTGTCACCAAAAGTGACAAGCAGAATAAAGGCCTTAAACTGTAATAGATAAAAATAGTGTAGCTGTATATCGAAATTTAAACCCTAGTATCAAGATTGGACTTACGTAATAAATATGAAGCAATCAAACAAAATGGGATTCGGGTTTGTTTAGTTTCCCCTAATAAGGCCATATTCAGAAGCAATCCAAAATTAATTTCAATATATTCACCTCAGACCACCCAAAAAATTTATTCCATAATTGGTTAATATACCACAAAAACCAAAAAACTAAAAATCCTCCCAATCCTCCAGGGATCAATAATTTTTCCCACAGAAATTGAATATATAGTAGTCAACCTGACTGGATCTAATTAGTTGTAACAAGCTTCGTAAAAATAGAACGCGCTGCGGCTAGATACACTGGCACAAGGCGCATTCTCATTTCGGGACAAAATAGACAGACGGGATGGGAATCCCAGCCCAGAAGATTGGTGGCAGCCATAACTCATCTTAGTCAGGAGGATAATAAATGGACGGAATAATTCAAATTCTGATAGTTTACGACGTTGTCTGCACTAAAACAAACACTCCATCTCGAAATAGATTAACTCCCGTCACCCTTTTCATCCGAGGATAGGGATGGTGGTTATGTTGTTGTTGTTGTTGCTGGTGCATTTCAAATCAATTTAATCCGTGATTTGATTTAATTGAGGTTTTCATTTTTGAATATATTTTTTGTCGGGTGAGCCCTAATGAGGGTGCCCCAATCGTGTGCATCACCGCATATTCTAACATAAACTAGAGTCTGTTCGGCTGTTTCTGCTGGATATGGTAACTTGATATTAGGATGAGATTCTAATGACCCGATGGGATCCTCACTTAACCATAATTCGATATGCTGGCTGTCGGTATGTGTTCTATCATGGACTAGATAAAGGATTCTGTTGCTGTGGACAAAGGGAATGTGAAAAGTTGTTGATTTTCCCGATAAATTGATGGATTGACCGTGGCCACTTAACCTGAATGAAGGCTTTTCAAAATTTAAGCGGATTAAAAATTTTGAGTAGGGTTCTTTCTGGATTCTTTGGTTTAAAGGAAAGGCATATTTTTAAAATCAATGATTTTGTTGACTAGTCATGTTTCTTTGGAAATTGATTTTTTTTTTAAATTTCAAAGATTGGAACACAATTTGACAAAAAACAAAAATGCAGTGATTTGTCTCTATGACAAAGCGGAATTCGTCCAGGTTTAAAATAAATATAAAAATTGCGAGCAGGCTTATTGTTGAGGACAGTGCCGTATATACTCTGGTTATCGTTGGGAGTCAAAGAAATTTTACAAAATTTAACGTCTAACGTAGAATGAAGTATACAAGCTCTCAACAATATACACACTCACAGATCACCTGCTTTGCGTACGAAATGCTTAATGGCCCGGCCCGTCCACAGCCCATCCACATTGCTCTCGATGCACACTCATTTGAGTTATTTTTCAGAATTTCAGAGAATTGTGAAAAAAATCCTTTGAAAAAAGGGCCATTCCACTTTTGTATCGCCTTTTTAAAGCACCGCCTTAAGAGTGCACTATCAAAATTGCGTCATCATTCTAAGAAAATGGAAAAAAATTATATGGGAAAAAAGAATGCGCATTCCAGGATTGCAAAGATTGATTCAAGACGATTTGAAGCGAAAGATTCCGTATTTTCACTGTCTGAGCCATCAATTTCATTTGGTCATAATCAAAGCCAATTTTTTGAACAGGTTTGATTGTAGGGCATAAAATTACCTACAAATTTTGTCTGCAATGTCTTTTTGAATTCCATATAGTTTCGCCGCTAGAGGCCTTCTTTCAGATTCTGTTGATAATCAAAGCGTACAGAGAAAAGCCGTTAAAAACTGCAGCTACTACTTTGATCTCATTTAATTTTTCATACAAAAGCACAATTTTTGCTCAAAATCTAAAAAAGGCGCAAAACGGCCTCTATCGGCCACTCTATACGGAATTCAAAAAAACAGTGAAGACAAAATTTGTAGGTAATTTTATCCCTACAACTTTGCTCTATTATGCGGTATCTATTGTACTTTGCGGGTTGTGAAAATCATGTTTAGACCACCCAAATCCTTCATTTGGCAACGGTCTCAAAGCTGGGGGGAAAATTTCTGAAAAACAGCGATTTTTTCACTAATTTGAATGGACTGTAAGCTAAAAATTGCCAAAGAGTACATATGTCGTGGTTACATGAGGCGATCGAAAGCTCGACTTGAAAGTGGTTTGAAATACGATATGTGCTTTCGGTTCTTCTCGATTAGGTTGCTGATTTGAAATTAAATCCAAATAGGATTGAAACTGACAGTTGACAAATGCCAAGTTGGAATAATGGAATACAGTGAAGAAAGTTATTTAATTTTGCAAGCTTTTTCTGCTTATTTCAATAATTTAATGTTAATTTTGAAAATACATAATCAGCATGTAATAATCAGAAGAAGGAGACTTTATCTAATTTATTTTAACTTATCCAAAAAGTTGGAAATTAATAGTTTACAACTTTTTAAAAGCATGGAAGCCCAGCTTACTATTGCCATACAAAACATTCCTAAGAGGAATCCCAAGAGATTTTGGATATTAATAGAAGCAAGCATGTTGTTTCTTCATTTGTCCATATATATTTCGTTTAATCATGATTAAAAGCACTTTTCACAACACAAAATACTTTTCCAAACAAAAAAAACCAAGTAACCTAAAAACGTCGATCTAATTTCAATTTGTGTTTACATGCACATTCTTGATTCAATTTCAATTCGATCGAGGACATTTTTTGTATCGGATCGAGTCAATCCTATTTCAAATCGATCTGTGTTTTCATAAGATCGAAATGTATTTCAAATATGTTTCAAATCAATTTCGAGCGTCATGTAACCAGGGTAATAGACGAAATTCGCCCAAAAATGAGAAATTGAACGATTTTAAAAGGCCGAAAGTTAAAAAATCAAGACTGTGATACTGACAGACCTGTATAAGGTTCGCCAAGGAATGGAAAACGTATACAACTTTCCCGTCCGGGACGACAGTAAGCGAATCATCATTTTCGGCCTTGACGCGAATAATGCGGCCTCAACGTATTACATGTCGACTGATAGATTAAATAATTTATCGTTTCTGGCATTCGAGCACAAGCCTGGAACCCGTTATTTTAAGATTCAATGCACTAAACAATCACAAAATGCAATTCTTTTAAAAAAATTATTAATTGTTATTGTTTAAAAAAATAAACTAATTTTTTTCATCTAGTATTGATTTCATATATGAGAAAACGCGTGGGGGGCTAAGCCCCCTAGCCCCTGGGTTGCTACGGCCCTGGTTGAGGACGATCATGTGAAAGCATTCCATGCCTCGTTGGTACTCTCAAGACTTGCGAAAAAATTTTGGATACACAATGGACGGCAGTTGGTGAAAACCATTCAAAAAAACTTCGAGCTAAACCAATGTGGCAAAATACTTCGAGTGAAACCAATGTCGCAGCGCTTTGCACCCCTTCGACGAGATCGCGTCCTGGAGGGCGGCCCTTTAATGCAACAGATCTTGGCTTCACTGGACCACTCTACATTAAGTATTCACAAGGTCAGAAGAGAAAGGTCTATATTCTACTATTCACATGCGCTTCAGTATGGGCCGTACATCTAGAACCCAACGGGAAATGAAGCGATTCAGAAAAGGTACTGAATCGCTTCTTTTGAAGCATAGGAGTGCTTCTCTTAGCCTTGCCTTACTTTTCTTTTTTAACATTGCATGTCCTAGCGGAGATGCGATTCAATTAAGTTCATTTGGAACGATTCGAAAGCGATTCATAGGAATGCAAAAGGAAGCGCAATTGGCTCGGTTCCCTTATGCCAGTTGGGAAAAAGGTTTTTTTAGATTTGATTTCCTACTGCTATAGTTAAAAGTCTTTATAAATTTTATTTTGCGTTGACGTCCATCCCAGTTCATTGATGAAATGACTCTCAAAAATATTGATTCTCTCTCTGGGACAACATGTGCTTATGAAGAGATTCCTTGGACAGTGGCATAAAAGCGATTCTTTTGTGCTTCGATTGGAAGCACGTCTAATATTTCCCGCTGGGAACTTTCAGATGACTTGTGAACGGAAAGCGCATTACTCGCACTAAGACGTTTTATTGCACGAAGACGTGGTCTTGGTGTCATCTATTCGGGCAATGATACCACCTTCAAAAGAGCTGCGTTAAGGCGATGCACAGTGGTCTGAAATCCCCAAAACCTGGACAAAAGTACCAAAACGAAAGTTTATATTTAGCGACTTTTTTCACGTGGGTTAGGTATAGTGGCCCCCCCTGGAGTATTTCAAGGCCCTTGGCAAGAGGCAGATGTTCGAAATCTCTTTTGTATTCCATTTGGAAAGTGAGCTTCGAACACGCTGCACGCTGCCCGTTCTCTCCGAGCAAAAACACGTGTTACGTTTTTGCGTGTATATTGCAGTACGTTTGCCCGTTTTCTTTTGTGTAAAATGGATTCTTCTCCAGAGAGTAAGTACAATTATACTGTGTTATTGAAATGAACATAAATAAATAATTGTATTGTTTATTTATGATCAAATATGTAGTAAAATGTGGTATTTTAATAACGATTCGGCTTATGAATTGATGGCTAAGTACAAACTTCCACCGACTTCCACTACGAAATACGCATGTAATTGTTTATTAATCATCTCTGCAAAACATATAAAAAAATCAGCTGCTGCTGCTTGCTCTATGCCATTCTATCCACGATATACTACATATTTGCTCAACGTATAGTTTTGAGCGTCCTATTCAGGGGCTATATATTAACTTTTTTTTCATCTATATCATCTTATATTAATAAAAGAAAGATTCTGTATGTGTGCGCTATAGCGGGCGCACCAGTCCCATGAAACACCTCGAAGTCCGATTCTCGAAATTCAAAATGGCCGCTGAAAAATTACCGAAATGGCCACCCAAATATGAACTCGTAAATTGAGTTCCGATTTCAATGAAAGTGGGTATCCAGGGTTTTTAAGGTCGCTAATAACGAATTTGTGGTCAAAACTTAAAAAATTCAAAATGGCCGCGCCAATATGGCCGACGAATTTGCCAATTGTGTTCCGATTCCAATGAAAATCGGTATCTGGGGTTCTTTAAGGTACCGTAAAGTGGGGCTACTTGAACACCACGGGGCTACATGAGCACAGGTTGACAGGTTCGTTCTTGTTTACGTGCAGTTGTCACTAGATTACTTTTTTGTTTAGTTATGTTTTGTTTCATGTTGATACAAGTAGTGTGTAATTAAAAATGGTGCGTATTTACCGAAAAACTCCAGGATCTAAGCCCTACATAAATTACAAGCAAGAAGACTTGGAAAAAGCCATGGAAGCAGTTCCTGGGGGTATATCGAAAAAAAAGGCTGCGGAAACCTTCAAAATGCCCCGGCCAACGCTAGTTCGGAAGATACTTGCAAGAAATCTGGGATCTGTTGGACATGCAACCGTTCTCAGTAAGAGTGAGGAGCAGCTGATTTCCGGTACCCTTGGCGTTGTGGCAAATGGGGGATATAGTTAAAAAATATCTGAATAAACAGGTTAAAACGGTCAGGGTGTTCAAAGACAACATTCCGGGACCAGATTTTGTTGATTCCTTTATTGCCAGGAAGAACTTTACCATCGGGATTACTTCAAATATTAAACTAGCCAGCAATAGCAAAAATAAAAGAAATAATTATTTATCATTGTTTTTTCCCTGATTTTAGTCCAATTTACTTACAACTTTAAAAAGAATACATTTTTTTATCCCTTAGTTTTATTTTACAGGGTAATTTGATCATCTATAATGTTTACCGAGCGATTTATACTGAAAAATATTTTAGTGCTCAAGTAACCCCAACCAAGGGGCTATTTGGACACCAATTTATAATATTTTTTTTCAGTCAGTACATGATTTCTTCAATTTTTTTATGACAGATGTGTAGTTCTTTAAGTGAGGTTGGTATACTAAGTACTTTTTCATTATCCTATCTCATCTTAACAAAAACTTTTTATCGGAACAAATGTGCGAAAAAGGTGTCCAAGTAGCCCCACTTTACGGTAGCAAATAACGAATGTGTGATCAGATAAAGACATTTTTAAACACTGAACTACGTAGAATCGATATAATATCAAATAGAATTAAACAAAAACACCTTAATGATTCTTCTCGCAATTTATTGGAATCTAAAAATATTTTATATTCTCAATAATAAAACCCGAATGCATTTCGATTTGTTTTACAAATCATCGTCAGCAATCACGACTGAAGCCCATATACCGATTTTCATAAAATTTGCTTAATTTTTCATAAAGTTGGTCGCCATATTGGAACCGCCATTTTGTTTTTTGAAAATCTGATAACGGATTCTTACTCAGGGACGCCGAAAACCCCCATATACCGATTTTCATAAAAAAATAATTTTTCTTACGGTAGTGAATTAATTTTGTCCAGGTTTTGGGGATTTCAGACCACTGTGCGATGGCGCAAAGCGTTCACGCGCTTTGTCGTCAATATTTGATTGTGTGTAATTCAAATCGAGCTATCCAAATCGCGACATACGAAAATTGAAGCAATTTAGTAAGGACAACAATTGCATGACTTTCTAGGAAGTTACGGAACACGCTAGAAATACATTGTTGCCAGAGCTCCTTGGTGGGAAGATTTTGGAAAAGACTTGTAAAGACGGTGCAGGAAGCTCTAAAGGTGGCTATCGGCGAGCTTTATTATCGAAGGATGATTTACAGACATTGATGACTGAGATAGAGGATGCAGTGAAATCCAGGCCATTAACATATTGTGGGGATGACCCTCTGGACTTGACTCCTTTAACTCGCGCACACTTTTTGAATCTGCCAAACAGGTCTACTCTAAGAATTGATGACAGCAACAAAATTACCTGTGGAGAAATTCTCAAACCGTGCAAAGATCGATTGCATACTTATCACTAATTCAAAAGAAGGTGGCGAAACCAATATCTGTGTCAACTAAGGTCGTTACATTGTGTAAAGCGTCCACCCTCCTCAAATTTGAGCACCGGCCTGCATGCAGTATTCGCCCCTATTGTAATTGACGAGTCGATAGTCGATTCTAAAATGATGACTGAATCCCTATTGTGAATGCCGACAATGCGAAATATTTGTCGATTTTATCGACATTTAAAGTCGATAACTATGCTTTTCCTGTTTGTTCGATTCTCTTACGCAATACAAAATCCAAATCGCCTCGAGTAGAGATTGTCGGGTCGATTGCTAGTCCAGTGGTCTCCAAAGTGTGCCCGAGGGGTACGCAGAAAACTCTAGTAGGTACGCCAAATTTCTCTTCAAGTACTTTATTTCCTGAGATATTCAAGGCTGTTGCGAATTTTTATTTTTAAACCTTATTTTTGAAAGAAAGAAAAGAATAAAAAGTTTTTATATCCATAGTAAACTAACAGATATAAATATTAAGAGGAACAAAAAAGTCTAATGATCGTCAACACCCTTTATAAAATGGGCGGCTACACGGAATACGGGTTTAAAAATCGAGCAGCAAATGAAGCTCCAGGGTGCTCTTGCCTTCTAAGTTTTCATCATTATCAGGAGCTTCACAGCCTATTGTTAGTCTTGACTTACGTTCGCTTCCATGATTGTAGATCTCTGGCCGGTCTTTTCAAGTTTCTTATTCATAATTGTCTTATGTCTTTTTCATCTATATATCTTTTCTTAGTCGTCCTGGTCTCCTTTTTTCTGTCGGTACTTTCCGCAACACTATCTTTGCCGGGATCCGTTCCGGATCTTGTTCGACATGATCAATCCATATTATTTTAATCACTTTGACAATGTTTCAGGGGCGTAGCCAGAATAGATATCAGCCGGCTCTTGTTTGTGGAGTTTGCTAGGAAACTATCCTGCAAGGCAGTGAGCACCATCGATTCCGTAAATGATATTGCAGCAAATTCTTTGCGCTCTGCTCAATGGTTCTATTCGCTTGGTGTGTTCACTAGCTTCGTAAGTGAAGCCATCGAAAATGACAACGGCATTTGATTCGTAGTTTGACTTGACATATGATACATACTTGACATATGATGCATACTGCTGCAATTTTCTGCATTAGTTTGGCCGTGGTGTCATTTGACCCAATGTAACAAAAACCCTCCATCGATGAAATATTTTCTGTTCGCCTGTTTAGGAGGTGAAACAGCCCGGTACAAGTTCGGTTTTGTTCCTTTGCCCATACCATGCTCAACGAAAAGAGAGAAAGGGAGGGTAGGGGCTAAGCATATAACGCACAAATTCTTGTAGCACTTCATCTGAATGTCCTGACCTGTCTTTTACCCGAATAAAGGTATTCGAAATTGCAAAAGGCTGCACTCCTTCGCTTCGTTTGAATTTTACAGCTTGAAGAAACACCTCAGAAGTGGGGTTTTACGACAATTTTCAACTAGCCCTCGACCCCGAACGGTTCGTCGAAGAAATAGTGGAATTTGTAAGAAATAGCAAGGTTATTTAGGAAAAGTTAATAGTTTCCGAGTTATAAGTAAAAAACCGGAGGGTTGACTCCCAAAATCCCCCTTCGCTGCGTCCCTGGTAACTTCCATCAACATGAATTTTATCTCTTCCACCTTCTATCATTTATAATGGCGAGGTGATACCAGAAACCAAATCCAATGACGAATTAACACCTCGGTTTGCCTCAAATTCTTCTTTACCCGAAGCCTGAATTATCAACCCGTTCTCGAGTACAACGCCCACTCAATGGACGGAGTTTTTTTCAGGATTCGCGAGGTGTATAAATGTCTCAAAGAGCTTGAAGACAATAAATCTACTAGCCCTGACAATATTCCCCTATGGTACTTAAGAAAGTACCTCACCTTTGGTACGCCAACTTGAATTCTATTATAAGTGTGACTGTCATTTATAAATGGTAATTTTTCCTAAAAATTAGGCCGTATCCCGTGTAGGCTCGTTATACGGTATCTCTATATCCTTGCAGCACCGTATACCACATATGGTGAGAATAGTGCCGCTCATATAATTAGGGGGTACAATTAATGATTATTTTCGTCAGAAGGGTATGTGGGCAATCAGCCCTAAAAGTATGCAGAAAAATACACCCGGCACACCAAAAAAAACGCTATGAGAAAGAAGATGACCGGTCCACAGAGATGCTACAACCCAATTTTATACAAGGCGTCTGTACTCTGATAGAAAAATTGTCTTGATTCCAGCAATTCGATAGTCTTCGTTTCGTTGTCTTGAGTAGAAAAATTTTTCAGTCTTAACATGAGAATGCTGTCTCAGAGTAAGAAGACACTGGAAATTCTTGAGCCAAGCAATTCGTATTTCTTCGCTGAATACTTATATTTTTCGGCCAAGATATGTCTTTCTCGAAATAAGATTGTTTAATTGTTTACTCAAGAAACTACATATTTAATTGATCAGTATGATAAGTTACCGGACTTCCAATTTCTAAAAATGTATCACAAATATTAAGACCGATTGTAGAACTTGAATTGTTTTCAATAATTATAATATCATCGATTTCGTATTTTTTTTTACATCTAGTCAACTTTTGTCTTCATCCAAGACAATAAAACCAAGACAATGAGCCGGTTTAGACGGTGCGCTCCAGCGCATGTGCCTCACGAACTTTGTGGATAAAGGGAGAAGTGGGGTGGTACCTCTCTTCATCCCCACTCATCCCTTCATCACCAAACGTTCGTGAGGCACATGCGCTGGAGCGCACCGTCTAAAACAGCTCTATGAGTATTGCTTATCCCGAGACAATTTTGTTTTCGTTATATCCAAAACATTATTTGCTTGGTTCAAGAGAGAGTGTCATAAGCCAAGAATTTTTTTTATCAGTGTAAGGATTAAAGTCCTCCCATGAAAATGATATGCTCTCAAGCGGTATTCAAGTATATGGGTATAATGGCCGATAGAATTTGTGTTTTAACATTTTAAAAGTGTATTCCTTAATTAATCCTGGTAAAAATGTAACAGTATTTTCCACGAGTTAAGGACAAGGAAAATTTATTTAACTCCTGCCAAAATATAGAAGTGTTGTACGACGAATGGTAACTAATCATTCAAGGTTTTTATAGACCATGTACGGTTTATAACACGGAAGCCCTCATGTTGCCAGCATAGCTTCATTTGATTCTAGAATATGGTTTGAAATTTACAGGAAAACTTAAGAGCAATAAAAATGTTAGGATGCCAGTAAAGTTTGCTTCATTTTCGAAATAAAGCAGAAGTTTCTTGTTTCAAATAAAAATTAGTTAGGACTGAACATAATTGGTAATTATCCAAAGTAATTTTTCTGTGTTTATAGCACCAGGTCGAAAACTTATCGAGTAGAGTTGTGTGTTTTCGGCTTAAGGATGTTATAAAGGTGTCTCAGATTACGAAATTCATAATCAACATGAGAAAGCATTAAAATTTACAACTTAAAAATATCAGAATACCGCACAGTATCACACTCAGCGAGAAAGCCAAACTCTTAGTCTAATTAAAACATGCAAAAACCTGGTCTGTGCACAATTTACACCACCAAAAATTCCACCACCACCATTTCACCCTAAACTTTTAAATACTCCCTCAAGAATTTTTCGGGGCATTTATCTAGGCCATTCGGGGTGTTTTTTTTTCTTCTTTCTCTTGTACATTCTGTCTCTGTTAAATTGAGTCTAGAAAGTGTTGATAACATCAAAAATTCATTTATCTGCCTTAAGTTGATCATTAATTAAATTTTTCATGAAAATCTAAATGGCACAAACAAGAGGGGACCAGCCGCGACTAATTAAGAGCAGCTCGCACTCGAAGGAAAAGGGACAGGGAAAAATTAGCAGCCGGCCCTTATCTTTCGACACCAGAAAGAAGGAATGCGATACCAGCAATGTCCTGCCTGGTGGCATCAGCCCGGCACTGCCAAGAAAGATGAGTCTCTTGCTTAAGGGCAACAAGTCAGTAACGAAGACATAATCGCTTTTAAGATGATCCTGGCCAAGTTGGAATCCTATATCTATTCTATGTCGTATACATAGAGCTTGTCCGGAAGTCGTTAAAAGTCCCCCCGGAGTCTCTCTTCTGTGCGAGGAATCGGCTTTCGAGGACGTCTTAGACAGGATTTTTACCCCGTCTCCTTTTCCGGGTTCGGTATGACTCCCATTCGCCTATGTCTGTCTCGACAATTACATCCAAAATTCATTTCAATTAGCCGAGCAAAGTTACACTGGATATTAAGGGCAACTGTCAGGCATTGAATGTCCTTTCGGCATGGGCTATACATATATCCCTTCCCTAAGTGCATAAGGACTTGCGAAGGTGGATTGCGATACCTTTAGCCGAAATAGCCGAAATTATTGGTCCCTCTATTCCCTATTATCTGGGAAATGCAGTTACCAAGGATCCTTTTGTTGCCTTCATGTTGGAATACTTTTACCATTTACCCTGAACTAATGTCCGAATATTCTCTTTATGGCTACGTGATGTCCTTTGTCCTTTTCAGTTAAGGATTTACGACTTTTACCGTGAAATTTCTTACAAAATATGCCCGGTCATTGTTGGTTGCACAATCGCTTGTGGGATGGTAGGTGAATAAATAGCACGTGGGCTACTTTTATATGGGATATTCAGGAGTTTTTAACTGGTACCGTTAAGTGTAAAAAATTACAAAATACAATGTTGCTAACATTATTGATTGATTGCAATATGATTAATTTTTGCGGTTTCTTTTGCAGAGGGGATTAGATTGGTAATTCGGGCAATGTTAAATCCCTGTCGAGCTCAATCAAAGTTTGCATCGATTCGATGAGTCAGCTATATCACCCTGCATTATTTGCTACACTCCCAGCTATTGGTATTGAGTTATAGTTCTACAGAACTGTATTAAGAGTTTCCTTTCGGGCCTCTGAATCTAGGTAATGATAGATGGTGTCATATCTAAACTCCAACCCATCTCTGCCGGAGTCCTCCAGGGGTTAATTCCTACTCCCAATTTCCTCCAACCCACTCCACAGTTGTACCCTACATTTACGAATTCGATAATGGAAGAAAAGCATGCGCCAGATACTGTCTTTACGATACGATGGTGTAACACTAATCGCAGATCCATTTCTTAGTAACGTAGGCGTGATAGTATCTAAAGACCTGCGATGCGATGACCACATATTCCAAATTAGTAAAGAAGCGTCTAGGTGCCTGGGATTTAGATACAAATTCTTTCTTGGCTGTAATACACAAATCCTACTGAGATATATGTAACTTTGTTGGAAGTTACGTAATGTGATGTTCCGTGCCGTGTTCGGGTCACTGTCGGACACAGCGCAACCAAGCCTCCAACCTCCTGTAAATAACACTTCGCCCCTTTTTAGGAGTTATTTCAATATGAAAAAATGGTCATCGGCACCTTTCTTTCTGGAAGCCGGCTTGGTATTACCCTCAACATACAACAGAATTGCCTTAACATTGGAGTTGAACAGCCGCAATTTGGCGTTAGTTGAGATCTCTGTCGATCTCCATATGATTTATTTATTATGGTAGTGACGTCTTCTTCTGTTACGCCATTTTCAGTAATAATGCTAATAAGATAGCAGAATTAATCTACCAATTCCACATCACCATTAGTCAGCGCTGTGCGTTCAATCGTGTTTGCATTTTTCCGCATTTCTTTAGTTTTAATCGGATTTAACCTTAGCCTGCTGAACTACTTTCTGCTGCTAAATTGTTTAACATATCTTTGATGTCCTGAATGTGAAAAACCCTTTCTCAGGCATCCGATTCAAAACTTGCTTTTTAACTTCCCAATAGCAAGTTATTGTAATCGGTCCGAAAATCGGAATCGAAATTTTCAATGTTTTTACACGTTTCAAGGTCCCAATAGCATTTTAATTAAAAAATTGAGAAGAAATATGTGTGTGCGTACGTATTGGTCATTTTTTCCTGCACGATTTCGCGCGAACCAAAATAGATATCGACTTCGTTGAGGTGCCGTTCAAAGCGTGTTAAAGGAAATATGATTTTCATAAAAATCGGTCGAGTCGTTTTTTTCGTGATTTTTGTACCTACCCGATCTCGTGCGAACCAAATATGATACCGACTTCGTTGAGGTGCTGATCGAAGTGTATTAACGAAGGATCTGAAAAATTATCATAACATCTGACTCAGAAACTGATTTATGAGAAATTTTTTTGTTCTATTTATACAAAAGATTATTGCCTACTCCAACCATTTTTTCGAAAACTTTTCGAAAAATTTTGCAAAAATCAATAGTTAGTGATTTTTTGGCCGAAAAGTTATTTTCGGAAATTTTGACCTTGAATAACTTCGAAAGGGTTAAGTTTTCAAAAAAAATGACAACAGGCTTTTTTGTAGGCAATAACGCCGCTCTATTTCCGGCGGCCATGTTTTTTTTGTGATTCGGCTCGGTGATTCGGCCTCGGCTCATGTACGAACAGACCCCAATGAAGACGGCATCGATGATGATCAAAATTTTGATTTCGATGAAAATTAATGTTCAAGATAATGCTTGGGCACTATTTATTTTTTAACAATAAACATTACATAGTAGTTTTTGAAAGAAACAGTAGATAGAGCCAGGCCCGCCTGGGACGAATGGCACCTGGCCCCAGGTCAGATGGGGGCCCGAAAACAGATTGAAACCCAAAAAGTTAAAACCGCCTACACTCTGAACGTCAAGCGGGCAGCAACCTAGAGTATGAAACCCAAGCATGCAGCCCTCTAAAATAAAATTAATGAACCTTACCCCAGATTTTAAACAGGATAAATTTTTTTTAGTAATAGATTTTATGAAATTTAGGGTGGCCCCAATCATATTTTAGCCCCAGGCCCCGCAAGGTTACGTGGCGGGCCGTGATAGAGCACAGATTGCACCGGTATAGATTTTCCTCAATTCTGGAAGAAATTACTACCTGGGCCCTGTGCCGCCCGTATAGCCCATATCCCGAACCTTGTTTAACCCGTGTAACCTGTGTGACCCGTGGTCCGTGTGACCCGTATTTTTGGTGCGAATAGACACGCCGTTTTTTCTATGGTGCCCCCGTTTACATATCCTTCGATTCATCCTGCCGTCAGCGTCTTCAAGTTGCATTTAACGATTGTTTAAGATTCATTTTTCACATGCGAAGATCTTCATGTGCCGGTTGGGCGAAATTCCTTAGCTAGGTTGTGGCCTTTTTCGCTTTATTGATATCCTGCATAAAGTTATCTTTCTATCATCCTCTTCTTCGACCCTTTAGCATTTATAATCTCTCTCTCCCTTACTTCCACATATATTTATTTATTTATTCGCCAAACAAGGCACACTTAAATTTGATCGTACCCATTTCGAAAAATACACCCTGGAAATCGCTCCGATAGTTATCACTAAAATAAAGTGAATCCTACGTGGAACATGATAATTTTGAATTTGGGTGAAAATGGTATTAGTGTTATTAATTATTTTTTTTAAAAAAATTTGAACGGTACACCTTCTCTTTACCATAACTCATTCATTTTACATGCAAATGACTTTTATCAGTGCTCATTTTAAAGGCCTTTGGGGCCATCCATAAATTACGTCACACGAATTTCATGATTTTTTGAACCACCCCCCATCCTTGTCACAGGTGATCACATTTGTGAGACTCCCCCCACTCCAGTGTGACGTCACATATTTTGCAATTTTACATCTAGCAATTATTAAATTAAAACTGCAGTTTCGAAATTAGTTTTATTTTCATTTAAATTATTTTTGACGTGAATACGTCTGTAAGTTTACTGCCATGGCAAAAAACTGATGATAACGAAATTATGGCATACAGTTTTGAGCTGCAGCTCTAAAAATATTGTTTATATCGAAACAAAAATACCATGACGTAGATGAAGAATCAAAGAATTTTATTGGTTACTTTCAAAATGACGCCGAAATCAAAATAGCCGCCCAAATATGGTTGAATTTGCCAATTGTGCCAATTTGCCAATTCAAAATGGCCGCGCCAATATGGCGGACGAATTTTGTCAATTGTGTTCCGATTCCAATGAAAGTGCGTGGAGGTCTCCCATGATGGCGTTCCAAGTCCGATTGGCCGCGCAAATATGGCCGAAATCTGTATCTAGGGGTTTTTAAGGTAGCAATTAACGAATCTATGATCACAACTTTTGCAGGGCCAATATGGCGGACGAAGTTTGCCAAATTAGTGTGGTTTTCCGGTCAGCTGTAAGTAGGTTGTTCAAGAGTTGCAAAATCTGAAAATCATCTCATCCTAGCCCCAAATGGAAGAACATTGAATATAGTGTATCCCAAAGCTCTCTAAGCAATCGGTTCAGAATTCATCAACAAGGTGTTTTCAATTTGTTTTTTATAGTTTATTGCCTACCTTTTGATACCAATAAAAAAAATAAAACGATATCTTTCAGAACATTGTAGACCTATTCACGTCATTTGTCCGTATCCGTGATACAGATACCCGCTTTTTGTAATAAAGTCAACATCAAATCAAATATTTGAAAAAATTAACAAAACAAAAAACGATTAATTATATTAATGAAAGATACAAACTTAATCATCTTGAGTCCATGCAGGGGCGGCGGAGGCCGTGGTGATGGAAGGAAAAGTGGCCATGCACTTTCGCTTTGGGTGATGAAATCCACACCCAAAATATTTTATGAACAATTAATAACCCAGAGCCTTGGAGGGCTTTCGTGGTCCGCATACAAGCAAGGCTTTTCTTACGAAAACTAAATATATTATATTAGAGCTATTAAGAACTTATAACTGTCAAGCCTAAGTTTTTAAACCCCACCCGAATAGCATTTAAAAAGGCGATTCCCCCAGAGGCATGCCGAAAGAAGGCTTTACCCTTAGTTTTCTCATGAACACAAAAAAAATCAGCGATATTGAAGTGCGGTATGCCTTATCAGCTTCCCATAAGGGCTTTATGAGGAAAATCTCGTTACAAATGAAATAAGGCAATCCCAACATCTGCTTTACGTGTTCTGAAAGCTTTTTAAAAACTTACTTACAAGCCGCGGGCAGGTTACAGTCCAGCTCGGCAGGCATGGCCCGATGAAGGCCTCACATTACTTAGCCTGACTGAGGGAAGAGGACTTGAGGCAATCGCCTGACAAGCCGTGGACTTTAGGTCACCTTATGATCACCCAGATACACTGGCGAAGAGGGCAGTTTAGCGTAGCAGGTTGTTAATTAAGTATAAAAATGTTTCCGGCCTCAAGAAAGACTTCAGACTGAACAGACGTTCAATTCTTCAGGCCCGGAATGACGATAAATACCCACATGCATAAAGATTTTTGTCAGTTTTCCTGTACTACAGGCCACGGCCTGCCGGCGGCTGATGAAGATGTTGTGATTTTTGGCCTCAAGGCGAGAAACCTTCAGGTCATGGCCTGTGTATTAATGGGGTTTTTTACAGAAATACCCTTACGCTTTAGTTTAACTCATACAAAGCTTTAGTTTTTGTTCTTGCATTGCTATTTCAGGGAATTACGTTCCTTCACGATTGTCATTTGGCATACTCAATAGATCAGTTCTGGTTCGATTACAGAGGGGCCGCATTGGCGATTGGGGCAACGCTTTAAATGCCCTGTATGGGCCTAATAGGACAATCCGCACGGCGTCCAATTAGGCAGTGGGACTAGCCTCACAGGCCCGCCCGCCCTATAAATGCTATTCGGGCATAACCCTATAACCAAAAAATTTAAAACCGTAAAATTCAATAGAAAGCTGCTAAATAAATCTACCGATTAACCTTTCACATTTTAACATTTATCTGTTCACGTGCTCCCCACCCACAATGATTATGCTCCGCGCCCTTGAGTCCATAGACTTTGAACCCGCTCCTTTAAATTTTTTATAACTGGCATAGCAGTTCGTTCTCGTTAGGTTTGTTAACATATTAGATTTTGAAATGTGACGTCACGAAATTTAGGACCCCTCCCACCCCTTGTCTCACAATGTCACACTTCGTCGACCCCCTCCCTACCACTTAACGTGTGACGTAATTTATGGATGGCTCCTTTTCAAGCACTTTAAAATTGTTATATAAGTTATCCTCGAAAAATGCATCGATTTTCCGTTATTTGACGTTAAATACAACGAAATAGCTCCCTTTCCATCAATCATTACTCGCTTTGTTCTATACTTAGAGCATTCATTCAAAACCCATTTTCTTCGTTTTTTTATAAGCTTTATTTTTAGTCAAAACAAAAATTTTGATAAAACGCTTATTTTTGGATTTATTGACCAAAAACTGTTCGAAAACGTGGGGTGTTTTAATGAAAATTGCAACTTTTCAAACGCTTATAACTTAAAAATATATCAATTTTACATAAAAAAGTTCGTACCACATTTTTTGCTTAAAATTAGCCTCTCTATCGATTAATGGGGTTATTTTGACCAAAAATATTTCCGAGTTGGCGTGGGAACCACCCCCAAACAAAAAGCACACATTGACATATGGTAGACTTTGCTTTTCGAGTCATTCCCTATCTACTGTTAAAATTTCAAGTAAATCGGTCGCCGCCGAAAAAAGTAGAAGTGATTAGGTTGGGAACTGGACTACCATTCTAGTTACTACTTCTACTGTTTCTAGATAATGTAGCCAAATCAAAGTCCATATTTCATCACTCGTAGGACTGAAATCAATTTGTTCTGTGGCTTTCTTAAAAAATTCATAACAGTGTTTCCGGGCCCAGTATATTCAGCTTTTACGCCCCGAGCATCGATTGTATTGCACGGGGTACGGAATGTTAAATTAGACTAGGCTGACAGTTTGTTGTAAGTATATACATACCATGGTACTTGTACCATGGTAAGTACTGTCGTGGAAAGTTTATGCAACCCAAGAGCAGATTTCGAAAACTTTAAAAAAAACTCATTTTCAATTAATTGGCGGTTACAACAAAATTTACCTTTTCGGTATCGATATGCACTTATTCAGTCAAGCTAATCGTGCATTTATAGTTTACATACATTGCTCCCTACATTGCTATACATATAAATATTTTTGGATGGCACAATTTTACCTTTATTTATAAATTATATCATACCTTACCTTTATTTATAAATTATATCATATTTACTGGATATTTTTTGAGTATATGATGTCTGTTTTTGTCTGGAAAAAGTGGCCCAGAACAACTTTTACTAAAGTAGTGATGCTGATGATGTTAGATATATTATTTGCAATTTTTTATGTTTGTATGATGTGATATTGCCACCCTGTATAAAAGAATAATTCTAACAACAGATTTCAAAAATCTTTCAGAACTTTGCGAACGAGCATGAATGAAATACAACATCCTTTAAACATCTATTCATCTACAAAGTAAACAAGTAATGTAAACTCAGTCTCAATGAAAATAAAACATCATTACACAGCAGCTTATAATTTTAAAATTTTATAGTGAAAAGAAAAGTGCTGAGAGCGACTTCAAAACATAAACCGCACTAATTTTGTGTTGTGTAAACCCATATTTCACTGCAACATAAAATTGAAACTAACTTAATTTCAGTATCGCATGAACCCAAAACGTGCCATGTTAAAATGCATATAAAAGGATGCAAAAAGGGATGTGAAAACAAGCATTCACACCTCTTGGCATCGGTGCTCTTCCGCAAAAATGTTTTACACATGTACCGAAACCCTCATAATTACATGCCTCAGTGACATAAAAATCTATTTATTTTTTTCCACCCTCTCTCTATATATCCTCTATGTTGTGTATTTTCAACAGACCTAAATAACTCGGAGCATTTCCTCAGTGCAGGGCATTTCATTCAACAACATACCATCTCATCCCTGGTAATGCTATGCATGCAGATACAACAAGAGCCCGAGATCTCTATCATCTTGCACTAACTAGACAGAACCGCTCGACGGTACGTCGCTTACTACTAATTAGACATAAACAGGTCTTAACATCTGGAAGAGCTCCTCGGTCATAAAAACGTAGGTGGTAACAAAACAAACATCCAGGAAACCACCGCAAGAGTCACTCTAGTGAAATATGGACGTCACTCATCCCGTTCTTGGGGACTCGGAGGAGCACCCTTTTCTCCTCATTCGCTCTAGCTCCTCTAGGGCTTAAGCTGTTCCACTCGACCTGGACCGGGGCTCCCTTCCCTTCCATCGCGACTGTAGCGACATTGGATTTTTGCGGCTAAAAATACGCGGTCGGCTTTCTCCTCTTTGGTATCCAATTTGAGTCAGAGAAGATAAATTTTACGCCGTTTTTAATTAAAACTGTCTTCCATTATGGCAGGGTTTGAAAATATTTATTTTTTTTGCTCTGTTTAATCTTCACGCCTGAAGTGGATGATGGCTCGTTGGAGGAGACACGCATACCAGGGATGCCCTCTTGGATTTCTCTGCGGCAGGCCGTAATGAATGTTTGCCGATCAATTAATTGTCACTGGAGCACTACAACAACGGAGCCTCGAGTCAGAGTCCCTATATTGTTCGCCCCTGATGGTGCAGTAGTTTAAAATTCTTGAAAATCTTAAAAATAAACAAGAAAAATTGTTTACAGGAGAAAGTCTATGCAGGGGTTCGTTAATAATATCGTTTACTGTTTAAATTATGATTTGGCTAAAGAATAAACAGTGGAATTATGATCGGCAGATTCGTTGTTGGCATATGGATGCTGATCACGCTTAAAAGCAAAGTTATGGGACACTTTTGTTTCTGTATCATACATGAGTTGTAGATTAAGTCCTTGCTGTTAACATTTTACGTCCAACTAATAACAAAAAATTAGTTAACTACATATTTCACATTATCTACTATTTACAACGTGGTCCCACTGATCGATCATTTTTTCAATATTGATGCAGTTTCACCAAACGAGCTTGGTCTTGAAGAACTTGTTTAGATGGTTCCTATTTTTAAAAGTAACACCGCTTTTATATGGTAGAATATGACACCTAGACGGCTAGAGCTAAAGGTTAGCAACCCGCTCCCATAAAAACACCATTGCTACGAATCGGCAAACAACGCCTCGGAACCGCATGGAAAATACGACGACGACCTTTGCTTTTCAAGCCAGGACACGAATCGGAATGTTGTACTCTGCTTTCTGATGGACGGCTAGATGAAGTCCTCAACGAGATGAATCGATACAAAATCAACATCATGAGCAAGGGCGGATGGGCCATAAGACGAACCGGAAAATTTCCATGTGGGCCGGCTGTTCAGAGGCCCGCAGGGCCGGTGGCTGAAAACGTCTAAGTGATCTACCAACCTATCTTCATAAACATTTGCTTACCGTAAATAAAGAACGGGAATGAATTTTTCATTTTCTTAACAAATTTTTGTAGGATTTTTGTACATTTTTTTCTGTATTTTACACTATTATTTGCGTAGGCATATATAATTAATCAGCAAAAAATTAGTTTTTATATGTCTTCTTCCGACTGCCCATAAATAACTCTCAAACTTTATGTTTTGTTTATTACATGTTACATGTTTATTATGTTTATGTATTTATGTTATGTTATGTTTATTATTGTATACATGATTTCAAACTCCCCTTGACAAAAGCTTCATTTAGCTCCTCCTATCACATCACTTGTTTTCATTTAATCAGTCACGACTGCGTATTGCTAGAGGGAGGTATATTTTTCTGGCGCTTTAATGATTATTTAAAAAATTTACAAATTCTGAATGAAAAACGTCTTTTTAATATACAGTCGTTGGCAATTCAGGCACCTAGAATACATGTGCAAATAGTTTTGAACACTTTGTTTTTCTTTGTTTTTGTTCTTTGTTGTACTATTTTTTTTTTGTTGTTGTATGTCTTAAGTTAGCTTTAATAATGAAGAATCAGTAAAATAAAACTGAATTTAAAATAATGAAAATTTTAAGAATTTTTAGCCTTTCGTGCCGCTCTTTTCTGGGAAATTTCGGGTGTGCAAATAATTGTGGCACCGACTGTAATACTGTATTGTTATTTATTTTCAGGTTTTTGTATTTTACTCATTTGCTACAGAAATAATTTGTAGCTATTTCTGTTAAAAAATACGAAATTTGTGTTTAAGTCCAGGGAAATTAGACAAAAAAAGCCCTAACTTCGGAAAAATTCCGGGAAAGCTGAATTTTGGTATGGACATTGATATTATTGCTTTAAGGAAAATGTCACGAGTCTCCATCGATTTGAGACTCCGATCAGGCGCGGATCTAGAATTTTGTTTTGGGGGGGTCACGGAATTAAAAGTGGCGGAAAAAAATTCTACTCCTAAAAAACAAAAAAAATAGGAGTGTGGTTAAACCACTTAAAACATTTCTGCCCAACAACTGCCGCAATTATTAAAATATTAACCAGATAGTAATACGCAATAGATGTAGTGGAAGGCCTGTCAAATATATAGTACGTTCTCAGAAAAGTCAGACCAACGACACATGCAGGAAGTTTAGTGACGAGCTTACTGAGGGAATTGATACAACTACAATTAGAAAATATCAATATTTATGGATTCCATCCTCAAAACTCAAAATCATGGGAATTTCGTTGAAGTTTCGACCTAGTAAAATTGAACCTTCAGAAGTGGAGATTGTCATGTATGAATTCCAATATTTCGGGTAAAGTTTTATGCGGCGGTACATAGATAACTGAACTAACATAAAATTCATTTGTCCCTTTTCTGCCATAGATTTGCCTACACACATTTCATGGTGATTTATCGTGACTAAGCGATAGCGTTTTTGGTATGTCCGTATGAGATGTTAAAACATTGGCGCAGTCCTTATCATGTTCTTCATTTTGTTCACGCTACAGGCATGCACGCTCCCGCTACAGAACATTTATAAATGCATCCGCATCGGCATAGACCATTCCAAACGCGGGTGTTCTTTTACCAAGCAATCCCCCAACCCAACTAAGCACTAATAACGTCCAATGCTGCTTGATCTACGCAATCGAACGAGAACCGGTCTACTGAGTATGCTATTGGTACGCTTTATGGTCGCCAAGATAATTGCCCGTTTTCTTCATCCTATACAATTTTTTAAGCCCCAATTTTAAAGGGAACAAAAAGAAAGGCAAAAAAAATTTCGACCTTTTTTCAAATTAAATTTTAATCTATAGGTATAGTGTTGAGGCGGACTCACACGAGGCAGTACATTTGTCCCTTACACGATGTAAATTGTACTGAGGCCTCAATTTGTTTAAATGTCCCGGTTCAAAAATAATGTCCTACTGGTATATGAGCGCGTATCGAGATAAATGAAGTGAGGTGAGATTGTAAATAACATAGTGGAAAGACATTTCTTCCTTCTTTTGCGGCAGTAAAATTTCCAATTTGAATTTTTATGAAACTGTTTCTAATTAGTTGTCCGTGGCTGTATATTGTGGAGGCATAGATTTCTTACTTACTCTAAGGCAGTTTAATGCTTATTAGAATTAAACTTGTAAAAATGCCCTTCATTGGCATATATTTGATTTGTTTTTTTTAATTTGCTTGTTTTTGTCACTTTGCATTACAATAGCACCTCGCCTCATTTGAAGTATGACATTGTACTGGTTCAAAAGAAAAAATAGGCACCTCTTACAAACTCATTTTATAATCGTGTCCTACTAACACTATATGGGTAAATTTACTCACTTAAGAGTTGAAGATAATTTATTTTTGGCTAATAATACCTATTCATTCAAATATCAAGCAAAACGCAGGTAAAATATTCTACAAATTTTTTGCAATTTGTTTTATTATTTAAAGTTGATTTTTTAAATTGTAGGGGTACCTTTAACATCTTAAGGGTTAAAAATATTTTTTTTGCCAATCGAATTTGAACCATAAAGTTGGAAAAACAATTTCGAAACTTTTATATTTTCAGTCGATGTGGGGGTGGGGTTAACCCTTTAGTATTATCCTTTATCATAAAATTTGGCCTGATTTAATATATAAATATTGAAAAAACTGTATTTCATTGGATTGTTTTTGATTATTATTGAAATTATCGCGATAAAACCCTTAGAAATGGGTATTTTTTTACATGTTTAAGGGTGGCACCCACAGTTTAGGACTGCGGGACCTCGATTTTCATAATCAGCGACCCAAAAAAACATATAGGGTACGATTTTCATAACGAATTTTCTGGTGGATTAAAAACAAACGTGTCCTACGAAAACGTGCCCTAATGTGTTTTTGATGAAGATGCGCCCTTTCTTGTGAGTGCAACTAATTTCAGAGTTTGCAAATCATAACCTATAAACACCAGCCCTTATACGGTGGTGTAGCAACAACTACGCCGCGCCCAACTACACCGGCATTCGTACTCCAATGAAAATGAAACGCGCCTTTAAAAAGAGTATAGATCAATCGGTTGTTGACCATGGAGGTCATTTTTTTAAGGTCGTTTTTTTAATTTGCAAAAAAGTTGGGTCCGTTTTGTTATTGTTTTGTTTTGTTTTTTTAGTTGGCTTGATATTTTGATTTACAGAGTTCTAAATTTTATGTTTCTCATGAAGCTATAAAGAGAACCAATGGTTTTTTTTAAATATACAACAGAAGAAACCTAGATAGCATTACTTCAAGATCACTTCTCGGATACAATTGTCTACCCCACATAACTTTCTGTTGGGTAGCTAAAAGTGTTTATTTAAGCGGAATAGGGCTGGTAACTATCGCCACCTGAAACTGCGAAGTGCTTGATGAGTAATTGTGAGCTGAGACTCCTCCATTAGGGATTCCCTACTTCCTGGGAGTTTTAGGAATGGAATCCCAAATCAATTTTAGGCTATACCAAAAGCCTCTGAAGGTTTTAACAATGGGGTTGCCACAATAGAATAAATTAAATAGGTCACAATGATCCCCTTAAAGAAAGAAGAAGAACAACAAATAAATGGTAATGGCCCCTATTCTGATTGTCACTTCACCATAGTGAGAAATGTCACCTTTAAACATCAAATGAAAAAAATCTCACTTACAAACATCAAGTGAGAAGATTTGTCACTGAATTCGCCGTTTCTCGATATTAGTGACAACTGTAATTCGCCTTATCTCACTGAAATGTTACTTTTTTAAAGAACCATAATAGCATTTTTGTCTCACTTCACTATTTGCCACCTTTTGCTGCATTTAGCTCCATTCAGCAGCATTCTAATTGCTTTTGAAAAATTCACTTAGGCTATTTCCGAGATAAACGGCTCAAAATTGTGTACATGAAAATTTTATTGAAAATCTAATTTAAAACTCATTCATTTCCTCGATTTTCCTTCCTTCACCCCAGAAATTAGCTACCAAACTGCTAGTAGCAATTTATTAATGAACGTAGCAATTTGTCACGGTTAGTTACTGCGATCAGTCCCTCTAAATTCAGATTCATTCTCATACCCCGATAATAAAATATCGTTCGTTATCATTTAAATCACTGCTCGCATACGGGTGCATTGTGCCCAACTAAAAGCGAATTGTAAATTTACAAATTCCGTTTCACACTCTAAAGTGCCACTCAAAAAGAGCACAGTATTTAAAATTAGTTCTTCAATTAAAATGACATAAAATTCAATTTCTTGAATGCACAATAAAAAATATTGATTCCGATTCTTTAAATTGAAAGAGTGAACAGAAAATAACAATCCCTGGGAACTAGTGCCACTTGCCGATAAATCTAAGAGATGGCGTGCAAAATAAATCAAATCAAAATCAAATGAAAGCCACTGGAGTTAATGAGGTCGCCCCAACCCCCAGTGTTTTTTCATGTTTTCCGACGCTCCCCCAATATATCGAAGGGTGCTTCTTGAAATGCAACTTTCGATAGAGTCACGACATCCCGGATACCCCGGCATATTGGGGATGAATGGGGCGATAACTTGAAAATAAATCCCGAATCCTCTTCTCAAATGTTTACTTGATTCCAGCTGTAAACAGGGAAACAAATGCGCTTTTAGGGTGTGTGTAGACAAAAACTTTCGCATTCTTTTCTTGGAGGGATGAAATCCATCAAGTCTTGAAGGAGTTGTGGAGACTCGGCATACAATAGTCACGATATATTCTGTGTATTTCTTCATGGGGGTTGTTTTGTGTTGCTTTGCCCTTGTTTGTTAGCTTTGATGAAAATTTTCTACTTTGCATTACGGATGTTGACTAAGTGTTTTGTTGTTTGTAATTAAATATTTGCGAGTAAATACAATTTTATTTTAGATAACAAAAAAAAGAAACACTTAATACGAATAAGCAGAACACAAAAAACAGGATGTGCTTTCCGTGTGAGTAGTGCTGAGATAATATTTCGGTGGGGGTAGACAGTCGGAAGGATCTTTGGGGTCGACTTGAATTGGAACGAATGGGCTGCAATAATACATTGAAACATATTTATACATTCTTTACTATCTTAAAATAACCTCGCTGAGAGCTACTGTCTAGTCAGCCATTCACTTTCATTATTAGCGCAAGCTAATAGCGGTTTTTGACGTGAATACGTCTGTAAGTTTACTGCCATGCCAAAAAACCGATGATAACGAAATTATGGCATACAGTTTTGAGTTGCAGCTCTAAAAATATTGTTTATATCGAAACAAAAATACCATGACGAAGATGAAGAATCAAAGAATTTTATTGTTTACTTTCAAAATGAGGTCGAAATCAAAATGGCCGCCCAAATATGGTTGAATTTGCCAATTGTGCCAGTTTGCCGAATTCAAAATGGCCGCGCCAATATGGCGGACGAATTTTGTCAATTGTGCTTCGATTCCAATGAAAGTGCGTGGAGGTCTCCCATGATGGCGCTCAAAGTCCGATTTTCGAAATTCGAAATGGCCGCGCAAATATGGCCGAAATCTATATCTACGGGTTTTTAAGGTAGCAAATAACGAATTTATGATCAAAACTTTTAGATACAATATGGCGGGGCCAATAAGGCCGACGAATATTGTCAATTGTGTTCCGTCTCCAATGAAAGTGGGAGGGGTTTTTAAGGTCGCAAATAACGAATTTATGATCAAATCTTGTAAATTCAAAATGGCCGCACCAATATTGCCGACAAGTTTGCCAATTGTATTCCGATTCCAATGAAAATCGGTATATGGGGGTTTTTAAGGTAGCAAATAACGAATCTATGATCACAACTTTTGCAGGGCCAATATGGCGGACGAATTTTGCCAAATTAGTGTCATTTTCCGGTCAGCTGTAAGTAGGTTGTTCAAGAGTTGGACAATCTGAAAATCTTCACATCCTAGCCCCAAATGGAAGAACATTGAACGTAGTGTATCCCGAAGCTCTCTAAGCAATCGCTTCAGAATTGATCAACAAGGTTTTTTCAATTTCTTTTTTATTGTTTATTTCCTACCTTTTTGATACGAATAAAAAAATAAAACGATCTCTTTCAGAACATTGTAGACGTATTCACGTCATTTGTCCGTATCCGTGACACATATACCCGCTTTTTTAAGGATCGTAGTTGACTTTGTACTTTTTACAGGGTGGGTGCATTTGTTTATCTGGCGTCATCGTTATGTTGTAGACCTGGTCTGATACATACATGTCTGGTGCTTTCATTTTCGTTCAGCAGCTCGCTAAAAAAATTCCTTCCACCTTGCAAATTCCTTTTTTTTTGGTCTGCATGGTCCTCCAAATACCTTATCATACACTGCAGTTATGTACGATTATTTTTTCTATAGACGAATTGTATGGCATTTAACAATGTTAAGTTATTTGGTGATGCACAAGTCTTGATGCTTCGATTGAAAGTTTGAGACTTTAGGACACATATATATATAATTCGTTTGCGCTAAACAGATGCCATTTTTTAGTTTTTCAGAAAAATCTGACATAAATAGAAACTAAACAAATGCGGACATAATAGACTACCTTGAGGTACACCTAAAACTCCGATAAAGGGCCTTGATATTTTATTAAATGATTGCTAATAGAATCATGGCTAATGGAATTTTAATAATACGCGCATGAATTTTACGATTAATAAAAGTAAAGCCGCATAAGTCCACTAGCCACAAGATCTCCTTAGTACGTGCGAATTCATAAAACAAAAATGTCTTAATACAAGTCGTAGACGTCTCATCGTGATTTTTTACATACATTTTGAATGAAAGAAGTAACTTGGTTAGTTACATATCATCAAGTGTAGGGCCGACATAAGGCAATTTCCCGGAAGGCGCCAATCCGATTGTGCAATCATTTTTTTAGTCGCAGAGAAGAATGCGAAATAAGGTGCGTGAGTTGCGTATTGACAAAGATCATTCAAGTCACATATAGGTACTCAAATCGCTCCGAGCATAAACAATTTTTTTTAAATTTATGGCCCAGCATAATAAGTAAATATAACTAGGTAAGAAAAATATTTAAATTAAGAGATAAAAATATAAAGTGGAGTTTTTCTTAATTAAAATCCAACTTATTTGTTGCTGTAAATGATTTAATAAAAATTCGGCGTGTGCCAAAAATATGAATACTTCATGAATATCGCTTTTCAATTGGTCAATATTTTGTGGATCGTTGGTGGTGTTCTTCATAATAAGGAAGAAGTCCAATAGCGATTCAAATCCAAGATCGAAGGTGTCCAATATCAACTCTTCGAGAACCTACTGGCCTTGGATACTTCTTTTGAGGTAAATCTATTATTTAGAAAAATGAGGTAAACTCTAAGATTCCGAAAAATGTAGTCATGGAGGAAGTTCTGCTGTTCGAATAAAGAGGGTGTGAAATTCTATCTCTGATGAGATGAAATGTCCTTTAATTAGTAGCCAGTACGCGTATCAGGTATACAGAAAATGGCACTAGACAAAATGGTGAAATTCGCAATTAGGAAGGGTCCTCAGAAGGGCTACAAAAGTAACAACAGGGGCCTTGAGAATATGCCATCGCCAAGAAAAGAGACCGAGGCTGGGAGATTAAGACAGTTAGCGGCGGGGTCATTTCCCCCCCCCCCCCCGAAGCGCTCGCTGTTTAAAAAACAAAATTGACCCAACTAAAAAACAAAAACAAAAATAACCAAACGACCAAAACCGACCCAACTTTTTTGCAAAATAAAAAAACCACCTTAAACTAGTGCTCGGATTTTGATAAGTGATGTTTTGTTGGGAAACTATCGCTCTGGTGAATCCGGAAAAGGTAACTTCATTCCAACGAGTTTATTAGATATGAGAAAAACTAATCAATTTAAGGTGCTTGTGACCCTTAGCCGAAGCCTTTTCATTTCAACAAAACCGACCGAATGTTATGAAATTTTTTAAGAGCATGTTTTTGTTAATACGCACCTCAACGAAGTCGGTATCATATTTGGTTCGCGCGATATTGGGCAGGTACAAAAATCACGAACTTCGTTCAAACAAAAAAACGGCTCGACCGATTTTTATGAAAAACATTCACATTATAACTTCGGTAATATGCGTCGATAACCAGTTCAATGAAGTCAATATCATTTTTCGTTCGCGCAATATCGTGCAGGTACAAAAATTACTTATGTCGTCTAAACAAAGAAACCCCTCGCTCGACCGAATTTTACGAAAATCTTTGAAGATTGTAACTTCGGTAATACGCTACGATCGGCACCTCAACGAAGTCGGTATCAAGAAAGCGGTTAGCGCAAAATTGTGCAGGTAGAAAAATCACTTACGTCGTTTAAACAAAAAAACGACTCGACCGAATTTTATGAAAATCTTTTCAGATCATATTTAGGTTAATACGCTTCGATCGGCACCTCAACGAAGACGATATCTTTTTTGGTTCGAGCGGTGTAGGAAAAAATGACCACATTACGTACGCACACACACACATACTTCTTCTCAAATTTTTGCTATTGGGACCTTGAAAAATTAAAATACCTTGAAAATTACGATTTCGTTGAAAATTACGGACCGATTACAATAACTTCCCTATATACAGTTAGCAGTTAAAAAGAGACCTTCAAGGTCAACAACAGATTGATCTATACTATACTCTTTATATATGTTTTGATTTGCAAACTCTGAAGTTAGCTGCACTCACAAGAAAAGGCGCGTCTTCATCAAAGGCAATTAGGGCACGTTTGTTTTTAATCTACCAGAAAATTCGGTTGGTTTTGTTAATTTTGTTTTTGTTTTTTAGGAGTAGACATTTTTTTCCGCCATTTTTATTTTCGTGACCCCCCAAAAACCCCAGATCCGCGCCTGCCACATACTGCTAGCCAATCATGGGTGGAGTGCACCTGCTTATCACTAGCAAGGAAGCCAGGAGATGAACGAGCAGGAAATAGTCGACCTGAATAAACGTCTGGCTCTAGCTGAAGCCACTCAGCGCATACTAGGCGTTCGGAAGACTTAAAAGAAATCTCCATACTTGAGGTCAGACCACTAACAAGCTTCCTTAACTCCACAGGTTGCCTTTACATTTTTCCGCAATTTAAGACTAGCCCTTTCGGCACACTCCCTTCAGGCCTCGTTATCGCACACAATACGGCCTGAAAGTTTATAAATAGTACAAGTCGACTGTGGAATAATCTTCCACAATCAGTATTTTCGAACTTGTACAACATTGTAGAGTACAAACGTACATCTGCCCCAGAAACCTGCAATCTCCTCCTGTTATATATCCTGTTCTCTTCTATCCTTTTAACTAAGCCAACTACTAGACATTGCACCATGACCCGAACGACACGAGGACTGTATTAAAGGGTGATTCCTAAGCTTAGTTTATCACATAAAAATAAAATCCAATATAATGCTAAACTCCAGATAAGCAAGTAACAGCTTCTATAAGATAAAATGATGGCTGTTTCCTGTTTCACATCCCAAGGCATTGTCAATAGTTTGGCCAATAAGATAAGGAATCTACCCTAACCAGAATTTTGTTGAAATCTTATCAAAACAAACTATAATGATATCTTAGTAAATTTATCTAATATTTATCCATTCTGCAAACAATATCCTGTTACCTTGAAGCATACAAACAGAATAAACCTATCCAAAACATCAATTCTGTTTACCTAATCTCTTGTCCTTATGTATGGTTATCATTTCTGAAGGACAGGTGTTGATAAATATATTCCAGACAAGGTCGTCTCCTCATATAACAGAACAGAAATCAAACAGATCCTTGTACATACACACACACACACTCTTATCGATCTAATTTTAACCACTTGAGCATCGAAGGTAAGCACTTGATGCCGAACGACGGCCATACAAGAAACAGAAGCCCATCGTTAAATATAAACAGTTTAAATTAACGAGTACACATGCTTTTGTAATTATCATCCCTTTTCTCTCTGGATTCTAAACAACTGTGTTTTGTGGATGTGTGTATTGAATGTATATCTTTAAAACTTGGGTCCTTTTTGGTCTTTATACACAGAAAGAACAAGGGAAAAACTCAGCTGTCTTCAAGTGTTCTCCTGGACTTGATTCTTATCTCTGGTTAGGTCGTGACTCCGAATCAGTTAACGACCGTCTTGTAATTTGGTTCTCTGTCCTGGCTGCACTGGAGCACCTTGATGAATCGTGGACTTAAGGGACTCCCCTTCCACCTGTATTTCATTTCGTGTTAAAACTTACAACCACTTTCATATCAAAAAAAACTTTGGCGTCATAAAAAGTTTTGTTTGACTTTTGGGACTCAGTTTTTTGTTTTGGTCCAAAAAACAGAAGCTTTAAAAACCCTGAAACCAGAGCAGCCCCGTCCAGAGGGAATGCTCCTTTTGGACCAAGCAAATTGTGCCCTTTTTATTCAGCCCTTGTTGTTTACTTACAGATTTATATCTAAGGGTTAATTAAATATCGTCCAGTGGGCTGTTGGTGCTGTCTTTTAACATCAAAACTCGCAAGTAAACAGCAAAGGCCCCTCTCAATCTGCTCATAGGACTACGGCTGACATAGTCCTTCCGTCGTAGTTGTGTGTCCTTTTCAACTTAAGGCAAATTATGCCCAGTTTATGATTTGTACCTTAAGGAATTTATCATTTCGAATGAAGTCCCTCTTCCTGTTATATGCAGGGATAATGGCTTGGAAAATCTGTTTATGAGGGAGGTTCCACGTTGATTATGTGGAAAAAGTTGAAAGTTAATGATAGGCAGTTTATGCTGCTGAGACACTGGCTGTATACCCCCTCTACACCCTTACAGATTTTCGAAAATTTTTTACCTGGGATAAAAATGTTATAAATGGACTCATGTTTGCATGACGACCCCTTGACTAACTGACATTAATTTTGTTGCCTTATCTCTTGTGCCAGATGGTATTCTGCGGTTAGATATTCTCTTCTGATCTTTCCCCGACTTGGGAATAATATTTTTGGTGTATTTTTTTCTCTCTCTTCATTTTTGATTAATTTTTAGATACAAAAATTTTCTTGCTTTGTTTTCGGAACAAAAAATTTATCGTATGAGTATCAGTTGCGGTTTTTGTCGGGGAAAGCATGTTGCGGTTTTTGGATTAGGAGACCCTATCGAATTTTGCTTGGAGGTTGTTTTTATCAATTTCATGCCACATGGACTTAAAATATGGCAAATGCTGCCATCAAGTTAGGTTATCTTAGGGATAAGCATTGTGCAAGCCAAACGTTACAAAACTTAATCAAAGAGAAAGCAAATTTCTTGTCATTTTGGACATCACACATTAATTTTGATTCGTTAATTTTTCATTCATTTTTTTTTATATGTGAAAACTAGGTTTAGGAATCACGTGTTTTACTGCAAATCCTTCGTTTACTCCACAATGCAATAAATCGTATCCAGAGGTTTACTATGTGTAGACCACTGGCGTGCACACGGGTATGGCAGGTATGGCAGCTGCCATACGAAACAAATCATCGGCGCCCCAACAACTCCCTCCAAAAAAATAAAAATTATTCAAAAAAAATTTAATATATTGTATTTTTGTTGTTTATATATATATTTTTTTAATTGTTGTATAATAATAATTATTATCACATATATGTGGGAATTTGGGTAAATCAAGGGTTTTGTTTTGTATTGTTAAAACAGGCAACGTTCAATCCAAATTTTATTTGTTACATCCAATTCAAATTGTATGTTCAGATTTCCTTAGTTTCTAGTAATACAATCTTCTTTTCTATCCACTAATAATATTTAGCACTAATTCTCACTAGTTTTTATAATGATTTGCCTTGCACCCTTAACAATCCCACATATATTTTTAATGTTTTAATTATTATTATTATTGTTATCGTTATTATTATTAATAATGTGGCGCCCCAAAAAATTCTGCCATACCAAAGAGGAGCCCCTGTGCACGCCACTGGTGTAGACTATACGGTGGACGCTTCAAAACTTCCCCAATCTTTGACAGGTTATCAAAGAAATGATTGGTCGTTGTCGTGACGAAAGACAACTCCTGTCCTATTATTAAATTCGATTTCTTTTCGTTCAATTGTCTGGCATAATGTCTCTAGTTGTCCAGAGTAGATTTGAGAATAAATCGTCTAACCAACAGGAAGTGAAGCATTCAGAACGGCAAATAAATATTCTCTCCATCTATTCGCACTATTTACGGCATGCTTTGTAGTAGAATATTCTTTTCTTTTTACAATTGAAAAATCCAACTTATAATTAATCAATTAATAAACACAAGTTCACTGTGACTTCTCTAAAACTAATGACATTTCTCTTACTTATATCCTGAGCTTTGGCTTCAGTGCCCAAATTTAGTCACTATCAGTTCAAGTAAATTTTGAACCAAGTTCAACACTTGAACCACTTCTGTGAAACAGTAAAATAAGTTGAGCGAAAGCTTCAGTGAACACTGTGAAACCGGGCATAAGTGTAATTTACAAAATAATGAAAGCAATGCAAATATAAATGTAGAAGGCTGTGTTGCCATAATGTGTACATAATACATGTACACTTATAGAGTTTTAGCATATCTAACAGTGACTCATGTTTCGCATCATTATTGCAACCTTTAAAACGAGCGTTTAGTGGTGTCGCTGCGACCAGTACTGTTCTATTTACCTCTAGACCAGTGATAGGCAACCCCCTACCCGCGGGTAATACACTTACCCGCGACCATATTTTCAGCTACCCAATCCTTTTTCCTTTTTGCATATTTTTTGTGAGTTTTTAAAAAATACATTTTTAGAATGGGCAGATTCACTTTTTGATGCCTTCAAAAATAAAAAAGATATACTGAAACGTATAAATGAAATCCCTTTGTCAGCTAGGGCGGTTCAATGACGTATTGTAGATATGTCGAATGGTTTTGGTATGCAAGTTAAAGATCATCTGTTAAATTGTGACGTTATTAGTTTCGCTATCGATGAAAGTACAGATATTAATAATATTGCTAGGCTGGCAATAGTTGCCCGATACGGATTCATTAATTCTCCAGAGATACATGAAGGACTTTGTGAACTTGCACCTAAGACAGGAACAACAAGAGGCGCTGATATTTTTGAAAAATGAATGGCTTTTATTGATTTAAAAATTGAAAAACCCCCGATTTGAAAAAAGCTTCTTCCAGTTACTACTGATGGCGCACCAGCAATGTTGGGAAAGAATGTTGGTTTTGAATAGATTCCTTTTTCTGATTGATGCTATAGGAGAAAACTTTCCTCAACTCAATGACAAACTCTGGCTGTTGAAGTTAAGGTCAGCACACAATTCTAAAGTTGTTTGAGGAATGGAAGAGTTTCGGATATAAGTTACAGCTCTTTGAAAGTGATATACAAACTTCAACATTCCAATACTTTCTTATGATCAAATTAATTAGTAAAGAAATAGATAATGCAAATTTAGAAATGCTCATTAATTATAACCGTAACATATAAGATGATTTTTCATATAGATTTGATAAACTAAAAAAATACGGTTCAATGTCAATCAAATTACACCAATTTAAATTTTACAGGAGGAGCCAAAAACTGAATGATGTATTTACGATTGACTTTTCCCGTGGTTTTTAATTTTCCCATATAGTGTTTGTGATTTTTTGACATAATGTTAAATCCAGATTCTTACCGTAAAATAAAACGTGAGATATTTAAATTTAAAAAATGCAATTATGCCGTTTTGTTTGTAGTGCAGTAAAAAAAGCATTTTTATTTGCACAGTCTGGTAACAGCAAAATTATGATTTTATCCTGTTTGGAATATCACCAGGGGTATATTGCTAAGTTTTGGACCTCGAAAAACTTGTGCTACTTTTGTTATAAACAATTAAAGTTTTTTTACCACGTTTTTCGAGCCTAAAATGTGAATTACTCCGTCGGATCGGGGCAAACTAAACATAACATTGATTATACTAAATACATCTATTTTTAGATCCCGAGCCAGCATAATCAATGGCCGCAGCTTCTTTAATGCGCGAAAGAAAAAGTTTATTTCGGAAACTAACCATATAGAGGAGAATAAAACCCTGCGATGCCAGCGCACGAAGCTCGTAGCGCCGTAGCTGGATGTTAATTTCACTCGCGTTTGTCCATATCTACTTAGTATATAATCAATGCTAAATACCAGTCTCTTCGTAATAAAATTTCCAATAAATCCTCGTTGGTTTCAAGTTTCTGAAGTACTGTACATAACCTACAAAACTGAAAAAAGGAGAAAAAAAGTATTTTTTTTCTATTTAATGCCCAAGACAGTCAACTAGACCAATTTGCATCAAACTTTTAAAAAACTATACTTTTTAATGTTATTAAAAGACCCTGAAAATTTGGTGTCAAAATACTCAACCCGTTGGCCAAAATTGCTTTTGTTATCTAAAATTTGAAATGCCCGCCATTTTATGCCATTAAGTCAAAAATAAAAATTTCCTTTTTCAAAATGTAGGTCTCCATGCCACCATTCGAATGCAATTAAAAAAAAAATTTTGGGTTATTTTTTTTTCATTTGTTTATGACTCAAATAATAACAATTGCATTTTTTCGGCCATTTTGAAAAAAGGCATCAGATCGAAAACGTACTTGCTAATCCGAAGATGGTAAAATTTTAATGTAATTACATCGTTTTCATCGAAAGCACCAACTTCTGACTCTATTAAAATAGAGAGGATGCTAAACATCCTTTTTGGTAATTTTGAACGAAAACGAAGACTGAATTAGATTCACGGGATCATAAACAGCCAGATTTATCGAAAAAAATTTGTTTTTACCAAAAGTGTAATTAGATCGTTTTGTTCGCCAGCTCCTCATTTATTATATGACCCGATGTAATGGATGGAAAAGATATAAATCTGCATTATTTTTAATTTCTTGATATAAATAAATTTTCACTTGAATTAATTTTAAAAGCTCAAGTATCTGGCAAGAAAAATTCAAAGAATTAAGAGGAGAACTGAAGCAAATAACCCCAATTTAATAGCAACTTGTTGGTCATCCATTCCACCAAGATTTTCGTGTTTAAAAAAAATTGGATTTGCTTTGCTATCGGCTTTTGGTTCCAGCTTTATTTGTGAGCAAATATTTTCACAAATGAAATTCATTTTAAATCCAATGAGAAACAGATTAAACCTGGAAACTTCAGATGCTTGTCAGGTTGAAAACAACAACATTACCAACCATTAAGGCGCCCATTACACGATAGGTTTTGTTGTCAGTTTTGCCAAAGTTTTGCCTATGACTGATGGAAAACCTAACGTGTAAGGTGATGACTGACGTAATCCTCCGTATATTTTGATTTCCATTAATAATGACTGATGGAATTGATTGCGGCTTGCATGAACGTGTAATGGCCGCCTTAGAGAAACTGTCCAAAAATGTTGAGCATCAAGTAAGCCATTAATTAAAAATAATTGAAAATTTTCTATAATAAATTAATAACAAAATAGTAAAAAATATGAATTAATTATTAAACTACATATATGAGTTAATTTTTTACCCCAGAAACCGAGTAGAAAATCGAAATTATTGTAATTTACCCGATCTTGAAAAAGGTTGCCGACCGCTGTTCTAGACGTTAATGTGCGCGAAAAAGGAGCAGACGTTAATTTCAGTGGAGCAGTCGCTATGCATACTGTTCAAAAACAAACCCTGCAAAGCATACGCAGATTAATTAAGTGATGCAACGAAACTGATACTTTAAAGAAAAGAAGATTTATGCCCATGAGGAGTGACGCGTTAGGCGTTTTTGACTAGGGCTGCTACATTCCTGTGGTGGCGGAAAAGGTGCTATCACCAATGAGTTTCAAAGGTCGGTTTCGCACATTGTCGATCCACGCTTAAGCGATATAAAGGGTGGCCTCGAATGTAGGGCTTATAAATTTAGCCACTGGTTGAAGGAAGAGGTTGCATCTTATAAGGAATCTCAAGCATTGGGACTATCATGGACGTTTTACTGAAATTGCTACATACAAAAAGTACCATTACAATTTAGCATAAAATCTGTATAGCAGCACCCAAATGGCAAGAAAAAAATCCATTTAAAACCCCAAAAGAAATACCACTTAAAAATTCCAACCAAAAAATTTAATTCTCCAAGGAACATTTATAAAAAATTATCAATTAAAAAAAGGGCTCCGAAATCCTTTAATTAGGCACAAGATCAACTTAATCCCAATAATCGTAAACGGATAAATTTTCCATTGTTTTAAAGGTAATGGAACGAATTTAATTGTCATCGTAAAATAATGAACTGAAATTACTTGAGAAAACTTTCTAATGACATAAAATTAACTGCAGTTATATTCCGGGATAGATTCCATTATCTTAATGGACAATTCAAGGAACATTAACCATCCTTGCCTACAAGGGCGCGCACAACGGACATAATATTAGTGGTGGTGGTAGCGGCTACAACATAAATCAGTCGTCCACCATCAGCAAACTTTTTCTATTCATATATTACACCCTGTGTGTACATATATATAATAGCATAGAGGAAGGTTTCTATCTCTGAAAATCATTCTATCGCTATGAACACCATAGAATATGAGGATCTCGTCCTAAATTAACATTTATATCCTGGCAGCCATTGATGGTGCGGTTATGATGGAGATTTATACCTGTTCACAGTTTCCTTTTATGGATCAATAAAAAGATTCATCCCGGAAACGTGATAGGGCATTTTTTCGCGAATAATTTTTCAACAAATTTCATATAAAAAAATCCAAAAAAAAGAATGTTAATATTAAAAGTCTCTGCGGTGCCTGAGTTCGGATCTGGAATATAACGCGTTATTTTTAGTGCCATTAAGATGCTTCTGCAGGAGAAAAGATTATGATTTTAAGGACATTTCTTGAAGAAATATAGATAGTTTAAGAGTTCTTATCAGTGGTTTATGGTCGAAGGAAAGTTTTTATGATAAAAGTTTTCAGAAGACACTTAAAAATGTTAAAATAAACCATATATAAAACCATTATTGACTAATTGAAAATCAAGAGATTATTTTGTAAGAAAATCTAAAAAATATTACCGCGGCTACCTACCAAACAAACTAATGTTTAGCAATGATGTTAATATTCTTGTACTAAGTTAATAAGGAACAAAGAATTCATTATCTAGGCGTCTCTTGTACTTGTACTTGTACTACATCTTCCGTATTTTAACTGAAAATCTGGTCATATATCAGCAATTGCCAACTGGTTTCAACTGAATCAAATTTTTTTATTACTTTAGGCACAGCATACCATATCCTTAGCAGGTTCAAATCGTAGGTCTAGATGCTCTTTGAGGCAAGCCAGAGAGACGTTGCAGAAGTATACGTAATGTCATTGGATTGGAAAAATTTGCACATCAACTGGACAAAACTACTCATCTTGACTGTAATCTGCTTCGGCGATATGACACAGCAAGGCATTCACCAATATGAATCCATCATAATTACTTTTTCTGCAAAATAGAGAGACGTATTAACCAATGTACCCAAGCTGTTTCACAGATGTTTCACAGTTCTTGATACACAAAATGAGCGAATCCTTTTACTGGTGCTTTGGTGCAAAAAACATATCGCTGATATAAACAACTGGAAGGAGTAGCACTTGAGATAATTTACAAAAATAAGCAAAATAAAAATACCTCTTACCGATCATCGACGGAGTAGTGCTGGAAAGTTTTCCCAAAAGGTAATAGAGCTGGCTTCATCTGGGCTTGGTAGCGTGCGTTTTAAGGCGTCCGACTGTCATTCCAAAGATTAGGGTTTGAATCCCCAAAGTGGCATAGTGTTTCGTCTTTCCATTTTTCTTACCTAGATACCATTCCCTTATACTTGTCCTCACTCTTTGCAGCAACGCTCTGCATTCTTTTCGTAGGATATAGGAATCTATCGCACTCTTCACAGCCTCATATTTTCAAGTCAGACTACTTGAACAAGCTAAATGGTCTGCTTTGACATTTTTCACTTAGATTTGTCTATTCGATCAAAATCGGGTCAAAAAACGAGACCCTGCTCCCAGCTATCGCGACACACTGTCAGATAATGTGGAAGGAAAACTTGTCCTCTTCGAGGCAGAGCCTGCTTGTGGGATCTTCAACCTTAAACACCCTCAATATATGAAATTTAGGAAGCAGTGATCAAACCTACCAGTATCCTCCAACTTGCGTCCCAACAATACCCTGGACACGTTGTCGATAAAAAAACCGTTTGGAGTTCTACATGCCAGTTGTCGAACTCCACTTTTTAGTATATTTCATCCGAGTCTGATCGTCTAGCGCCTTTTCACCAAACTAGTGGGAGTCTCAATATGTCTCGAACGTATGAATGCCAGATAGAACACTCCCTGGCCAAGCGGTCGCAGAGGCTTGCCTTGTTGCGTCAGCAAGTTGTACTACTAGCAGCCCTGTAAGAAACCTTCTTTACATAAATGGTTGTATCCAGGAAAAGCGCTTGAAGTAATGCTGACAAGGTTTCTTTCCTTATTTGTGTGAAAGAGTGGTCGGTTCTCTTAACAGAGCAACGATATCCCGAGTTTCTTCCTTTTGCTCTTCCAATCGCCTTGTTAAAGGTGGTTAGTAAGCTCTTGAACTCTCTTCCAGTTTGTCAGTAGCTCCACACCCATCGCAGACTTATTAAATACATGGAGTTCTTCAATACATTGCCCAGTTTCCCGTTTAGGATTTGTAAATACTCTTTTTATTTGCAAGGACTCATCCACCCCAAAGTGAATGAGCCTGTAGTCTGTGCCCGACTCGCTAGTCACTCAAGTAGTTAGCAAGTTGTTTTCAGCGTAATTGGCGTGGTCAAAAACGTCCAAATTTTAATCGCATGTACAGAAAAGCACTAGCAGCACTGATGCTCCTGCTTAACTAAAAACAGGTGAACCTAAATGCTCTACGCGTCACATGTTGTTAGCTAGATTTTACGCCGTTGTCAAATCAAGTCTCAGTCGCGCAGCACCACACGTGCTAGGGTTTATTATGCTAGGGTAGTTGGAACAACAGGTAATCAAAAATAATTATTGGTCCATGGCTGATGTCAATCTATTAGAGCAGCTTCCAATACAACATCTACGTACACCATTCCTGTAAGAGGGTCTACGTGGTCTTAATTCCGAAGGCAGGTAGACGGGGTCACGAAGCGGCGGGTAAGCTTGACCCATACGAACTTATATCTAGGAATCTCTATAACAGAGGCCCTACGCCTCCCTCCCACCATGCATATTACAGGGGCCTTATAATACAAATAGTTCAACTAAACAGCCTTTCTGCAAGTAGAAGGGGTCTTCAACAATATCGGCACCGCAACCATCCAGAATTCGAGGACCACAAAAGTCAGCGAATTTCCCTCATGCTGAAAGCTACAATCATACACATGAGCAGCGTGGCGGTAAAGTCGACCACGAAAGCCGTAGTACAACCCATCGCGGAGTTCCCTCGCTATATGATTATGGATCAAGTTCTTTAAATATTAGAGAAAGACAAACTATAATGGCAATGGATAGTAATATCGGGAAACTCTCTCTCCATTAGCTTTGCAAACTATCATAGTATCCGTTGACAATTCGTAGTGGCACGTTTTCCATGCTGTGGAGCCTTCGTGCGTCGTGTAAATGATATACTGCGGTCACATATTCTAACCCGCTTGCACTCTAATTTTGTAACGGCCTGAGTCACTAAAGCAAATGATAAGGAAATTCGCTCAAAATAGAAGGAACGCCTACGTAGGACTAATCATCAAGATGAAAAAACGAGAACCGTCAGCATCTGTGATCAGTTAATCATCACAAGGACATTCTTTTGTAACAATTAAGTTCGACGAAATTGTTTCAGCTCAAGATCAGTTTCACTGGGCTTGTTATGGTAACCCACAGTAAAATAGGTTAAACTACTTTTCGTGTAGGAGATAGAAAATATTCGAGTTTGCAAAATTTGTTTTTCAAATGGTCAGTCACGATGTACGAGACCAACTCAACTGAATATCCCTTAATCGTAATCGTAAATTTCATATGGACAGCGTGGAGAATGTTGTAAGGTTCAGGTTCATTTCTTTCTATTGCTTTGGACACGGTCTTTGAAGCCTTCATTCAGATCAGTTGCAATTTACACCTCAACTAAAAGCTAGTTAACTGTAAATATATCTTTATTAAATATAATACTTACCTGCAATCAATTTGTACAGTTCTTGCCATATTTAACCTACATATTATCGACGGCTTATTTAAACTTCAGTTTTGGAACCTATCTTTACTTTTCCTATAAATTCAATAATTCCTTTTACGCGTATTCTAGTTATATGTACATTTTGAGAACACATATAGTATGTATATAGCGTAAATGTGTACATTTTACCTACAACGAAAAAACAATTAACAAAAACACAATTTCTGATTCTATAATAATAACACTTTCAATCTATAACGCATTCATTGCTTTTTTTGTAATTTATTGAAACATTTCTCTTCATTATTTCTTTTTTTTTGTTTGTTTTCTTATTTCACAATATTTTTGTATTTTACATAACCATTTGTCTTCGGTTAATTTAAATGTGCTTAACTAATATTTGACAAACATCCACACACAAAATTGAACAACTTTGTTATTTTTGTTTTGTTTTTTTTATTTTATTTTATTAACAACTTTTTATATTTAATAACTAATACTTACATGTTTTAATGGTGAAATTACTATATTTATTCTGTAACCCTTTATTTTTTTTTTACTATTATGCTTTTTTTTATACAATGTTTTTATTTTTTTAATCAAGCATATATCCGTGAGAAAAATGTTTAAATTAAAATTGTTTCTGAAAAAAAAAATAAAATGGGAAGATCAAATATGCGCGTATTGTTTTATTTTTATTAATTTCACTTTTTTTTGTTGTTTTAATAATATTTGTTAATTTTAAATTGACCGAATTTAACAGTCTTCATTTTTTTATAATTTTTTATAATATGCAGCGATAGTAATAATATGCAAAATAAAAATAAAATAAGTAGAAGATAAATAGCGCAACAATTATAATAGTGGTTTGTCCTTAAAAAAAAGGATGCTACAACAACAAAGCAGACATATTAAATGGAAGTTTCATTTCGCTTTTTTTTTCATTTATTTAAAAACGTTTTTTTTATAGGATATGTATTTGTACGCTTACCGTATACCAAACATTTCGTTTTCAATTCTTTGCTTTAATTTTTATATAATTAATAATGTTATTTAAATTATTTGTCTACTATTCCTTAATAACTAAAAGCAACGTTCATTAAAACAGCGCGCACACAAGTAATATGTTGAAGCAATTCGGTACATATCGTTAAGACTGCGCATGTGCTAGTGGTTTAATATTATCGATTAGAGGTAGCTAAGTCAGCACATGCGATGAACAATAGTTCTAAAATATAAAGTGGCTTAGAAATTATTAAAGGGCCTTCTTGCATTATGAACAAAGGTTTTCTATAGATAGATTTGTTGAATTGCAAAGAGATAACTTATTTAAACGAACGTGCTAAGGATCAGGAGAAAATAACAACAGCTCGATGGGCTCTTTATAGAATAGAAACCATAATCATAGAAGCATCCTCCAGAAACAATGATTTATTGACGATTCCTGATATAATATAGAAATGATTGGAGACTATGTTTCAAATCTCGACTTAACAAAAAAACAAAGTTAGAACAAGAAATTGGTCGTTGAGGAAATGAGGAAGATAACAGTGGATGATTGATCAATGTGCAAAATTAAATCACACAACAAAGCTTTTGATTGTTAACCACAAGAAACATATAAAAAAAATAGTTATGTATATAAGCACTCTTTATATAGAGACGATCGATAGTAGTAAAGGAAAAAAGCCAGTCTCATAGGTAAGTCGTGGAAACCGCAGAAATCACATTCATTCATCGTGGTAATCATTATTTGTTGGTATTTTGTGGAAATGCGAAATCAGATACTTTTTGTTAGGTATCAAATAAAGTCCATGAACACGTCTGTGGCTAAATATAAATGTACCTTCGATAATAAATGATCCAAAAAGAATATAAATGACCACCCATTAACCTGCAATGGTTTGGAAGACAATAAAACTAAAATATTAATATGCCATAAGTTTTGTGTATCTTCGACTATGTACAATAATACTGTGATCTAGTTTCCAAATAACAACATTTTTAAATAATATCTTTAATAATTTTCACTGAACCACAACTAGCTATAAAGATACTTGATCCAGGGGAGAATTATGGTGTAAAGAAGCTTCCCAGTAATACTCAAAAATGTATAAGATATTCACACGACTGGTCGCAACGCATCACGAAAATGTTTCAAAGGTTAATTTTAAAGCAGCATTAGAAATAGAAATAATCTACAGAAAGCGACTGGTTTTTACATTATCAAATTATAAAGGTACTTATGATTCTCAAGCCCTTCCTTCTCCCTTTCATCATCTAAGTAAAATATAGGTAGGTACCAGAGATGTCGAAAAGTGGTGGAAGTAACAACGATTCGGAAACGTAGCAAATTGCTGCATAAAGTTTCATTAAATACAACACTTATCTCTGTGATTTTCCAGCTCTATTAAACATATTTTATCTGAAATTTCTGAAAACTTCAAAACTTATATATCCAAATACCACTTTGAATTTAGAGAGTTTGACCCTGGTGTTGATAAACTGCACAGAATCACAAGCATAATTGGGTACTAGAAGAAAAAAATGACTCCACTCGACTCTACTGCCTTTCTAGATTTGGTACAGACTTCTGATAAATCATGTCAAGAGAAGTATTAACTTTCATTGCGAGGCCGAGGAGAGAAAAATGCTTCAAAACTATGTCTCTTCATTGGCTTAAAGAGAGAGAGAAAGATTATTGATTGATTAAGAGAGAGAGAACAACCATAGCCAGAATAAAACTCACCAACCTTTAAAGAAATGGACTTTTCCAAAAAAAGCTAACATGACTAAGTTGACCGTGACTAATCTAACAAGGCAAGCAAGAATATCTGGAATACTCTCTAGATCAAGTTAAATTCATTTACAGATGGCCAAGCCTGCTCCATAATTAATCTGGTATTGGAGAAAATGATACAAGACTCTGGACGAAACCAACATTATTAGCAGAAATTCCAGGGCTGTACCAGACGACCAGACGAAAACTGGGGCTGAAATTTAAAGAGAGTGCAAGAGGCCTTGGCTATAAGACGATCTAAAATTATTCTCGTAGTAGAAGGGCGTGTCTTTGTGATGAATAAGTAATGTTTGTTCAGCGAAATACCTTTCGGGACGTATTCGAGAAAAAAATCCGAAGAATATTTGGGCCCTTATGTGAAAGATAACGATTGTGGAGACTACAATAATGGAGATCAACCAGCTTGGGCTTGGGATGAGTCAGCGAGGTATACTAAATGAAATCTGGATGATATCGGCTCGGAATCGGGTTCTGGGGCCAAGCGTCAAGAGTTTGTAACCAAGTCTAGTTTTTATTCCAGAGAAGTTTTGTTGTGAATTTAGTCCCACGAAAACAGAATTTATTTCGAACTGGATTAATTGGGTTCTCTATCACAAAGAAGTTGACAAAGTTATTAAAGCTGATCTCGACCAAGACTCAACTCTCCATGGAATTCTTAATACATTTATGATCCATAGCACCCGCGATTCATTCAGGAACTCATCATGCCTGGTGAACGGTGCCTGCATTGAGAAAATGCCTCGTTTCTAGCGCAATCAGTGCGATGTGGATATTCCCTGAGTAATTTAGGGTGTCGTGTGTGTTGGACTTCATCATTGTGTTGGACTTCATCATTGAGTGTGTTGAATTTTTCATCATTGTCCGACAGAAACTGAACTTTAAGTTTTCCGCTTGCGACGTCAAAGGCTGGCGATTTGAGGAATTTTCTCCTACTTTATAAGTGCGGTAGGGTTTGGTGCTGTAAGACCTATGGGGTGCGACAGCGAGGGAGACCCAACCTCCGCTGGAAGGATGGCGTAGACCAGAACGTTCAGAGCTTAGGGATATCAAACTGGATGATATCGGCTCAGAATCGGGACCTGTGGAGAGAACAGTTGCGAGGGGCCAGGACCAGGTTGTAGAGCCGTTAAAGAAGAAGAAGAAGAGGGTTTTGGTAGTCGCGGGTCATGTAGATTTCTCAGGGCAAAAGGAGAAATCTCTTCATTGCCGTAAAAAGTGTCGATAAGCTTTATATCGATGGCATTAATAGAAAGTAAGTTGCCTTCCTCGTCGACGATGAAAGATATAATCCTCCGTTTAAAATCACGTAGGACAAATGAGGCTATCAGGGCAAGAGTGGTGTAACCCACAATTTAAGCTGGTTGCGGTTTTGGTATATATATATTCCTTAGACGGCTCTCACACTGAGGCAACAAGCAATAAGCAACAGGCAATAGACAACACGCAATATTATCGGGAGCGCCTACTTTACATTAAATTAAATTAGAGGTCTCACATTAGAGCAACTCGGACGAAACATGTTGCTGGTTGCGGCAACATTATTTCTGGCGATACTCAGTGCATTTTGAAAAGCGACAGATATTGCTTATTGCTTGTTGCCTCAGTGTGAGAGCCGCCTTACATTATATATGTATATTATACATTCCTTACAAAAAGGGTGTAAGCTGACTACACCGGTGGTTTACATTGTCTGGGGTTACGCCACTTTTGCGCTGATAGCCTCAAATATAACGTAGTTGCCGCAAAGTGACTCATTTACTTCCTCCACTATATGTAGTAAAGTAAATCATCATAATTAGATTCTTCAGAATTTGGGATAATATAGAACGTACAGATGAATATAGGCTTCTGGTCAGATTTGACTCGTATAAAAACGTGTTCTAAAGATGATTAACGATTGGTCATGATTAATTCACTATTTAAAGAGTGCTAAAAGTACCCCACCTCGTCTCGTGAGGCCGCTGGAACTGTAATCTCTATCGTACCTGTAGATTGTCCAGCTGTTGTCCAAGATCTCTTCATTTAGGAATATACCATTTAACCAAGTTTCGGTGAGTACAAGTACATTATAACGGCACGATTTGTAGTCAATAAAGAGATTATTTAGTTTGGTTCTTATACAGTTGTGATAAAAGATTCTTACCTCGAGTAGGAAAGGTTTAAGAAGAAAATACGGCGTGGGATCGGCTTTGGTGTTTTTTGCAACCGGTGGTTGTAGCGGGCTCAGTCGTTTTTGTCGTGGGTATGTTGTTGATGCGGCTTACAGAAGAATCCACTGATTTCTGTGGGTCATTAAGACTGCGGTTGTATCGAAATCTCATAAATATCTCCGTAGGAACGACCGACGACGATGATGTGGCTATGAAGTTTGGGTAGGGATTATGAGTTGTGCCTCGTGAAACAAATTAATCTCGCTAACCAACCAACAAAGACTATGACGCCGACAGTACCAGACTACCAGATGAACAAGGAGGTGTACTGTTCGTTAGGCGAAACCCGATCTAAGAAGTACTTTGGTACCCTATGACTAGCTGGTTAAGCCGGCGAGATGTTTATTCGAGCTACTCAAAATTATGACATTATAAGGCTTTCAGAGTTTAAGTGAAATAGCAGATCAGAATAGATTATATTTGAAGTAAAAGTTGCTGTATTAAATAAAAGAACAAAATATTTTACAGCATAAAAGCTCGCAAAAAAAGAAATCCCTTTTAAATATATTCATATATATATAATCCATCTGCATTCTAAACCTACATTCTCAATTTATATATTAATTTTCTTATTGAAAATTAAACGTGACATTTTCCAATGAAAATTAAGACATTAAAAATATAACTTAATTCCACTTTTAATAATGATAAAAAGAAAATACACTTATAATGTTGTATATAAAAAATTAGTGATTAGCAAAATAAAATACGCAAAAAGGTTAAAAAAATTGAATATTTTTTAATCACAAACTAAAAAAGAAAAATTTTGAAATTAATAACATTATTATAAATGGTTTTGTTATTTTTGTTGTAATCTAAACTTAATAAATTTTTGTTCAGTAGTTAAAAAACATATTGAAAATGATCTGGAATGAAGTCTTAGAATAAAACATTTTTTTTATTGTTTTCTTCTAAATTCCTTAAGATATTTCGATTCATTTGAAACATTTTCTCAATTTTGTTTTAAATTTATAAAAAAAAAACAGAAATCAAAAGGTATTATTTTTTAGACATTTTTAAACACAAATACATTTTTTTTATTATATATATGATTTAAATTTAATATTAATTAAAAAAAACATGTAAATAAATTTGTTCTAAAAAATTAATCTCGATAAAAGGATGTAATAGGGTTGTTCTTTTTTTGGAAAGGAAATTTTTTTATTGGCTTTTTTTTGTTTACACAAGGGTGTATTGCGGCTATTATACACAATTATGAAATATAGTAAATAAAAAAAAATAATGCTGAAAAAAAACCATACAATTTAAATAGAATATAATTTATAATGTGTATGACAATATTAAATAAACAAATTAAAAGTTTTATAATAAATCTTACAGATATAGATTTGACATTTATTTTTGTTAGTTAATGTCCTCGTCATCTCAGTTTTATGATTTGTTTGTTTTTTGTTTTTAATTTATTTTTATAAATATAATTCTTTCCTATTTCATTAATACATTTATTTAAATCAATATTTTAATAATGTTTTTGTTTCGTTTTGTATGTTTTTTTTTAAATATATATATAATTATCATAAAATTGTTTCCTTGATTTCCCAATTCCCGCATGTTTAATTTATTTAAAAATTTTATGTCTTTACTTTTTTAATTTTGTTTTTTGTTTCTGTTTGTTTGTTTAGTACTGACTTTTTTTAAACACAATGGCATCCCTTAATAATAAACATATTTCAACAATATTACTTATTTTTTTTCTTTTGTTTTTTTTTCATTTTTAAATATAATTCTCTATGTAGTTGTATCTAGGCAATTGCTTTTATTTTGTTTTTTTTATTTATAATATAATATTTATATATCCCTAAATATAATCTAAATTTTCTTTATTTTTTTATTTTTTTCTCCTTTTACTTAAATTTCTTAAAAATTAAATTTAAGAATAAATAATTAATTAAGATCATTTTTGTTTCCTTAATTTAAAAAAAAACGAACATTACAAAAGAAAAAAAGTCTTTTTGTTTGTTGAACTAATTTTGTTACTGTTGTATATAATATATATATTTTTGTTTTTTTTTATTTAATAATTATATTTATATTATTTTTTTTTTCATTTTAAATTATTTTATTAATTTTATTTTTGCCTTAAATATCACACATTACTATCAGTTGCTACGGCGCCTGAAAATGAAAACGGTTGGGCATTATTAATTATACCAGCTTTATCGCTAGTTGTTGTTGTTGCTCCCGAAAGACCTGATTGAACTGCATTGTTACGCATTTCTTGGGCTGAAGCTCTGTTTATAAAATAATAAAAGAATAAAAAGAAAATTGTAATTAATAATTTAATTTTTTTTCATAATTGTTTTTATTGTCCTCTAAAACATTTTCTAAGTGCATATAAGTGCAGGTGGTTTACTATATTATAAAAATATGATAAAAAAATAATGTAAAAAAAACTAAAACACGATAAAAATTATAAATAATTTAGTTACAAAACACAATCAATAATAATAATAATAATTTTATCGTAACCATGCAGGTGAGATAAATTTGTGTTTCATTTAATAATAAATAAATATAATTAATGGATTATGTATTGAGTGGCACAGATTTAACCCCGCTATTCTAAAATTGTGACCAGGCATAAGGCACAAGCTTTGGCGACTCGCACTTAACTTCTTATGAAATTCTTACTTTGGTTTCTATGTCAATGTTGACACAAGTTACGTCTGATCAACTTCACTTCTACTTCGCTTCTATGTGACTTTTCATTTAGTATAGGCCTTCAACTGAGACTCATCACACTTGTGATTGCGTTGTGACTTGTGACTGCTGTTAGATTATGGGGGTTAATGTTCATTGACAACATGATAAAGATTTTTTGAATAAGAAATTAAAAGTCACGATGCATTTTTGCTGTAAATTTGGCTAAGTCGTTTTTGGATGGGCTAGAATCTTATAGCTTTCTGTATCATTTGACAGAGGGCGATTGCAGCTTGATTTTAAAAAAATAATCAATTTATTTGCTTGGGAGTTTTTGTAACAAGTTCCAGATATGAAGAGCAACAAACATTGTCTATTGATATATCAGCCTCCCATCTCTCACTCCCATTCTCCTAGTGACCTTCAAGTGGTAACGGTGTTAACTCTGAATGGATGCTGGGCAACCACAAGCGGAAAAGAGGAAAACGAAAGCAGTAGATGAGAGGGAGCACTCCCTTCAAAGCCTACCAAGCCAAGATGTAAAGTTATCGTGTCAAGGGCTGTATGGCAGTACGTAATTGTTGCACTGTCGTTTAACGTTTCCTCTGGGCACCGGGGTTACACAGTTGTATAATGCCTTATATATGTATACTATGGAAACTCTATCAGATATATCTTGGCCAGGTTCTGGAGTATACCAAAGCATCCTGAAACTATTTTGGAGGAAAACTGTCACGATGAAAGTGCCTTGATGGCATCTTGACTGTCCGAAAAAAAACTATTGTTGGCGCCTTTCAAACATTTTTCAATGTTGAGCTTAGAGCAGATCTCAATATCATGTATTTCAATCTTGAAAATAGAGGGCTGCCTACCGATTGCAATCGAGACCTTGGAGTTGGGTCCTACGACACCAGCCCCTGAATCATGGTCCATCTTTGACCAATCTGTAAACCAGTAGAGGTTTTTTGGACCATAGGGAAGTACTATATGAGTCGTCCCACTCGGGACGATCCGGAATAATAGTCCTGAATTTCATTTGAAACCGCATTTCACCAACCATATGATCAGATACGCGGCAAATTGAAATGTCGAGGATATCCATATAACCCTACAGGCTTTACATGACTTATGGAGGCAGATTTCCATATGGTTATGTGCAATGGAATTAATCTAATGTGCAACTGGAGGACAGGTTCGCATAGTGCCGGAAATGGAGAGGCAAGCAAGACTTTACAGTCTACAGGATCACCATGATCTGTTGTTGGCCCTCATCCTGGCAAAAAAAAACTTTCTTAGGAGGCCAACGGCCAAAATCTGGCACCCTAACCTAATACCAAGACAATCTGCCAGAGTATCTCCGGTGGCATAATAGGAACGGGCGTCTGGGAGGTGCTCAAGTTCGAAGAACCCTAACATAACAGCAGTACGATACTATTGATAATCAATGTCGAGGGGTTCGAAAAAGTTGATCACAAACTTCTTTTTGGCTTAAAGCATGTCAAGTTAAAGCTGTTGAAGGAAGTCGAACATCCGTAAACCAAGTAACAGTTACAGACGTGGATGCGACTGTGGATTCAACTACAACCAAAACACCCCATTACACCGCAATAAAGGGGCCTACAACAATTGAAAGACAAAATTTCGAAGTGTTTTTATAATAATGTTAGGCAGAGGTGCTATGCTTCGAATAATCCTCTTTCACCGTGAGGAAGACTAAAGTTCATGTGCAGAAACCCTGGGTCATCAACCATCCAGGGTCCCTCGCACAGGTAACACAACAATTTTTACAACAGTTAAGATGGTGATAAGCCTAGATCCTATGTTCTAGTCTAGAAACACATTAATGCTTGCTTAGCTATGTCCTAACTACAGCCTAGGCGCTGTGAATATAGGATGCGGATAAGATCACTTCGTAGCCTCAGTGTTTTTCGCCCAGGACAAGCCATCTCCACTAGCAGAAGTTAACAACCTAGTGGGGAACTTAACAACTAAAGGAAAGAACGCCTTCTTAGGCTGCGATGGCAAACTAAGACATGCATTATAGGATGCCAACGATATCAACAAAGGAGGTTCTAGAAACAACATCTTTGTCAGACGGCAATTATATGTTGTTTTTTATAAATCTGCAGACGACAAGCCAGAAACTATAAAAACGACAACAGAACGAACTGGGAACTATCCAGAGAAAATAGAAAGTTCTCCAACGAACACAAATATTAGAAATCCAACAAGGACTGCTTAAGGCTATACAAGAAATCTATTAGGGACAAGCATGAAGGGAAGATTGCAAATATATAGAGGGTCTGCACGAATTGGCCCGTTTTAGGAAGATTCTATCTAAGCATCCTCACAGAGTTGACTGTAAGCAAAAGGACAAAAAGGTACCAGCAAAAATTGGTTCGATTCACCATCCCTCGAACGATCTATATGAGAAAGAGGTTCAAATACACCAGCAAATTTCCTGGCTAATGTGAAATTTAAGAATAATTATTATGCATCTCGGGTCTATCAGAAGTGAATGCTTTACTTTAATTAAATTACAATGCCTCGCAGTCTGCGGGGCTATGGTCTATTTCAGAATTATAATTAATAGAAATGTTGAGAAAACGTAGCCTCATTTTTTGGTACTCAACCCTAGCTCTATTATCATTCTTCTTCCTTCGACCCAGCTCTAGTCCTTTTTTCTCCTCTTATAGTTCGGTATTGAATTTTCAATAATTACACAAGCAGGCATTGACAACGCCAGAGTCTCGGCTATCTTTGTTGGCAACTAGTTGCTGCAGATGGAGCTTTTGTTGAACTAGTCGCCAGTGAGATAGTCAAGACTCTCGCAAATCGTTTAAGGCGTTTTGAGGGGCTGAACCAGTGAGAAAATAACCTGGTGTTAGAGCGGCGAGATCTTCTGGTTCGTCAAATAGCGAGGACAGTGGACAAGAGTTGAAGGCCACTTCGATCTGAGCTAAGAGCACCCTAATAAGTTGGTCGAGTCTCTAGAATTACCCGTAAGCTGATGAAACTTCACAGATTTGACGAGATCTTCCAATTTTCCTCCAAAGTGAGGAGCATCTGGTGGAGAGAAGATCCATCTTGTTCCTTCTTGAGTTAACGAGCTTATGAGCTGGGTGCTCGCTTGAGAGCCTGAGTTGAAGAGCTCTTTAAGGAACTTTTTGGTGCCTTGGAATGCTTTTTCACAGTCGCCGTAAAGCACTGAATTACTCCTCCACGACTTATAAATCGTCGATAAGCTTTGAAAAAGGCTTCAGCAGAATAATCTTAACCTATCATATCCATTTTCTATCCTCGAGCTAAGATTACTACTAGACATTGCACCATGACGTAAACAACATGACGGATTGGTAGTATAAAGGGTGACACCTAAGCTTCGACTCTTTCACATAAAAGAAAAAACCTGTCAGCACCTCCAAAGGGATTGCTGAAGTGACGAAGCAGTTGAAGACAACTATCTAAATTTTATATGTCTTCGCGCTTCCTCCTTGGAATGTCTTAAGCGAAAACGGTCCAGCATGGTCAACACCAGTAGTATGAAATTGTCATACTGAAGTGACTTTCGAGACTGGTAATTGTCCCATGAGCTGTTGAGTACCTTCAGCATCATATCGAGCACATGTAACACATTTTAATATGAAGAAGCGTACTGGAGCTCTGCCTCCAATAACCCAGGATTGTCAACGATTCATGAGGGTAACTTGCGTAACCCCATGTAATGCTGACAAATGGACTCGGGCGATGATTAAATATTAAAGCCTTGATTTTCTTGGTAGGATTATTAGATATGTTGCGTCAGTGTCTAGTTGAGCCTAGTGTTGTTAGTGTAGGTTGAGGCTACGTTTTCCCAACAAAAAGAAATTAACTATGATAGAGTTAGAGTAAGGAACTTACAAAAAAAACGTAAGGACTACAGTAAACTAAAATATTTTGTTTCTAGTACAATACTTTATTCTAAAACTATTCTATATTCTACATAAAACATAATTCTCATAAAGAATTAGTGAACGAAGCAAAACACATGCATATTTAAAAACAAAACAACAAATTGTGAAAAAAATTCATTTCTACCAACACCTGACAGGAATAAAATTATTTGCCTTTTTTTATTTGATAATGTATAAAACGACGAGCTTTAGTTACAGATGAATAATGCTGTGGTAGTTAGTCTAAGCGCGTACGATAACGTGTGATACGACCGATGATATAAATGATGATTAAATCACTTTTTTTTAGTTTTGTTGAATAAGGAAATAATTATTATTGTGGTAGGGGAAATGTGGAAATTGATTAAGGATTCATTTGATTATTAAGGAGAAAAAATGCCTAAAATATATCAAACAAAAAACAAAAACAAAATAAAATAATAAAAATAAAAACAGAAAAAACATTTCCAGGACGATAATTCCATGTATTAATGAGCAAAAATGTAGGTTGATTTTTACTTGGAAGATAAAACATATGGAAATATTTGGCTTAGGATATTATTTCATTTTGGGAAAACTTATGTTGGACGCCATACATCTGGATCTTCCATTAATGTAGTATGTTGATCTGTAGTTACTGGTCCTTGTCCAGGTGACATTGCTGTTGGTGATGCAACTGCAGCCATATCCTCGCGTGTTCCTCTGTTCGATTGTTTTTTTTATATTTTGTTAGGACAATTATTAATCAGGTATTATTGAAAGCACAAATAAAAGAGGACAAACAAGACAAAGAATTGTGTTATTTGGTTTTTTCTTATTATTATTAATTAATATTTTTTTTATTTCAAAAAAAATATGTTTTAAATTTGTTTAAGGTTATTAAAAACCACACAAAATTTTAAAACATAGTTAGATTTCACATAAATAAAAACCCCTCAAATATTTGCAGTAAATATAATTAAAAAAAATTATAATAAAAAAAAATAAACTTACTTTTTTCCAAGTGCCATCATTCCATATGTGACTCCAGTACCAAAAATTAAACCACAACCAAAGATACTAGCTAATCCAGGACAAAGAATTACAGGTGGAATTGAAATACTATAAGAAAATTAAATATTTTTGTTGTTGAGTGTTTTGTGTTATAGAATTTTTAAATAATTTATTATTAATACAAGTACTTACATACAATAAAGTGCTGCTCTATTCCAATAAGGTCTTTGATCAGCCTTTTCTGCAACTTGCTGTACGTAATCAATAAACATGCAACAGCAAGGTGCCTCTACTGCCATCACCAGAAAGCCTACCAGCATTTGTAATATTCCAGAAATAAGGCATGATACACTTAAGAAAATGATACTAATGCAATTATATAGCCCAAATAATATGGCAACTGGAATTAGAAGTGAAGAGGATTACAATTAATTAAATTTTAAAGAGAATCATTTGAAAGAAAGTTTTTTGTTAAATGCAAAAAAAACTAAGCCTAGGAATCGTCCATTGTAATTACCAACCTGTTAGGTGGCCAGGACATGTGCAATGTCCAGTAGTAGGCTTAAATTGAAGGAGAGAATGGATTGGAATGGATTAGGAAGGAGGTGGTCTCAAGGGTTCAAGCAGATTTCGATGAGCTCGAGAATGTTGTACTATACTAGCTCAGAAATACTCACTTCGGTTGATTCTTTGCAACTCTTTGTGCTTTCATACTTTTCCGGAGTTTGTTCAGGCACTTGTAAAGTGCCACATGTTCAGTCTATACTGAGAAAAGGTGACTCCAACAACCCTTCAAAATACCATGAAATAATACGGCTGGCTGGAGTGCTGGCCAGCACTAAACAGGACCTATAACGTCATAAAGTAAGGAAGGGTCCAGAGAACGACAACGATGGCTATGAGAACATGCCCCAAACGCTCTTGATTTGCTCTTACATCTGCTCCGTCCCGACCTTTACATTAAACCCATAGAGTCTTGTAGATCCCTTAAACTGAGGGAATCCGGAGCATGAACCTCAAAACCTTACGGCCATAAAAGCATCTTGGACTTGCTACTCAATTGTATAGTTGGCAGTTTTCCCGAGATTGATCTTCAGGAGAACTTCACCGTCTAAATAGCCTTACGAAGAGAGTGAAGAAATGGAGGCGTTCTGAAGAAGTTTGATATACGGATATTCACCGACGGCTCCAAAACTTCAGCGGCGTCTGTCAGGGGTCTATTTAGAGACCTCTAATAGTTCACTAGCGCCTTCCTGTGCACGCTAATGACTTTCCAGCGAAAATGCTGGCGATCCTGGAGACCTGCTGACAATTAACCTCGAACCAACATGAGGATATAGCATTGGACTTTTCATAGATAGCCAAGCCTCCATAAAAGCTCTAGATTCAGTGATGATGGGCTCAAAGCTAATGGAGCGATGCAGAGCTGAGCTAGATAGGCACGGTAGAAAGCATAACGGACCTGATTGTTGAATCCGGTGGATTTGGGATTCCCGCCGCTAAAGAGTTTCACTTTCACCTGTCGCTGCGATTGTTCAATCCGCCGGGCGCATTGAAATGGCAATCGAATGCACAGTTCGCATTGGATACACAACTCCAAACAAGTGATTTTTTAGTTCATTTCCACTTTCGGGTGTGAAATTCTCATTCACTTTCCCGCAGGGGGATTCAACAATCAGAACCTGTCAAATCCGCATTCACTTCCCTGAGGGCGGATTCAACAATAAGGCCCCACGTGCCTCTCGTCTCTGCTTCCGGACATAGAAACGGAACATAGATGGGAACGAAAAAGCCGATTTTCTAGAAAAGCACGAAGCCTCCCTCGGGTCGATTAGCAGCTCCAAAGGCAGGGTCAAAACCGATATTTTTGACTAGCACCTGATGCTAGCCAGCCAAAGGTGGAGTGCACTGTTAACTTGCATTATTTCTAGAACGATATGGCCTACTTACAACAAAAAACGAACAACCGGTCTTCTAAACCGAGCTCGAAGAGATAGGGCCTGGTCAAAAATGCAGAACTGCAGTCATTCTGCAGAATTCAGCAATTGGAAGTCTGTAGCTGAATTCTGCAGAATGACTGCAGTTTTGCGTTTTTCACCAGACCTATATTGGCGGAATTACGACAATCATCACACATAGGGGACCACGCTGCCAAGCTGGGTATACCACACAACCTCTGTTGCCATAGCTTTGGGGAGACAAACGATAAGCACTCATTTACTCGAGTATCAATGCCCGGCTCTAGCCAAAGCCGGGCAGCGCACACTTGACAGTTACGTTCTGGAAACCTTCAGAGATATCCAAACTAGGGGTCGGGACACTGATTTGCTTCCTAAACTCTACAGAATGGCTTTAAGCCTCTACCACAGTCGGATAAACAACCATCTAACCTTAGGTACATGGGTTTGTGACATCAAAATGGCGCGGCAAAACGTTGAGCCTTCGGTCGCACGGGGGAGAGGGATCTCCTCGTCCAGAACAGAAACTTCGGCTTCGCATTCAACACCAATGTTCCAGGCAACTGGTGGTAATGCTGTTGTAGAGCTACCTGCCAAGGTTGTCGGTGCAACGTAGCAGGAAAAAAATATTTGGCGCCGCCAAGAGCAAGAGGGTGAAGGCTAGAAAAGTGGGAGTTGAATTAGGGATCCCCACGGAACGTACCCGAGCCCGCTTTCGGAAACTCCTTCCCAACAAACCGAAGAAAAGACGGTGCGCGGTCAGGAGCCCGAGAAGCCCCAAGAACCAGACCCAGACATGCGCAGCTCTACACAAAGATTCTGGATCCACCAGAAAATTGGCAGCACCAGCTCCAATACCTTCTACGGGGCACAGTCCCATTCCGGACCCACCTGGTGCGCTGCCTAAACGTCAGCGGCCAGAGGATTCTCCAGGAGAGCAGAGATCCCAGAATTATAAAAGGGGGAGCCGCAAGGATCCCATACCGGCGATAAGTTGTCCAGGATAACCATGGCAGTGATTCCGGACAACTTTCCGGAAGACAAATATTTGTGATTCCAAACTGACTGGCATGGACGAAAGTCTTCGAAACGATTACTTACTTCAGTTTTTGGGGGTAAAGATAGAAGGGGGTTCATTAAGATCGCCTGTGTCAACAAACCCACCACCCAATAGCTGATGTATGCTGTCGGCAGACTGCGGGTTTGGGAGGGCTGCAACCACAAAGTAATTTAGCAAAAAGAACCTTCTCAAACGCAAGAGGATCAGCTTCATCTAACGATGGGGAGCTGAAACTTATGCCCCGCAGGATGGATATCTAAAACCAGCCGATTGACGTGACCTTTGGGCATGGGGTTTTTTTCGTTAGAAAAGTGGACCAGAACGGCCAAACTCTTGCCCTAGGCACTGACGAGAGGTCCATTGTGTAGCTTAAAGAGCGGCGCATGTCCCCATTTTACGGCATCGGCAATTAAAGGAACTGATGGCTTCTTCACACAGACTAGGGAAGAGACCTTGATAATACTCGTTCAAGCACATTTACAAGGCACAATCATTTATTTTGGCAGCTAACAGCCCCACTTTATAGAGCGATCAAAGCTGTCTGGGCAAGGGCTTGCTTGCCTCTCCATTACTGGATCTATGCGGACCTGTCCCACAGCTGCGATGGAGGCAATCATTGGATTGACCCCATTGCATATCTTCATATGGAAATCCGCAGCTATAAGTGCCTTGAGACTTCAGTTCTCATCCAACTGGCCCTATACAGTCAAAAGACGCATGGATATCCTTGACAATATCCCAAACATTTCCATTTGCGGCGTATCCGACCATATGGTTGGTGAACTGCGGTACCAAAGGAAATTCAGGGCGATTATCCCGGATCGTTCTGAGTGGGAAGAACTTATTCTTCCTGGGGATCCAAAACATCTCGACTGGTTTACCGACGGGTCAAAGATGGAACATGGTGCAGGGGCTGGTGTCGCAGGACCCAACTCCAAGGTCTCGATTGCAATGGGTAAGTGGCCCTCTGTTTTCCAGACTGAAATACATGCCATTGCGACCTGCGCTAGGCTCAACTTTGAAAAAGGTTTGATAGGCGCCAACATTAAAATCTTTTCTGACAGCCATTTGTTGGGGTGTGGGGGCAAACTTCAGCTGGGGGTGGCTTAGGGAGGGTGCAAATGGTCAAAAATCTCTGCCACTAGTATTTAACCGTTATTTAACCGTTATTTAGCCCTAATAGAGCCTACATACGCAGCGACAGAAATCAATTTTTAAATTTTAACCCCTTTTTACCCCCAACCCCTCTATCTATAAAAGGGCCCATTCGAAAGTTACCGCCGACGGAAAGTGTCTGGCAGTATTGATTATTAATTTTTAACTATATTCCCTAAAACATACGTAAAAATCAGCACCGAAACTTTAAGAAATGTGAATACTATTTTTACTTGACTTAGAAGAAGAACGTTTATCAGAGTTTATGAGCTCAAATCCGGTCTTCTTCAATTAAAGACCTTCTTGCTTTCGTCCGGAAGGCTGAAAGTCTGTTCCGTTAGTGGAGTACGTACACAATAGGCCTAACTTGGCCGCAGGGTTCACCATATGGATTGCCCCCTCATTCCTTAATAATAATAAAAATAAAGCTGTCTGGCAGAAGAAGTATCGCCTTCAATCACGAAGCTATTAGGGAGCCCATTATATCTTTCAAACCATACGACTGCCCTGGAGCAGACGGTGTTTATCCCATTCTTCCTAAAAGGAAGCTTGGACCTAATTACTCCCTTAGTAAGCAAAATATTCAAGTCTTCCTTCCACATGGTTCTCTTCTGACTGGAGGAATGTCAACATCATATTTTTAATCACCCCAGGAAGTTCGGCTAAATCCTTCAGTTCGATAAATCTTTTGTCTTTTGCCTTGAAGGCAATGGAAAAAATTTTGATAAGAGAAACTTATTTACAGCGCCAACCGCTAAGGTCCAGCCAGCATAAATACTTTATTTTTATACAAACTGTAAAGAAAAATTATTTTTGCTCGTTGAAGCAGAATTACCCACAAGTTTAGGGAAAAATTAATTATTTATGGTAAAATAATCTTTCCTCTAGCATGTTCGTGGTCAAGATGACATAAGAAAATTACTATAATCCAACAGAAATTTCGTCACACTCAGGAATTCAAAAGAAATCTCTATTATCTAAATGAAGTGTTATCATCCACCACAATATATTAGCAACAAATGACTCATTCTAGAAAAAGTTAAAACATTTCTTAATTTGGTAAAGTGCCACATGACCACCGCAACAAGAAGCTGCTGACTTCCTAATTGGGACGCCTTCGGAAGCATCTTCACCGAACTACAACAAAGAGCTAAGAATTGTTTCTGCTTAAACCCCAAGATGAAAAGAAATACTGCAAAAATAAAATTGCGAAATTAGAGCATATCATAACGCGACCACGCAACCTGCTCAATCAACCATAGAGGAAAGAAACTTTGAAGGAGGAAAATCAAATGAAACTTAATCCGCCAAAGTAAGTACGCAGCTAGCAAAAACCTGATAAGACACAATGTGCACGGAGGAAGACCCGCTATTGCTAAAGCGGCAGACGCGCGGTCGTGTAATTACCTTATCAGTGTCATTGACGTTAATTCTTTCTCTAAATAATGAAAAATAATTATTCAAGCACTATCAATGTATTGAGAGAGATGAAAAAAAGAAGGTGGATGGTTTTCTGTAAAATCAATGAACTTGGATCTTCTGCACATCAACATTTCCGCATTTACATGCCCCAAAAGCTGGTGCTTGATGATGACTGGGTGAAAGTCCCCAAGTAAAAGTTATCGATAAGAGATAATAAACATTTCTGGCATGGCATGTCTGAGACTTGAGTATTTGGCGTCTAAAATCAATTTTTTTTTCATATTTTCCTCATGCAACCCCCAAAATGAAGGTGTACACATATCTCAAAGTGGGCGGACAAGAGCCACCCCAAAACACACGACGAAAAATCGATTCTTGAATAAGGGTTGCAAGGACACCAGCTCCCTACAGCTGTTATGTTTGCACAATCATTTTTTAATCACACATATTTTTTTCTTGAACTTACAAAATGCTCCAACGATTCCTAGTATTCTTCCAGCGTATTTCAGGTACCATGGGACATCTTCTCTGTCAGGCTCCTGCCCCGGTCGGGCCATAAGCCCGGCTATCTTCTCAGCAAAAGACTATGTGGGAGAAAGCCAAGAAAAAAACACAAAAGGCACAAATTATTAATTAAAACTTGATCACTTCGGGCACGGGCAGGGTCTTACCATTTTATTGTGAGGTTTTTGTTAGTTTCTAATGGAGACAAAGCAACGAAAATCGGCCACGAACAAATATTTTCCCAACTTTTGTCCGTCGTCAAAATCTTTTGACACATCCAACTCACCCCTCTACACGAACAAAGTGTTATGTTTGAAAAATAAATCAACAGTGTGTGAGTTGAAAAGTGACAACTCAATACTGTTAGTTGGCAGTACTGAATTATTTGATTTTGTTGAAAGATGGCGCTTAATACAGTTATTTTCCAGAGAAGTGTTCTAAAAAATTAGACCTCGAAGAAACTGCCAAAAGTGGCAAATTTACGTCTTAAAATTGTATTTACATCTTAAAATAGTTTTCATGGTTTATATGGCTGCGAAGGCCTTGACCAATAAGGAACCTTTGGTTCGCTAGTCTTGCACTAGTAAATTAAAAATAACAACAACAACAACATCTTAGAATATAAATTTACATTGATTTTCAAATAAATGGGGTTTCTTTAGTTGATTTTCTTCGTTTATTACTCTTTTTCATGTGGAGCTTAGGAATCACCCTTTGTACGACCAGTCCGTAATGTCGTTCAGATTCTGGTGCATTGTCTAGTAATGGAGAATAAAAGAGAATAAGTAGGATTAGAGGGAGTCTTGCGGGGTGGTTGAGTAGATGTCGATGAATCTTTAGTTTGAAGAGGATTAATAAAGATTAGGTGATAGAATTCACCGCGGCCGAAATGGTGTAGGGTTCAAATTCGACAAATATAAATGCTCGTCTAGGCCGACTCTGTTCAAGCGGTCTAGCTAATAAAGAGATAAGTCCTGAGAAACGCCGTCTGCAACCTAAGGTCTATGCGATCTACGATCTTCCGCTATGGTACCAAATCCTACCTCCACCTCCCCAAAGATGTTGGATTGATTAGCGGGCACTACGCCGTAAATTACTATCTATGGAGAATCGGAAGAGCAGAGATTCCCATTTGTAGGCTTTGTCTCGAGGAGGATGAGTCAATCTTCCCAGCGCGAAAATATGTTTTTGTTTGTTTGTTGTTTAAAGTTGACTAGCTAATATAAGCTAGTGCACCCAAAAGGGTTCCTTAATGATCTCGACCATTACAGTCATATAGGACCATGAATCGGCTGATATAATTTTTATTCTTTACACTAAATTCGTCCTTCAATTATAGACCAAAAACAGTGGTGGTACATGTAGAAGGTCTTCATTAGTTCTTCATATTTTTGTTCATAGGCCTTCACAAATATTCCTATGTGTCAGTCAAATTCAATCTCCTTCTCCAGTGATTAGATATCTATCTCCATCATAGTGAGATGTCGTCGGTTTAATATATATATGTACTTTTGTTTATAGGCTTTCACAAATATTCTTTTCTTATTGTTTTTTTTTTTTTTTTTTTTTTCTTTTTTTTTAAATTTCTTTTCTGAATTATAACTTCCTCTCAGGTCACGTAAGTCATAGGTGATTCGGCAAAGCCGAGGTAACCGTCATTTTACGTCCGTCAAACAATTGTTACAGGTCTGCGAGCGTAATTTAACTTAGTCTTCAAACACGAGGTTTTTCATTTATTTTGTTAATTTATATTTTTTTAAATATATCACACTCCAAGCGCCACAATTTTGTTTATAGGCTTTCACAAATATTCTTTTCTTATTGTTTTTTTTTTTTTTTTTTTTTTTTTTTTTTTTTTTTTTTTTAAATTTCTTTTCTGAATTATAACTTCCTCTCAGGTCACGTAAGTCATAGGTGATTCGGCAAAGCCGAGGTAACCGTCATTTTACGTCCGTCAAACAATTGTTACAGGTCTGCGAGCTGATATAATAATGAAAATTTAATTAGTACCATTAAAGCATAAAAAAACACTTCATGTGCATTTTTAAAATTTAAGACTACTCAAAATATTTCTTAGAAATAAACATAGGGTTAATTTATCCAAGACATATTTTTCCCCAGCTTAATTAATTTCCTTCTTTTCTTTAATTATTTTCTTTTCATTCATCTTCTTTTTCCCCTTTTTTTTTTTTTTTTTTTTTTTTTTTTTTTTTTTTTCCCTCCTTTTCATCAGGATGTCACAATGAGAGACAATTTGCGATTGCTAGGGAGAGGGAATGAGGGAGATTTTAACAAGGTTATGTAAGAAACAGGAGGAACTTATATACAAGGAAACTATAAGGATATTTTGGCTTCAGCCAGAAATTTTATCAGGCAATGAATCTTATCTACAAGTAGAGGGGAAAAAAGTGCTAATAAATTGTTAGCTTCTGAGATGATGCTAAAATTGGATCTGATGCTTTGATACTTTATACATTTTAAAATGACGTGTTCTGCATTGTTTGGCATATTACAGCATGTGCAGTTTCCGTCCGAAATGAGATTCCACGAGGCTAATTTGACATCATCATACGTGTGTCCCGATAAAAGTCTATTTACTAATCTAACAAATTTTGGGTGAACTTTGGTATTTAGGAACCAAGGTTTGCGAGGGAGGGTGGGAAAGATGCTAGCAAAAAATTTGCCTTTTACCCTAGAGGCCTCATAGTAGCTCCTCTCCCATTCATCAAAAAGTTTATTCTTGATGTTGAGAACGACATCCTTGAAACTCAGACTGTGAACAAAGAACTCCCCCAGCGTTCTGGCTCTCTCAGCTAAAAGGTCAGCTTTTTCATTTTCCTCAATGCCAACATGAGAGGGAACCCAGGTGATCTCTATGAACTCAAATTCAAGGGCTATGTTTCTAATTTCCTTGACAAGGTGGTTTTCATTCCTCCCAGACAGTGTAATACAACTATTGAGACTGTCAGTGAAAATTTCAATTTTTTTAAAGTTTAGCATGAGTGCATTTATCATGGCGAGTCTAATCGCCTGAAGTTCAGCCGAGAGTATCGACATACCCCACATGGATTTAAACATCAGATCATTATCCCTATTACTGAAATGTACTCCTATTCCAACACAGCCCCTAGCTATAGAGGCATCCGTGGCAATGATTTGAATGTCAGCAGGAATCATATTTCTTTTTTCATTCATGACCTTGATAATGATCTCCTTGGGCACCTGTGTTTTTTTGCCGAGATAATGAAGAAGGTTAGTGTCCACTAAAATGTGATAATTTTTCGATGTGTTATTCTCATATGGATCAAAAAGTTCAAAAATTTCTCTATATTTTACAGTCACTTTTTCGAAAGGTGATTGTGGAGTATTTAGATTGAGTGTATTCGAAAAATTTGCGTCAATTTTTCTTAAACGTAGGATCTCCTTAGCCGTGATTATTTCAGCTCTTAGCCTAGTAGGTAATTCATTCGCTAGGGCATAGAGAATGTGATTTGGGGTAGAGCCTAAAAGTCCCAAACACAGCCTCAGAAATCTGTTGGAGATAACTTCAAACTTTTTTTCCAGGAGAACTGATTCATTGTACGCTAGAGGTCTGGCGTACTCAATTTTTGATCTGATGATTGATTTGTAAAGTAAGATCATGCTTTCTGGTGAAGCACCAAATTTTTTTTTACTAAGTATTGAAATTATTCTGGAGTTACTGTTTATAGCCGCAAGAGCTTCCTCTAATTGCAATTTACTTTTGCTGTTTCTGGTGAACGTCCAGCCAATGAATTTAAAATTATTGACACTGTTGATTAAGCCTTGATTCATATGTAGCTTTATGGGTTTTTTGCTGCCCAAAAACATTGCTTTGGATTTGTTAGTATTTATCATGAGTTTACGTGATGATGCAATTCTGCCAAAGTCATTAAGAGCTACTTGCAATCTGTCCTGTACAATCGATATGGAACCACCCCCAACGAAAATATGTTGTGAAGACTCTCGTGAAACAATCTTTCCACCGGGATCGTACAGTCCGCTCTCTTGGAACCAAAATCGCTTTCTCTTTGCTACGATTTCTTTTAGCGAAAAGATTCTGCGGCTTTTCACCTCCACCGGGGAAAACTTGTTGAAGTTGTGGTTGCACCACATCATTTCTAACGAAAACGTGCATACATCTGCTTAGATGAATATGCGGCAAAGCCTTCTACATTTACAAGCCATGCCCCAGGTATGTGCATGTATGTGTATGAAGTGCTAAAATTGTGGAATTAACATTGCCGAAGCCGTACGAAACAATTTTTTAACTTTGTTTTTGCACTTAAAAGTGGTAAAATAATGTATATTATCACTTTTTGGTGCACATGGATTATCAGTGATTAGTGCTTTAGTGATTTAATAAAAAAAATTAAAAAGAAGTGAGTGGTTAAGTGTATTTTTAGAGTGTTAATTGATTAGATGACAGTTTTTGTTTACATTCGCGTTGGTTTTTTCGTGTTAATTTAGGGAAAAAATGTTGAATTTGTGTAGTAATATAATAAAAAGTGCTTTTTAAGTGATTAAATATTATTATAGAATAGTTATTAAAAACATAAGTGCAGAAAAATGTGAAGGAAAAGTGAAAAAGTTATTGTTATTCATTTTGTGTGGTAGTAATTGCACTTATGTTTTTAATAACTCTTCTATAATAATTTTTAACTACTTTAAATTCACTTTTAATTCCATTACTACACAAATTCAACATTTTTTCCCCAAAATTAACACGAAAAAAACACCGCGAATGTAAACAAAAACGTCACCTAATCAATTAACACTCTTAAAATACACTTAACCACTAATTTTTTTTAATTTATGGACTCAGATCACTAAATAACTTATCACTGATAATCCGTGTGCACTAAAAAGTGATAAAATACAATATTTTACCACTTTTTATTCCAAAAACTAAGTTAAAAAATTGCTTTTCTCACAGCTAAATTGAAGTCCATTCTAACTGAAGTCCATTCTCTCAGATAAATTGAAGTCCCATTTTCTTTGAATGTGAGTGTGAGATTTCGTTGTGCATGGCTTGTAAATGTAGAAGGCTTTGATATGCGGTGATTATTTGTTCCACAATATGCGCCATTTTACCAGGGTAACTCTAATTCAACCTGTTTAGACGGTAGGGTTGCCAACTCGACGGGACGGATTTGCCGGCCTCCCCCTTGCCATCGTGGTGTCTTTGAATGGATTTAAAGCCATCGTATTTTACAGTAAAAATGTACTGCACATAATACACTTGGCTTCGCTTTGGTCTCTTCCAATTACAAGCCAACTTGAAAATTTTGGATCAGTTAACCACGATTTATTGAAAACGCAGTTTCTAGATCGTGGTTTTTTCGGAGGCGGTGACTTTTCGTTGCCCGACATAGGTTTTGATCACACTCTTGACGTACTACTTTCGCACACCCGCAAAATCTAACAGCGTCGAATCAACACAAAGCTGACTGCCGTTTGCTAGTGTTGGTTATATTACATATCTATAGATAGTCGGTACAAAAGCTACTAGGTCCGTGCGCATGATAACGCGCTAAATTCAAATTGCGTTTGAGTATAACATGTTAAAAATGTACGAATTTCTTAATAGTTGGAAAGATTTTCTAACTTTACAAGTATTAACAAAAATTATAAATATTAAAACATTTTTGATGGAAGAAAATGAAATTGCCGGCTTTTTTCGAATTTTTCAAATTTCTGGCCGGCCGCCGGCTCGAGAGTGATATTGCTGGCCGAGCCGGCTGAAACCCGCCCCTTGGCAACCCTATTAGACAGGCTCTACCAGCAATTCTTCTGGAAGACGAAGTGTGACATTTCGGCCGCCAGTACCTAGCCTGGGGCCCTATTCTCTATTAAAATATTGTTAAATCCGATCCGAAAACGAAACAGCTTTCGAGTAAAAATTTTACAATATTATGTGTGCAAATGCCTAGGTAGCACAATAAATAATAAACACGATATGCACGAGAGTATAATGGAAGGAATACAAGTTGCTAATAGATGTTTCTACGCTGCACAACGCTGCTAACTGCAAACTGACTATGTATAAGAGTCTCATCAGGCCTATACTGTATGTATGGTGTATGGCGCTGAGACGTGGACGCTAACTAAAAAAGACGAAGCAAACCTAAAGGCCCATTCAGATGCAGCAGCAGCAGCGGCAGCAAACAGTTCCTATTGGCTAATGGCGGTCACTTGACAACTAAAGCAGCAGCGATTGCTAGTAAAACTAAGCTTGCTGCCGCTGCTGCTGCTGCATCTGAATGGGCCTTAAACATATTCGAATGAAAGATAATGAGAAAAGTATATGGACCCATAAGAAACGGAAATGGGCAATACCTTTACAGATCTAACAGAGAGCTGAATGATCTCATGACAGGCGAAACCATAACTAAATTTATTAAAGCACAACGTATAAGATGGGCAGGACATGTAGCTAGGATGCCACCAGGACGAGCGCTGAAACAAATATTAGACGCTGATCCTATAGGACCAAGAAATGGGGGAAGACCAAGGATCAGATGGCGCGACTGCGTAGAAGATGGAGAGAAGTAGCATTGGACAGGAACGAATGGAAGAAGCTAACGAATCAAGCCAAAGCTCACCCCGAGCTGTAGAGCCAAATGATTATGAAGATGTTAAATTTTTATGTAAAATGAATGCCAATTTTGTAATAGATAATACGGTTTCGACAGTTTCGTTAAAAAATATAACAATATTGTAATAGAGAATAGGCCCTGAGGTCCTAAATCTGTTGTCGCTCTCACTGGTATATCTTTTGTGGTCTACACTAGTTTCTTTGATCAACAGGTAGACGGTGATAATACGATGTGTACGAGAAGGCAGATGAATTTGCCAGATTAGAAGCAAGTATTGTCGACACACCGAGAGAAAATGTTCTAAAGCCGCTGTGTGTAATGAAGAAAGCAATAGAATAAGGAATAGGGGCTTCCATTGTCACCTCACATTTTTTGTCACATCACTTTTAAAGTGGTATTCTCATAGTCGAGTGACAAGTTAAAGTAATTTAGAAATATGAGCTCCGTGGAAATGTAATTTGATAGCGATGAGTGGAAGAGGGAAGATTGGAGCTGAACTGCTTAACGTAAGCGAACATTTCATTTTTTCTTAACGATTTAATAAATTTACTTCTCTTCAGATTTAGAAATTATTTCAGAATCTCTCAGGAACTGTTTGTATTTCTTCTTGTAATTTTAGAACGCATGAAAAAAAAGATACGCTCAACTTCGATTTTTACAATAATAAAATTGGCCGCTGTAAATGCAAGAAGACCATAAAATTGTCTCCTGCTTGTTTTTTTAATATAATAGGGAATACGGAAACATTTCAGTTTCGGATAACAGTTTCGAGTAAAAAGCATTTGAGTATTATAATAGAGAATAAGACCCCTGCACTATAAATGAATGCCACTTTCTCATTTTTGTGGCAATTGTCACTCAGGTGACTACGAGAATACACATTTTCCGATAGGTGACGTGACTATGGGACTAGGGGCCAAGATCACACAGATATCACGCGACTTCCTGTTGATACCGCGCAAGAATCATATCAATCATCACAGGACATTGGCCAATTAGGGAACATGCACCCAGAAAGAAACCATGAATACCATATGACACCATAGACACAATAATGTCCCCGTCCTAGCTTCTTGGACAAGGTTACCACCTTAACGTAACTACCATGGCTCCTGTATATTGTTTGCTCTCAATGTTGAGCGAAATTATCTTCAAATTAGTACTCGCTAAAGAGAACAGATACCATGCCTTCGCACAGTTTCGATTATCTAGCGCCGATTGAAGTGTTGAGACTTTTAAAGCAAAGTATACAATCATTTAGACCTGTCATGACCAATATGTTGAAATATGCTTATTTGAGAGTCTATAGGGGCAAGCAGAAGCACTAGTAATATGAACAAAAAGGTGAACTGCAAACGGTTAAGATAGATCAAACTCATAAATAAAAGGTGAAATACCCTGGACACACTGAAGGGAAAAATCAACTGAAATAAAAGCCATTTTAGGAACTTGCACTTTATAAATATACATATAAAAAAATCATATTCAATTCATTCACAAACAAAAAAATAAATAAAATCTGCTAAATTAACACTCAAAATTCAATTATCAACTGGCTCCGTCTTAATATCCACTAATGGCAATGTGTTTGATAAAACTTCACAACTATTTGGAATCCCGTCATCGTATTTGCCCATTTCGGCATCGAACATAATATTACTAAAAATCTTCTGCAGGCAACTTCTAGCCTTTTCGCTCTTCAGCTTCCGCACTCGAAATGCCATATTTTTGAAGAAGTAATCATACTCATCGCCAGAATTTAAATGTGTTTCGAGAATCCTAGAAAGTCTCTTTGTTAAATATTCACTATTTTTACTTGTCCTTCGTCGCCTCTTGTTCCTTTCAATTGGTTTTAACGATGTAACTGAAATCTGTGACTCAGTTTCTGTTGCACTTGATTCGGTGTATCGAGAAGGACTTGGATGATTTTCCGACATTGAATTTTCATCATTCTTGCTATCATCGTCAAGGATTAATTCTGGCTCCTGCTCTGTTTCAGCTCGTAGTGGACGGAGAAGGTCGAGTTGTGAAATTTGTTTGATTGGTGTATGATTAATTAGGATTGGTGATTGCGGTAATTGGGATAGTTCCGATGAGTTTTGTAAGTCCTGTGCCTTTATAAATTCGTGCATTAGTTGAAGTTGCTGTTTTGTGGGAATTTCGTGGATCATGTCCTGTTCGGCAGAGAGGAATTCCCGGTTTTCAACGTTGTACTGAAAATGAATTATAATTAAAAAAAATTATGATTTACAGGATTTTGATTACATTATAATATTGATAGCTTACGATACTATGTTAGATTTTAAGAATTCGCACTACTAATTGTAAGTGAGGTATTGCTTTCCTCCTTATCCAACCAAAATTATCGTTAATTCTCATGGGAATACTGAAAAGCAATACTCATATTCATACTTAAATCGATGTTATATTAAAACGAATCTTCTGGGGGAGAGTCGTGGTGGTTCATCTCTCTAAACAAGGAAACAAGCCTTCGGCATACCTATATCAGGAAAAGACAACTTAGTAGCCGATACAATGTCAAGAGCTCAAGCTATCTTCTCACGACCATCAGCTATGAAGACTTAGCAAAAGAACAAGGCATTGACGAGGAACTCAAAAATCTTCTGAGCAGCGCATTATCGTAGACTTCGTCTTTACATAACGAAGGTACGACGTCTGGAGGTACATGTTTAATATGGTGCATAACTTATCACATCCGGGAGTGAAGAGGACAACACAACTTCTAATCGAGAGGTTCGTCTGGCCTAGGATCAAAGCAGACAACCGTAAATGGACACAAGCCTGAGCAGCTCTCAGACTGTCAGAGGAGCAAAGTACAACGGCACACGACGACTCCAATTGCTGATTTCCCAATACCTGAAGGACCGTTTCAGCATATTCACTTGGACATCCCACTACCTCTTTGTAATGAATAATCCTATGCTCTTACATGCATAGATCGGTTCACAAGGTGGCCTGAAGCAATTCCCATGGTAGATGTCACGGCGGAGACAGTCGCAAAGCCTTTTTAATCGGGTTGGATTTTGAAGTCCGAACACCGAAAGAAATAGTCACCAACCAAGGACGACAGTTTGAGTCATTCCTTTTCAATGAACTAGCCAAACTGTAGAGGATTAAGAGATACAGATCATCACCATATCATCTGCAAGCAAACGGAAGGATAGAGCGACTCCATAGCACGCTTAAAACCGCTATCAAATGCCATGCAACTCAACGATGGACAGAGAAATTCCCTATTGCGCTACTCGGAATAAGAGCATCAATGCGCGAGGATATTAAAGTATCACTAGCCAAACTAGTGTACGGAGAAAAATTGCAACTCCGTGGAGAATTTTTTACCTCAGAAAGCGAAACGAGCAGTCCCAAAGCTGTCATACAGAAGCTAGAAGAGTACATGAAGGATATACGGGGAACACAACCGTCACGACATAGTATAAATAAACAAAGTCTTTATTCACAAGAACTTAAAGGCACGTCATCATGGGTTCGTACGGAATGAGTGAAACGACCGTTACAGTAACCAGATAATGGACCTTACAAGGTAATTTTAGAGACACCAAAACACATTACTCTCCTTATACGTGGACCACACGTGATTTCAGTGGACAGGATTAAACTAGCGATCCTTTTGAAAAACCAAGAGGAGCAGACAGAGCCAACAGAAGAAACAAACAGAGAGAACAAACCCCAAACGCAACCAGCATTTAATCAGCCAGTCACAGAAGATATACCACGACTACCAACTTTAAGAGCAGGAAGACGTATTAGAATTCCGGAATGATGCTGTTGTCACAGAAGGGGGAGTACTGTGGTGAACTACTATGTGCATAATCTACTGGAGTCAGCTAAGTACTGCGCGAGTAGTCTACTAGGATGCCCCACAGCTCGACTCAGCAAGTAGGCTGACGCAAGATTTTTTGCCTAAACAGTGAAAATGTATTGTCTGTTAGTTCTCATTTGTAAAGCTAATATAAATGTTATTCAATAAAGATAATATATAAATATACATGTAGGATATAGAAATTTTAGTCCGGGAGCCGACCGTAAAAATGCTTGGCTCATAGGAATATTGATGAAACTTGGCCATAAGACAGCATTCATTCGGGCAATAACAATGCGCCGTGGCAACCCTATGAGACCGGTTGCAAAAATGAAAGAGAAGGGATTTTGCAATGCAAATTTGACTCATTTGCTTGGCTCATCGGAAAATTGATAATTCTTGTGTCAATATATAGGTTTCAAAGCCCTTGTTACGAAAAAAATGGGTTGCCAGGGGAAACCGAGTCTAGTTGTAAGTACGTGTAGAAATAACCACCAGAGTAGCAAGAGTAGTAGAGTATTAAAAACAGAGTAGGCCACTGTGTAGAGAACAACGCAGGTCATGATTTAGGAAAAGTTTCAGTTGTTATTCTTCAGTCCAGCGAATAGATTTAGATTGAATATTGTAACGCAACCAAATAAAGGATTATTTAAAGAACTTATAAACATTATTGACCTTTACATACATTTACGTATGCTGGATAATTAATTGGATGATCTGGATGGTGGGACTGGTGGAAGAAGAAGGCAATTCCAAAGACCTTGTTAAAAGGTGGATGGCTCATACACCTCCAACCAAGAAGAAACCTTGAGATGCCTGCTTAGCGAGCACTTTCCAAGGTTAATTCTCCAGACCGCTTATCCCTGGATGCTGGGTACAGCCATAGGACCGTTCCAGACCGATTTTCCCGGAGCCTTTCCGGGAGCATCTTTGACCGGGATAAGATTAAATAGACAGTGGCTTCTACAAAACGCCGGGAGAACATGCACTCCTTCAGAAATGCCTCGAGTTGATACTAGACAACCTGGTTTGTCTCTTTAAAGCCAGGTTTAATTTGGGATACATTCCAAACATCTGGAAGAGACTCGTGGTGGTTTTTATCCCTAAACAAGTCAACAGGCCTCTGGAACTGCAAGATAGAAGGGCTGCTGCCCTTCAAATCAGGTGCAAGCTGGAGCTCTCCCTGCACCTACGACCTACATAGCTCTAAGTTAGCTTACTCAAAGGGTAAATCAACAGATAAACGATATAGGATGGAGCAACGTTCTGGGGGAATCAATATCCTTATAGTATGCTGTATTCATTAATAAAAAAATATATTTTATAATTAGAGTATAGAAAAAAATAAATACTTCTTCTAATCCTGGGGGTACATCTGGAACAGCCCAATTCAACAGTCTGTGTCCAAGTCGTGTTAGCATCTTTCTTGAGAAATGTCGATCACAGAGTTTCAAACTTGTACGTCTGGAATATTCATTTTCTCTTCCTAAGGCTTTTAACCAAACAAGACGCCTAAAAGTAGAAATTTTATTTGTTTTTTTTGTTTGTATGTATAATCATTTTCTAAAATTTATAATAATAATAAAATAGTCTAAATAAGCGTTATGTATTAAAATCAAGACAGACAGTAAACAAGAAGATTGATTTGTGTTAGAAGAAGAGCAGAACTTGGAAAACGGCCAGAATACTACTAGTAACTTGTTAATAAACAAATATATGAAACCAAAGAAACCAAACTGCCCGACTTCAAACAATACTACCATCTGGCTGATTCTGGCGATGTTTTCCAGCCACAGTTCTAGCAATTTTCAAAGCCTGGCTAGCAATACGGGCGAGCTAAGATAATTGCATTGTCGCTGTCGGATAGCCAACTGACTAACAAGGCAGCTCTACCAACCTGGTAAAAACCTGACAAAATGAGCTCTCATCTTTGACTAGGAAGTAGAGGTTCACTCCTTAGAGGACTCTGGGCCACATGAACATCGAGAGCGACAAGAAGGCAGATGAATTGGCCAGAGTAGTAACAGATTTTTCAGGCACACTGCTGGAAAGTATACAGAAATCAGCTGTGAGTGTCGACTTTTTTTCTTTCAAGCTCCAGGTGGTGGTGTTTAAAACCAAGCACCTAGACTAGAAAGACTTGGTGTGACTACAGCAAGCAAAAAATCATCTCAATCATAGCAGGATACTTTTTTTATGTGAAAGTCTAAGCTTCCGTCGCACAGTGGTTCCAAATGCCGAAAAGGTGGCCAAAAGTCCCTAAAATCGATCTTTGATTTGGGCACTTTTTGAGTCTAGTTATGTAGGTTGGTACCTAAGGTATTAGAAACAACGTTTTATAACAGTCAAACTTGCATGGGGGGCTCTCGAGAGCCATTGTTACGTGAGGGTCTGGCACACGAGGGCCTCGGCGCGGTACATAGTGAAACGGGTTTTTTGTGTTAACAGTGATCTGGAATCGTTTGAAATGGCTTCTGCTAACGAAAGTAAGTACTTTTAAACGTTATTTCATATGGACAATAATTTTTTTTATTATTTTAGTAATGTACCATTCAAAACAAGTTTTTAATAACTTCCCGTTGTAAACGTCAATGTTTAAAATTATATTACTCAAAAGTCCCACGACATCCCACTCTCTAACAAGTTTTGTCGCATTCTTGAGATCTTACTCTATAATTTGGAAGTTTCAAAAGTTCCCCAGTTTGCCCCGATTTGTTTGATTTAAATAAAATTTCGTAAAATTCTCGCCATTTTATAAGAACTTTGTCCGCCATATTGGATCCGCCATTTTTTTTAAATTTTGAGTAGCAATTCGTAATCAGCAGACTCGAGATACTTTTCATACCAAATTTCATAAAAATCTGACCACTTTATAAAAATTTTGTCCGCCATTTTTTTTTATTTTGAGTGAAGATTAGTAATCAGCGACCTCAAAATACGTAATTTCATACAATTTGAATAACGTCTACATATTATGGCCACCTTTTCGGGATTTGGAACCACTGTGCGTCGTGACGTTCACGTAATGGTGCATTGTCTAGTAGTGAGCTTAGCTCGAAGGATTGCAAAAGGATGTGATAGATTTAGGGTAATCTTGAGAATACATGAGCAACAGGCAATGAACCCGACGTTTGAACTTTTGGATGTTGAATGAGTTAATTTTTTTTAAGCAGCCAGCTGAGTCTCTCTTTGCAGTTGGCCGTCTCTGGATAGGATCAGTCCCCATGCATTTGGAAACCTTTTCTAACAGGGCTTACGACAAGTTCTGAAATTTAAAATAGGACATGTATTCGATACCTTGATAAGCTGAATTGAATCACTCCAAGTGCACAGCCATATATTTAAATAAAGCTTTTTCACGTTCCAAAATGATATCCTTTCAGCTGGAATTGTGTCCTCATCCTCGGTCCGTGGAAGGAGATGGTTCCTACATTTACCTGCATCATCCTCTAATACAGGATAATTCATACCCTAGATGCAATCTACGCCAATAACAGTGTGTGACTTCATCCCAGGAAAGTCAGGAAACAGTGTCTACGCTCTACAGTTTCAAAGCTTAATCCATACCTCTTCATAGACTTTAAGGCCGCATACATAGAGTTGAACTTTTCAAAGCCATGAAAGAACTTGGCTACCCCCATAAACTGACAAGATCGCGGAGGTTGACCATGTCCAATGTGACAACCCAAGTAAAGATATCTAGAGGAAGGCAAAATTTAACTCCTCGTGTACACCCTGGATAACCAACTACAACTAACTACATTAGTAGTGAGCTTACCAGAGTATTAGCAGCGAGCAATAATAATAAAGGCCGTATTAGATCAAAATTTTCGAACAGCGGCAGCAGCAGCGGAAGAGCAGCATGCTGCCTCATGTATCAGATTCGTTGTAGCAGCAGCAGGCAGCAAACTTTTTTTATCGTACTATATAGGGTGCCCCCGAACCAATCCTATTAATTTTTCTTCCAATTATTTAATGAATTTCCAAAACAAAATAAAAACAAATAAACAAACAAAAAGCAAAGCTGCCTTGCTGGGCAGCAAAATTAGGATTAGGTTAGGAATGAAAAAGCAGCGGCAGCACTCAGTGCTTCTTCTGTTTCATGTGGTCCGCGTTGCCCAATAGAAACAGTTTGCTGCTGATATTTTTGTTGCGCTGCTTTGGATCTGATACAGCCTTTAAGGGCCCAATACACGAGCGCTCCATCCGACCACGCCATGCCAAAACAAAAAAAAATTTTATGCACTCGAAATTTCAAGTCCATACAAATTATTGTTGTTTTGGCGCGGCAAGGTCGGCGCTCGTGTATTGAGGCCTTAAGAGTGATGAGCTAGAACAAATTTTTAAAAATGTTACAATGCCCTTGAGATCAGCTGATAAAAATTTCAATGGGAGTGAAAAGGTCGAAATATCAAAGAAGTAATATCTATGTTAAAAGAAGGCAGAATTACTTTCACACTACACGCAATGGCCCTATCTAAACTAGTATTGCTTCAGCAGCAGTAGAACCGGGCTTTTAGGAGAGAGGTATAGAGAGGGTAAGCGAACTGTAGTAACCTGTTCACAGGAAAATTTTGGCGTGAAAACTTAACACCTACACAATTTGGCTTAGCCTACTTTTCTTAATCGCGAAGCAAGTATAATTATCGACACGCACACAGATATCTCCGTGTAAAGACAAGAAAGTTACTAGCGATGAAAATATTCCAGTGTAGACTAGATTAACTTCCAAAAACGGTTTCGCTGCTGCTGAATGAATACTACATAGTTTAGATACCCACAATGTGTCTGAAAGAAAGATAAAAAATCAAGGGAAGTGACTGGAATATGCACTGGAAGTATTCTGACAGTTCTCAATTTAATGGCATCAAAGTCGGGTTTTTATTCCGGAACGCGATTGTTTACATTTTTACGTTTTTGTTAATTAATTTTTAGTTTATAAAAAGAGTTTTGGCTTAAGGAGCCGACCGAGTGTAACGTGCATGTATGTAATTTCGTGATTGGGCTGCAAGCCAAAAATAGTAAATGATCCACAAATTTTGGACAAATATCGTCGCTTTGCAAGAATAGTGGCACAACTCAAAAATTTCAAATTTCTAGTTTATTTTGAAAATGTATAACTAAATCCGCATATTTTTATATGGTAAAATACCATATTATTCCTTCCAAAAATGAAGGGCTTGTATGAAACTAGAAACTTTTAGCCATTGTAAATTCATTTGTTTTTGAGATGTGCCACTATTCTTGGGAAGCGACGATATGTTGGCGATTCAAAAGCAAATGTTTGCCGTCTATTTGCTGATGCCGCAGAGGAAGAATAAAGGGTAATCGAAATGTTTCTTTTTAACCAAAATTAATTATTTAAAATTTATAATTCCAAGAGCTTGGTCCCAACAGCGGATTACATTATCATAATTTTTGATGAAATCGATGATGAAATCGAAAAAATTGCAAGATTCCCGCCTTTTTTAACGGACAATTCAAGTGAAAATCCATTCCTAATATTGTGTACCAACACGAAATTTTACGCGTACATACAATCCGTGCAAACCCAATTTACACGTGCTCTGTTCCAGTGTTTCTTCTATTTGAATGTAACATTCCAATAGGGGAATCAAGGAACATCTTCTGTTTCTTTCATATTCTTGTGTTTTTTGCATAAAATGTACATCCATCGCGCGTTTGTTAATATTTTTTTGGACTTTTTGCTTAATGTTATTGCTAATCTCTTCTGTCATATCTTTAACTCTTTTACTTGTCCTTGAGCTTTACCTAATCACTCTTGTTATTATTGCTCGCTGGTTTAACTATCTACTCTGGGCTACGAGCGCACCCAGCCATATAATGCCTTATCCTGCTATGTAATGGGGGACCTGTCTATCCTTTCCTTCCACGCTCATAGGACTTGAATGGATCAATTAAATTTACATGATTGATCAGGCAGACTTCTGAACCCTGTTCAAGCGGTTTGGCCTACACATGTGAGGTATAGAGGTGTAGGTGTAGTACAATAGCCTAAGTAAAGTGGCCGCAGTTCTACAATAGCAATAACAATGCAATTTAAGAATTATAACACAAAATCACAAACACGATTCGAATTTATATTAAAAAAAGAAACTAAACCCTCTTTCAAATTTCAGTGTCGATCTAAAAGGCTAGACATAACTAATTACAACGGGCGGGATATCAAATGCACGATCGAATCTCGGATAAATTTTTATACATGAACACCACAAGCTTTCCTAATATGTGTGTGATCGTCAACAAAATTTTGTTACTAATTTCATAATAAACGTAAATGTATACTCACGATTGTTCATCTTTTGGAAAATTAAATAGTCGAGTGAATTTCTCACATCCCATGTAACACATCCTCGGTCGACTCGGTAGGCTCATATTATTATTCACAAGAATTTTGTAGACTACTTTTATTTTCTAAATTAAATCTTCTAGGTAATATCATAAACAAAACCAACAATAAATAAAAAACGTCACTTTAATTTCCAGCAACAAGCGTGGTTCTTACAATACTATTTCTATTTCTAAACACATGCCCTTCTTCGAGCATTAATTTTACGATGAACAACCTCACACGGATGAACACCACCAGAATACCGGAAAAAGAATTAACGAGAAAAGTGCGGCTTGTTTCAAGAATTCTGAATACACCTAAAGACTTAAGGTCTTCCCCGTCTAGTGGAATATTACTCACACTCGACTAGAATGAGTCAGACTACAAAAATCACCGAAAACGGTAGAGAACTAAAAGTATACGATCATAAAACTAAAGATTACTTCCATATATAATAGCATTTCTCAGAAATTACCCATGTGTGCTATGTAAGCGATCGTGGACACTGCATTGGTGTATGTCTAAAGCAAATGCGCATGCGCGACGTTCTTATTTTTACTTACGATATTCCACTACTGACACAGATTCATTTATTGGGAATCAAACAGGGTACTACTTGTGTATATGGGAATATGACACAGGAAATGCCAATGTTTTGGAAGTTATCAGTCTTTTTCTTCTGTATTTTAAGTGATGGCTGAAAACTAATACAAATAAGATTTTGATTGCAACTTCGTTTTAGTTTGCGGACAGACACAATCCCCTAGATTAGATCAGAGATCCGACCTGCATCATGCTACCACTACACTATCGATGATTCTTTGAAATTTTAAATTCTTTTATGATCGAGGAGAGCTGTGATCGTGCTAGCAGATCTTGTAGGTAATTTCTTGATTTATGAAATGATGAAAGGGAATAGCTCTTAGGCTTAGGGTAGTAGAGTTAGATACTATAAAGCTAAAGCTGGGGCCGGTTCACGCAATTCGACGTCGACTGAAAACGACACGTTAAATGTCTTTTTGGGTTCACGCAAGTCGACGGTTTATGCCTGTCGTTAATCTTCTCGACGCCAAGTTGTGGTGCCAATTAACAGAAATATTGAATTCAAATGGACCGCCGATAAGAAATTCTGATGGATGGCAAAAGGTATTTGAAATAAATGGCGAGATTTTAATTATAACACAAAAAGAAAATTAGAGGCAAATAAGAAGTCAATCGCCAAGACTCGTGGTGAATGAATGAACCTTTTCACCACTAGCAGGCCCACAGTGCACCACCAGAAAATGCTCTGGAAATTTACTTTTCCTGCAAATCCTGAAGTAGTATCACAACCAGAAAAACAATGATGGTTGCTGATGCTTGCTTGATGTTCTGAAATGAACTGCATGAGGCACGAGGCAAGACCCCTCGACTATTATGGAAGTTACATGACAAACCGAAAGTAAACCGAACTCAACTCGATCTGAGCTTGCAGTTTCGGTCCAGTGTTATATGACATACCGAACTTGAGTTTTTAGTTGTAATTTTGGTTTTATTATTGTCAGCTCGTCAGTGAAATTATTCGTGAAAATGGAAAAGTTTTTTATGTATTTAATGAAATTATAATGCCTAATCTAATACAGCTAAGTCGTCCTTATCGAGTGTCTCGTGGATGTCCGACGGAACTTTTAATAAGGCTGTCTCGCAGCTATGATTCGGTCGAAAACCAGACTGCCATTTGGATAACAGATTGTTTTGTTTGCTATATTCCATTATTTGGTTGTGCATAACTTTTTCCAAAACAATTTCGCAAAGAAGTACAGTAAACTGATTGGACGAAAATCACCAGGCTCCGATGCGGATGATTTTTTGGGTACAGGAACTACCAATGCCTTCTTCCACTCAGTCGGGAATTGGGAGGTAGTCAAGCAAAAGTTGAAAATATGAACTAGAGGACTCACAATAAAAGGCACTAACAATTTCAGGAATTCGGGTGTTAAAGAGTCGAGTCCTGTGGAAATCGACTTGATAGAGTGTATAGCTGAAAGTATTTCAGAAGCCTCAGTGCATCTAAAACCAAACCCCACATCAGCCAGGTCATTTGTGAATTTTGACACAGAATGTCAGAATGTTGAACGCTCATATCCACAAAGAAGTTATTTAGCACATTTAGGTCCAATTTTGTTATCATCACTGCCATGTATTCCCAAATTGCGGATATTCCTCCATAACTTTTTCGAAGGCTGATTGGTATCCAACTTTGGGGGCAAAATATGCACTTTTTGCCGAGCGAGTCATAGCTGTTACCCTATTATGCACAGCTTTATATCTGCTATATATGTATCAATACTTCCTTGCTTCTGCGGTACTGCTCAAATTCATACTGCCATGTAACTCTCGATACTATGACATTTATATCTTGGCTTGGTAGGCTTTGGAGAGCTGCTCTTCCGCCCGATCTTATTTTTCCCGATATATAGAAAAGATACCGAAGAAGCTGTTGACACAATTCGCCGATTAGGCTGCGAGGGCACTAAAATAATCAACCTCGAGCATATTCGTATATGGATGATTCCATGTCAAACCGAACACTAAATTTTAATTGATCGTCCCGATTTTTTTTAAATTTTGCATACGCATTCTACACATGAAATAATGGAACCCATATTTCGCGAAAAAAATAGAAATTGGAGAAAATATCATCGTGTTCCCTCTTCAATTCTAAAGAAACAGTGAAAATTTCAAAATAGAACTCAAACGGGGTCATATTTAAAAAATTCCTTAAAATAGTGTGACCGGCACGGCGGCTTAAGGCTCGTCCTCACTACGCGGACTTAGAATCCACGCGCTTTTGGTCGTACGGCCAGCCAAAAGCGCGCGTGATCTTTTAATTTTCTGAGTCATGAGTGAGAAAAAATCAATTCTCCTTTGAAACGGCGTACGCGCTTTTGAAAAGCTCATAGTGTGTGGACGCACAATGTACCTTTTTAACCACAGCCTTTTGTCCGCGTTGTTTGGCCGCACGGCCTTTACCATGGACAAAGTCGTAAAAAAGTCGTAAAAAAGTCATAAAACTCTATATGAAAAAAAAAGGCAAAAGCGCGTACGACCCAAGACCGCGTAGTGTGGCCACACCATTAGGCTGCTCGCACACTGCATCAAATTTGTACGAATTTGTGCGAATTCTGATGAAATTGTATACAATGTCGCGAAAATTTGATCAACAGTGAGAAAAATGTAACAGGTTTTGAGATAGAGAATTTTTTAAATATGACCCCGTTTGAGTTCCATTTTGAAATTTTCACTGTTTCTTTAGAATTGAAGAGGGAACACGATGATATTTTCTCCAAAATTTTAAGTTGGGGAGTTGATGATGAAAAATGCTAATGAAAATTTATAAACAAATAATAACAATTTATTAATATCAAACGCAAATTTTAAATATACCACCACATAGAGTGACTCAAGACCTTCAAAATCGACCTGTATAATTTTTTTGTACGTCTTATGGTTTCGACGATAGAGTAATTTGAATGGTCGGCCGCGCGAAATTTTTTGAAATTTCTTGCAACTTACAACCGGCCATTTCTTCTGAAAAAAATTTTTTTTCGCGAAATATGGGTTCCATTATTTCATGTGTAGAATGCGTATGCAAAATTTAAAAAAAATCGGAATCATTAATTAAAATTTTTAGCGAAAAACGTTCGGTTTGACATGGAATGACCGATATGAGGATCTGTACGAAAATTCACTCCTTAGACGGTTTCAAAATTTCAAAATTTAAATATAGGTGCACGCACTTGAAACTTTTTTTTGTTCTTTATAATGTAACAAGTGAGAAAAAAATATGGTCAAAAAAAAATGTTTGGCACATGCTTTTTTTAAGGAAATAATAATCTTTTTTGAGCTAAATTTTAAGTTTTTTTTCTTAAACACCATGGACCATATTTTTTTCTCACTTTTTACATGATAAAGAAATAACAAAAAAAAGTTTCAAGTGCGTGCACCTATATTTAAATTTTGAAATTTTGAAACCGTCTAATAGTCGAGGAAATAAAGCACTAAAAAGTGCCAAACCTAGGATTTTTTGAACAGTAAGATGGATCTTAATGCGGTTTTTGTGTTCGATTCGTGAGAGCGTCTACAAACTTTGTGACCGGTAGTGATGAATTCATTTTGAAAAAATGCATTTCCTGCAATAAAAATATGCATTTTAGAAGTGCATCTCAAAGAGACATTCTATCACTCGGTAAATATTGATGGAAATGAGTCGAGTTTTGCTACTCGGGGGTTTTTGGGATTGCTGAGCACGAAAATAATGACGGGAACCGTTTCCGAGGTACCTGGTACCCAGGGGGACTGAAACACCCCTTTTTAAGGGTTTTTCGCGATAAATTCAATAATAATGAAAAATAATCGAATGAAATACACTTTTTTCAATATTTATTTGCCAAGGTGGTTGATTTATACTAAACCAAGCCAAATTTTATGATAAGGGATAATTTTTAAGGGTTGAAACCACCTTTAAATCGACTGAAAATAAAAAGATGTGTAAACATTTTTTTTTCAAGTTTATGCTTTAAATTCCATTGTATGCGTATTGTCAGGCAAAAATAGATTTATTTTTAATTCTTAAGGGGCTAAAACTACCCCTACAATTTGAAAAAAAAAATAGCAAAAAAATTTTGTTTTTACTATTTGCTTGAAATTTGGTTGAATAGTTATTATCAACCAAGAATATATTATTATCAACCCTTGAGGGGGTAAAACTACCCCTAGATTAAAGTTAAATTTGAAAAAAGATTAAATTTATTTTTTTGCATATGATTTTTATTTTTGATGAAATATTATTAAAAAATTTGCGAAATTTATTCTAAGCCCTCCAAACCACCCCTAAATCGAAACAGAATAAAAAATACATTAAAGAAAAATTTGTTTTCGTAAATAGAAATAAAATTTAAATGCAAAAAAATTTCAATCTTTTTTCAAATACAACTTTAATCTAGGGGTAGTTTTACCCCCTCAAGGGTTGATAATAATATATTCTTGGATGATAATACCTATTCAACCAAATTTCAAGCAAATGGTAAAAATTTTTTTTTTGCAATTTCTTTTATTTAAAGTTGATTTTTCAAATTGTAGGAGTAGTTTTAACCCCTTAAGGGTATAAATCAACCACCTTCGCAAATAAATATTGAAAAAAGTGTATTTCATTGGATTATTTTTCATTATTATTGAATTTATCGCGAAAAACCCTTAAAAAGGGGTGTTTCAGTCCCCCTGGGTACGAGGTACCTCGGAGCCTGTTGCCGTCGTTATTTTCGTTTTCAGCGACCCCAAAAACCCCCGAGTAGCAAAACTCGACTCATTTCCATCAATATTTACAGAGTGGTACAATGTCTCTTTGAGATGCACTTCTAAAATGCATATTTTTATTGCAGGAAATGCATTTTTTCAAAATGAATTCATCACTACCGGTCACAAAGTTTGTAGACGCTCTCACGAATCGAACACAAAAAACCGCATTAAGATCCATCTTACTGTTCAAAAAATCCTAGGTTTGGCACTTTTTAGTGCTTTATTTCCTCGACTATAAGGAGCGAATTTTCGTACATATCCTCATATCTGAAATAATTTTTATAACAACCTTGACGATTGTCGATCGACGATCCTTGTTTAGATCAATGCGTTTCTGTAAATAACTCAAAATATATTATCACATAAAGAATTAGCACACTGTAAAATACTCATTTTATTTAAGAATCTAAATAAATTTTATATGTACATATAAAAACAATTTTTAATTTATTCTTTATTATTATTGCCAAAAGGATCAAAATTTTTCCAAAATTCACTGAAATACTTTTGAAATTCTTCAAATTGTTTTTCGAGTTTTACTGTTGTTTCTTTCCAAAATGCTTCTGCGCCAGGGCCACTTTCAATGTGAACATTCACACTATTTTTGTTAGGATTCTTATCCGTTGATTGTTCTTCAATCAAAACTTTATCATTTTCACCAATGCATTGCCAAGTTGTGATAATATTCTCATTGGTATCATCTGTATTGCTTGTAATAACGCATCTTTTAGCTTCATCTGGACATGTTAATTTGTCACAAATTATAGTTTCTACAAATTAAAAATAAATGTAAATTATTATGATAGTATTAGTTTTATATTAAAATTAATTACCATTATTCGTGGTGATTGTAAATCCATTGGTGATAATTATGTTGCTAAATGGTGCCGAGAGCACTCCAATAAACATTGCGAAGAGGAAAACTATGGAAATTTTGGTTGTCATTGCACACAATTTGTTTTAATAAAATACAAATAAGTTTTATAAATTTAAGATTTTAACACAATCCGGTCAGATAACCACTTTTCTATTGCTAATATCTATTGCTGGCGGCACTTGTCGTTCGAATCTAAACGTTAAGCATGAAATTCAGCAGAATATATACAGGAATAGTTAACAACCACCTGGGGAATGATGTCATCTTACTTTGTTATTGGTTACAAATAATTCTTTTTATTATTCATTTTCTATACTATGACAATGCAGTAAAATATAAAAACTGGGTTTCAAGATGTTCATTTAAGATAACATCTTGTCATAAACAACTAGAATTCTGCGTATAAACTCATATATCCAATTACTGCGATGGATGACGTGTAGCTCCTCTAATATACGTTTCTCTGGGTAGCGTTAAAGAGCTTCCTTGCGCGGAGCCTGTAAGTATTATTTTTCCACCGTGAAGTTTTCCTATTCTGTGGCCGCATCAGTGAAGGGCTGTTATAACTGTATTCAATAAATCATCGCCTCCATAAGAAAATCCTCAAATGATGTTAGATCCATTACAGATTTAATTGAGTGCATTCAGCCCTTAAATACACTACCTAGTTCGCCATGAAAGTCTATTCAGTCTGTATATCTAGGATTCCTATATGCTCTTATGATGTTCAGTCGACTGAGTCCAACGCCTCTGGTGAAACCAGCCATCTAGTTTAGTATTTAAGAGATAATCAAACAGGTACTCACTCGTTTTGTTCACTCCACTGCTATCCCAGACATCATGATGAGCTTTCATTTCATTTTATAATGATATGTAGACCTTTCTTGTGCTGTAGCCGGCCAATCGCAGCTGCACTGGACCACTAGCATCCTTTGGCCCTTCCTGCTGTTGTGAGCCTGCAGCGAGTCCTTTTTCAAGCAGAACGCTGTTACTATAAGCCGGCCGAGACCGTAGAACATGGGCATGCCCTGTTCTTCCAGTTGCTTCAACGATTTAACTTCGATCAAAGATTTTGATCAACTTTCCTCCACATCATATGTCAAAAGGCCACTTATATTGGCCAGTTCTGCGAATCCAAGCTGCTTTAGAATTTTGCGGGTCCTTCTCCTCAACTACTTTCGAGGCGCGATGGAAATTTTCGATTGAATTGCTACGATTTTTCTCTTAATTATAGCGTCGAAAAATCGCAGGGTAGATTTATTTCAACTTTTTTTCTATCCCTCCTGGACTAATAGTTTTGATATTTTTAGAAGTACAAAGGAATGCAAAAGAGTATTTTTGGAGTACAAGTTTTAAAAGGAGCACTGTTCACGAAAAAGGAGTATAAAACTCCCTAAAGGCGCACGATTGGTCACCTTATAGCTGCACTCACAAGAAAGGGCGCTTCTTCATCAAAAACACATTAGGCAACCAGAAAATTCGGTTAATTTTGTTCGTTTTGTTAATTTTGTTTTTTTAGGAGTAGAAAATATTTTCCGCCACTTTTAATTCCGCGACCCCCCAAAACAAAATTCTAGATCCGCGCCTGCTCATGTGGGTTGCCAATTTGGTAAAAAGGCGCATGTGGTCAACACTATCAAATGCTTTACTGAAATCAAGAAGAGCGAGGAATATTCCAGACAAAATAGACATTTGACTGATATTTTTAAGGTCTGTATAAATTTTCACCGGTATGAGAATTATGCCGAAGTTGAATGACGACTAACATTTTAACCGTTCACGTTAAAACTCACTACTTAGAAAACTATTCGAAATACAATGTTATTGTGTATAGAAATATTTTAGGTAATAGTTTGGTGCATCAGAAAAGCCCAAAAATATATACTGTTAATAAGGCATTTTTCTGGGAAAAACGAAGAAATTTACGAGGTCAAGATGGAACCCATCGATTTAAACCTACATATCTTCTAAACGGAGTCACTCAAGTTTCTGTTTTTTATATCAAATTAAAGAATACACATTTACCTCAAAGATGAACCTAATTTCGTTGCTCTACGATAATTGGTCTAGGAGTAATTGAAGTTTAAGAAAATTTTAAAAAGATTCATTTCTTTTTTCGTAAACACCCTGTATTTTAGTAGATAGTGAGGATAGCCACCCTCTCTTGAACAATTTTACACATCCAGGAATTACCCCTGAAAATATTAGCTGCGTAGGCCAACAAAGGATTGATGAACGTCTGATGAACTTTGCAAGTCGCGAATGAGTGCATATGAGTATTGTAAATCTTTAAAACGGCGATATCTCATGAATGGCAATTCGTACGGGAAAATGTATAATATATTTTTTTGTAGATAATCGCTTAATCTACAAACTTTGTGAACACTGTTTTAAGATAAGGCTTACCGTTTAAGAAAGATTTGCAAAAAACTGACATTTTGACCTTTTGACCTTGAATAAAAAAATGTCCTCCTGACCGATCGCGTTTTTCGCCTATTTTGACTGGACTAGAAAGCAACATTACCAGAGTCAAGAGCCATTCGGAGGTCAGTAGTAACCTTCAGATGTGCAGTTTCACAGCTATATTGTCTTTGCGAAAGCCAGACTGAGCCCGACTCAATAGGGACCTCGTCTCACAGTGACTTTCAATTTGCCATGCCATTAGTTTTTCTAGTACCTTCGGCAAGACTACTTGGGGATTTACATTTATTTAGGTAGTGCATTACTTTCGCTTTTTTCCACTGAAGCGGAAAATGTGATTGCATGAGGCAGCTATTAAAAATATGTGAGATGTAGGGCAGAATTTCAGGAAAAATTAGCTTGAGAAAAATGGGTGGGAGGTTACCCTGTCCAGTGGCGTCGGATTTAATAGCATAAAAGGCTTTACGGACTTCTTCGTAGTCAATGTTGCGAAAACTGGCACCAGCAAAGATCGCTGAGGCCGTTTAATACCATTTGTCCTCCGCTTGAATGTGTTAGTATTTGTATATTGACTGATCTTTTTTTATTTTTTATGTGGAAGACTAGAGCTCAGGGAAAGCCCTTTGTACTGTCGACAATCTATTTTCTTCGTATAGAGTGCAATGTCAAATAGCAAACTCTAGTCGATAGATAGTGAAGGGGAAGAGAGAAGTAGGAAGGAACTGCCACAACCACCTAACCCCAACCATTTCTATCGCGACTCTGGCATCGGGGCAATGAGAAACAACTCGCTGTAGTGTTATGCCTACTAAAACGAGTTGAGTCCCATCAACCAACAGATGACATGCGATCTTAGTCATAAGGTAAGTTTAAAGACCTTTGGGATAAATTTACAGAAAAGGGTAGGAGTGGATTTGTTATTTGTCAATAATAGACTATTTTTTGAGAGTAACCGTCCTCATATTTCCAACAAACAGAGTAAAGAATTAGTCACATAATAAGTGAAGCGAAATTAACAATTTTATTTTATTGGCAGTAAAGACAAATATACATGAGAACAGAATATTCAACAAAGCTTAAACTAAACCGGAAAGTAACAAAGAATACACACATTCTGCTTGTTTACCTGTTGCATCATCGCCGCCGTGCACTTGTTTAAATCTAAGTGAATGAAAGTTAAATTTCATTTTTTATTTTTGTTTTATCTGTTGTTATTTTTTTTTTATTACACCATTCAAATTTCTGGCTATTCTGGGAATAAGTAATTGAATATTTGAGTTCATATGCAAAATAGGCGACTTCTAGTTGTTTATGCCTAGATGTTATCTTGAATGAACATCTTGAAACCCAGTTTTTATATTTTACTGCTTTGTCCCGAGAAAATGAATAATTAAAAGAATTAGTTGTAACCAATAACCAAGTAAGATGATAGCATTCCTAGATGGTTGTTAACTATTCCTGTATATATTCTGGTGGATTTCATGCTTAACGTTTACATACGAACAACAAGTGCCGCCAGCAATTAGCAATAGAAAAGTGGTGATTTTTCAAAATTGTTTACTGGATTGGGTTAAAACCTTAAATTTATAAAACTTATTTGTATGTTATTAAAACAAGTTGTGTGCAATGACAACCAAAATTTCCATCGTTTTCCTCTTCGCAATATTTATTAGAGTCCTCTCGGCACCATCTAGCAACATTACTATAACCGAGGAATTTGCAGTCAACATGAATAATGGTAATTCATTTTCATATAAAACTAATACTATCATAATAATTTACATTTATTTTTAATTTGCAGAAACTATAACTTGTGACAAATTAACATGTCCAGATGAAACTAAACGATGCGTTATTACAAGCTATACAGGTGATGAGAATGTTATCACAACTTGGCAATGCATAGGTGAAAATGAAAAAGTTTTGATTGAAGAACAATTAACGGATAAGATTGCTAACAATAACAGTTTTGTGAATGTTCATATTGAAAGTGGTGCTGCTGCAGAAACATTGTGGGAAGATATATCAGTAATACTCGATAAACAATTGAATGATTTACAAAATTTTTTCAGTGATTTTCTGAAACATTTTGAATCTTTTTGGGGATAATAAAAAAGTATAATTAAAAAATTTTTTTTAATGTATCTACATAAACATTTATTTAGATTCTTAAAAAAAATCAGCATTTTAAAGTATGCTAATTCTTTATGTGACTATATATTTTGAATTATTTACAGAAAAGCATTGATCTAAACAAGGATCGTCGATGACAGTCTTCAAAGTTGTTATAAAGGTTGTTGCTCGAGATTGATTATTTTAGTGCCCACGCAGCCTAATCAGAATTATTTGTATCGAATTATGTCAACATAGCTTCTTCGGTAACTTAAAAGACGAGGTTGAAACCGTCCAGCATGATCTCCTCGTAGTGTCTAATGAGCTCGAGGACTTTCATCGGCAATCTAGGTTACATGATGTGGTCGTTTGGGATATTCCAATCGCACAATCCAATCCAATGCATATTTTAAATTCTATTGCTTCCACTATCGGTCAAGAGCTATCACCTTATGTAAATCTGCTCCGGCCACGAATGCGAAGTCACCTTGAGTCACCGATTGAAAATGACAGGACGGCTAGTCCACTATTAGTTGTTAGGTTTCCGCCTGCTAATGAGCAGCCAGAGTTCCTGACGAAAACTCGCCAACACGGTACTCTATCACTGATCTAGCACTGAAGATACTTAACTCTAACCTCTCGGGAGCACGAATGATGGTAACACTGCTCGTCGCTCTTTTGAAAATGCCAAAATTTCATCCGAAATAACTGGAGTAGACCTTCGTTTGATTATCAGATTTTATTCCATTTTACAAGTTGTTTCCTCAGGACGCGAAATTAATATTCAAAAGTTTAGAGATTATGCTTGGGAAACTGCGAAACTATTTGTTGAATTGTACCCATGGTTCTTCAGGCCACCATCAGTTCATAAACTGCTCATTCATGGCCCAGAAATCATTGCTTCGGCTTTGCTTCCAATCGGTCAGATGTCTGAAGAAGCCCAGGAAAGTTGCAATAAATATATTAAAAAATTTCGTCAGGACTTCTCGCGCAAAAGCAGCCGTTCTTTGACAATGAGAGATGCATTTTGCCGCCTTTTAATTAGTTCTGATCCTAATGCCGGATCCACACGTTTGTCAAGGCTTGGCAAGCGTTCGCAAATTGAAAACACTTTCTTAAAACAAACGTGTGGACGCATCACAAACGCTTGCCGCAAACTCCCTTTGCAAGCGTTCGCAATTTGAAAACGTTTGCTTTGGTTTGCCGAGAACCCACACTCGACCGGATCGACCACAAGCGTCGCCAAGCTTACACAAGCCAAGCCAAACGCCTTATCCACACGTCTGAATTTGCGAATGCTTGTCAAGCCTTGGCAAACGTGTGGATCCGGCATTACATTTCAAGCGCAAGAAAACTTCCAAAAACTAAAAGAAAACAAATGTCGTCTGATGCTAAAGATTTAGTTGTACCCGATGACAGTGACACTGAAGATGAAACTGATGTGTCTACTTTAGATTCCGACATCGATTTATGTGATAGCCATAGCGAATAGATAGAGCCTATGTGTTAAAAATAAAAATGTAAATTATAAACTGAATTATTATTTTGTATATATTTGTACCTATTCCTTGTGTACGATACTATTTTTATGCTTCCGACATTTTTTTAATACGATGAAATTGTATTAAAACTAAAAATATCAATTTTTTATATAACTGTCCGCCATTTTGTTTTTTGAAAAAATAATGTCAAATTCGTAATCAGCGACCTCGAAAACCCGCAAGTAAGAAATTTCAAAGCGATTATTGCACGTTTTGAGGTTTTGGCCAGCTTTTTGGGATTCTGTCCACTGTGCGACGCAAGCAGATCAAAATTGTTGTAACTAGTCGCTTGTTACAACCATTTTGGCGTTTGTAACAATGTAGTTTTGATTATTGAGCCCTTTCCCAGTAAAATTGTGTCGTTTGTATCAAGCAGCAGACAGGATAAAACATATTTTGCATTGAACCTAAATTCCGGATATTTTTCAACTTCGCAACCTCGGTCTTGTCTTTTCGTTAGAATTATGTTAGAAAAATTACATCATAAAATTTAGTTGAGAACAAACAATATGGAGAACAGTTTGAATTGTCTGTGCTAGAAAAAGTATTTAAATAAAAAAGTTGTTGATCCATTAAAATATTTGAAACAAATGCGATGGAATCTGAAATAAAGTTACGGTCTAATTTTAATAAATCCATTAAAAGTTCGATGAGTTTTTTTCGAAAGTAAAGTTGAAATAAATTTTTCTGAAAAATTTATTTAAAGAAAAGTGTGGTGGAGTATTGCCCGGAAATGTCGATATGACAAATCAACATAACGCATTTTTTACCAGGTCATACTTATATGACAGTAGATTCCGTTCATGCTCTTATTTAACGTTTTATCAGAAAAAAGGATAGCGTGGACTCCATCCGAATGGCCGACAATAATATCGAATTCACGTATTCACCCTACACCGTACCATGTAATACCACTCCAGTTCAAGTGTTTTAGAAATTGGAAGAAAGAATCAATCAAATATATTTCTCCAAATAAAACTAAGACCAGAGAAGGTGACATTTTTAAAATCGCACAAGGGAAAGTTTTCACATTCGAGAAAGGATCTTTTCTAATTAAGTATATGAGGGAGGACTAAAATGTGATTCACGGCGATGCGGAAACCATAGATATAGGCCGATCAAAGGCCGCAAAGGCCTCACCAATATTCGTAAATCCTAAGCAGGTTTACTCAGGAAAATACCTATTTTAGGACAAAAAAAGAAAGATTTAATGCAGTTGTTATCGAAATATATTATTCCGAAGCGTTTTAAACATGAATATATAAACATTCCCTCTGAATCCAACGTTTCTGACGAACTGGGAGATACCGACACCGAGAATATAGGAGATGGGGATATTTATTTAAATATTTAAAATAAATAAAACAGCTTAAAAATCGGTTACTTAATAAAATACTAACTAAAAAGAGCTTTTTTTATTTTAAAACCTTTTGTTTCAATCGCTAAATTTTATGATTCTGCTCAAATCTCTTTTCACAAAATGTTGTATAAGCCAAACTGTTAAAATCGCTTCCCGAAAAATGTTGCATACGACAAAAAATTTGTCTTAAGCGTCATCTTTTGGAATGGTTAAGGACACAAACGCCACCAAAACAATAGTTTTCTACTTTTTCTTCAATAAAATGAATGCTATGGCTATACAACAGATGCATATCATTACAAAGCAACTCTATTCATTGATATGTGAATTAAGTTGTAACAAAATTCTGCCGATTTATTGTACAATTTGTTTTTTGCCTCTCCTGAAAAATTTGTGAAATGTCGCTTACAACAATTTCGCTTTCCAGTATCGATATATTGCACCAGATACCGTCAATACAATTGTTGCGATAGGCGAGAACGGTATCAGGTGCAATCCTACAGGGTGTAAGCGCTAAGTTTACAAAGCGCCTGACTGTTGATTGGTTTTGGTTGGACGAACAAAAAATCCTATGGGGGAGGGAATCGTAACGATTTAGCCCCTAGGGCGTTTTGAATTTTTTTTTAGAGTTTTACACATCACCCTGTACTTTTGTAACCCTATAACCTATTTTCATGGATAATGTAGCAATGTACGCAGAATACTCCCACCTATCTAAGACTGAAAAAGCGAAGGTTCTACCTACCCTACCAACTTCCAGAGTATGAGTCATCAAAGTCAAAAGTTCGGTTTTTTTCAACTAAAATTTCAACTAAAACCACTTTTTTCTCCAAAAAATACATAGTTAAGTCATATTTTTGTTCCGAAATTAGAAAGCTAACAATTTCCTATGAATAATGTCTGAAAAATTTTTATGCTACGGCTTTTATTTTTGGAGTTATAAGCAATTTTGATGGCGAGCTAGCGAAATACGAAATACTCTTGCACTGCCAAAGAACCGGTAACGGTGAGGATATCACTCCTAAGGGTTTTAGATGCAGAATTAGGAATATTTCTGTAGAACGCAACCTCAATGGCTTTACATTTATGCAAAATTAAATACCAAACGAGTCTCCTTTAAAATATTTTTTCTATACATTTGCAACGTATGCTCTTAATTTTAAAACTCATCACTAACCTACAATAATTATATAATAAATAATAAGGTTTTCTTAAATCAATAAAACGTTTGCAAAAACAATAAGAAAATACAAATTAAAATCCCATTAAAATGTCACTAAAGAACTGCATTGAAATTTTGAAATTAAACTTTTAAAGGTGGTTAACAATTTAACGCCCTTATTTATCCAGAATAGATGATAGGTGTAGATCGATTAACAATTATCCTTAAACGCATCACGAATTATTTATTATCTTAGGCTAGGTGTTAAAAACGAAAGGGTTAAATCATTTTAAATGTTAGTTATACTTGTAACACCCCCACATAAGGATTGTAAAATCTGTTCGCTAGTTTTGTGATTTTTTTCTAGATAATTAAAGAGGAAGAACGAAATGGAACCTTTAGACTCGAACGTTGCATTTAAATACATTTGGTATAGCTGGCGAATTTGTGGCATTTATCCAACAGAAAATTATAAAATTTTATATTATATTTATTCAGTTATAAAAAATTGTGTTGTTACCTTCTTCTTTCCGATATCCCTGAGTGTGAATAATTTTTTTGAAGAAAAAATCGAAGTGGTTTTGGGCAATCTTTCAATGTCACTGACTATTGTTGCATCTGCATTTAAATACTTCACAGTACTGATTTATCAGAAACGATTTTCTAAAATAAAAATGATTTTAAATAAGCTAGACAATAGGGCACAGGATGATGATGAAAAGGCGTATTTAAAGAGAGTGATTAAGAAATGTCACATTATGTACTATTTGTACAATTGTGTTTATTATCCTGCACTTTTATTATATATTATAATACCATTACTTGTTGGCCAGCGGCTGATTTTTGCTGCTTGGTTTCCATTCGATTGGAGGAAATACTATTGGCCAGTTTATATGTATCAAGCAATTGCAACAACATTTATTGTTATCGAAAATATCGCCGATGATTTATTTCCACCAGCATATATTTATATGCTATTAAGTCATGTTCATGTTCTGGGAATGCGTATTCAAAAAGTTGGTAAAGATCATAAAAAAACATCGACTGAAAACTACCAGGAAATAGTTAGCTGCATTCATGATCACCGAGAGATCCTAAAGTAATTTATTTAGATTAACTATTAATAAAATTTACTATATCCTTAAAAACAAATCCTTTCCAGACTATTTGAACATCTTCGACATATAATTACACGATCGTTATTTATTCAATTTATAGTCACTGCTTTTGCTCTGTGTGTAGCTGCAGTTTATATCATGTCATATGCACAAGAAATGTTCGAAATCATGGCTGTTATTATATATTTAGGGGCGGTTATCCTAGAAGTTCTACCAGCTTGTTTCTTTGTTAATTTGTTAGTGGAAGAGAATGATTACTTAACAACATCAATATACAGCTGCAATTGGATGGATCAAAATCAAAGCTTCAAGAGGACTGTGATTATTTTTATGCAACGGACTCATAAGACTTTTGTTATGTTGGCTGGAAATTTAGTACCAATTAATTTACCAACATTTCTAGCTGTAAAGGATTTATTCATCCAATTTAGAATTCTTATTAAAACTTTCATTTTTTTTACAGATAATTAAATTTACTTTTTCGTTATTTACTATACTAAATCAAATTAAATAAGCCTGATGGTGGTGAAACCGTTTAAGTTATTTTCAGGAAATATTGTTTGAACTATTAAAAAATTATATACTAATACTTGCACAAGTTGGTTAGCATTGTTATGCGTAAATTATACGTATTGATGCAAATAGCACGATTTGTTTTGCGGAAATAAATTTGAAAATTCTTTAGTGTAAACATTCTTTTTTCCCAGTCATTGCACTATCTTATGTTAGAATATTTTTGCATATTTTATTTTATTAAAACAGGTACTCTTGCTTCACGAGATCGCGGATTAGTATCAGGAAACGTGAAGGGCAGACTTATCCTGCTTGAAGAAAAACCTAGAGGTCTGATCCTCCACCCTTCCAATTGTTCGATATAAAACGCAGTGTCTGCTAATCGAACCAACCAATAGAACAATTCGATTATGGAACTGTCTTCCACAATCAGAGTTTCCGAACTCATATAACATCTCAGAGTTCAAACGCAAGGTTCATCGACATCCACTTAAGCACTCTCCAGACCCCTAATCTATCCTTTAAATCAAGCTCACTACCAGAAATTGCATCATGACTTAAACGACATGACGGACTAGTAGTACAAAGGGCGATTCCTAAGCTTGACTGTGCCACATAAAAAGAAACCAATATGCTAACTTCTTCCCGGCTGCGTCGCAAAAATTCCTTAACCGCTTTGCGAGATATCGCAGTTAACTAGACTGGTATGTGTATGGGGGTAATAAACGAAACGAAGGATAGGGTAGCTTGCACCTATGAGACCTTAATATTAAGTAATACTTAAAAATACTAGGTAATTTCATCCTTAAATTCATATGTAGATGGTTGAAGTTGATCCCTGTGGCAAAGATTTGGAGCAGACTCTTCACAGTGATCCCAGAGTTGGCAGCCTCATTTTGGTCGAGTGCTGAAGTAAACATTTGGGCCAGGTTATTTTTTCCAGCTGCACAAAAACAAAGCCACGACGAGTAAAAACAGAGGAAACAAAATTCCTCTTAACGAACTTCCACGCCGTCCGCAGTATATCATTGTTTTTCGACGTTAAGCTTTCGTTAAACAAGGCTGTTAGACGAAAAGCACAAGTTAAGTTTCTTCAGTGCTAGAGTACCGATAGTGGAGGCAATAGAATTTAAAATATGTATGCATTGAATTGTCGTTATCACTGGAATACCCCGAACGACCACATCATGAAACCAAGATTGACGATGAAAGTCCTCGAGCTCATGAGACCCTACGAGGAGATCATGCTGAACGGTTTCAACCTCGTCTGTTAATTTTCCCAATTCAGTATTGAGAGAACTACGCACCTCCTACATTTGAGATGACAGCCGGGTCTCAACCTGTTGAAGCCGATCCTCGAAAGCAGCAAATTGCTCTCCCAGCATTCGGTTGAAAATTACCAGAAGCCGTTTCTCCAACAGTTCAAGGCTGTTATCAGGCGCTGCTATTGATGTTGACCTAGCTGCTCTGCTATCGATGCGCCTGCTGACTGAAAACTCTGGAGAATTAACCTTAGCGGGATTAATGATGTTATTGTCAGAAAATATCCTAGTGGTGGGCCGTGATTGATTTCGGAATTTTAGAAGAAAGAATCGGAAATATTTGTTATTTAAAACGCGAACAAAAGGCACTGTGATAAATAATTACGGCAGCGACTGGAAGCAGCTTAGTTGTGTATTTATTTTAAATTAATATAGATAATAAAAAACTGCGGTAAAAATAAGAATGTTTGGGGTCTAATAAAAACACGTCTACTCTCTGAACATCACCTTACTCAATTTGGCTCTCCATTTCCAGACAAAGCCAGATAGCCGATACTTTTCATTTCGACAACCTTGGAAAGCAGTTCGTCAACACTTTCCTATGTTGCCTGGGCAGATGTTGTGGTTTGTGAGTCTGAAACGTTCATGCTGGACGAGGTAACTTTAGGGATTTCTCTATTCTCTCTTTCCCTAACCCTGCAAAGCTTTTCATCAGAATAAGGCAACTGGGTGCAGCCGATGTCGAAAGGATATCGTCAGCGAAGGTGCTTAAATTCACACTGCCATGTAGCCCTCGGTACCATGAAATTTACATCTTGGCTTGGTTGGCCTGGGGGGAACTGCTCTTCCGACCGATCTAGCCTCTTTCCGATATATAGAAAAGTTACCGAAGAAGCTGTTGACACAATTCGATACAAATAATTCCGATTAGGCTGCGTGGGCACTCAATCTCGAGCATATTCGTATATCTGAAATAATTTTTATAACAACCTTGACGACTGTCGATCGACGATCATTGTTTAGATCAATGCTTTTCTGTAAATAGCTCAAAATATCACATAAAGAATTAGCACACTTTAAAATGCTCATTTTATTTAAGAATCTAAATAAATTTTATATGTACAATGTACATATAAAAACAATTTTTAATTCTTTTTTATTATCCCCAAAAAGAATCAAAATATTTCCGATTATTTTTCGAGTATAACTGATGTTGCTTTTTCTTTCTTATCTGGTTCTGTCGGAACGGGTTCTGTCGGAACTGGTTCTGTCGGAACTGGTTCTGTCGGTTCTGCCCGACCATCACCTTCAACATGAACACACACAGAACTATCCTTGTAAGGATTCTCTTCCGTTGTACTTTCTAAACTCAGAACTTTACCATTTTCACCCTTGCATTTCCAAGTTGTGATAAGTTTATTATTGGAATCTTCTGTTTTCCTTGTAATAGCGCACAATAACGCTTCTTTTGGACATGTTAATTTGTCACAAATTATAATTCCTGCAAATTAAAAATAAAAATAAATATAAAATATTACGATAGTATTAGTTTTATATTAAAATGATTTACCATTATTCCTGGTGATTTTAAAGTCATTGGTTAGGACAACCTTGCTTCTAGATGGTGCCGAGAGCACTGCAATAGATATTGCGAAGAGGAAACCGATGGAAATTTTGGTTGTCATTGCACACAACTTGTTTTAACATAATACAAATAAGTTTTATAAATTTAAGGTTTTAACCCAATCCAGTAAACAATTTTTAAAAATCACAACTTTTCTATTGCTAATTGCTGGCGGCACTTGTCGTTCGTATGTAAACGTTAAGCATGAAATCCACCAGAATATATACAGGAATAGTTAACTACCACCTAGGAATGATATCATGTTACTTTGGTTATTGGTTACAACTAATTCTTTTTATTATTCATTTTCTATACTATGACAATGCAGTAAAATATAAAAACTGGGTTTCAAGATGTTCATTCAAGATAACATCTAGACATAAACAACTAGAAGTCGTCTATTTTGCATATGAACTCATATATCCAATTAATTATTCCCAGAACACCCAGAAATTTGAATGGTGTAATAAAAAAAATAATAACAGATAAAACAAAAAAAAAATGAAATTAAACTTCCATTCACATTCCAATGAAATTAAACTTCCATATATTTAAACAAGTGCACGGTGGTGATGATGTAACAACAGGTAAACAAGCAGAATGAATGTATTCCTTGTTACTTTCCGCTTTCTTGAATATTCTATCGCGTATTCTGCTTTCATGTATATTTGCCTCTACTGCCAATAAAACAAAATTGTTAAATGCGCTTCACTTATTATGTGACTAATCTTTACTCTGGTAATTGGAAATATGAGGACGGTACTCTCAAAAAAATTGTTAACAAATAACAAATGCATCCCTACCATTTTCTGTAAATTTATCCCAAACGTCTTTAAACTTACCTTATGACTAAGTCCAGTCAATATCCAAATACTAACACATTCAAGCGGGGACAAATGGTAGTAACGGCCTCAGCGATCTTTGCTGGTGTCAATACACCAAAGAGATAAGTCCTGAGAACCGCGAATTGCAAATACGATCTAAGATCTACAGCCCTGACATGCTCTGTACTTTATAAGAGTAACAGACGGAGGAAGGTTAAAGGCGCGTGTATTGTCCCTTAAAACGAAGCACATACCGAGCTAGTATTGCTGGTTGGAGGTTGTGCGAAACGTTGCCAACCTCTCGGCGGAAAACAATTATTGTTATGGAATCGAGAAGTCTGCTTCGGCTCAATCAAGATTTACAACAAAGACCTCAGCAACGTCCCAAGACTAATTATATGATTTGAGGAACAACGATATAAAATTCGCAAGTGGGAACATGGCAGAAATGATAGATGCCCCTAGACAATATAGAATACTAATCGCAGGACTACAAGAACTAAGATGGACTGGTAAAGGATCCCTAGGTGAATCGTCATGGATAAAATGGAAGATAACAAGGTTCGGCGTTAACAGGGCTGAGATAGACAGTATACTACGAATGCAGTTAGTACTAGAAATAAGGTAGAAGCACGATGGCGCCCGAGCAGCTTGTAACGAAAAGGCCAACCTCAGATTCTCTCACAAAAAACCAAAAAATCTGCGGCAAAAAATTCAAGATTTTTAAAAGTAGGGCTGGCTGGGATGAAAATTTCCTGATGAGCAGTCCATTCTATATGTCAGTGGAGAAACCCCATATGCCACTATTTTGTCGAAATTGAGTTTTCGGTAAAAATCTTTTCTTCAGAGGTAGACGCATCTTTTAGAAGCGATATCACATGAATCAGGTCATTCTACATGGAGTTGGACCATACCAAAATTTCCGTATATTCGAGAAAGCCCATAAGTCCTCTTCTCACATATTAGGAGACTCGGCCTACAAATTGGCACCATATTTAATGGTTAACTACCGCGATAATGGGTTTTTAACTAGCAAACAAATTCAATATAATAAATCACCACAAGAGTATGCGTAGAGCAGAGTTTCGGCATGTTAAAACAAAAATTTAAAATAACATTTCACATGTGAAATATAAAGGCTGGTGTATGTTTATATAATTCTATTTTTAAAAATGAGAAAGGGGATGAGCCAACTACAGAGGAGGAAAGTGACAATAATCAATATTTAATTTCACCGAATTTGAAGTTGGTGAAACCGGAATGGACAGTTCTGACGAAGCCAAGTTAAAAAGGGACATGATTTGTGCTTCATTATAATGATTTCATATTTATAAAAAATATGATATTTTTAAATATTCAACTTCATTAAAAAACAAAAGCAAAAACTCCACAAAAATAAAAATTCAATTAAAGGTGGACAACAACATTTTATTCAGTCCAAATTGGTGGTTCTACACGAGCGTACATAGGACGAACTATTCGAATGAACAAACGTGAGTTTATGGGGAAGAGGGTGGGAGAGGATGTGGAATTCCATCATCCTCTCTCACCTTCTTCCCCATAAACTCACGTTTGTTCGTACGAAATGTTCGTCCGCAGTGGCAGTACGCTTGTGTAGAACCACCCAATGTAATAAAAATAACTAGTTTTCTAAACATCTTTTCAATAGATCTTTCAATTCTTTTAATTCTCGTAGTTTCTGTTCTTCAGTTTTTGCATTTTTTAATTCAATTTTTATAAATTCCTTGTGACGCTCATTGTCTTTTTCCTCTGCCATTTTGAGAAATTCTAATAATTCGTTTTCATTAAATTTCCTTTTTCTAGAAGTAGGACTACTTTCTTCACATGGGCGGGCTTTTATAATTTTCACTGGACTCCAAACTATTAATAAGTGTATCTTTTGGCGGATTTAAAGAATATGAAGATCCATAGCACTCGTCAAACATATAAAAATGCGGCCAGAAAGTTGCATTTTTTCCTGATTCCTTGTTCCTTCTCTTTATTCTTTGGAATGTTGTAAATAAATTATTAAATTTTTTTTGTATTTCATCTCTTGTGTAGTAAAATTTGTTATCTACTTTAAGCACTATTCCCCAAAGAACACTTCGCTTTTTTATGGCGCCTTTGAAATGCTTTTCCAATTTTATCCTCTCTGATATTAATAATTTGGTTTCCTGCGAATTCCCTTTTTGTTTTCTTTAAATGAGCTTAAAATGCATTTTCGTGATATTAAACTAATAATACAATTAAAATACACAAATTACCTGCCAAAAACATCATCCGTTTCACTACTGTCCATAATTTTTACAATTAAAATATACTAAATTGACAGATTGCATTTGCCTTTTTTAGCTGCGGGTACTGCGATTAGACTGCGACAGGACTGCCAATATGAACGCGCTAACTGCACGCAGTAAAAACTATGAACGAGCTGCTACTTATGTAGATCTAAGTCAGTTCTGCAAACATGAACCCGGCCATTATCAACTCTTATGCTCGCAAATTAACTGTCACTCATTTAGAGAGGTCTCTCGAGCCACTATACCAAAAGGATGTCCGCAGCTTTATATGTGCTTTCTTACGACATCAAGGCGCATACAGCACGCACTTGATTTGGTTTTTTGCTAATGCACGTTGGACTTAGTGTCAATCCTGACAATATAGTTCTGGTGCCAATTACTACAGAAAACGAAAACTGTAAGCATTGATGGTAGGCAAAACATTAAGCTTCCCAACACAAGTAAAATACTTAGGCGTGACATTAGATGCCACACTCCATTGGAACCAACATAATGGGCAATCTGACGAGCAGGATGCGCAGATCTCCTTGCGCTGCCAAAGAACCGGTCACGGTCAGGATATCAGTCCTAATGGTTTCAGATGCAGAATTAGCAATTTCTGTAGAACGCAAAGTCAATGGCTTTACATTGATGGAAAATTAAATACCAAACCAGTCTCCTTTAAAATATTTTTTCTATAAACTTATAACGTGTGCTCTAAATTTTAAAACCCATCACTAACCTACAATAATTATATAATAGCATGAGTTGAAAATAATAAGGTTTTCTTAAATCAATAAAACGTTTGCAAAAACAATAAGAAAATACAAATTAAAATCCCATTAAAATGTCACTAAAGAACTGCATTGAAATTTTGAAATTAAACTTTTAAAGGTGGTTAACAATTTAACGCCCTTATTTATCCAGAATAGGTGATAGGTGTAGATCGATTAACAATTATCATTAAACGCATCACGAATTATTTATTATCTTAGGCTAGGTGTTAAAAACGAAAGGGTTAAATCATTTTAAATGTTAGTTATACTTGTAACACCCCCACATAAGGATTGTAAAATCTGTTCGCTAGTTTTGTGATTTTTTTCTAGATAATTAAAGAGGAAGAACGAAATGGAACCTTTAGACTCGAACGTTGCATTTAAATACATTTGGTATAGCTGGCGAATTTGTGGCATTTATCCAACAGAAAAATATAAAATTTTATATTATATTTATTCAGTTATAAAAAATTCTTTTGTTACCTTCTTCTTTCCTATATCCCTGAGTGTGAATAATTTTTTTGAAGAAAAAATCGAAGTGGTTTTGGGCAATCTTTCAATGTCACTGACTATTGTTGCATCTGCATTTAAATACTTCACAATACTGATTTATCAGAAACGATTTTCTAAAATAAAAATGATTTTAAATAAGCTAGACAATAGGGCACAGAATGATGATGAAAAAGCGTATTTAAAGAAAGTGATTAAGAAATGCCACATTATGTACTATTTGTACAATTGTGTTTATTATCCTGCACTTTTACTATATATTATAATACCATTACTTGTTGGCCAGCGGCTGATTTTTGCTGCTTGGTTTCCATTCGATTGGAGGAAATACTATTGGCCAGTTTATATGTATCAAGCAATTGCAACAACATTTATTGTTATCGAAAATATCGCCGATGATTTATTTCCACCAGCATATATTTATATGCTATTAAGTCATGTTCATGTTCTGGGAATGCGTATTCAAAAAGTTGGTAAAGATCATAAAAAAACATCGACTGAAAACTACCAGGAAATAGTTAGCTGCATTCATGATCACCGAGAGATCCTAAAGTAATTTATTTAGATTAATTATTAATAAAATTCACTATAACCTTTCCAGACTATTTGAACATCTTCGACATATAATTACACGATCGTTATTTATTCAATTTATAGTCACTGCTTTTGCTCTCTGTGTGGCTGCAGTTTATATCATGTCATATGCACAAGAAATGTTCGAAATCATGGCTGTTATTATATATTTGGGGGCGGTTATCCTAGAAGTTCTACCAGCTTGTTTCTTTGTTAATTTGTTAGTGGAAGAGAATGATTACTTAACAACATCAATATACAGCTGCAATTGGATGGATCAAAATCAAAGCTTCAAGAGGACTGTGATTATTTTTATGCAACGGACTCATAAGACTTTTGTTATGTTGGCTGGAAATTTAGTACCAATTAATTTACCAACATTTCTAGCTGTAAAGGATTTATTCATCCAATTTAAAATTCTTATTAAAACTTTCATTTTTTTACAGATAATTAAATTCACCTTTTCGTTATTTACTATACTAAATCAAATTAAATAAGCCTGATGGTTGTGAAACCGTTTAAGTTATTTTCAGGAAATATTGTTTCAACGAAACTATTAAAAAATTATATACTAATACTTGCACAAGTTGGTTAGCATTGTTATGCGTAAATTATACGTATTGATGCAAATAGCACGATTTGTTTTGTGGAAATAAATTTGAAAATTCTTTAGTGTAAACATTCTTTTTTCCCAGTCATTGCACTATCTTATGTTAGAATATTTTTGCATATTTTATTTTATTAAAACAGGTACTCTTGCTTCACGAGATCGCGGATTAGTATCAGGAAACGTGAAGGGCAGACTTATCCTGCTTGAAGAAAAACCTAGAGGTCTGATCCTTCACCCTTCCAATTGTTCGATATAAAACGCAGTGTCTGCTAATCGAACCAACCAATAGAACAATTCGATTATGGAACTGTCTTCCACAATCAGAGTTTCCGAACTCATATAACATCTCAGAGTTCAAACGCAAGGTTCATCGACATCCACTTAAGCACTCTCCAGACCCCTAATCTATCCTTTAAATCAAGCTCACTACCAGAAATTGCATCATGACTTAAACGACATGACGGACTAGTAGTACAAAGGGCGATTCCTAAGCTTGACTGTGCCACATAAAAAGAAACCAATATGCTAACTTCTTCCCGGCTGCGTCTCAAAAATTCCTTAACCGCTTTGCGAGATATCGCAGTTAACTAGACTGGTATGTGTATGGGGGTAATAAACGAAACGAAGGATAGGGTAGCTTGCACCTATGAGACCTTAATATTAAGTAATACTTAAAAATACTAGGTAATTTCATCCTTAAATTCATATGTAGATGGTTGAAGTTGATCCCTGTGGCAAAGATTTGGAGCAGACTCTTCACAGTGATCCCAGAGTTGGCAGCCTCATTTTGGTCGAGTGCTGAAGTAAACATTTGGGCCAGGTTATTTTTTCCAGCTGCACAAAAACAAAGCCACGACGAGTAAAAACAGAGGAAACAAAATTCCTCTTAACGAACTTCCACTGTCCGCAGTATATCATTGTTTTTCGACGTTAAGCTTTCGTTAAACAAGGCTGTTAGACGAAAAGCACAAGTTAAGTTTCTTCAGTGCTAGAGTACCGATAGTGGAGGCAATAGAATTTAAAATATGTATGCATTGAATTGTCGTTATCACTGGAATACCCCGAACGACCGCATCATGAAACCAAGATTGACGATGAAAGTCCTCGAGCTCATGAGACCCTACGAGGAGATCATGCTGAACGGTTTCAACCTCGTCTGATAATTTTCCCAATTCAGTATTGAGAGAACTACGCACCTCCTACATTTGAGATGACAGCCGGGTCTCAACCTGTTGAAGCCGATCCTCGAAAGCAGCAAATTGCTCTCCCAGCATTTGGTTGAAAATTACCAGAAGCCGTTTCTCCAACAGTTCAAGGCTGTTATCAGGCGCTGCTATTGATGTTGACCTAGCTGCTCTGCTATCGATGCGCCTGCTGACTGAAAACTCTGGAGAATTGACCTTAGCGGGATTAATGATGTTATTGTCAGAAAATATCCTAGTGGTGGGCCGTGATTGATTTCGGAATTTTAGAAGAAAGAATCGGAAATATTTGTTATTTAAAACGCGAACAAAAGGCACTGTGATAAATAATTACGGCAGCGACTGGAAGCAGCTTAGTTGTGTATTTATTTTAAATTAATATAGATAATAAAAAACTGCGGTAAAAATAAGAATGTTTGGGGTCTAATAAAAACACGTCTACTCTCTGAACATCACCTTACTCAATTTGGCTCTCCATTTCCAGACAAAGCCAGATAGCCGATACTTTTCATTTCGACAACCTTGGAAAGCAGTTCGTCAACACTTTCCTATGTTGCCTGGGCAGATGTTGTGGTTTGTGAGTCTGAAACGTTCATGCTGGACGAGGTAACTTTAGGGATTTCTCTATTCTCTCTTTCCCTAACCCTGCAAAGCTTTTCATCAGAATAAGGCAACTGGGTGCAGCCGATGTCGAAAGGATATCGTCAGCGAAGGTGCTTAAATTCACACTGCCATGTACCCCTCGGTACTATGAAATTTACGTCTTGGCTTGGTTGGCCTGGGGGGAACTGCTCTTCCGACCGATCTAGCCTCTTTCCGATATATAGAAAAGTTACCGAAGAAGCTGTTGACACAATTCGATACAAATAATTCCGATTAGGCTGCGTGGGCACTCAATCTCGAGCATATTCGTATATCTGAAATAATTTTTATAACAACCTTGACGACTGTCGATCGACGATCATTGTTTAGATCAATGCTTTTCTGTAAATAGCTCAAAATATCACATAAAGAATTAGCACACTTTAAAATGCTCATTTTATTTAAGAATCTAAATAAATTTTATATGTACAATGTACATATAAAAACAATTTTTAATTCTTTTTTATTATCCCCAAAAAGAATCAAAATATTTCCGATTATTTTTCGAGTATAACTGATGTTGCTTTTTCTTTCTTATCTGGTTCTGTCGGAACGGGTTCTGTCGGAACTGGTTCTGTCGGAACTGGTTCTGTCGGTTCTGCCCGACCATCACCTTCAACATGAACACACACAGAACTATCCTTGTAAGGATTCTCTTCCGTTGTACTTTCTAAACTCAGAACTTTACCATTTTCACCCTTGCATTTCCAAGTTGTGATAAGTTTATTATTGGAATCTTCTGTTTTCCTTGTAATAGCGCACAATAACGCTTCTTTTGGACATGTTAATTTGTCACAAATTATAATTCCTGCAAATTACAAATAAAAATAAATATAAAATATTACGATAGTATTAGTTTTATATTAAAATGATTTACCATTATTCCTGGTGATTTTAAAGTCATTGGTTAGGACAACCTTGCTTCTAGATGGTACCGAGAGCACTGCAATAGATATTGCGAAGAGGAAAACGATGGAAATTTTGGTTGTCATTGCACACAACTTGTTTTAATATAATACAAATAAGTTTTATAAATTTAAGGTTTTAACCCAATCCAGTAAACAATTTTGAAAAATCACCACTTTTCTATTGCTAATTGCTGGCGGCACTTGTCGTTCGTATGTAAACGTTAAGCTGAAATCCACCAGAATATATACAGGAATAGTTAACTACCACCTAGGAATGATATCATGTTACTTTGGTTATTGGTTACAACTAATTCTTTTTATTATTCATTTTCTATACTATGACAATGCAGTAAAATATAAAAACTGGGTTTCAAGATGTTCATTCAAGATAACATCTAGACATAAACAACTAGAAGTCGTCTATTTTGCATATGAACTCATATATCCAATTACTTATTCCCAGAACACCCAGAAATTTGAATGGTGTAATAAAAAAAATAATAACAGATAAAACAAAAATAAAAAATGAAATTAAACTTCCATTCACTTATATTTAAACAAGTGCACGGTGGTGATGATGTAACAACAGGTAAACAAGCAGAATGAATGTATTCCTTGTTACTTTCCGCTTTCTTGAATATTCTATCGCGTATTCTGCTTTCATGTATATTTGTCTCTACTGCCTATAAAACAAAATTGTTAAATGCGCTTCACTTATTATGTGACTAATCTTTACTCTGGTAGTTGGAAATATGAGGACGGTACTCTCAAAAAAATTGTTAACAAATAACAAATGCATCCCTACCATTTTCTGTAAATTTATCCCAAACGTCTTTAAACTTACCTTCCCAGTAGGAATTCTAGCTAGCACTTACCGATGGAGCACTGATATAAGCAGTGATCTGGTAAGGGGTACTCATATTTTCTTAGGTGTTAGAAGAGCCCTTATATAACGCATTACAAGAGAAGGCAGATGGTAAGGGGTAATCCAGAATTAGACCCAAAGAAGCTAGAAATTTGCACGATGACTCAAATACCATTACAAAAATACGAAAACAAATGAGTAATCGGGTAAATTTCTAACTTCGTTGGGTCTAATTCTGGATTACCCCTTACCGTCTGCCTTCTCTTGTAATGTCTTATATAAGGGCTCATCGATATAGTAAAAAGTAAGGCCTTACCTCCTATGACATCGTGTGTAAAAATAAGGGCTTCTGTAAGGGGTATGGTAAGGCCTACCCCTTACTAGTAAGGGCTCATTTCAGTGCTTCTGTAAGCTTACAAGTCCTACTGGGAGGAAGGTTAAAGGCGCGTGTATTGTCCCTCAAAACGAAGCACATACCGAGCTAGTATTGCTGGTTGGAGGTTGTGCGAAACGTTGCCAACCTCTCGGCGGAAAACAATTATTGTTATGGAATCGAGAAGTCTGCTTCGGCTCAATCAAGATTTACAACAAAGACCTCAGCAACGTCCCAAGACTAATTATATGATTTGAGGAACAACGATATAAAATTCGCAAGTGGGAACATGGCAGAAATGATAGATGCCCCTAGACAATATAGAATACTAATCGCAGGACTACAAGAACTAAGATGGACTGGTAAAGGATCCCTAGGTGAATCGTCATGGATAAAATGGAAGATAACAAGGTTCGGCGTTAACAGGGCTGAGATAGACAGTATACTACGAATGCAGTTAGTACTAGAAATAAGGTAGAAGCACGATGGCGCCCGAGCAGCTTGTAACGAAAAGGCCAACCTCAGATTCTCTCACAAAAAACCAAAAAATCTGCGGCAAAAAATTCAAGATTTTTAAAAGTAGGGCTGGCTGGGATGAAAATTTCCTGATGAGCAGTCCATTCTATATGTCAGTGGAGAAACCCCATATGCCACTATTTTGTCGAAATTGAGTTTTCGGTAAAAATCTTTTCTTCAGAGGTAGACGCATCTTTTAGAAGCGATATCACATGAATCAGGTCATTCTACATGGAGTTGGACCATACCAAAATTTCCGTATATTCGAGAAAGCCCATAAGTCCTCTTCTCACATATTAGGAGACTCGGCCTACAAATTGGCACCATATTTAATGGTTAACTACCGCGATAATGGGTTTTTAACTAGCAAACAAATTCAATATAATAAATCACCACAAGAGTATGCGTAGAGCAGAGTTTCGGCATGTTAAAACAAAAATTTAAAATAACATTTCACATGTGAAATATAAAGGCTGGTGTATGTTTATATAATTCTATTTTTAAAAATGAGAAAGGGGATGAGCCAACTACAGAGGAGGAAAGTGACAATAATCAATATTTAATTTCACCGAATTTGAAGTTGGTGAAACCGGAATGGACAGTTCTGACGAAGCCAAGTTAAAAAGGGACATGATTTGTGCTTCATTATAATGATTTCATATTTATAAAAAATATGATATTTTTAAATATTCAACTTCATTAAAAAACAAAAGCAAAAACTCCACAAAAATAAAAATTCAATTAAAGGTGGACAACAACATTTTATTCAGTCCAAATTGGTGGTTCTACACGAGCGTACATAGGACGAACTATTCGAATGGACAAACGTGAGTTTATGGGGAAGAGGGTGGGAGAGGATGTGGAATTCCATCATCCTCTCTCACCTTCTTCCCCATAAACTCACGTTTGTTCGTACGAAATGTTCGTCCGCAGTGGCAGTACGCTTGTGTAGAACCACCCAATGTAATAAAAATAACTAGTTTTCTAAACATCTTTTCAATAGATCTTTCAATTCTTTTAATTCTCGTAGTTTCTGTTCTTCAGTTTTTGCATTTTTTAATTCAATTTTTATAAATTCCTTGTGACGCTCATTGTCTTTTTCCTCTGCCATTTTGAGAGATTCTAATAATTCGTTTTCATTAAATTTCCTTTTTCTAGAAGTAGGACTACTTTCTTCACATGGGCGGGCTTTTATAATTTTCACTGGACTCCAAACTATTAATAAGTGTATCTTTTGGCGGATTTAAAGAATATGAAGATCCATAGCACTCGTCAAACATATAAAAATGCGGCCAGAAAGTTGCATTTTTTCCTGATTCCTTGTTCCTTCTCTTTATTCTTTGGAATGTTGTAAATAAATTATTAAATTTTTTTTGTATTTCATCTCTTGTGTAGTAAAATTTGTTATCTACTTTAAGCACTATTCCCCAAAGAACACTTCGCTTTTTTATGGCGCCTTTGAAATGCTTTTCCAATTTTATCCTCTCTGATATTAATAATTTGGTTTCCTGCGAATTCCCTTTTTGTTTTCTTTAAATGAGCTTAAAATGCATTTTCGTGATATTAAACTAATAATACAATTAAAATACACAAATTACCTGCCAAAAACATCATCCGTTTCACTACTGTCCATAATTTTTACAATTAAAATATACTAAATTGACAGATTGCATTTGCCTTTTTTGGCTGCGGGTACTGCGATTAGACTGCGACAGGACTGCCAATATGAACGCGCTAACTGCACGCAGTAGAAACTATGAACGAGCTGCTACTTATGTAGAGTCAGTTCTGCAAACATGAACCCGGCCATTATCAACTCTTATGCTCGCAAATTAACTGTCACTCATTTAGAGAGGTCTCTCGAGCCACTATACCAAAAGGATGTCCGCAGCTTTATATGTGCTTTCTTACGACATCAAGGCGCATACAGCACGCACTTGATTTGGTTTTTTGCTAATGCACGTTGGACTTAGTGTCAATCCTGACAATATAGTTCTGGTGCCAATTACTACAGAAAACGAAAACTGTAAGCATTGATGGTAGGCAAAACATTAAGCTTCCCAACACAAGTAAAATACTTAGGCGTGACATTAGATGCCACACTCCATTGGAACCAACATAATGGGCAATCTGACGAGCAGGATGCGCAGATCTCCTTGCGCTGCCAAAGAACCGGTCACGGTCAGGATATCAGTCCTAATGGTTTCAGATGCAGAATTAGCAATTTCTGTAGAACGCAAAGTCAATGGCTTTACATTGATGGAAAATTAAATACCAAACCAGTCTCCTTTAAAATATTTTTTCTATAAACTTATAACGTGTGCTCTAAATTTTAAAACCCATCACTAACCTACAATAATTATATAATAGCATGAGTTGAAAATAATAAGGTTTTCTTAAATCAATAAAACGTTTGCAAAAACAATAAGAAAATACAAATTAAAATCCCATTAAAATGTCACTAAAGAACTGCATTGAAATTTTGAAATTAAACTTTTAAAGGTGGTTAACAATTTAATGCCCTTATTTATCCAGAATAGGTGATAGGTGTAGATCGATTAACAATTATCATTAAACGCATCACGAATTATTTATTATCTTGGCTAGGTGTTAAAAACGAAAGGGTTAAATCATTTTAAATGTTAGTTATACTTGTAACACCCCCACATAAGGATTGTAAAATCTGTTCGCTAGTTATGTGATTTTTTTCTAGATAATTAAAGAGGAAGAACGAAATGGAACCTTTAGACTCGAACGTTGCATTTAAATACATTTGGTATAGCTGGCGAATTTGTGGCATTTATCCAACAGAAAAATATAAAATTTTATATTATATTTATTCAGTTATAAAAAATTGTGTTGTTACCTTCTTCTTTCCGATATCCCTAAGTGTGAATAATTTTTTTGAAGAAAAAATCGAAGTGGTTTTGGGCAATCTTTCAATGTCACTGACTATTGTTGCATCTGCATTTAAATACTTCACAGTACTGATTTATCAGAAACGATTTTCTAAAATAAAAATGATTTTAAATAAGCTAGACAATAGGGCACAGGATGATGATGAAAAGGCGTATTTAAAGAAAGTGATTAAGAAATGCCACATTATGTACTATTTGTACAATTGTGTTTATTATCCTGCACTTTTACTATATATTATAATACCATTACTTGTTGGCCAGCGGCTGATTTTTGCTGCTTGGTTTCCATTTGATTGGAGGAAATACTATTGGCCAGTTTATATGTATCAAGCAATTGCAACAACATTTATTGTTATCGAAAATATTGCCGATGATTTATTCCCACCAGCATATATTTATATGCTATTAAGTCATGTTCATGTTCTGGGAATGCGTATTCAAAAAGTTGGTAAAGATCATAAAAAAACATCGACTGAAAACTACCAGGAAATAGTTAGCTGCATTCATGATCACCGAGAGATCCTAAAGTAATTTATTTAGATTAATTATTTATAAAATTCACTATATGCTTTCCAGACTATTTGAACATCTTCGACATATAATTACACGATCGTTATTTATTCAATTTATAGTCACTGCTTTTGCTCTGTGTGTGGCTGCAGTTTATATCATGTCATATGCACAAGAAATGTTCGAAATCATGGCTGTTATTATATATTTGGGGGCGGTTATCCTAGAAGTTCTACCAGCTTGTTTCTTTGTTAATTTGTTAGTGGAAGAGAATGATTACTTAACAACATCAATATACAGCTGCAATTGGATGGATCAAAATCAAAGCTTCAAGAGGACTGTGATTATTTTTATGCAACGGACTCATAAGACTTTTGTTATGTTGGCTGGAAATTTAGTACCAATTAATTTACCAACATTTCTAGCTGTAAACGATTTATTCATCCAATTTAAAATTCTTATTAAAACTTTCATTTTTTTTGCAGATCATTAAATTCACCTTTTCGTTATTTACTATACTAAATCAAATTAAATAAGCCTGATGGTGGTGAAACCGTTTAAGTTATTTTCAGGAAATATTGTTTCAACGAAACTATTAAAAAATTATATACTAATACTTGCACAAGTTGGTTAGCATTCCCAGTGGGAAAAATTGGGAGCGCTGTTCAGAGGAGCTTACTTTGAGCGCTGTTAAATATGCTCCCGAGGGAGCATTAGCGGAGCTTTCATAAATTTTATAGAACGAAGAAAATGAGCGATTATCTTGATGACCATAAAGGGTGGCATTGGCATCCTCAATTGACCGGCTCTCGTTCGATACGAAGGACAAGCACCCAGTGGGAAAAATTGGGAGCGCTGTTCAGGGGAGCTTACTTTGAGCGCTGTTAAATATGCTCCGGAGGGAGCATTACCGGAGCTTTCATAAATTTTATAGAACGAAGAAAATGAGCGATTATCTTGATGACCACAAAGGGTGGCATTAGCATACTCAATGGACCGGCTCTCGTTCGATACGAAGGACAAGCAGCTTTAAAAGTGGTTAGAATTTAGTTGGGGGACTGCTTTGATAAAACCACACTCGCGCTTGGAAAAGGAAAAGGCAATTTCAAAAGATTAACAAAATAAAAGCTTTTCGATACCCGGATCCCATATCCACAGGCGTCCATGAAAATTCTTTATTAAAAAGCTTTTTTATAATGCTCCTAGAACGCTTTTGAAAGAGCATAAAAACGCATGCTCCCTTGCAATGACATACAATGTTAAAAAGTATATGGAACTGGAGCGTAACGGGAGCGCTGTAAGCTTTTTAAGGAGTGCTTAAACAGCGCTATTGGAGCACTCCATTTCCCGCTGGGTTGTTATGCGTAGATTATACGTATTGATGCAAATAGCACGATTTGTTTTGTGGAAATAAATTTGAAAATTCTTTAGTGTAAACATTCTTTTTTCCCAGTAATTACACTATCTTATGTTAGAATATTTTTGCATATTGTATTTTATTAAAAGAGGTACTTTTGCTGCACGAGATCGCGGTTTAGTATCAGGAAACGTGAACGGCAGACTTATCCTGCTTGAAGCAAAACCTAGAGGTCTGATCCTCCACCCTTCCAATTGTTCGATATAAAACGCAGTGTCCGCTAATCGAATCAACCAATAGAACAACTCGATTATGGAACTGTCTTCCACAATCGGTGTTTCCGAACTGATATAACATCTCAGAGTTCAAACGCAAGGTTCATCGACGTCTACTTAAGCACCCACCAGACCCCTAATCTATCCTTTCTCTTCTATCCTTCATCTCCAGCTTACTACTAGACATTGCACCATGACTTGAACGACATGACAGACTAGTAGTACAAAGGGTGTTTCCTAAGTTTGACTGAACCACATAAAAAAACCAGTATGCTAACATCTTTCTGCTGCGTACCAACAATTCGCTGGCCGTCTAGCGAAATGTCACAGGAGTGCACCAGACTAGGTATGGACCTGCAGCTTTCGATATATTTAATCTGGGTCCGATCGTGAAGGGGCCTTTTCATTAAATTGATTGTTCCAGACCGATGAATAGAGCACCAGGGGCCGTATTTGGTTTCTCGAGTCGATGGATCGACTCGACAAAAAAAGCTTCTCGATTTTCTCCAAGTTTCATATTTGGCATTACGACCAAATCGACAGATAAGAGCTGCCATAGAAAACTATCAAATTGTGTCATATTACTCCAAGTGCACCAAACCACGTATATTTAATTAAAAAAGAAACTGTTAAAAGTTTATTGTATGCATAAATTGAGCCTTTTAATAAACGTCAAACGTCTTTATCGAGACGAGAAGGTTGTCGATATCGTGTCGCCAAATGCCAATTTTTATTTATCGACAGAAGTCGATATCGACTCGAGAAACCAAATACGGTCCCGAGCTCTGATTTACCAGAAATTCTCCCTTTCATTGCCTTCAAAGCCCTGATGACGCGGGACCCAAACAATGGGGGCCCGATCGAGAATGATCAGCTGGAATGGAAATGAATGATCAAGGGAATGAAACTCTCAGTTTATATCTTTAGAAGTTAGTCGATACGAATAATTTGGAGTTCAGGCAGCACAGCAGGGTGTCTTTCTCTGTAAAAACCCTTGGAGATGTCTGGAGCAGCCAAACCAGACCCACCAAAGCGATGTATACCGTCGTTAAAGTGCTCTGTTAGATACAAAGGAAGATGGCCAGTAAATAGTTTTTGTCTAAAGCCATACTGCTTATCGTGCTTCCTTTCTTTAAGTGGGGAATTACGTCCAAAGAGCACTGCAGGAAAATTCAACCTATTGTACTCTTAGCAATCTCTATATATCAGATTTGTAGGCTAAACCCCTCGAATGGGCGCAGCAGTCCATCAAACGATCGATATGTTGCTCAGATTTGTTTGGTCAAGCAAGGTTGCGCGGAACAACATGGCCTTGCTTCTCACTATCGAGGGGCAGTGACAGGAGAAAGTGAAGGGCAGTGTCGAGATGGTGCCGAAAGAAACCGTTTGTAGTTTACCAAACAAGCTGTGGACTTGCACCCTTCGGTTTATTTTATCAGGATCCGATCTTCTATGACCATTTTCGATAAACTGTTATTAGTTCCTTCTGTACTAATGATTTTTATAATGGAAACACTTGTTATTTTATTTTATATATAAATAATGATTTATTCCTATTATTAAATTTCGTTTATATATTACACAAGATCACTCATTATTATAGTAGTACTATACAATAGTTAGAATATTTAGAATATATGGATATATTATTTTATTGATTGTTTGGTTAGCGGTAGACTTTCGACGTCGAAAAATGCCGTAGCAGAACACGAGGATAAGTACCGATTGGAGATGCCGGAAATTGGCTTCATCACTATGGACGATAGGGACGGAACGGGAAGCGGCTAGATCACTGAACTTTGAGTTCGGTGATCGATGAAATGTTACGATTGATCGTTATTGATCGTGTTTACCATTTCGGAATATGTTGTGTGACTTTGCGTAAAACTTAGTAATTAAGTTTGTACGCGGTCAGCACACTGTTGGCTGGCCCAATATCCGGTTCCGGAACAATAAAAATATTAGTAAAGCCCTTCCGGGTTAAGGAAGCCCTGATGTCTCAAGGACAATATAAGGGTGACCTTATGATGAGTAACTAAGAAGGATGTATTGGTCGTTACAATCTAATTTGAACTTGATCACTTTGACTGCCAGGCTGTCAGATAAGATAAAAAATCCCTTCTTTAGTTTTTATTGGTGCATACTAATATAACGTGCGGAAACTTGGTGCCCTGATCCATCTTTGGCTTGGAGACATCCGTGTACCAAGCGACTGCACCTTGCCTTATCTTAGGGACAAGCAGCAAACACTTGGGTGTTCAAATTGATTCAGAAAATTATATAAGCCGATGTTATAAAGAGAAGTGCTGGTTTATGCACTTCCATGGTTTAATATATACTTTGAATCTTAAGAGATTCAAATTTGCTTTTGTGTCATTGAAAATTGCTTGTTGCGAGAACCTAAAAAATTTACTATAAATTTTGTAGTTTAGAGAAAAAAACCACCATATTAAGATTTATAAAAAAATATATTATAAATACATTTTGCACACATATTACACTTTTCCCTTAAATTTATGATATTTCTGGTAATCTTTGCATAATGTTTCATAAACTTGCTTCATTGCTTCATTGGAGCAACGAAGTATAAAGCTTCCAACACGATGATCACAGACTGATACTAAATCATAACAAATTCCCTCAATATGTGTTTTAATCTGCAAAAAAAAACAATATTTACAATATAATTGCCTTAAAATTTAAATAGTTATTACCTTAGGATAAAGTGTTGTTGGCCTTTTATTTGTTACCATAAGAGAAATAGTGAATGTTAGTAAATATGGTGCAACTCTCTTAACATCTAAACTATGAGCAGCTAAGTATCGCATTAAGCTAAAATTATAAAATTAATTCAATAAATAAATGTTAATCATTATTTTATGCATGGTAAATATACTTTTCAAGCCTATGTGCCAGTTCTGCTAAATCATCCAGTTCTTCATCATCTAATTTTGCATCTCTTTGCCTATCACATTTGTACCAGCAAATAGCTTGTAATAAATCACGGAATATGTAGACAAATTGTGGTATTCTATCTGTGATAATAAAGTGACGGCTTTTTATTAATGCAGAGCATACAGCAGTCATTGATAAATGTAAATCGTTAAAAACTTTTCGATTTGTATCATCAATTACGAATTTCTTAATGTTTATATCCATTAGGAATGATAGTATATCATCTATTAAGTCGACAGATATTAAGATCTAAATATGGAATAGAGAAGGGTAAGTGGTATTAAAGGAGGTATTTTTAGATGAATTTACCTTTCCGTTTTCACATATAGCCTTTTGGCAATCTAGTAGTTTTAAGACATTGGTGATATTTTTAAATTGATAATTATCATCTCGTTCAAGTTTTAGGATAATGTTGAATATAGTCTCTTTGAAGTGGTTATTTAAAATCTGAAATAAAAAATTTTTGGTTTAAAGATAAATAAGTTTAAATAGCAGTAAAACTCCTTTCTTTATCAGAGTGTGTAATTAAAAAAGTAATGAACAATTTTTAAGTAATGATGTTATCTACTAAATGAACATGTCGGGTAATTTCCTTAAAATAATAAAGAATTGCCGATTTGTTGTGGTAATTTATGCATTTGATTTGATAATTTTTTAAGAAGTGATTCACACTGGTCATTATTCATACATAAACTTATTTTGGGCTTATTTTTTAATCCGATAATTACATGGGCATACACATTTCGACCGAATCAAGTAAATATTTGTGATACCATGTGCAAATTTTCGCCATATTTTTTTTACTGTTTCATGGCACAACCCAAAACGAATGGTGCACTCAGTTCGTGTTGAGTGGTTCTTACTTGTACACTGTGTTAACAATACCTTTTAACTTCTTAAGGGGCAAATCTGTGGACATTTTTGTATAAATTCCAAATAACATTGGTCGATTGCAAGCGAATGTGTAGAATAGTCCAAAGAAAGTAAATCCATTAAAAGAAAACACTAATATTAAGTGCTTCGAACACCTTAGTAACGAAAAATATAACACAAAGAATTTAATACCTTGTTAAGAGGAAATAATTTACAAATCCAACGGTATTAAAATAGTTATTGACAACAACAGGTTTTTCCATGGAACGGTTTCTCTTTTACTGCATTATTTGAAATGATTCCATTTTTATACGCTTTCTATTACGTACCAACTCGTTAGTTTAGTCTTTAACTACTGATTTTTTTAAAGAGAATTAAGGGTTGTTATCATTGTCCTTCGGAGTAAGACGAGCTTAAGCGATTTAAAACTAATGTTAGTCATTCATTCGTGCTTCTTTAGTGGCGCCTTAGCGGACACTGCGACATTTTTTTTTGGTCTATTAAATCTTCCAGGTTAAGGGGGCAGGGAAGACACGATGGAGGAGACTCAATTTCCTCCTAGCTGTAGCGTCACACAGCAAGTGTTGCGCAGTTTCGGGAGCTGCCCCGCAGAACCGACAGCTACAACCAACTACCAGCCCTATTCTGCTTAGATGATAATTGAGCGAACAGTGGCTCGTCAAGAGCTCTGACATTACTTTTAGCTCCCCCCGTTTTAGCTTTATCGATTTGAATGAATCTTCTAGCTTGACGAGCGTCCTGCGTCCTTGTCCAGCTATGAAGAAACGGCTGGTCGACCCAATTCGACCGTTCTTACAGGGTCAGTTACTTGAGAACCCGGGATAAGAGTGCTCATTAATAGCTCCGTAGGATCCCTGGTGCTTCCCTTCAGGGGTCTTGATGGAGAGAATACCATTGGAGTGATCCTTAGACAAGACTGTGTAAACTCATGGAGGCTGCAAGCTTGTTTATTTCTTTGTAGAAGGCTTTCCATGACCTTCGTTTGGATCTTCTCAAATCTTTGTTATAATTCGTAAGGGCTTTCTTGTAGAAGTCCGGGTTGCCCGAGACTTCTGCCCTATTAAATAGTTTTCTAACTTCTCTCCTTTGCTTGCAAAGGTCATTGTTCTACCACGCATCCCTGTCATGATCGTTTCCTGCTGATTGGCAGAAACAAGGTCGATATTGGCCTCTGTGATGGGGTTATTACCAACAATGCTGACTCCTAACCTGAGGGCTGTGCGGTAGGCCTCCCAGTCAGTTTGCCAAGGAACCCTAAATGATTGCGAGTAAATTGCAGAAGCTCTCAAGTTAAACTTGATATGTCTGTGATCAGCATTGATGGCTCACTTGAGACGTGCCAGTTTAGTATTCTGGAACTGGCGAATGTGCTGGCAAGAGACAACTAAACTTTTACCTAGTCACATTAAAAAAGATAGGCAAGGGGCTCATAACGTGTAAATTGTAGCAATGTTATTGCTTTGCTATTAATTTAAATAGTGTATAACGAAATGAGTATCGAAATTCTGAAAAATAACGACTGAAAACCTACATAAGATATTCAAAAAGCATATTTTGATATAAGGATACTTACTGAACCTTTTGCATTACTCAAATGACATTTAGATATTTGGCAGTAAACTTTACTCATATAATCAATGTTCTCCTTTTGCGAGTCCTGTAATATAAAAACATAAAATACAATTGATAAAAAGAAAAAGAAATTTTAACACCAACCTCTATCTCAGATAAAATCCGCCCAAATTCTTCAGGTGTTCTGCTATAAACCACTAATTTAATAATAGCTTCTGCATTATCAATATTTTCTTTATTATTTATTAAATCTTCTTGCAATTCATCCCAATATTTCTTTAAAACAAATTGTATTTCATCAGAATCAAAATGTAAAATTTCACGATGTTGTAAAGCTGCATTAATAAGTTTTATCGAATGAGAATCCTGACAATCAATCTAAATATATAAAACTAAATTAACATTTTTGCTGAAAGTATATAATAAATGTCCTTACCGAATATCCAATATATATTTTACAGATTTTACGGAAATCTTCATCGATATCATCATCTTTAGAAAGCTTTGATAACACCGAATGCAAATATGTTGTAAAAGCAGGAAGAGATTTCTTAACAAGCTCTTTATCTTCTTCAGGATCATGCTTACCACCACTATTGAAATATTTCTTTACATGTTCTCCGTATAATGAAAGAATGTCTTTTAGATGAGATTTACATTGTTTAAACGATTGATTTGATAATGAATCAATTAATATAATACACAGCTTTAAATTATCATCAGTGAAGGAATTATTGTCGGCTTTGAGAATGTTTACGATTCTTGTTAGACATTTTTCAGTATTTTTGATAGTCCTTTTTATGCCACTAAATATTAATTCATATAATTGAGGTGATTTTGTTGGTGGGAAAATTATCATTAGCATATCAATATCGAAATATTTGAATATATCAATTGGTGGCTCAAAACGGAGAATATCTGAAAATTTAATTTAAATGATATAAATAATTGTGTATGTATGATTTTCGAAGAATATATTTTTTATTTGGTCAACCATCAAAATAAAAAATAAGGAAAATAAAGGTGAATATATCGTATATGGAAATAAGCCCTTCGGTAACTATTTTGGACTAATGGAAATTAAGTTGTAGTGGTAGTGTAGAAAGAACCACGCCAAGTTCACACAAGCCACTGCAATCGAAATCCATCGATCGATATCCATGAAATAACGCCTAGATCACTGATCGGTGATCTAGGCATATATGACTTCCGGCATCATCTTAATATCCGAGTTCAAAGAGAACAGTCACTCATCGACGGTTCAAAATATAAAAATCGAGTAAATTCAAATATTAGCTTTAAATAGATTCAATTAAATAAAACGTTTTATAATAATACCAAACAAAAAGTGCTTTGTGTTTTTATTTAATTTTTCTTTTATGAATGGCATGAAGCCACAACAGCCATACAGTCATAAAACTTCCAAGCATGGACCACTGGGAACTGTCCTAAAAAGGGTAATATACTAATATGATCAGACTAATATCTATTCCTTAAACAATCCAGCTCCACTAATCGAGTTGTCCTGAAATGGATACCGCGACACGAAAGAATCGATGGGTAAATAAGCAGGCAGATCGCCTAGCCAACGTTTATCGGTTCAGAACCTTTCTGTAGGACATCCCGTAGAAAGTCTTTGGATATGGGGAGAAAAGGGGCTTGCCTCACTACTGGACTGATACTCCTAGAGCTTACTAAACCCGGTCAGACATTTTCACAGGGCATGCTCCTTTCTTTCAGATAAAAACAAAAACCACAGAACAATTCTGCGCGATTGTGCTGTAATACAGAGACGACAAAAAAATTTAAGAGCTTTCTTAAGGATGATTAGTAACCTTAGTGCAGTTTTTGAATAAACAACTATTTTATTTTGAAATATATTGTAGGTCGAGATGTACAAGGACACTCCGAAATACAAATACTTGAGGCTAATAACTTCACCAGTAAAACAGTTTATTCTGGAACGGATAATATCTCTTGGATATAGGAATGAAAGACAACGACCAAGGCTAAATTATTTGAGATATCTCAAGCAGCTTTCGCACTTTTTACAGAGCGCGTGCAGCACAGCACCTAGCCCATAGCCCGTCTAATTACAATGATGATATAACAGCCACCCAAGAGATGCGATGGACAGTAAATTGGCGTTAGTAGTAGTTGACAGTAAGTCAGACTCGCAAAACCTGATTATGACATATACTACAGTTGTCATAGAAGACGGCACGTTTTATGGTCAGAAAAGGATGAAACTTATCGTTACCGGCTTTAAAATGTTAAGTGAAATGGTATGCACGCTTCGTGTGGGAGGTGAATTTAAGAACATAACCCGCATAAACGTTCACGCTCCTACAGAAGAGTCCAGAGCGACGAAGCATAGTTCGAAGAAAGTCGAGAGCACAAATATAGGAAGTATGTTGGACTCCGCAACGAGCATAAAAACTTCAATGATAATGGACAAGAAGTTATAGTAGTAAAGATATCCAGAAAACGTCCTGGGAATTCCTTAGAGGAGTCCTTATACCGGTACAAAGGTAACGAGTGCCAACTGCGAGTCGAATCACTATTTTCATGTACCTGACCAGGAAAACCCGGTGAGGTAAGAGTAGAGATGAGATTACATACCGAACGTCGACGAGAGTTGGGCGGTAGTGTAATGTAAGTATTGCCTTGAAGAGTTATTGTAATAACCTTTTTTCGGTGTAGGGGCAAAGAGGGTTTAGCCAAAGATAAGGCACGTTTCTTACAGATTATAGGACGAATACTGTCAGGTGCAGTAGATTTATTGACGTCAAACTTCACCTGAAAACGTCGAGGGTCTAACCTTTCGTATAACGCCAGGCATATACAATGGCAAATTAGCGCAGGTTAGGTAGTGGTTGGAGTTACTGCGAGGTGAGATTATTTCGATGGTGTAACTTGCTGGGTGGATGGTAAAAAACAGAGCAAGTTACTTTTAATTTATATCTGCCCGATGTGTATACCTTCGAAAACACTGGAGCTAGATCCTTGGCGAATTCCAGTATTAGAAGAGCTTTCATAGTACGAGAGCTAGCAAATATTTTCAAGAAAGAATTTTAGGACGGCTCATTTTTTGATATTTGCTTTCTTATTGAAGTTAGGTACGGATGCGGTACGTCTGGCATCTGTGCATCTTTCTGCAGAGGTGAAAATTGTCAAATATTTTCTTTCCCATAATTTTCTATGTATTTTTAACAGTATAAATTTATAGTTGGCAGACAGTTTTGTCGTTGCTAACATCGCACCAAACACAATTCTAGTAGTAAAAAAATTATAATTTTCAATTTTTTTTAATAGAGCTGAAATTTTAATATGATGCAGTCCTGTAATAAAAGAATATAAAATAAATTTGCCAAACAGAAATTCCGTTGTTTAATTAGGTGCCAGACAAATTTTAAGTCTCGTGAATTGAAAGAATTGCGAAGCCCGGTCGAGCTTTAAACATATATGTGTTGCTACTAGCTGCAGCAAAGTCCAGCTTTTCAAATTATTAACAAAATCGAAAGATTATCAATTCGCATTTCAAAATATTCTTGCTGATAACGATGAAATAGTAAAGGGTGAACTTGCTAAGGAAGAGATAACTAGGCGAATGCTACTGGTTAATAAATTCTCAAATACAGAAAAACGAAACTCTCACACTACAAAACAGTAATACGACCAGTAAAGTGCTATGGTAGCGACACTTGGACTATGACTATGACAAGCCATAGAGGAACGAGTGGGCGGGTTTGAGAGAAAAGTTTTCAGGTTATCTCATAGGCCCAATCAGATTGGATGGAATATGGCTAGGACCTTCATAAAAATCAACAAACTAAGACTAGCCGACCAAGTAATCAGAATGGAGGACAACCGTATTCCATAACGACTCATGGTACAAATTTCGGGAAGTAGACCAGTAGGCAGACCCAGGATAAGATCAGTGGACTCTGTGACGGATGACGCAGACAATTCTCAAAATTTGGAACTGGAGACCCTAGAGGAGGCCAAGGTTAGATTTGGGCTGTACCGCTGTAGATGAATGGCGACCAGGGCTACTGAATGAGCACCAAGGTAAATTTAGTTTAGTAAGCCTCCTGTTAAACACGTCTGTTATAGTTTTTATGTGATGAAGATTTACCTGAAGGCATCGCAATAGCCTTTTGGTGGGAAGCGACTAACATAACCGGAATATACAATACTAAGCTACAAATGTGGGACAGTAACGTATGACATATTTCGATAGGCCAAAGTTGCAGGATGAAGGTTGAATAGACAGAATTTAAGCAGTTGACGATGGTTACTTATAAATTAAAAAGTTGCGCAAAAGTTTAAAAAAACATAATACTCACCCGGAAAGAAATTTAAGCATATACTGGCCAGCTCGTCATTTTTAGCTGCTAATAAATCTCTGTACAAAGCTAACTGCAGTGCAAAAACAAGAGTTTTTGTTGATAAATTACAAAATCCAACTGGCATTGATGTAATTATATTTAAATAACGTTTAACATCATCTGGAGAGTATTTTTTAATAGAATAAATTTCTTTCTTCTCTTTTAACAAATTAACAACATTTTTAATTCTTTCATTATCAGAATTCATTAGTAATCCATTAAAGTCAACAGCCGATAAGATTGATTTTTTTGAATTAAAATCACTAGCAATGAATTTATATAAATTTAATAAAATTATTTCTAAAAAATCCGGAAGATTTGTGAAATTTTTTATGTATTCAACATTTTTACAATTATCATCTGATAGTAAATGATCACAAATTTGCAATTTTTGTTCTTTTGTTAAGTAATTTGTTAGCCATAGATTGTTTGGATTACAAAATATCGCTTTAACTTGTTCAATATCTGTAAGTGCTGATGATAGTAGACAATTTTCAATATTAATTATGTTGTTTGTTGGCTTTTTAAATAATATTTGCGCCTTAATTTTTTGTATTCCAAGCTTATTAATTGCAATTTTACATTCATTTTTACCAAAATTAACAATTCTTTGCTCAATTAATGTCCATTCATTTTGTGTTAAATAATTATGTATAGTTTTTGTTTTTAATATTTCTGCAACATCTTTTGTTAATGAATCTGGACAATAATACCAGTTAATTAATTCAAAATATCCATAATTATATGATAATTCTAAGAATGCATTCATTGTACGATTGTTATGTTCAAATTTTAATAGGGTTTGTCCATAACGTTTAAGGATACTGTTTGTTAAGTTTTTATTGTTTATAATATCATTCCAGAATTTGTCTGATTGTTCAGATAGACGACAGCCCAGGAAATATTGGCATAGTAGTGATGCATTGAAATCTATTAAGAATAGTAAATTTTCATCGGGATTGTTTGATGTTGATTCTAGGTTGTCGATGCATTCAGAAAATGAGAATATTAATGTTTTCCAGATAACTAATGATGGTTTTGACATTAAATTTGATATAAATCGAGAGAATGCTACTCCTACTGTATGTGATGGCCATGCATATGATATATTTGACCAGGTTTTATCTTTTATTATAGTAGATTTTAGTGGTGGTGGTGGTTTAGATTGATTAAACTCATTTCGTAAGACTGATAAGTAGTAATCTGATTCGGTATTTTCTAGTGTCTTTATTGTTGATATTATGGAAACGCTTTTATTATCTTCTGTTTTAATCCGTTTTTCAGATGAAATTTCATGAAAATTCTCATCGTTATTTAATTTTCTTTTTAAGATCTTTGATAGTTTATGATTTTTTAAATGTTCATTTACAGATTTTAGTAAATATAAAACCAGCTTTTCGCCACGACTTAATTTCTTAAACATTTCCATCAGTAATGATAGAAATTCTTCATATTTTATCCAATCTTCATTTGTTTTACGTGCAACAAGACATTTTGTTGTAATATTAAAGATATTATGCTCTAATATTAATGGATTCAGCTTAATTACACTACACAGTAATGTAAGAACTTCTAGCAAATGTTCTTGATGATATAAATTAACATAATTTTGAATTTTCTCACTTAAATATTTCACTGCAGTCATATTAGTTGTATATTCGAAATTTAAATGTACATCATATTTTTTAAATAAATCCAATACATGACTTGTAATTGTTAATAATATTTTTGGTTTCGATTTAAACCGATCAATTTCTGGGTAATTTTCAAAGATTTCTTGTAATATTTTCTGTGTAAATGGTGAAAAACTTTGAAAGTTACAAATTGAACATTCAAGATTTTGTAATATAACAAAAATTGGATATTTTTGTAATGTTAGTAGAAGAAATTCTTCCTCAATAAACAATGTTTTTTCGATATCCAAAAGATCACTAAAGAATTTCAAGTTTTTATCCTTCAACATTACAATAACTTTTATCAAAGACGATAGACAATATGTAGCAAAATCTTGTCCCAATGCTTTACTATCTGATACAGCCTTCACAAAATCTTTAACATAATTTATTAAACGTGTAAAAAACACTCTTTCATACTCTGGTCGAAATATATCTAAATGTTTTAAATATAAGCTGTAACGATTAAACAAAACATCTAGCATTTGGCAATATTTATCCGATTTACTTCTATGGTATTTCTGCAGGCTTTCATGCTCGCATATAACAAATAAAATCTCTATAATACGACGATTTGTTAAATCAACAGCACCACTCATTGCTAAATCTATAAAAACATCAGGAATTTTAATTAAAACCTTTTCTTTTAATAAACCCGTCGCACATTTCAACTTCAGAAATTCTTCAATTTTATCAAAATCAATTTCTACTACCTTCTTGCTTTTACTAAAATTTTCTATTTCCGTAGTAAACCACTTAATCATTATCGGATATTTATTTGATAATGTTAATTCAGATGATTTCCATGCTTTTATTGCAAAATTTAAGTTTTCCGAAAATGTTTTGTTCGGTCTCGTTAACCATTTTTGTAGCTCTAAAAATATTTAATAAATACGCATTAATTCTTGAATTTTTTAAATTAAATTGAATTTTACCTGTTTCTGCTATCATTTTCTACTATTATTTTATCAAAATTATGTTAATAATAGCAATTAATAAGAAATATTTTCCAAAACAATTTGTTGAGATTTGTTCCACACACGTGCAGAAAATCTTTTTGACAGTTTCGAGGTTCTGTTTTCTTCTGTTCCAATTGTCGTCTGCATGAAATAAATGAAATTGGTACTGTGGAACGGATGGTGTTGAAACATTTGCGGCTTGAAGTTTAAAATTTTAAAATGTAATAAATTGATAATAATTGAAAATTGCAAATAGTCTAAGTTTAAAATAACAGTATTTATGTAAGTAATATTAAGTGATATTAGAATATAGGTAATTTATTTTATTTGAAGCTGCTAATAACAGTGAAAAGGAAATTTAGCTGATTGATGAATAAAAAAATAACTTTTTGTATTAAAATTGAATGGTAATTACTTTGTAAGCATAAACTGAGTTAAGTTAAATAAGTTAGGTAAGGAGTCCCTCTCCAGCAGATACCTACACCTCTACCGTGCTGATGGCTGCGTGGCCATCTAGTGGCTAAAAAGGATTATCCACACATATCAGGGCCGTGCCCGGGACGTCACAGGTCCGTGTTCCGTGAGGGGCTCAAAAAACTCCAAAATTTCCCAAAGTCACCAAAAAAAAGCCAGCCGCAGCAGGTGGATACTAGGCAGACCCAAAAAAGGTGTTGACCTAGAAGGGGCCTTGAAGGACGAGAGGGCTTTAGGGGTGTTGAACCACATCCTCAGGCAAGGTAGGACCAACGCCCTGCTATGGCTCCTCGGAGGCAGTCAGAGGCTTTAGGGTGATCAGATGCCAAGACCAGGCCTGAAAGAACTTCCTAGGCGAATGCGTCACTATCCCGAGAAAACCTATAGCCCGCATCTGGTTGCCTAAGGTAAAACTATAAACCAGGATGCTTATTCAGTGCTTCCCGCCTCAAAATGCTGGGATGCCAATGGATGACGGGGGGGGGGGGTCATCGAAGCAGAGGTACTACATAAGAAGAGCATTTCATTCTTTCTAATTATTAACGAGAAGTCGGTCGAGATATTAGAGAGGAATGGAAGCTGTGGGCCTAAGCCTCGAGTATGCCAAACTAAAAATTTCCAAAAACCCCAGCCAATAATTGGGGTTTCCCAACCTGGACGAATTAGAGGAGGGATTGAAGTTGAAGGAGGGTGCCAAAGATTGTTCCCAGGGAGCATCTCTATAGAGCAGGTAAACCTCTAATACTCCAAGGAAAATCTGGATGTTTCCTTAATACAAGAACCCTGGGTAGGAGGACGGAACATACAAAGGCTCTTATCTGAATACCTTTTACCACCGTTCAAATCAAGGTAAGCCAAGTTCTTGTATCGTGATAAAAGGCATTAGCTCTTCTCTAACTTTAGTTAAACGGACTTAACTTAAGTAAGATTATGATTTGGAGGAGGGAAGATTAATAAGCCTAAGCTTAAATGGGTCAGGTCCTGCCACTCGTGAGAATTGGACGTACCACGGCTGCGTACATCCACAGGACCATCTTTGGCTTGAGACTGTATATTTGCCGAAAGTCTTTTTACAGGCTGACTTTCTTTAATCTTTCCTCGATATTCGACTTCCAGTTGAGTTTTGGCCGCAATATTAGACACACAGATTTCACCCCGGAAGATAAAGTGACGGTGTACACATCCCCACAAACGTTAAAGTAGGGAAGGGTAGCTCTAATAAGACATCTACGCCGGCTTAACCGGTTAATGATAGAGTACGGCTGGTTGGCGGTAATGACTTGTTTTAGGAAGCATATCACGTCAACGAGGCTATCTCCCACTGGCCCCGACGGTTGCATCTCAGTCGATCGCATACAAAATGAACTGATACAACATTCAAGAGTTCAAACGCGAGGTTCGCCGCCTTCTCTTTATGTAGACTATCCTTTATCTATCCTATCCTTATTATATTCTTCTAGCTGAACTTGCTACTAGACATGACGTGAACGACAAGACAGGCTGGTAGTATAAAGTAGGACACCTGAGCTTACAACTTTAATCAGGCATCCTTGCATAGTTTCACTACTCACCGTTTGGCGGATGTGAGAATCGATGACCCTTTCTAGTGTCTTCAGCACGAAGGATGTTAGGCTAATCGCCCCCATAGTTCTTTGCGAATTCGTACCCTCTTCTTCCTGCCTTTGAAGATGACTCTTGACCGTCTCACACTCACGGGATATTACTGAGCCAGTTCTTGAACACGACACCTAGCCAAGGTATTACTAACTCAAGTAACTTCTGCAGCATGCCTGGTAGTATGCCGGCCAGAGCGAATGCCTTAAAGAGGATGAGGCTACTAATCTCCCAGAGACCCTTCTCCTTTTTAATAATAGCGGAAATATCCTCCCAGAAGTATCTCTGCCCATTCTCTGATGCTTAAACTTCATTTTTGTCCAAGCTCCATTCCCCTTATTTATAACGGACGGACTGGAGTGTTCTTTGGAGAGTGTCCTGCATAGTCTGGCAGAGTCTCCTGCGTTCACAATAGATTGACAACTCTTGCCAAGTATCTCTCTTAGCTGAGACGATGGCTGTCATGTCCAGCTTTAGACAGTCTTTATATGTCTATCAAAGACCTCGTTTATAGCAGCTACTCAATATCTCTCTTGTTAACTTCCTTAGTTTCGAGAGATCTTCATTCCAGCCTGGGGAAAGGTTATTTTGCTTCGCCTTACTGAGCAGGATAGGTTTTTCGAACGTGTTAGCAACCTATCTTTGATTGCCTCTATAAGGTATATTTCCTATGGGCGCTCTGTAGAGATTCTCGCTCTCAGAACTTGACCGAAATTCTTCCAGTCAATCCCTCTGGAGTTTCTCTAGGGTTGAGGAGCTTCAAGCTGTAGGTTTACCCTGAAGCGTATCCACCGGTGATCCGAAAAAAACACTTGATCTGATATTCTCCAGTTTTCAACTTGTTTCAGTGTATGTAGAAATGTCCACAACTTGCTCCCAAACATGGAAATTCTCCGGGCTGTGGAATATGAAGGTTAGGGTGTTGCCCAAGTTACACACTGCTAGGTTTGAATTACTGATCAAATCGAATAGTGACTCTTCGTCGTTATTCCCAGTGCTTCCCAAAATCGTATGTCTGGCTTTGGCGTCGCACCCTACGACCAAATTGGCTCTATTAGATTTTAGGGTTGCTGTCATCTGCCTGAACGCCTACTCTGATAAATTTTCCTTGTTAATTTTTATGTAAGTGCTTACGACAAACCAAAGATGTAAATCTTCAAGCCTATCCCCTCGAACAGTACTACTTTATAGTCGTATGTTCCTAGTTCATTAATATCCCCACCAACAATGTGTCAAAATCTTTTGTTCACTATCTTAGCGCTCCAACTATGAAGTTAACGACGAAATCCTTTACATTTTAACTGTATAACAATAATCCCCGAAGGACTACAGAAGTAACTCAAGGAAATGAGTAATTAATCTTAGAGCTGCAGCCTTAAAGCTTCCTGCAATCTCACAACATTTTCCTTTACAAGGACGTTAAAGAAGCAACAAACAAAGGACCCTGACAGAGAAAGTATAACACAAAGATATCCTGGGACTGTTGCTGCTTCTGGTGGAGCTGCTGAATTGTGGATCCCCCAAGGCATTCGCTGTATTTTCTATACGAAGCCGGAAGTAAGTAATCAATAAGGCGACCACAGACATTTATTTATTTATTTAGTTTTTTGTTGTCGCCGTCCTCCTAATGGCGCGGATCCACAGGCGTAGAATAATGGTCCTTGCTCATCCTGTCTCCTTGTTAGTTTTTGAGCTGAGTCCGGATTGCGTCCACAGTATTTCTATTGTCATTAAATCACTCGACTATTGATCATCCCCTGAAATTGGCTAATAATTGGCCACCGAAATAATTCCATCCATTTAGGGAAGGGTAGGAAATTGGAATAATGGGGTAGAATTGTTTTCGAGCAATTTTGTGTAATTTCCACCAAAAAAAAACAAGATAAAAAAGGGAAGCGAAGGGATAAAGAATTGAATGAATTTTTAGATTTATGTGGAGCTCGTTAATTACCACAAGGTTGAACAGTTCAGTCGGCACTTGTTGGTTTGGGTGGGGGTGCAAGTTGGGTATGGGGAAAGTAATAAATTTTTTGGGAGAACATTTAGGGCTATAACTAGGTAATTTTATGGAACAGGTGTTGCTGATAAATTTGTTGATGTTTTTAACAGTAAACAAAATACGTTCGGAATTTATACAGGCATGACTTTAATGATCACGTTAGATGAAGGGAAAATGTGTGTTTCGGTAACATTGTTTGCGAAAAGAATTTTGGGATAAGATTAATTTCTTGTTTTGGGCCAAGAGGCTGTTGGGATAGATTATATGAAAATTGTTTTGCGGGTTCAGAGCAAAAAGGGATAACGTGGATAAGCGCTAGGGTCAATTATTTTTGCTATTATACATAATTTTTCCCAGTCTGAAGAGGTATGTATAATACTAGGTGTGTTTCATTTTCATTGAAGTACGTACTACGGAGTAGTTGGGCGCACATCAGCGTAGATGCAGGCACACCAGTCCATTCTGTGGTGTAGCAGCATCCACTCCGACCTACGCGATCTCCGACCTCTGTGGTGGAGCAGCATCTACAACGCACCTACTGATGAGGACAAGTTTCATTGAATCGGATAGTTGAGTCGAAGGGTTTGTCGGCAAAACAGCAAATATAATTGTAGCGATTTAACCCGTGCAAAGATAACCTGACAACACTCTGTTCATCACATAACATAGCATAACATAACCGAGGATCTGCGATGGAATGATCACACGTTCCAAAACGCTAAAGAAGCATCTTAAGCCTGGGATTTCTTATTCGATGCTAGTTCTTCCTTCAGCTAGCAGCCTGGGCTGCATTCTGCAACTCCCACATTCAGACCCACCTCGAATGCAACTTCTTTAACTGGGCTGGGTAAACTATGCTACCAAGGTGCAAAATGCGCCACCAACCAAACTAGTCGACGATGGCATCTTTTGCTTTTCGTCCCGAGTAAAAATAAAAAACGGCCTTACAAAGGGCGAACACCGGCCGCTTGGCTTTTTAAGGGGAATATGATGGACGTAGAGTTTTTAACTATTTTTAATGGGAGCACATTCGGCCTCACGACGGCCAAATTAGACCAAAAGATTTAAAAGGCCAAGTAGTGAGCTGTACAAACGGGCATTCGACAGGAAATTTGAGCCAAAAAAAGAATCTGCACCAAATGTATTGTTGAATGTGTTCTATGGGAACTTTATCATTTTCGTTATGTACAATGGTCGATGCACAAGAGAAACGAGCTCGCCAGTCGTCGGTTTGTTGTACGTGAAGTGTCACACTTTCCCCCAAAATTATTTCTTTTTTGAGTAGTTAAATTTCGCCAATTTAACTTATAGTTTTGCCGGGTGTCGGCCTTAAATATAAAGAAAATGAGAAGATTCCGATTGTCCGTTTGTGTATGCGTCTGATTTATTACAGGGGAACCCAATTGCATTAGCGTGTGTGAAAATATCTCTACATAGATGTATGTTAAAAAATTTTTTTTTAATCGCTTTATATAGAAACCTATACGGCCGAACTGTCCTGCAACGAGCCTTCTGATAACCGCCACATGGCCGAGGACTATGTTTCAATCACGGTCGGTTTTCGCCCATAGTAAGGCCATATTTTATTTTTACTCGCCCGAGTAAAAATAAAAAACGGCCTTATAAAGGGCGAACACCGGCCGCTTGGCTTTTTAAGGGGCATATGATGGCCGTAGAGTTTTTAACCATTTTTAATGGGAGTACATACGCCCTTACCGCGGCCAAATTTGACCAAAATATTTAAAAGGCCAAGTAATGAGCTGTAGAAACGGGCATTCGACGGGAAATTTGAGCCAAAAAAAGAGTCTGCTCCAAATGTATTGTTGAATGTGTTTTATGGGAACTTCATCATTTTCGTTATGTACGATGGTTATTTCGACTCTTAAAGATATCGATGCACAAGAGAAACGAGCTCGCCAGTCGTCGGTTTGTTGTACGTGAAGTGTGTGGTGCGTGTTGATTTATATTTTAGTGGGAAATTTTGTTATTTAACGGCTTGAAAAAAAACACAACCGAAAAAAATCAAACATTTAATTGCAGTGAAATATATTTTCTTATGGGAGGGCGAATATCCACGTTGCTGCTACTGTACCACCGTCGTATACCCGTAATAGCAACCATACGGCCGCCGTACCACCGTCGTATGGCCGTTATTGGCACTGTAAGGCCGTTTTTTCACCGTCAATCGCCCCCTGTACGGCCGTAGTGTCCTGCAACGAGCCTTCTGTTAACCGCCAGATGGCCGAGGACTATGTTTCAATCACAGCCGGTATTTGCCCGTTCTAAGGCCATCATTTATTTTTACTCGGGCGGGTAGACCCATTGAGACACCGTAGAAATTTAACATAGCAGGTCTCTCAAAATTTAATCTATAGCTACTGGTGGTTATTCTCGACGTGTGACAGGACTATGAGGGACACGCTGAAATGAAGCTGTCGATACCTACAAACGTATCGAGAGAAATTTCACTTCACACACCAACTTGCGACAATTAGAATTCGAACCTTTGCAGATCTAGTCGCCAGGAGTCTCTTAGATTGACAATGAGAATACCAATTTAAGGTCGAAGTGACATCTGTCACGTCACTCGACAACGAGAATAAGGCTGCTTATTCCACTGAAATTACCGCCATCCTGCCTGAATGGCATTATTTTTCCCACACTCATGCAACTTTCGGAAATATGGGCTGTGGCACAACCTTCTATATTACAAGCCATGAACAAGGAAAATATTGAGAGCGAATTTCCGCTCAATCGGACCACAACTCGGTGAAATCACGTTATGTTGTTAGTGTAATTTGGAGAATTTGGGAGAATTTGGTGGTCCGATTCTCTCAATTGAGATTCTTGTTCATGGCTTGTAAATATAGAAGGTTATGGCTGTGGAAGATTTCCACAGTCGAGTTGTTCTATTCACAAGCGAAGTGTGCGTGAAAAGGTAGACTGCGGACTGTGGGAGTGAGCCTCCGATATATCGGGGAAAAAACAGGGAACAAATTTTTTAATGGAAAAACAAAAAATAGGAAGTTGTAGTGTGAGAAAAAACGAAGAAAATGATAGTTGTTAAAGTCAAATCCGTTAGAAACTTTATACGAGAAAACACGCTTTTATCTAGAAAAAATCGAGATTTCCCCCCCTTCATTTTCTCAGCTTGTGTGACTCGTAGGATACTATAACTTCTGTTTTGCGGTACTCCCTTTCTACTCTTCCAAAAACCCTATCAGCGGGCATAAAACTATGTCCTCTTATTGTAAAAAAAATGTTTTATTTCATTAAAGCTTGAAGTTTTTTCAATAAATCTCATTGCAACATTGATGTGATTGAATGGCCAGCCAAGAGTCCAGACTTCAATCCCATCGTATAGCGATGAAGCATCCTGGTGCAGGATGTTTATGCGGGTGGGAAGCAATTTGGTACCCTTGCAGATCTGCGCACCACAATAATATTTTTATAGGTTTTTGCAAAACTTCATAATTACATGTATTTAAGAAGTTTTGCAAGAACTGGCAGCTTTTAAATACTTTTAGCATCTAAAATAATGAGTTTATTGAAAATGGGATTACACCAAATGAAAGAGATCATTTAAAATAAGACGATGACATGTAAAACTCATTTTCGTCGACTTATGGAGTTTTGAAAAAACGGTCCTCAATTCTCCTTCGGCCATCCTCTGCTTGGCCCTCTTTTTTCCGTCCGCTTGTCATTCTATACAGTTATTCCGATTACCTTGGTAAGCAGTTGACCAAAATTACTCCTCAGTTACCTGAGGAGATGTTACGGTCGTTGAAGCGCACAATGTTGATGAAACAATGTTGAAAATGCCTTGGCTGCGCTTGATTGATGCAATAAAAAATTATTTTTTCTTTTTTTTTTCAATAATATTGAAACTAAAGATGCATTGACGGTGCTTGATTGCTGCTCATAGATTTTTCAATATATATCAAAAGTAAGGATGCGTTGCTCAACCTGATGCACATAAATTCCAAGTATTAGGTAAAGATGCGTACTGTGCTCAATATGATGCACATAATAAAGATGCGTGCGTTGTAGGTTCACTAAAGGTGATTAAAGATGCACAGAATGAAATTTTAAAGATTAAAAGAGATTGACTGGCTGGATCCACCGCGTGGAATCCCCCCATTGCCACCAAACTGTTGAGCCCCGGTGCCCACCGCGTAAATAAGATATAAAATTAAAGAAAAAGAAATAAAATTAGGAATAAAACGAATTGACACTGTTTTACTTTTAAACTTTTAATTACTATTTTTAAGTACTGACACTGGTTTTTCTTAATTACGACAATATAAAACGAACTAATTCGCGCGGCGGTACAACGAGAACTAGTGGGATTCCGTAGCGATTTAAAGTTTAGAGCTTAGAGAAACTCGAAATCGAAAGTGTTTCTCTAATAGTCTAACATACGTAGAAGAGCGACCTTCACCGATCGAGTAACCGAATGAAATTTTTTTCCATGATAGATAATATGCTAACAAAAGTAACGGTGATGGGTTGCCTAACGAAATATGTTCAAGGCTATATTTGAAAAAAGGTGCAAAACGGCCGCTAGCGGCGAAACTATGCGGAATTCGAAAAAACAGTGAAGACAAAATTTGTAGGGAAAAGGCGGAAAATGGCGAAAAAACGCCTATTAAATATAGCCTTGAACATATTTCGTTAGGCAACCCATCACCGTTACATTTGTTGGCATATTATCTATCATGAAAAAAAATTTCATTCGGTTACTCGATCGGTGAAGGTCGTTGTTCTACGGATCCTGTAGTAGGTTTGGAAAATATATGAGTAAAAATTTTTTTTCCAAGTAATAAAATTATGAATAGTGAAAATATAATTATTATTTGCGAATTGAGAAGGAGAATAATAAGAAGAAAGAAGAAGGTTTTTGATTCCCTAGAAAATTAGGAAAGAAACAAAAAAGCAATTTTTTGATTACTAAAAAACGAACATTGAAATATATTAATGTCGTATTATTAAATAAAATGTTTGTACTTACATTTCTAATAATTTACGACTCCACACCGGTTCTAAGTAACAGTTATAACGTATTGTTAACTATTTTCCCGCTTTTTTCTTTTTTTGACATGACAATCCCGGAATTACTACCCAGGGCTTTGTGGATATCCTTTAAATCTAATACCAACCACGACCAAGTTCTTTCTTGGTGGTATGTGGTATCTCTGTGATTCGTTATCCAATATTGTTAATGTTCTCATGTAAACTGTTGGTGTCAATAAATTGCCTATAACGGGTGCGCCATCTAAACCTTCGGTATTTCAACATTGAATAGTTCTGTAGTGGATTTAGAGTTTAGAGCTTAGAGTACAAATATTTAAAATAGTCTATTACAAAGATGTGTTTTTTTATTTCTACTAGATGGCGCATAAAGTCCACTTAGAGTGCTCAAATCTACTCTAAATTTAGAGTATTTTCGGTTAGAGAATACCATTTACTCTAAATGTAGAGATTTTACTCTAAAATCTAAACTCTAAATCGATACGGAATCCCACTACTGACATTTTTAGCCGATTTTGACAAATGAGCAAGATTTATTTACGATATTCTCTTATTCTCTACCATTTATTTCAAATCAGTTTTTGAATACAATATCGATTAAATGACCACCTCCATTCCATACGCAAAAAGCAGTGCTTTTTCGGGCATTTTGCATAACATTGGCCAGCATTTCAGGCGTTATAGCAGCTAATTCGGCTCGTATGTTAGCTTTAAGTTCGACAATGGTTTTCGACTTGCTGGCCTAAACTTTACATTTTAAATAACCCCACAGAAAAAACTCTGGCGCCGTTAAATCCCGACAAAGGAGGTCCCGACAAATCTCTAAGTAATGGTGGGACCACACTACGCGGACTTGGGTCGTACGCGCTTTAGCCTTTTTTTTCATATAGAGTTTTATGACTTTTTTACGACTTTGTCCATGGTAAAGGCCGTGCGGCAAAACAACGCGGACAAAAGGCTGTTCTTAAAAAGGTACATTGTGCGTCCACACACTATGAGCATTTCAAAAGCGCGTACGCCGTTTCAAATGAGAATTGAGTTTTTCTCACTCATGATGCAGAAAATTAAAAGATCACGCGTGCTTTTGGCTGGCCGTACGACCAAAAGCGCGTGGAATCTAAGTCCGCGTAGTGAGGACGGGCCTTAAGTTGGGCTTTGTATGGGAAGAGGTGAAGATCTTGCTTTATAATCCTCCTTAGAGTCGTTCCACTCACGTTTAACTCCTGAGATCGGCGGCGATAAGACACATTTGGGTAATCTGCATCACTCTCGTACCGCTTCAACAACTTCTTATTAGCGTCGCGGACGTGGTCGTATGGGACTCAAAGAAATTCTTCCGCGCCGAATTTCTCCCATATTTTTTTACGATAAGCACGCACAATTTTCACAATTTAATCATTGCTTTCAATGTAAAGCCCTACAATTTCAGTGCGTTCTTTCGGTGTGTATTGACTCTTAGCTAAAATGGTACTGTAGGACGTTTCAGAATTGTGTACTTTTTTCGAAATCGGCCATTAAATAACTTCGCTACAAGCTGGAAAGTTAAAATAAATCAAGATTTATTTGTGGAAATTTCTAATTATATTATCCAGGAAATGGATTTCTTTAGTCGAACGTAATTAAATAACAAATTTTGTACTTTCGTATTTTTTCAATTTCATAAAAAATTCCAGGGATCGCAATCATCAAATTTTTTCTCCTCTAATCAATATTCCTCAATTTTTTTCTATATTTGTATATGTTTTTTTTATATAGAACTTTCACTCTTATAAATTACCCAAGGAAAACTTCCTTGAAGTGTTTACTTGACCTAGTTGTTATCAAAAGGAAAATGGCCATAAATTTTCATTTGAAACTTTTCATAAATTATTTTTCCTGACAGAAGTATGAGGATCAGGCTTTTTTCATATTAAGTGCGTAATAATAAAGAGAGAGAAGCTTCACAGTTCAATGATTTATTTCTAAAAGATAAAAAAAAGAAAACATGTAAGGTCCAAAACCATATCCTGGTCCATGGTATATTTTATGAAATTTATAAGAAGCCATAGTAGTAGACCCATATGCGCTTCCCATGTTCTTCGGCATAGTATGACTTGCAAAGGAGTTCCTGATTAGATGCCTTTTTAGATCAAGGAGGACTACTCTCCTACATCGATGCAAGAAAAAAAAGGAAAAACACAGAGAAGAGAAGTGATTTATGACTTTCTGATAAAATTTGAAATTCTTTTTTTCTTGGCGCAAATTTATTGCGAATAGAGAGAGGAAAAAATTATTATATGAAATGTTCAAGCCCTGATAGAGGTCTTGAGTAAGGTTGCAATATATAATAAAACTCCTTTACTTCTTTTTCATCGTTGCCGTTGATATTCTTGTCCTCGTTGTCGTCATCTATATTCATTTTTGCCGTCTTCATACTATATATTCCTTGTGCTGGTGCCCGATTCTGTGCATTCTATAATACCTACTCTAAGAAAGGTTGTAGTAACACGTGAACACCAAAGAGGATTTTTTACATACAGATCCTCCCAAAGAAAAAAAAACGAAAGGATAAAGGATATGAAACAGGAATATTCGATTTGATGCACCATAAAATTGAAAATCCCATTTGCGCATTATAAAAATCGCTTTCATTCCCAGTAGAGAAGGATCATGGGATTCTCCTTATGCCTGAAATCAAAACCAACTAAAAATATCCTTGGCTGACATATATATACATATATGTAAGTATGGCTTCTTTTGAAAAATATTTGCTTCAATTGCTTCTCGAGAGGATCCTTCCTCTTCAAGGATAAGAAGAATATTTTATATTCCCCTATAATAAACGATATGAAAACTTACTCTCCACTCCCAACTCCCCAAAATGCTACAGCAATGTACACAGGATATGTTCAGGATTAAGGATAATTCGATATAAACCTTCTTTTTCAGTGTGCCACTCTCGCCCTTCAACCACCCCACCCCTCTCTAGCTCATCATTCAATATGTTATTTTGTGATGGTCCCTTTCGGGATGATGTTGCTACATGATAAACTTCATAATAGGCGACTTTTCAAGTGTGAAAAGCAGACACTTTCTAATGTTATAGGGATAATAAAGGATATACCAAAGGATGTGCGTGCATGATTTTATGAAAGTGGTATTTTATACCCAAAGAGAGTTGAACAGTTATATTGCTAGAAAAGGCTGGAAAAGGTTTTTCATTCATTCGATTCGAGAGAAATTTTCTTTTTCTTATTTTCAAATATGGATGAAAAACGTTTGTTAAGTCATTTTCTTGAAAATTGATTTTTTCGATATCAATCACAATTTTAAGGGATGGCATTTTTTTTATATTTATGTATATATGAGAAAGAGAGCGATTTTTCTATACTAGGTACCAACTGTGGGTCGAGATTGAGTACTTTTAAAAGCTTGTGAAAATTTCTTTTAAAGTACTTTCACTGCTAAACAAGGAACAAAAGAAGCTAACATAAAATATCTGTGATGTGCTTAGAAACTTTTTTGTTACTTTAGTAGATGCTGCAATGGTTTTAAAAATATCTTATATTATTGACGGTATCCAGGCTCTACTCTTGTAAATCGTTTTTTTTCGGAAATGGTTTTTAGTACTTTTTGCTTTGATACGTAATAAAAAAGATTACAAAATTTTTTCTTGGTAAATTATTAATTTCTAAGAACTACACAAAAATGGACCTTGGTTTTCTTAGAAGTTTAATGGTAGAATCGTCGACATTACAAAGGGGCATTTTGGGCGTCCATTAATTACGTGAGGCGTTTCAGGCGGGAGGGGGTCGAACTGAATCTGACCCGTTCTCACGTGGGTAGACGGGGGTCTCGGCAAATACAAGGTAATTTTTTTCCCGCAAGAAACAGTGTAAAATTGCGAGAGAACTGGGTTAAATTAAGTGAAACATGTTTCTTCACTAAAATATGGCTAAATCGTACACAAAAATATTTATCGCGGCTATACGAACGCCACAAAGTAGCACAGTAGCCCCTCGATTGTTTATCCGCCAATACGCATGAAATGAGTATTTTTAGTGTAGGTAAATACTCGAGATTTTTTAACATTTGAAAAATCTCAATTGGTATTAGGGGGTGGGGGAGGGGGTAGAGCCAAATCTCACGACATCTCGCCAAAAGAGGAGAGGGGAGTCGAAACTTCGCCGAACTATGCCTTTTTACCTCTGAGCGTTATGGCCCGTCTACACGACAAACGCACAACTTGTTCCCATATGAATTTTTTGTAATTTTTCAGGGGCGCAAGTATAATGAGGTCAGGGGCGCACAGAGGGTGGGGCAACTGGGGCAATTTGCCCCGGGCCCCGTGCTGTAGGGGCCCCAACGGTAGGAAGATTATTTTCCGAAATGAACATTTACATGAGTTCTAATCGATTCAACGCTCAGAATGTTATTTCCGCATACATATTACTATAAGCAGTACAAACCCTAATATAAAGCTAACAATACATTTTGATTACATGGTGAATATTCTTCGTAACAAAATTTTTTGTGGTTGGGGAGGGGGCCCCCAATTATATTTTGCCCCGGGCCCCCAGAAAGCTCTGTGCGCCCCTGAATGAGGTCACCAAAAGCAGTCGTGAAATTGATATTTTTTTTCATAAAAAAGCTATAAAAAAGCAAGTTTTGTGCAAAACTGCCTGTGTCGTGTGAACGGGCCATTAGCTAACGCGCACATTGTGCTGTGTCACGCAGTAAGCGCAGAGCAGGGCAGCATTGAAAAAAAAAACCTTACTCAGTTGTCTAAGCACATTGGGGAGCAGTTTTGTTAGACAGTTTGACGAAAGTAACTTTTAAATGGAGGAATATCCAAATTTATTAAGCTCTAAGTCAGATTCGGATGAGGAATTTGAAAATTAATTAAAATGGATTAATTTTTCTTCCATTTTTTAAAAAAAGTCCGTACGGTACAGTGCGCCTGGCACAGTATTCGTGTCACCTGCTCTGCGTTGCAATTCGCGGTTCTCCCTTAAAAAGCATGAAACACAGAAACTGTGCTGCTCTGCCTGTGTCGCCTGCGTCTCAATGTGCGTCCGGCCTTAGTCAGTGAATAATGGTGAGTGAGCCCTCGCTTGTTTCCTCCTGCCATCACTGATAGAGTCCGATTTACTATAAAGTAGGAATGAAATGAACTATGATATCTTCTTCTTCTTTGGTGCGGTATAGGATCCAAAAATATCTTGGCCACTTCACTTGACTATCATGCAGCGTGAGGATGCGGGGCGTGCCGAAAGAGGGATTTCGCATTAGATTCCTCCTGAGCTGTATGAAGACTATACCTATCTTCATTTCATCATTTTTTGGCCTTTTTTTACTGCACTATATTCCGGGTCGTACAAGCTCTTACTCTCTTATTTTCCGCAGTGCCCCAAAGTTGAGCCTTCCGTCAATCATCACTCCCGATACCTAATTGCGGGTTTGAAGCGGATGACCCGGTCATCTACTTTCCCGCTATGGTCCCCATCCTATTCCGCTTGCTGATTACCACTATTTCGTCATCGGATTCCTCATTTTCGTGCTACTTCCATTTTGTTTCAGCTTGCATTAGACCAGCGTTCTCGAGCCACGTCTTTACCTCCCATATCGCTTCGTTCGCGAATATCTGCAACCCCGATGTCGTCGGCAAACCCGATAACGTTCGCTTCTCGCGGGAGGCGTGGCTTTAATAGTTCATCGTACATTGTGATCCCCAGGAAGGGTCTAGGACCGACCCTTGAGGGACTCCGCAAGGTGTCCTGGGGTGGTAGCACGTAAGTTGTTTCAATCGACCTCTACATACAAAAATTCAGAATTTTTGTATGAAGAGGTCGATTGAAACAACTTACGTGCTACCACCCCTGTACTCCCTCGTCTGGCTTGCAGAGCAGTGTCTTACCTACAAGAATACTTCGCTGTATCCAGCTTTATTAACGCCTCGACGATCTTGCTTCACTTCGTAGTGTGGAGAGCATTTTTCACGTCAAGGTTTATCATTGCGTAAATCTTATTCACATCCATTTCTGCCCTTGCTAGACTAGTCACTTTACTGACAGCATCTGTTGTCTATGTAGCCTTTCTGAACCCGAATTGCCTTTCCGCCAAGCCGTCTTCACTCTCTCGGCGCTTGGGAGTAATTTGTTATACATATATCATCCGTTGGGCGTCCACTACACGTTCATGCAAGCGTCAATCTATTCCATCAGTCATGATTGATGGAAATCAAAATATTCAGATAATTACATCAGTCATCATCTTAGACGGTAGGTTTTCCGTCAGTCATTGCAGTGACTGTGGCAAAACTGAGAGCAAAACTTATCGTCTAATGGACCCCTTAGAAAAGCTTGTCCATTGTGTTTAGCAGGCCGAAGGCCGACGGGTCTCCTGGGGGCTTACACGTCTTCGAGATGAGCCTTTGGCATTTCCATTGCTCAGGGAACATTGCTTCCCTCAGGCACGCCATGCATGCTTGGGCGAACCCACTCGGGGCCACACTGTCTGCCAGCTCCATCGCTCTCGGGCTTTTACAAGGTCAATCAGCTAAGATGTTCTACGAGTCCGGAAACACTGACTGCGGGAGATTATCCCACGATCGAGTTGTTCTATTCATAAACGAACTTCTAGACTGTATTGCGCCCGAAACGGGGGAGGGGGCTGGAGGGTATGGGGGTGGGCCGAGCAGGCTACTCTTGTCTTGCAGGCAGGAAGTGTAAACTTTCAACACATGCCAAGCTACTGCGCTTACGTTGTCCAAAGAATGGATGACTCAAGAATACCAAAGAAATCCCTGTATTTACTACCAGATGGCAAAAGACCAGTTGGCAAACCATGGTCAAGGTGGGAAGGCAGTGTTAAGGCTGAAGGCCATTGCGCAACAGAGAGAGGTCTGGAGGAAGAAGCTTATGGAGGCCAAGGCTCGAATTGGGCCGTAGAGCCATCGAAGAAGCCAGGAGAGCCATCAAAGAAGCCAGGAGGTTCTGGATTTCAGTGGAACAGTCGCTATGGTAATAGCAATAAAGTATAGAGATGGCCGCTACATTCCTACGGTGGCTTAAAGGGTCTATAGAGGAGCGAAAGGAGCCATCACCAATGAGTTTGAAGGCTCGAATTTGCACCTGGTCGAGGCGAGCCAAGGTGGTTTTTGGGGCACCTGCCCAGATATACGAATTGTATTCAAGGCGGCGCCGAATGTAGGATTTGTTGATGGTAACCAGGGCGGCTGGCTGAAGGAGGAACTTGCATCTCTTAAGAAATCCACGTTATTGGAAGGCTTGTTTGGCGATTTGGAATATGTGATCTTTCCACCGTAGATCCTCCGTTAAAGTTACCCCTAAGATGTTAGGAGTTGAGTTAGCCGTTAGATCCTCTTCTCCCACTGAAATATGAGGAAGGTCGGTGGTTGATTTGGTGGACATGAGGCAGTACTGCGTTAAATTCAACACGATTCATGCGGCCCCAATCAAGAATCGATTTGATATCCTGGTTGATCGAAGTGGACATCAGTTCACGATAGTGAAGACAAGGTCTGGCACTTGCTTTTCTTATGTACCTAGTGCATACCTCTGGCGGGTGCATTTTTAGATTTTCATCACTGTAGCGCGAGGGTGCATCCCAGCAAACCAAACTTTCCGAATTCATACAAGTCGAAAGATTTTCGGAAGCAATACAACAACAAAAACTAAAGCTTTGTATGTGGCGATTAGTCGAAACTAATTCAAAAAGAATTCGGAAAACAACCATTGTCAAATCGTATGTCTTTAAGTGAAGTGCGCAAGCGCAGTTGTGAATTTATTTTATAATTCAATTATATATTTATAATAATTTATAATAATTTATAATAATTTATAATAATTTATAATAATTTATAATAATTTATAATAATTTATAATAATTTATAATAATCTATATATATAAAAATGAATGTCTGTTGGTTTGTAATGCGACACTAAAACTCAAAAACTAGACGGCCGATTGAGCTGAAACTATCACAGAATGTGCGTTTTGACTAAATCTCGGTAAACCCCATGGCGCAAATACGCTCCGGTAGATGGCGCCCAAGGAAAATAGAAAAAAGGTAATTGCAGAGAAAATTTTTGGTACAAAAGAAAAAAAAAAGAAGCGAAACGCGCCCTCGCAAAACAAACAGTTCTTAAAGTTGCAAATAACGAATTTGTGATCAGAACTTATAAATTCAAAATGGCCGCGCCAATATGGCCGACGAATTTGCCAATTGCGTTCCGATTCCAATGAAAATCGATATCTGGGGTTTTTTAAGCTAGCAAATAACGAATTTATGATCAGAACTTATAAATTCAAAATGGCCGCGCCAATATGGCCGACGAATTTGCCAATTGCGTTCCGATTCCAATGAAAATCGATATCTGGGGTTTTTTAAGCTAGCAAATAACGAATTTATGATCAGAACTTATAAATTCAAAATGGCCGCGCCAATATGGCCGACGAATTTGCCTAATAGTTTCACATTTTGTTATTTGGAATCAAAAATACCAAAAATTTGCCTTTTTTGCAAACTCTCCTACTGTTTATTAAAATTCATATCAACTGATTACTCCTATTGGCTTATGGATGCAGCATAGGCGCGCCGGGTCCCAGCTAGTTTATAATAAAATAAATATATTAAAATATTATAATGGAGTTATATGAATTTCACTGGCCATGTCCTTTCTTATTTTATTTTAAGGATTTTAAAGCAAAAAAGCCTATGAATCTGAAGCTTTTATTAGAGGTAAAAAGCTTTGCTAAATCATTACTAAATCTCGTAACGATTTCGAAAAGAGTTCTTTAACGATGTCGTGTCAACCCCTTCATATATTTTTCTTTCCGAATTTGTTTAGAAATCGATTGCGAATTCGGGAAAAATATACGAATTTCCGTAACTAATTCGTTAAGATATCTTAAAATTTGGTTTGCTTGGACCCCTGTAGTAGGCGCAGTTGTTCGCTATGTGTGTTAGTTGCGGGCGAATATGTATATCGATACCCTCATTCTAATACCACGTACGATAAAAATCCCAAAATTTTTTAGAAGAAGCAAAAAACTGCTTTTTATTTCTTCTGCAGTACTTACCGTTATTATATTTTTTAGTAGAACCATATAATTTTGATTTGTTGTGACTTTCTATTTCATGGTTTTGCAACTGCTGTGTAGAGAATTGCAAAATACGTAATAATCTTTCACAAAAAAAATTTCCCTAAAAATGTTCATACGTGGTATTAGAATGAGGGTATCGATATGCTTATCGAAAAATTAACCAACTAAATTATTTTTACTGGGGACATTTCTTGTGGACATAATCTAACTATCATAGCTCCTCAAGTCGTGGCTCTTGTCCATACTTTTTTTTAATAACCATAATGGTTGGTGCAATCACATTTATGTCTTAAATTTCTTTTGAATTCAATTTTCAATCAAATCTTTTTACCATTCCAAAAAAAACTTCTCCCCAAAATGTTTTATTTATCTTCGTTTGAATCGTGTTGTACAAAATAAAAAAAAAATATCTGCAATTCACGTAAACTTTTATCTTCGTTCCATATACATATACAGATACATAATATATATCAAAACATACTCGTCCTGAAATGTTGTTATTATATGTCTAAAGGAATTTCCATCAGTAAACAGCAAGGGAAAAAAAATTATCGCTAATAAAATTAGGTTATCGGACAATTTTGCTCCTTTTAAGGATGCTATAAAAGTAACAAATCCTCTCCAAAAGCAATTTCCTTATTACACAAGCATCCTTTCCTTCTTGGGTAGCCAATTTCACTTTTAAATCCTTATTTTTGTTGTTTCTTTATTTTTGGTACTTGGGTCCTCGAAAACCATCATTTTTTTAGGAAGGCTGCCAAGAGCACGCACAGGCGGTTATGTAGTTGTATAGCAAGCAAGCAGCAACAAGTTGGTGCTATACATCTCCGGAAGTTTAGAGCTCTTTACTACTACTAAAAGTCATTGCAATAAAATAGCAACAATTCCTGGCTTGATCCTTTTTTTCTTTGCGCTAAGGGAGAAGAAATTCACGGTGAATTACATTAACATAAATTCTTTTGTATCTTAAGTCTAAGAAGTCTAAAGCGACGTTCCCCTTTTTCTTCTAGGATATTCATATATTGTTAGAGTCAAAGAAAAGAACCGAATAAAACGGTAGAAAAAGGTACTCGAATCACACCCAGCCTGAGAAATATCCTTTAGGTTCTATCCTTGTGTGTTTTATTTTTCATATTTTTTCTCTCTCTCTGGCTCTGTATGCGTGCGCGTTTTCATCCCTTCTTGAAGCTCGTTTAATATGTACTGAGTTTAATTTTCCTCGTCATCGTACCAATACCCACTTTTGTAAGTGGTTTCATCTTCAACATGGAGCAGCACGTGCGGATAGACGCTGGAGTGAGTCCTTAAATTTTTGATTACATAAGAATATTTTTGATTACTAGTGCACTTGGGTGGAGTTTTTTTTTGTTAGTAATATAATTTCCAGCTTTATTGCCTCAATCTCAATTTTCATATTTGTTCTCTGAAAATTTACTCAAAAACCATAGTAACACCCCATGACAAGCTGAATTTGTGATAGCGATATGAATACACACCGGGCTCCCCCGTAGATCCTTGCGTATAAACTCATACCTTTAAAACAAGAACAACAACGAACAACAACGAAAAAAAATACGAGTAACGTTCAATAAAGGATAATTAAAAGGGACTCTCGGAAGTTTATTTCATTTCTGGTAAAACGATAAACGATGATTTTATATACCCTAGTAATTGGATGGATGGCGGCTAGGGTGGCTCTATTCCCTTAACACAGCTGCAGTAATTTATGCTATAGCCACAGTAGAATATTGATTAAACAAGGCCTATTTTATTTATTCTAGATGGAATTTAAATTTGAACTGAGATCGATGTTTATTGAATTGTAACTGAATGAGCGCCACTTATCACCGTACTCCAATGCCTATTGAAGTGGATACAATTACTCGTTTTAACTGATTGTTGTATTTGTGTGTTGATTTTGTATTAAATCCTTACTGGATCATTGCCATACAATTATCCCAATTGCAACTATTTAAGTGCTTGTGAAGAGCGGTATTTGAATAACGCAATCAGTAATAGAACAGACAGCTATGATATACCTTGTATAAAATGGTGCAAAATGGAAAGCAATTAGGGATAGTTGAAAACGAGTTTTTATGCAGTAATAAATTCGTCTAGTTAACTCGTTGTCGAAGACCATTAAGAACGATTTAATGTAGCTACGTAAGGTTAAGTGTGGAGCTGCTCCCAGTGCGACTGGATGCCCGCCCAATTAGCGCTTTGGTGTGCCGTTTTGATGTCACAATGTTGTTTAACAGACTGTGGTGGATGTCTAAAGCCGTCCGATAGAGTTTATGAATCATATCAGTGCCCCGACCTCTATTATGGAAATCTCTTTTAAGTCTTCCAGAACGTAACTGCCTAATGTGCTTTGCAGGGCCGTAGCGATCTATAGCCAGCCCTCCCGAAATTCTAAGTAACAATATTATAAATTCTGAATTTTTAGAATTGTGAATGTCAAAAAGTTCGAAAAATTTTGAATTTCCAATTTCGAATTTCGAATTGAAAATTCGCAGAATTTTCCAAATTCCTAAATTAGCATTTTTGCAATTTTCCCGTTTCCCTAATTTTTAAAATTTCCAATATGCAAACATGAAAATCTATACTTTTCACATTTTAATTGCCAAAAACCGCAAACCCCAACCCAATTTTTGGATATTAAGGCCCTTTTACATCCCAAGGGAAAAGTGGAAACCCAAATTGGAACTCTTTTATCGCACAGAAATTTGTATGCGTTCTCTCTGTCTGGAATCCACGTTCGTGCAACCGAGAGAAAAACCTACAAATTTCTGTGCGACAAAAGAGCTCCAATTTGCGTTTCCACTTTGCGCTTGGGATGTGAAAGGCCCTTGCCTGTTTACGAACGAATCGAATCGTCGGAATTGAAAGGTGAGTACTCTGCATTACTGACAGTTGGGGTTGAGGGGACCTAGGAGAGGAGGTGTTAAATGGTCGGTGGTTGAAGGGTCAAAGGGGTGGTTGTTTTGGGCAGCCGTTGGGTGGACTACAAGAATAAATTGTTTTACATTCAGAAATCTGTTATATCCCTCTAGCCCCTTGGAGGTGGTTTTTGGGCGGGGAAATTTCAAGAAAATTAGCCGAAAGCCATTTTCCATAGGAAAAGTGTGGGGTCCTTTCTGGGAAATCTAGGATCATCTCAAAAACAGCGGTCTGCTTACTTGCAGCAGTTCAGAAAAGCGAGTTCATCGTTAGTCTCTTGGTTTGTGACAGACTTTTAAGTTTCACGCTTCCTTTGTCAGTTCGACTGCAAGAAAAATCACATAATTTGGGATCTGCAGTCAAGCATGTTCACGAAATTGTGGATACGCTTAAAGAAGAACGAAAAAATGCTGAGTATCATTCGACGAAATTTTTAGAGCAGCTGAAAAACTCGCGAAAGATCTATTCGATATGGAACTCAAAATTCCGAGACGCACGTTGAAGCAAATAGCTCGCTTCAATTATCAAACAGACTCTGTTGAAGCGCAATTTTCGTCCTGCTTTTATATTCCTTGGGTCCATAAGTTGATTCAGAATTTGTGAGACAAATTTTTTAATGATAATGTGGGAATCCTTTCAAGCTCACAGATATATCTATCTGGATTTGCCACAACTGAAAAAGTAGTTTACTGTACTTGGATCATCTTGCTCCATACTTCAATGATCGAGTATCAAAATCCGCTGTAAGGCTGGGCGAACGCTGGTCCCAGCACAGCGCAGCCTAGCACAGCCCAGCACAACAGAGAAAACTGTGTTTCATTATATTTAAGCTACCATCGCATATTGGGGACAGCACAGGCACAGCAGTCGCAGAGGCCTCTGTCTCAGCTCTTCGGGTTGTGATTGAAACACAGTTTCCTCTGTCGCGTCGGTAAGACACAGTCAAGAGGCAGTAAAGCGTTTTTCAATTTTATATGATACAAATAATGAAAATTATGAAAGAGAAAGTTTGAAAAATAAAATATGGAGTAAAATTACAATTGAATTAGGATATAAAGACGGTAAAAATAAATAACAATATAACATATAACATGTATAACAATTTCCACAATAAAAAATTGTGCACTGCGTTATGTGACCTGCGTTCAATATTCGCTGTTGGACAGAAAATTATGTCTCTGCTGGCTCCCAGCTGATTATCTATATGCTGTGCTAGGTTGTGCTGTGCTGGAACCAGCGTTCGCCCAGCCTAAGAGCTGAGTTCGGAGCAGACAAATTGTTTCAAGTCATCTGTTTCCATTGAATTTTTCCATTTAAAACTCGTAACAAATGAATTGAAACGACTTCTGTGCTGCAACCCCTGAATATATATTGTGGTATGAAAAATTATCAGAACTCGAGAAAGATGCCGAGGTTTTGGAAGTTTTTGATTTTTGTGACCCGATCAGATTTCCAACAATCAAATATCTTTTAATAGTTTTGACGACTCTTGCTAGTGTTAGGAAATTGTCCAAGCTTGCCAATTTTGCAAAAAAAATATTAGTTAACTAGAGTAAAGGTGGTTTTAGTTGAAATTTTAGTTAAAAAAACCAAAATTTTGAGTTTAAAGTCGCATTACTCTGGAAGTTTGTAGGGTGGGACCTTGATTTTTACAGTTTTAGATAGGTGGGAGTATTCTGCGTATACTGATGCCTTACTCATGAAAATAGATCATAGGATTACAAAAATACAGGGTGATATGTAAACCGTAATTTTACTGGACTAAATGTGAAGTTGATACAAAAAATACTGCAAAAAAAAACCGCCTTCGAAATAGGTTGGAAGACCTATTGGATAATGTTCAGAATAGATAAATGATGTTGAAAAGCCATATTTGAACGACGCGACGTGTTCATTGATTGATATTTTGCCATTTATTTACAACAACTGTTTTATCTTTGTTTAGAGATGTAGGTACATACATTTTGTTTTCGAATCTCTGCTTCGATATGTCACAGTTCTGGACAATTCTCGTGCAAAGATATTAAAATTTGAATCTCTTCTTTTGTCCAAGAACCGCCTATAGTTCTAGAACTTTGATTTTTTTAATAGTTTCCATTTGTTCGCTCATTTTCCAATTTAAAAACGTAAATACTTTAAGGAAAATAACAAATCTGAATAAAAAAAACTCGTACAACTTTACTAACACGTTTGAAAATTTCCCAGTGCTCACGAGAAAGACGTCAGAGCACGTTTTTGCGTGTTTAGACTGCACGAGAAAAATCGTGTCAGTATTTATGCCAGTGCCCCAACCAGTGCACTGACATCAGTGGCGGTTCGTAAGGTTCAGGACATGGGAAGCAATGCTTAAGAGCATGTCTACACGTTCAACTTTTCATTCAACTGACAGAGTTAAAAAGAGTTAAAAAGAGACTCGTCGTGATTCGAAAATTGAAGGCAAATAAAAGTTGGCCGAAATTTTCCTTCTAGCCTTGGTTTTTCCTTCAATTTTTAAAAGTGTGGGTTTTATACGATTTCTTATCGGTTAACCTTGTCATATTGTAAAAAATGGAAGAAATTTCGTTTTTCTTAATTTTTCCTCCATTCCTCGATCCATTTTCGTTTTGTTTTTGCACTTTCATCAGTTTCAGAATTTTGGATAATAACACCACAACGCACAGCGGCGACTGCGATTCTTCTTCCGACTCGGATAAACTGATTTTTTAAACTGTACTTAAAAGTTGAAAGAAAAAGTTGGTATGTAGACACCGATTTCGTTCAAGTCCAGAAATCTGATAGTACGAATGTCGAAAAATTGGATAAAAAAGTTGAACGTGCAGAACCGGTATAGGGCGTCAAAGCTAATGTGCGCGGCGAGCGATAAAAGTACAGGTATCGACGGCTTTAAATAAAAAAACTGGAAAATAACAAATGAATTAAGTAATTAATCCCATGCAAAATGTAGAAAACCGTACTAGCAATATATTTTGTTTTTATTTTAATATAATTAAAAATAATATAGTAAGATACAGTGGCGAACAGAGTACCAAGTACCAAAACATTTTATTGAAATTCCATAATAAATTATTTCTACAAAAAGAGCAACAAAAAAGTGAAATCCATATACAGAATTCACAAATAACACTACACTTAAAATTTTTTACAATTTTTTATTATTATTTTTTGTAGAAACAATTTCATCATGCAATTTTAATATAATGTTTTTGTACAAATAGTACAGCCATTTGGTTAAAAAAAAGAGGTTACCTGGAAAGTTTTCCGGGAGTTTTGAAAATTTGTAATTTTATAGATTTCGATGTGCTCTTTCCGAATTTCGACATTGCCATCTCGTATCTTTGCCGCTTGCGCCGCCATGTTGGAAAAATGGCGTCTAAAAGCAGTTTTCTGACAATATCTCCTTTCCGACTCATTTTATGATAAAAACACTTGTATACAAAATGAAACTAGAGAAAATTTCCTACAATTTATGTAATATTTTTTTTCATAAAGTCAATAGTTTTGGCGTACGAGCGCCGCAAAACATTATACATCTACGCCAACCCGTCACATTTAATTTTACTTGAAATCTACAGGGTGTACTAAGAAAAGTTACAAAGTGGCCGGTTGTGGAAAGGTTATGGATATACAAACAAAAAATCGTATGGGTGGGGGGCGAAAGTCGTACCGTTTTAGCCGCTAGGGCGTTTTGAAGGTTTTTTTTAGAGTTTTACATATCACCCTGTATTTTTGTAACGCTATGACCTATTTTCATGAGTAAGGTATCAGTGTACGCACAGTACTCCCACCTATCTAAGAATGTAAAACTCAAGGTTCTACCCTTCCTTCCTACCCTACTTCCAGAGTAATGCGTCATCAAAGTTAACATTTCGGTTTTTTTAATCAAATTTCAACTAAAACCATCCTTTTCTCCAAAAAATACGTATAGTTACCTGGAAAGTTTTCCGGGAGTTTTGAAAATTTGTAACTTTATAGACTTGGATGTGCTCTTTCCGAATTTCAACTTTGCCGCTCACGCCGCCATGTTGGAAAAATGGCGCCTAAAAGCAGATTTTTGACAATATCTCCTTTCCGACTCAAATTTTTTTTTCAACATTCCAATGAGGCAGTGCTTTTAATGTGGAAGAGGTAGTGTCCCTTTGTGCTGGTGCTGTCGACGGTCATATCGTCTTACAAGCAACCAAGGCTCTAGTCGGAAAGATATTGGAGAGAAGAGTAAATGAACTGATAACGCCAACACATATGGTTTTATTCCACCAGCTCCCCATCCAATAGTAGCGCGAGAAAATGATGACTGGCTGGTGATCGCAGTCATCGATGGCTTTTTGGCTTGTTATGCTTACAGGCGATGGCAGGGAAAAATGCAGGGAAATTTTGTAAAGAAAGAAGAGAAGAAAGAAGGAAAGTTATGTAGATCGGAAAAAGGTTCTTCCATGACGGGGAGTGAATTTGTACCACGGACCTATGGTATAGTATGGTAGTCGACCCCCTTAACCATTAGGCTACCGAGGTCGATAAGCTGAGAGTTGTGTTTAGTAAACCAAAATGAATTTCTCTTGGTTAAACAAAATTCATAAATAAACAGCAATCAATTCGTTCATTACAACAATGACGGCACATTCTTTCCATTTCGTCGTTATTTATACTGTTTTTTTCCATATAATAAAAACAACACACACTCATTACTCTTTTCGTAGTATTTATTTTAGTGAAAATGAATTTGTTACTTCCTTAATGGCCTAATCATTATGCCAACAGCAGTATACAAAGAAATATTAGTAACAAAAAAAAGAACTAAATAAAAGAAATGAACAGAAGGAAGCCCTCCCAAAAAAAACATACGCACACAAGTCCCAATGATTTCTGAACGTGCTCAAATTGCCTAGAAAGAAGACATTCATCCCGGCAGACTCATTTAATACAATAAAAGCATCCTTCTTGGAGGATATTAATCTCAATAACGGGCGACATTATTCCCTTGGCATGGTGTGCTGCTAGTGATTGAGTGAGGAAACAAAAGCCGCTTCAGCTTCTGGAAAGGACTTGGTTCTCTTCCACATGTCATAAGCAAGCGGCATCAGCCAGGAAGGAAATTTTACTCCTTTTTTTCCACACTCTTATCCACTTGAATGTAATCCTTTTCATGAAAAATGTGAATGGTAGCATCGGGACAGGGAAGAGAGCAAAAGGATGTTTCTTTTTTTTTGGATTAAATTCTTGAAATATTTCACTGCCGCCGGACCATGTATTATGCACTTTTCACCGTTATACTTCGTCGAATATCCTTTCGTTTTAATCCTTTTTTACATCAATTTTATTTTTTTTTATAGAGATGTTGAGGGATGAACGTTTTGTATGAAGCAAGTGAATCCTGTGAAGCGGATGTTATTAAAAAATGCTTCTGCATAGCTCATATCGTGCATAGTTTTAGTTCAGTTACGTTCAGGACTTCCATTTTGAGCTGTGTGTAGAATAGTAAAGGAGCAACTGACTGAAAAAAGACGTTTGAAGTTTCAAGTATTAAATTGCTATTTTAATTTGAAACTGGTAAAGGTTGCAAAATTTCACTTCTTCGGCTCTTCAGGATGTTTAGATTTGTGTGTTTATGGTTAATGGCTCAATATGGTAGAAGTATGACGCCCTTACCTGCAGGCATTTTGGGTAATAATTTGTAATTTTGCAGTTATTTGTCTCTTCTTCTTCTTTGGTGAGGTATTGCATCCAAAAGCCAAAAGTATCGCGGTCACATCACATGACCTATTGTACTACACAGAAAACATGAAGGGCAGACTTATCCTCCTCAAGGCAAAGCATGCAGGTGGGATCATCCGTCCTTCCTTTCCTCCGCAAATGGTAATTCAGAGGCCAGTGCTGGTAATCAAGCTAACAAGCAAGTGTTCTGACATCAAGCCAACAAGGCAGCATGCTTGTGATCGCTGAACTGATAGCTATTCTTCATGGCCGTCAACTTCTCCTTTAAGATGATCCTTTGATCAATCGCCATTCCCAGTATCTGAATGCAGTTTGTGAAAGGGTTTTTTGTTCACTTACTCTCACCATGATGGCCTCTACCCTTCTATGCTTGTTCATTAGTACTAGTTCGGTTTTGTGCTCGGGAAAAATTGGCCTGGCACTTTATAGCTATGTCTTTACCTTCCATGTAGCTTCGTTCCCGTATATCTCGATCTATTTGAGTCACCTTTTCACTGCAAATCTGATCTTTTAAAATAGTCCGGGAAATTAGCATTTAAAGGAGACAAAATTCGGAAATGACTGAAACTTGGTCCACAGCTTCCTTGGGACTTTTTAAGAAAACAATTTCGGGATCACAAAAAAAAACATAACCGCCGGAAATATAGCGGTTTTCCGGTGTTTTCCTTGTATCTCGGTTTCTATAGGTCGTGCAACCCCGTACAAAGGCCCTAAATGTTGATTTTTTTTGATCAGTCAATGCGAAACATTATTGCCTACAAAAAGCCCTGCTGTAATTTTTTCGAAAACTTAACCCTTTTAAAGTTATTCAAGGTCAAGCTCAAGGTGATTTTTGAGAAATTTTGTTTGTTCTATTTATACAAAAGATTACTGCCTACCCTAATGACACCCTTGTCATTTTCTCGAAAACTTTTTGAAATTTTTTGCAAAAATCAATTGTTAGTGATTTTTTGGCCGTAAAGTGATTTTTGGAAACTTTGGCCTTAAATACCTTCGAAAGGGTTAAGTTTTCAAAAAAATAACGAGATGGGTTTTTGTAGGCAATATCGTTTCGTATTGACTGTTCATAATTTTTTTTTCGAAAAAACCAGTTTTTGAGTGATGTTTTGTCCAAAAAGTGTTTTTTTGATAACTTTGACCTTGAATAACTTTGAAAGGGTTAATCGGGTCAACATCTTTGTAAGAACTAAAGTTGTAGAGAATTTCATTGTCAACATTTAAGGCCTTTGTACGGGGTTGTACGACCTATAGAAACCGAGATACAAGGAACACCGAGATTTCCGGCGGGAATGTTTTTTTCGTGATTCCGAAATAGTAGGGGGAAATTAAACAAAAAAAAGCGAAGCTATGATGTAGTTGGGAAGTTGGAGTTTTTTGTTTTTTTTTCTTTACATATGTTAAGATAAAGCAAAAAAAAATGTACGAGAAAATTGCACAAATTGCACTTTGAAAAAAGTAAAAAATCTCAATTTTCAATTTTTTGATTTTTGCCAACTATGAAAAAAAAGCAAAAAATTGAATTGAGATTTTTTACTTTTTTCAAAGTCCTAAAATAGACATTTTAAATAAACTAACGACGAAAGTACATAAAAAAACCTACAATATAAAATAAATTTTTACCGTACGATGATTTGGCATAAAATGGCGGCAATTTTAATTTTTTTTCGAAAACTGCCAATTGTTGCCGTAAAAATCGAAAGTTTTTTTTTGAAATTTCAACCACGTATTTATAGCATCAAATTACATATTTTCTCCAATTCTTATCAAAATCTGACCATTTTCCCGTTATTTATTTCATTTTTAGTAAAATAAAGCAAAATTTCATACATTTTGGTTTTTTGAGGTTAGGATTCATTTTTGAAGTATTTATACCGAATCGGTTCGATAGTCTATTCATTCACAAGTATTTTCCAATTTTTTTTATTTTTCTACGACCAACAGAACTGGAGAAATTAAAAAAATAGTGTAACATTGCACTCAAAATGCATCAAAATGGACATTTATGCAATTTTCTCGTGCAGCACAGGACCGATTTTGCAGAAATTTGTTTTTTCGCTTTATCTTAACATATGTAAAGAAAAAAACAAAAAAATCCAACTTCCCAACTACATCACTATCATATGACAATTTCCCTCTACTAAAATTGCTTTCTTAAAAAGTCCCAAGGAAGCTGTGGACCAATTTTCAGGCATTTTCGAATTTTGTCTCCTTTAGTGCGTTTTTTTTGCTAATTTCCCCGGACTAAAATTGTTTTATTTCAAAACACCTTAATACCATGTTCGCACTGAGTCGAAATTACGTGATTTTGGAAAGTGATTTCGAAATTATGTAGAACCGTTCGCACTGAATTGAAATGATTTCCTTTTGTATGTTTTTTTCTGGCACCATGCAAGTCTTCAATTTTTTCAGTCCAAATTTCAACTATCATCTCTTCTAGCAAAGCTCATAGCTTCTTTCTATAATATTTCTTGGGTTTTTGCATTTTTGAAGAATGTGAGGTTCAAATTCAAAGCCAATCTGTTATTAAAACGTCCAACTGACATTTCTCATCAAAAGTGACGTGCTGAATTGGGCTGAATTTAATTTTCAGGTTTGTGCATTGGCTTTCGACATGATTTGGTTAGTAATTTTGACAAAATTACAAAGTTTGAGATGATTTTGAAATCACCAGAATACATGGGAAATCACATGATTTTGAACGTGATTTTGGGCGAAATCATTAAAATACCCGAAATCACGTAATTTCGGCTCAGTGCGAACATGGTATAAAACGTTTTATTTTGACTTAAAAGTGTTTAAAAAATGTCTACAATGTTAATCAAATGGGTGACGTCAAAAGTAAACGTTTTAAGCGTTTTGAAATAAAACGCGCTTCAAAAGCTGAGATTTGCAGCTTAGTACCACGACCCAGATGTCACCTGCGAGCAGCGTTTGGGTGGCCTGCATGGTCGTTAGAGCCGGGGGAAAGCCTGGATGGCTTCGATGTGGCGTGGATGACCGCGATAGTTTTGACAGAGCCTGGACAATCTGGGTGTTTGGAGTAGCCGATTGGCCGTGGTTAGAGTTTGTGTCCCGGGAATTCCCGTTCAGCTTGTCTCGATGTCGGGAAATGTAGGTCGATACATCGAGAAATAATTTCGAATTACAAGTGTACCATGGGGGGTCACATTCCTGTTTGAAGTAGGTCGCGAGCGATTCGCACTTAGAGGCCGGCGGAGTCTTTTGATATAATAGAACTCCGATGTGGTCAACCCCGTTATAGTCAACATTTCATTGTAGTTAACTAAACGATTTGACATAAGTCAACTTCCCGGTCCTACCAAAAAAAGTGCTTCACGCTTAGTTTAGACCAGAGGTTCCCAATCTTTTTCGGTTTGCGGCTCCCTAAATAATCGGATTTTTCCTTAGTACATCAGATTTTTTCTAAATTTTCGACTTTCTTGAAAAATTGGAAAACTTTCCTTTTTAAAAGCGATTACCCATTTAACAGCGAAATATATTCAGGATCTCGAACAAATCCTGAGCCTTTGTACGGCTGGCCGCACAAATACGGTTTCCGTGTTCGGTTTCCGTACTCGAACACCCGAATGCAGGCATTTCACACAAATAATTCCACATAGCGCACACGTTCTTAAATTGTCCGTTCGGAAACCATTACTTATATTCGGTTCGAAAGACAAGACGTGCGTTCAGGATGTCATAAACCGAACGTCTGCCTACTTCCAGTAATACTTTTACAAAAGTAAAGGTCCTCAACTCTTGAATTACCATCTAAGAACCGTACGTAACAAATCAAGTAGGCGTCCTTATTATTATTTGTGGCCTCATCGAGTTGCAATCCAAATTCACTTCTTTTTAATTTTTCAATTAATTGTATATTGAGATCCTCTCCCATGTGCTGAATTCTGCGACTAATGGTATTGCCAATCATAATGTTCACTAAATCTACAGCACTTTGTATGATGCTAGCAAAGCATTATTTGGAAATGGGAGAGTTGGAAATTCCAAGAAAATTGCCGAATTGTTTAATTGAATATTTCGTGGCGCCCTTATGACGGCACCGCGGCGCCCCGGGGAGCCGCGGCGCACACTTTGGGAATCACTGGTTTAGACCTATTTCTGAATCTGAAATTCTCATAGAAAGAGATGGAGATTAAAAAGAAAGATAACGAGATACATGAGCAATGCGTGTGGGAATGAAAAGCGTTGGAGGAGAAAGCCGACTTCATCCAAAGATTCAAGATTTTATTGGTTGACTACAACTTTTACTGTGAACACTTTCGGATCAGTCATATACAGGGTGTTCCCGACTAAGATGCTAATCCGTTAAGGGGTGATTCCTGGGTATATTTGGAGAAAAAAATTGTTCTACAGAATGGGGCTATCAGACCTATCCACTGAGATACAGGGTGTTTAAGAAAAGACGTTTGAACCATTTTTTAATTTACTTAAACTTTAATTACTCCTCAACCATTTATCGTAGAGCTTATTTTGTTCACCGGTATGCAGTAATTGCCAAGGCCAGTCTTGCTCTTTTTTTTAATATCAAATTAAAGAATATACATTTACCTCAAAGGTGAACCTAATTTCGTTGCTCTACAATAATTGGTCTAGGAGTAATTGAAGTTTAAGTAAGTTTGAAAAAGATTCATTTTTTTTTCGTAAACACCCTGTATTTTAGTGGATAGTGGGGATAGCCACCCTCTCTAGAACAATTTTTTTCTCCAAACACATCCAGGATCACCCCTGAAAATATTAGCTGCATAGGCCAACAAAGGATTTATTAAACGTCTGATGACCTTTGCAAGTAGCGAATGAGTGCATATGAGTATTTTAAATCTTTAAAACGGCGATATCTCATGAATGGCAATTCGTACGGGAAAATGTATAATATTTTTTTTTGTAGATAATCGCTTAATCTACAAACTTCGTGAACACTGTTTTATGATAAGACTTACCGTTTAAGAGAGATTTGCAAAAAACTGACATTTTGACCTTTTGACTTTGAATATAAAAATATCCTCCAGACCGATAGCGTGTCAGTCTCGACATTTTATGTATAATGATGTTTTTAGGCCCTTCGCAGACTTGTCCATAATTTAAAACCGGTTTTAATATGAGTTCAATGATACACTCGGGACTCACTTTTCTCCATAATTTTCATGTAACGATTGTAATGCCTATGTAGTAGTGTGGGGTGCAAGCACAGCGAAGCAGCTTTACTGAGAACGAAAATATGCTTGTGTTAGTGTAATGGACGGTGAAACCAGAAAATGTTTGGGTGAACAAATGATGGAAAATTATGGAAGAAAAGTTGTCTTCCCTGCGACCCCTTGCCTATAAAACCGGTTTTGGTTTTGATGTTATGGACAAGTGTGCGGAAGGCCAATAGTACACTCGGAACTCACTTTTCTCCATCATTTTCGTGTGATGATTGTAATGCGTATGTAGTAGTGCTGGGATAGCACAGCGAAGTAGCTTTGCGGAGAACGAAAATATGCTTGGGTTAGTCTAATAGACGGTGAAACCAGAAAATGTTTGCGGGAACAAATGATGGAAAATTATGGAAGAAAAACTGTCTTCGCTGCGACCCCTTACCTATAAAACCGGTTTTTGTTTTGATGTTATGGACAAGTGTGCGGAAGGCCTTAAGGTGTGTACCAATTTTCAGCAACTTACCGTTTATCAAGCAGTCAAATGTCTATTTTGACTGGACTAAAGAGGAGGCAGGTTAGCTCGCAGTAATGCGTCCAGGCGAAGCCAAAACTAGAAGAATTTAGACTGTCAGGAAGCCAGTGGCGGACTAAGCCCGTCAGAGGCCCGGGGCGGCAAAGCTGAATGAGGCCCTCAGTCTAAGAAGTTGATGTAATTTTAGAAGCCTTTTATTCAGTTTTCATTTGTATGTAAAAGTGTGTGTATGTTTATTTCCCAGTAGGGAAAGCATTTAATTACCCATCGATTCCGAAAGTAGTTCTAAAGCCAAGTGTCCACTATAAAGTTTTTTTGGTAGAGTGTAGAGTGTAAAGCTCTACCTGTAGCGCGTCTCTACCACTCTACCACCCCACCCCCCGTATAATTGCTCTAGAGAAATTTTGAGTAGAGCTCTACCACGTGCTCTACAGACTGTACACTGCAGATGCGTTTTCTCTACTGTAGAGTCGGCCATCAAATTTTGCATGTCATTTATTTACTCAGTTATTCACAGATGCGTGCGTACACATATTGCGTAAAAAATTTAAAGGAAATTAATAGAAAACAAAGAAATAACAAAATGAGTTCTCGCCAAAAACAAGCTGCTGCCGTTTTATTTTTGCTCGAAGAAGAGAAAAAGAAGGCAAGGAAATGTTGGGCGCGAGATTGGATTGCGAAAAGAAAATAAAACGCTGGAATGTATCGAGAATTATTGAATGAGCTCACGGGAGAAGACACATTTTCTGCGTATGTCGTATTCGAATTTCGTTGTTATTTCACAGGCTGATGTATAACAATTCGAAGCGCAGTCGAAATGCAAATAAGATTGAATACTGTAGAGAGAAAAACTCTATCAAACATGCTTGATAGAGCGTAGAGTAGATGTAGAGCTCTACACAACACAAAAAATTGCTTATACACTATAGAGTTTTTTGGCAGAGAAAACTTTCGCGTAGAGTGGGTTTAGAGCGCATGTGTACAGCTCGAGAGGGTGTATACACTTCTCTACGCGTCTCTACGCGAGAGTTTTCTCTAGCTCTATGCAAAAAGCTCTATAGTGGACACCAGGGGCCCGATTCCGCAACGGTGAGTTTTTCGCCCGTGAACACCGAAGAAAAAACTCACTCACAGCCTCGGTGTTCACTTTTATTTAAAATGCGATTCCGTAAGTGCCAGTGAGTTTTAAAGTGCTGAATGATTTTTAAAGTGGCTGAATGATGCGCTGAGTTGGTACTGCCTTGACCTTTCCATTTTAAAAATTCTAATGAAATAAAATCTTTAAGAACAATAAAAAACAACATTTTATTTTTACATACCAAACAAATCTCTCAAAAAATTATTTCTAAAAAAAAATTAAAAAACTTATTCAAAAATCATCGCACGAAATTACAAAAACAACTTTACTCGTCAAAATTCAAACTCACCGTAAATTCACAGCCTTTTTCTCAGTGAGAAATTTTTTACGGCGGTGTTCAGCGCAAATGTCAAAAAAACTCATTCTCACTCTTGCGAACGCGCAAATAAGCAGTGTTCACTGAAATTGGTGAAGACCGTAAGACTCACCGTTGCCGAATCGGGCCCCAGGCTTAAGTTTAGAAAAACTCATCTTGCATGTTGCAACCGAGATGAAAATGGTCAAGAAGTATTGAAGAATAAGCGACGTACAGGATAAAGTAATGTACAGGATTCAATAAAGTCCCATTTTAATAATTACATGCTGTACTTATTTGTGTCTACGGGAACATTGTACGGGACCTCCGATTCCAAAGTACCACTTAGGTAGGCACTAACCATATTTTAAAAGCCTTGTTTAGGATTTGATCAAGGGAACTTGTAGACATTTGGAGGCCCCCAGGAACCAGAGGCCCGGGGCGGACCGCCCCTTCCGCCCCACCCTTAGTCCGCCACTGCAGGAAGCCTCTTCGTTTATTTGTTATTAACTGTTAGATTAATTCATTAATTCCTTACACCTACACAACAAATTTTATTGAAAGTACACAGGCTAATTAATTTTGCTTATATTTTTTTCCGATGAATACGTGAATTTTAGTAAAAAAAAATATTTTGTTGTATTAGTACAGGATCCGTAGAACAACGACCTTCACCGATCGAGTAACCGAATGAAATTTTTTTTCATGATAAATAATATGCTAACAAAAGTAACGGTGATGAGTTGCCTAACGAAATATGTTCAAGGCTATAATTAATAGGCGTTTTTTCGCCATTTTCCGCCTTTTTCTCTATATTGAGGAGAAACCATGCATTTTGGTGAAAATATCAAAAGAGCAAAGTTGTAGAGCATAAAACAAATTTTACAAATTTTGTCTTCACTGTTTTTTCGAATTCCGCATAGTTTCGCCGATAGCGGCCGTTTTGCGCCTTTTTTCAGATTCTCTTGATAAATCAAAGCGTCCAAAGAAATAGTCCAGTCAATTTAGACATCCGAGGGTACAGAAATTCACACCAAGCTGGAAATTGGTAGGATTGTTCAAAGCACCGTTATAAATGAAATGTAAAAAGTCCTCATCGATCCGGCACCTGGAACCTGGATTTACTCGGGGTCAAAGGTCACAAAAACGGGTTTTTCGCGATTTTCAGCAAAACGGTAACTTTTATCATAAAATAGTGTTTACAAAGTTTGTAGATTATGCGATTACCTACAAAAAAGGATCTTATACATTTTCCCGTACGAATTGTCATTCATGAGATATCGCCGTTTTAAAGATTAAAAGCACTCATATCCCCTCACTTGCAACTTGTATGGCCGAATTGCCATTTACTTAAACTTTAATAACTTCTAGACCGATTATAGTAGAGCAACGTAATTAGGCTCATCTTTTAGGTAAATGTGAATTCTTTTATTTGAAAGAAAGAACAGAAACCTGAGTGACTCCGTTTAGAAGATATGTAGGTTCAAAGTGTGAGGAAAATCTGGAAGTCTGCGTTTTTCAGCAGTTTGCCCATACTTTGAACCTACATATCTTCTAAACGGAGTCACTCAGGTTTCTGTTCTTTCTTTCAAATAAAAGAATTCACATTTACCTAAAAGATGAGCCTAATTACGTTGCTCTACTATAATCGGTCTAGAAGTTATTAAAGTTTAAGTAAATGGCAATTCGGCCATACAAGTTGCAAGTGAGGGGATATGAGTGCTTTAAATCTTTAAAACGGCGATATCTCATGAATGACAATTCGTACGGGAAAATGTATAAGATCCTTTTTTGTAGGTAATCGCATAATCTACAAACTTTGTAAACACTATTTTATGATAAAAGTTACCGTTTTGCTGAAAATCGCGAAAAACCCGTTTTTGTGACCTTTGACCCCGAGTAAATCCAGGTTCCAGGTGCCGGATCGATGAGGACTTTTTACATTTCATTTATAACGGTGCTTTGAACAATCCTACCAATTTCCAGCTTGGTGTGAATTTCTGTACCCTCATACCTATTTTTTGGTCTAATTTGACCGGACTAAAAAGCCTGATCTCATTTAAATTTTCATACAAATGCATAATTTTAGCTCAAAATCGGATATACTAGTAACAAAGCAAAGATTTAAATGGTCATTGTAAAAGAATGTTAAGCTCAAAGCCAGTTAAAAAAGAATAAAAGGATCAAAACAGTGGAAGAAGAAAATACAGCAGACCAGGGAGTGTGCAATTCATAAATTTTAGGTTTGCAAACATTTGACTTTAAGATGATTTTTTAAAACAATCTCAAATCAGGCGAAAAAATATATTTTTAAAGAGAGTAATTGCGAAGTCTCCACATAGAAAGTTTCGAAGCTACCAGAGACTATTAAGTGATAAACACATCCTTCTCGCAATGGTTGTATGAATACGAGTGTAATACCACTTAAATAGAAAAACGATAAAAAAATTCCGCTGTTAACTTTTATCTAAACATTGGCTAACCCATGGCTGTGTGTAACAAAGTTTTTGATTACCACCAACACAGCAATTTCACCCGAATGAATACCAGAAGCTGTTTACATCGTCAAGCTCCAGTTGGTTATTGGATTTTCTGGCCAAATAAATTTCTGTTTATATATCCATCCCCTGTGTCTCCTTTTTCTCTGTTCAGCTTTGCTGGTAAACTACCCTTAACCGCCTGGATCATTGCAGTGGAGTAGCCCCGATATTTGCAGTGGATTTCAATTGGTCTAACATTCATTGTTGGCCTAAATTGGACTGACAAGCGGAGATGGTGGTGGGAGCTGCAAATTTATGCATAAAATCCAATTTGCATTCGTTAACCAAAACCGCAGATGCCTGTTCAGGTTAGAGAGCATCTATTAGCAATTGTGGATGGATGCTTCAATAGTTTGATTTATGTAAAATGGAATGGATTACAGATAAATCGTGCGTGTTGAAGCTATCTTGTAGTCGTATTTGTTCGTTCTTGTGGAAATGATTTATTTTAAAGGAAATTGGCTTGATTTGGTTTAATACAATTAAGGAAAGGTTTGAGAGTTTCTAATCGATCACAGCCTACAAGCAGTCGGCACGAGTAACTAACCTAAAAGAGAATGTGGGCCAATATGATCAGACTAGTCTAGTCTAAGAAAAGTTGGCGGAAGGCGGCTAATAATATCCCCTCTTAAACATGCTATTACAGATTGAGTAACCAGCCTCGAAAACCAAAAAGAAAGACAATCACCAATGCACGGAAAATGGCTAAATGACTAAAGAAAAATGTAAAACCCATTAAACTGCTAAAAGAGTTCAGCCGCGCTTAAGGCCCCTATACACGGTAAAATTGGATGTAGATCCGTGCTGTACCATGATTTTCATGAAACCTATGCGCGTATCGAGTTTTGATCAGCCAAGCGGCTCACAATCGATAGTTTTGGTTGTACATCCGCACTTCGATGTACATCCAATTTGACCGTGCATGAGGGCCTTTATACAGGTTGAAGTGGATGGCAGCTAATACTATACTTTATCCAGTAGTGGGACAAGGTTTCCACGAGAAGTTGAAGAGTTCAAGATTGTCTGCACGTAGGAAAATTGTCCGTATGTGGCCTAGAGTCCCTTCCTACCAGAGGTGTTCCTGCCGCGTAAAGGAAATTCGAAGTCACCATAAAACAAAACCTGCTTTACTAACCCATTGGGTTCCTTAGGCCGGGCGCCCACTAAATTGGTGAGGCAGTGACGTGATAGTGGCGTGGTTTTGGCCTGCCCTGTGGAAACAAAGTGGTGCGGCAATTGAATGGTGGCGGAGTGGTATTAAAACTATTAAGCGCGCATCGAAATGGCAAGCATCGTATCGCGTAAGTGATTCAACATGACTAAAGAGAAGTGGCATCCACTGCCACTTACCACTCAAAAATTAAACTTATCGGAGACTAGTGGTAATCAAGTGATGCTATGCCCCTTGCCAGATGCCACACCATCGCCACTCCACTTCAATGTGCGCTATCTCATTTGATTCTATGGGAATAAATTTGTGCACTTGCCAATAGACCGCCATGCTACTGCCACGGCTTTGCCACACCACTTTAGTGGGTGCCCGGCCTAAGATGATCCTGTCTCAATAAAACCCGCAATTCCCAATCTTTAACACGTCTTTGGACATGGACTAGATTAGACATGGACTTTGGTTATCGGCCGATACGAAACTTATATCCACTTTCCGACAGTTATCGCGCTACTTGTCGGTAGTGTTCGGTAGGACACGATTATAAAATGAGTTTGTAAGAGGTGCCTCTTTTTTCTTTTGAGCCAGTACAATGTCATACTTCAAATGAGGCGAGGTTCTATTGTAATGCCAAAATGACAAAAACAAGCAGATTAAAAAAAAAGAAAGAAAATAAATACCAATGAAGTGCATTTTTACAAGCTTAATTCTAATATTCATTAAACTGCCTTAGAGTAAGTAAGAAATCTATGCCTCCACAATGTACAGCCACGGACAACTAATTAGAAATAGTTTCATAAAAATTGCATTTATACATTTTTTATTTTTTATGTAGCAATCCTGTTAGGAATTCATTACGATATTGTTATTGATTTCCTTCAATCATTATATATTTAAAAAAAATTAAGAGGAGGTGGTGGGAATTCTTTAATTTGATTCCTACATAAAAACTGTATAAATGCAATTTTTATGAAACTGTTTCTAATTAGTTGTCCGTGGCCATATATTTATATTTTGCAATCCCACCTCGCCTAATTTCAAGTTGGAAATTCTGCTACTGCAAAAAAAGTAAGAAATGTCTCTCCAGCACAAAATTTCACTCCCTCAAAAAATGTAAGAATTGTCTCTTCAGGACAAAACCTCACTCCCTCGAAAAATGTAAGAAATGTCTCTTCATGACAAAACCTCACTCCCTCGAAAAATGTAAGAATTGTCTCTTCATGACAAAACCTCACCAGGGCTGCCGAAGTTACTCCGATCGGAGTGTTTGTGCTCCTTTCGAGCCGCCTATACTCCCATACTCCTGACAGCGAAATTTTACTCCCTTTAGTAAATTTTATTTCAATATTTCCAAACTTGCCTAGATTTTTGAACTGCTACTTACTTTTTTGTACTGCGGGAATAGAATAAAAGACGCGAAATTACAAGCTTTAGTACGCTACAGTTAATGTAGTGTTTTTAGTTGAGCTGAGATTCTTGAGAATTTTATAAATAGAGGCTTCAATGAAAAATTTTGTTAGTACTCCCTTGAAGGCATAAATACTCCCCTGAAAGGGCGAATTTTACTCCTCTCAGAAACGACCAAACGGCAGCACTGAACCTCACTCCCTCGAAAAATGTAAGAAATGTCTATTGGGGACAAAACCTCACTCCCTCGAAAAATGTACGAATTGTCTCTTCAGGACAAAACCTCACTCCCTCGAAAAATGTAAGAAATGTCTCTCCATCCAATTCGTATTTACAATCTCACCACGGCTCAGCTTAAAGTGGATATTTTACTGCCGCAAAAGAAGTGAAAAATGTCTCTCCAGTTCGTGTTTACAATCTCACCTCGACGCAATTCACATTGGAAATTTTACTGTGGCAAAAGAAGTGAGAAATGTCTCTCCAGTTCGTGTTTACAATCTCACCTCGCCGCGATTCACATTGGAAATTTTACTGTGGCAAAAGAAGGAAGAAATGTCTTTCCATTAAGTAATTTACGATCACACCTCGCTTCATTTATCTTGATACACGCTCATATACCAGCAGGACATTATTTTTGAACCGGGACATTTAAAAAAACTGAGGCCTCACTACAATTTACATCATGTAAGAGACAAATGTACTGCCTCGTGTAAGTCCGGCTCAACACTACTTGTCGGACCAAATAGCACCTCAAAATCAAAACCGAAAGTATGCTATTCCTATAAAAGTACTGACAGCAAAGATCGGGGCATCATTGACCCCAGGTTCTTCGAATACAGACTAAAGGCCCAATTACAATGAACGGATCTACGCGGATTGAAAAGTCAAAGAAACGCACGGAGCGGATAGGAAACTGCACTGATTACAATGAACGAATCTGTTCGCGTTTAAACGTCAAAGTGTTTTGTGTAATTTTATAACCACTTTTCGCCTTATTACATAATAATTAATACGAATTTTACTTCTCCTATTAATTATTCGTCAGAAAATATTTTTTAAATTATAAAAAAAAAATTTAACTTGACTTGTTTACAAAAATTCTGACAGCCCAATCCGCCGATTTCTAAACCAACGAAAACGAATCCGCCCAGATCCGATCAAATGCGCTTGCATCCGTACATTGTAATCGCTCAAATGGAAAACGCATGCTCGGAAAACCACTTTGACAGATCAATCCGATTATGCTCCGCTTTCAATCGTTCATTGTAATTGGGCCTTAAAAGTACTAAGGCCAGGAGAAACAGTGGAGCCTATAGACCTTGTCCCCGTAGACCAGCCGCTCGACAAAAATTAGGCCGTAGTCATTCCTTCCAAACTAGGAGTTGAAACATGCGTGAAATCGAATATTTAGACATCCAAGGATAAGTGTGTTACCAGAAAACGGCTCAACTAACTTGTAAGCCAAATAGACAATATCAAAGTCTATTGACCTGAGATTCAGTGAGGCCACCATGGTACGGCCTACAGTCCGTCTCGCATCAGCTATAGACATAAAGCCATTCCCAAAGAGGGAATATATTTGCCTAAAGCTGACTCTATGTCGCTCTGTGTAAGCACAAATGGAGCACTTGAGTTCATGAAAAATCCGCCACAGCGCACTTTCATCGTTTTGATTTTTAACCGACTTCAAAAAAGAGAAGGTTATCAATTCGACGCGTAGGTATGTTTTTTTTTGTCCTGTTCCCTGCTTTTTTCTTTTTTTCCTTGAAAGGGTAGTTTCCCACGCTGCGGTGGTCCCATGCAATTTTTTTTAAATTCTTATAAAGGAGTTCGAAGGTAGGCTTAAAAACCCGGTAAAATTAGTACACCTTGAACAGATAGAATTATTTTCAAAGTACATATCACAAAATACTTGATTGTCACCAAATACTTAAGAGGGACTTGGCATAGCGTCTACGTAAAAGTGTACCGAACTAATTATTGCGGGTTCAAACCCCGGATCGGACAGTGCGACTTTTTTCTTTTTTTCTCTTCTTCTAAATTCATTCTGATTGGATTAATGTTGTAAAGAATTATTACAAACCCTTCGGTGAGAAATTTCATGCATACTCATGTAGACTGTAAGAGTATTATCCTTTGAATTGTAGAACTATTTAACCGAATTTCTGAAAAGAGCCGAATTCTTCAATCGACTTTATATTCTCACAAGAAATATTGTTTTTTAATTTCCTTCGGGGAATTTTGTTTCATATTAAATAAGTTTTTATTTAAATTACTGCGCATACTGCAAAAACTATTTAGCTACTGCCTCGATTCTTATCGACGGCGGCGTGTCATGTTTATCGTAATACATAATTTTTTTTAAATTGCCCCCGAATGAACGGACTAAAAAGTACGAAATAAAATAAATTTTTAAAAACCGACTTAAAAAAAACCAGTCCCCATTGCACAAAAAATTATGAAATAATTGTTGGTAGTTCTTTACAATACTACACTGTAAAAAAAATATGTAAATTCACAGTGCAAATGTATAGTAAAATTACAAATCGCGGTATGAAATACTAATTTACTACACAATTAATGTAATTTTACTATAAATTTTGTGATTTCACAAAAAGAAATTGAGAATCTCCAATACTGCATGACGTAAATGTTGATTGCATGAATGTGACCTATATTTTACACAATGTTGTGTATTTTTCTAAATCGTTTATGTAGGAAAATTACAATATTTCTTAGTATTATTTATCAATGTTATGTACTGAACTTTGTGCTGTAATTTTACAGTAAGAGGCGTAATTTTAGAACTTATATTTTCAGTAAAATTACAAATTGTTCATTGGAATGTAAGGTTTAAATTTTCCCTCTCATAGATATAATTCACAGGTAACAATGGAATACTGAGCATATATTCCCGATTGTTCTTAAGTTAAGGTCAGACCTTTGACTTTGGTCAGGGTCTGGGCAGTTCTTGTAACAGCCAAGAAATTTTTGATAATTTTTGATGCTTAGGACCGATTCACAATTAAAGCTTCAAGCTGCAAGCTTCAAGCTTCAAAAATTAGGATAAAAGGATTTGTACAATGATTCACATTCACAGCTTCAAGCTGCAGTGCTCAAATAAAGCAAAACTCAGCTGAAACTTGTAGTTTGAAGCTTGCAGCTTGAAGCTTGAAGCTTTCGTTACGAATCGGTCCTTGCATGGTGAGCAAAATGCTATTTTTTTGTATAGGGAGAGGGCATACGCAAAAGTTTTGGAAATTTACAAAACTATGAAGTGAAAGCTCCAATACTGATTGTATTTTTACATCCCACAAATAATGTATATTTACTACACAGTTGGTAAAAATACGTAAAGTAGAATTGGAATATTCCTAATAATATATATTGCTTTACAAAAATGCTTGTGAATATAACTTCCAGTATTTTTTTTGTAAAATTACCACAAAATTTTTTTACAGTTTAATCCAATCAGAATGAATCTAGAAAGAAGAATCACTTTTGAAGACGGTGCTAACACCTGTTATCGTGGCAATATATTATGTGCATAAGGCTAACAAAGAAATGAAAACAATTTTCGAAACAACAGTTAGTGCAATGAAAGTCAACCTGGCACCGTCTTCAAAAGTGATTCTTCTTTCTAGATTCATTCTGATTGGATTAGTATTGTAAAGAACTACCAAAAATTATTTCATCCTTTTTTGTGTATCACGGGACTGTTTTTTTTTTGAAGTCGGTTTTAATCATTTGACAAGTAAATCGTAAATTTTAGTTGATTATTTCTTTAAATTAATTATCCGACATCTTAAAAATGCTGGGAATGTTAAAAAACAAACAATATTGTTGTAGATTATAAATTTACGATCACATTTCAATTAGCGAGGGTTGGTAGCATTGTCTTAGTTGTGCCCGGCATTTTTCTAAGCACAATGATTGCTTGAACAGAGATTTAACTCTATACGTATGTATGTATATCTATATAGGAATTTATATGTTTGTGATTTGGGCTACTTTAGGCTACTCCAGCGCCACATATTGGCGGCTTTGCTGAACAAAACTCTGGCAACACTGTTGCCTGAGGTACCTCTACACCTAACCCACTTAACACAGCAAGCAGAGATCATGCAACCTCTTGACGATGCCAAGAAAGGACATCGTCAGAATCATAACAAGACCAATTGGAGTTGGAAGGATCAAGCCATAGAGACCTTAGCTAATATTTTCTTTTCACTTATACGGCTCTGGCTAGGAAACCTGAAACCGTTTCTTACAGGTTATCCTTAGGAGTTGGATCTAAAGTCATTCCAAACACACTGCTATATGTTTACGAAGTATTGACGCGGTTACAAAACGGCGCCCTTTTTAGGGTTTTTTTCTCTGTCCACAGTCTTTGGGTGGGATTGCCATGTGGACCTACCTATCTACCTTGCATTGGCATCTCTTCTTTCTGCTATCTTCGCCACTAGAGCTTCCTGTTCAACAGAGCTGCAATCTTTCTCATTAAAAAATTAATATGCTGTCCTATATTGATTGTAGCAGAACCACCCTGTACCACCTTCAAATTTTTTTACCACGTACCATCAGAGAACTTTTTTCATTATTCTGAAATGTTTAAAAATTAATAAAATTTTGACTCAAGTCAGCAAAATATAGAGTTTCCATAAAAGTTTGTAATAGAGATAGCAAAAAAATTTAATTTCCTTAAGCAGAAATATCCTTTTTTTGCTTCGGTATACACCATTACGAGATCTCAGCTAGATTTCAATGGAAACTAAAAACAAAAAAAAAACTGTTTTGTTTGCTTCTTAATTAAAAAGCTTTTTCCATAAAAAATTCCCATATGTGAAATGGACATTACATTCGCAGCAGAAATTTTAATTTGAAATCGTCCTTTTTATGAATACTTAGTTTTTTTTATATTAAGAGTCCTTTTTAATATTAATAAAAAAAACTGTTTCCTATCAAGATTTTATTTGAAGTAATTTCACTCCATTTAAGGAAACCGATATCAACAACTAGAATAAACGTTGAATGTACTACGACTGATATCCTTTTTTTTATAGTATATCCTATCGCAAAGGGTGATTAAATGTAAGCGCAACGGTCTGTAAAAAAATTTCCACTTTAGAGCCATTGACGAGTGTCGAGAGTCTATTCCGATATAAATTGTCATTTTTGAGATGAAAAGACATTGTCCTGGGGTGGATGTTCTATTTTACTTCTTGTCATAATACCAAGATAAGCTAAAGGATAATGTTTTTATCGTCGCCTAGGGATTCTGAACAAGGCAGGCAAACTCTGTCTCTCGATACGTTTAAAGCGTTGCTGGTGTAAAATGAGACCGAGCTTCATAGCGGCGGCAACTCTTTCATAGCATGTATAAAATTGAACGAGTTTAGGTTATATAGTTAAGGGATGCGGTTTTGTATCCGTTTCTGTTTCGTCCGTCGTTATATCCTTGTTGATATTGCTGCTATTCTGTTTATTGGAAAAAAGGATATCGGAGAGGAAAATGGATACCAATTTAAGTCTGCTTTTGGTGCAATCATATCGAGAACGTATAAACAATAATAGTTGGACATCATCAAAGGACGAAAAAAAAAATCAATCTTCCAAACACAAATATCTCTAGGATATTTAATATTATCGAGAACTCTCCATTTTCACGGAATATTGAGAAGCATTTTTGTAGAGCCCAGAAAAAATTGTTACACAAATCGCAATAAATCTGTCACTGGCCTGCGTCCAATATCGAAAAAACCCAGTGGAAAAAAATAATGAAAACGCGGCAATTCAGTGTGGAAATGTATGAAACTGTCGAATTGCAAGCCTGTATCAGCAGCGATTGCCGTAAGGGTCCTTGTCAGGACATGTGAATACCATACATACATACATAAACAGAACAGCCATCCAGCAAGTAGATTTAAATCAATGCTGACGACTAAAGCCATTTTGCATTTTGATAAGAAATCTGCACATTCATGAAATGGACAAATCGAAAAAGGATATCGTTTTCCATGCTCTCTTTCCCTATCCTCCTGCCGCGACCTCTACAAAAGTGATGGTAGTCCTGTTCAGGCTTTACTCGACCTCCCTCCCACACTCCCTATATAAGGAAGAGTCAACCGAATTGATTTTCTACTTATTTTACATAATATGCTGATGAAATTGAAAGTTTATACAAAAAGTTAAGAGAGTAAGAGGGACGGATAAAAAATAGTCCTTATAGTATATCTGATTATGGGATCTCCATGGTGGATGGAAGATAAAATGTAATTTAGGAATTGTGAAATGTACCTTGAATTTTTTATGTTTCTGACCATTTTATTTAATGATTTCGATGAGGGTTTATATTTATAACTTTAGATTGAATGTCCTGTTAAGGACTTAATAAAACAGTTGAAGGATTTTTGTGTTTTCATTTTGATTTACAATAGCTTAATTCATATATGTTACTAGGAGCTTTGGTGAGTGGTCAGTCATCAGCACCATGAGCTTATGAAAGAAATAAGTGCCGCACCTGTTCTGCCTGGTATGTCGATAACCTCCACCAGGTTCAGGTAGTCACTGGCAACTGATAGAGGCAGGTTAATATGATAGGGCCTAGGAGAACACCATTCGAAGCCTACCAAGCCAAGATAGGTAATTCGTTCAGAAATAGAACAGCTCAATTTTCGAACAATTTTCCGCCAGACCCCTAAGTCGTTTTCTCTTCTAACCTTGAAACTAAGCTTACTACTAGACATTGTACCATGATCCGGACGACATGACAGATTGGCAGTACAGAGGGTAATTCCTAAGCTCGGTCTTGCCACATACAAAAAGATGTAAATGAAATGTCATAGTGGCGGTCGTCATCCTGATATGCAGGTTCTGTCAAAATGGAATTTTCCTTTCCTTTCATACCTTTGGGACCACTATAGACTACTCAAAAAAAAACTATTGACGATTCAGTCAGTTGCGAGTCTGATCGTTAAATGTCAGCTTAGAGCTCGAAAAGGAAATATCTCGCGCTAAAAAATCATTACATCTCACCAAACAGCTTAAGGAAATGTTGAAAAGCTGCTTATCAGGGTTATTAGCTTGACTGTATAACTTATCAAGTCGAAGTTATCTGCCCTATGGTCCAAGCAGGACGACAGTTTGGAACTTCGGAAACTTCAACCAGACTTGATCTTCCGCCTACTTGCCCAAGGTTTCTGGGCCTACCAAGAAAAACGCAGTACGAGTTTTCGCATTCTCCAGAGAGAATAACTCTGTGTTGAGGAATACCCCTGTGCAACGGCAGTGGTCAGAGGGCTTTTTAGAAGAGTAGAAGCCCCAAAAACTGGGAGAAGGAGATGCCGAAAGACCCATGTTAAAGAGAGAAGCTGGTTGGGGCTGTTATAGCAGTGATACAGTACAATTTTCTTGAAGACAAAGTAACCGAAGAGCAATTCCATAGGGACTTCAATATATGAGCAAAAGCTCTGAAGATGATTGTTCACCTTATGGTGTGGCCACACTACGCGGTCTTGGGTCGTACGCGCTTTTGCCTTTTTTTTCATATAGAGTTTTATGACTTTTTTACGACTTTTTTACGACTTTGTTCATGGTAAAGGCCGTGCGGCCAAACAACGCGGACAAAAGGCTGTGGTTAAAAAGGTACATTGTGCGTCCACACACTATGAGCTTTTCAAAAGCGCGTACGCCGTTTCAAATGAGAATTGATTTTTTCTCACTCATGACTCAGAAAATTAAAAAATCACGCGCGCTTTTGGCTGGCCGTACGACCAAAAGCGCGTGGATTCTAAGTCCGCGTAGTGAGGACGGGCCTTAAGTTCTCGGGAGAAAAGATCTTGGGTGAGCTTACTAAGCTCACCTAAGGCAGTCAATTCACGACGCAATGGGTGGTACTACTAGTCCAGTCAAAATAGACGAAAAACAGCAGAAATTGATTGATAAATGGTAAGTTGCTGAAAATTGGTACACACCTTAAAAACATCATTATACATAAAATGTCGAGACTGACACGCAATCGGAGGACATTTTTTTATTCAAGCTCAAAAGGTCAAAATGTCAGTTTTTTGCAAATCTCTCTTAAACGGTAAGTCTTATCATAAAACAGTGTTCACAAAGTTTGTAGATTAAGCGATTATCTACAAAAAAAATATATGATACATTTTCCCGTACGAATTGCCATTGCAAAGGTCATCAGACGTTTAATAAATCCTTTGTTGGCCTACGCGGCTAATATTTCCAGGGGTGATTCCGGATGTATTTGGAGAAAAAAATTGTTCTAGAGAGGGTGGCTATCCCCACTATCTACTAAAATACAGGGTGTTTACGAAAAAAAATGAATCTTCTTCAAATTTACTTAAACTTTAATTACTCCTAGACCAATTATCGTAGAGCAACGAAATTAGGTTCATCTTTTAGGTAAATGTGTATTCTTTAATTTGATATAAAATACAGAAAAGTGAGTGACTCCGTTTAGAAGATATGTAGGTTCAAATCGATGGGTTCCATGAGTATTTTAAATCTTTAAAACGGCGATATCTCATGAATGGAAATTCGTACGGGAAAATGTATAATATATTTTTTTGTAGATAATCGCTTAATCTACAAACTTTGTGAACACCGTTTTATGATAAGACTTACTGTTTAAGAGAGATTTGCAAAAAAACTGACAGTTTGACCTTGAATAAAAAAATGTCCTCCTGACCGATTGCGTCTCAGTCTCGACATTTTATGTATAATGATGTTTTTAAGTTGTGTACCAATTTTCAGCAACTTCCCATTTATGTACTTTTGTGTGAGCATACGCAATACTTCGTTACTTTATTTAAAATGCCCATTTTAGGACTTTGAAAAAACCAAAAAATTTCAATTTTCAATTTTTTGACTTTTGCCAACTATGAAAGTACATAAAAAAACCTACAATTTAAAAAAAAATATTTTACCGTACGATGATTTAGCATAAAATGGCGGCAATTTTAAAATTTTTCGAAAATTGCCAATTGCCGTAAAAATCAAAATTTTTTTTTTGAAATTTCAACCACGTATTTACAGCATCAAAATACATCTTTTCTCCAATTTTTATCAAAATCCGACCTTTTTCCCGTTATTTATTGCATTTTTAGTAAAATAAAACAAAATTTCATACATTTTGGTTTTTTGAGGTTAGGATTCATTTTTAAAGTATTTATACTAAATCAGTTCGATAGTCTATTCATTCACGAGTATTTTGCAATTTTTGTTATTTTTCTACGACCAACAGAACTGAAGAAATTAAAAAAAATAGTGTAGCAATGCATTCAAAATGCATCAAAAATGGTCACTTATGCAGTTTTCACGTGCAGCACAGGACCGATTTTGCAGAAATTTTTTTTTTGCTTTATCTTAACATATGTAAAGAAAAAAAACAAAAAAAATCCAACTTCCCAACTACATCATAACTTCGCTTTTTTTATGTTTAATTTCCCTCTACTATTCGTTTTTTATTTATATTTTATGTTTTTATTCTTTTTTTATCCTATTACTATATATTAAATGTTAGATGTTAGTTAATGTACTTTATCAAGATTGTAATCTCTGTACATATTGTCGACATAAATAATAAAAATAATAAAATAATAAACACCAAATCCTAATTAGTTTGGGATTGCCAATGTGCACTTGATTAGCTGGATACTCTCAATTGGGTCATTGTTCTGTGGATCCCAGCCCATCAGGGATTATATGAGCTCTACACTGCATTAATACATATATCCAGATCTGTTTATTGGGGCAGTTTAGTCGATCCGATTCTGATGGTATACCCTTAACACTGGAGATCCATACGTGGTCCGGTGAACCCCAAGCTTTTTATTCTTGAGCCTGCTATCAATGCTGCCACGAATTATTAAAGTGAAACAGGAACCGAGACCAGATACCCTCGTTGACGTGGTCACTGAACACTGCGCATCACTTGTGGACCATCAGAAGGGCGCAGAGCTTCATATACAGGCTGTGGCTCGAGTAGGACAAGCCTGCTCTTCACGTTCTCTGTCACTGCGATGTGATAGCAGGGAGGAGGGTCTCGACATTAGGTGTGATCTTACTTGACCAAACCAGTATGAGCGACCAATCATTTCTGGTAGATTTCTGTTCAAGCGGTCTGGTCTACAAATATGAGATTAAAGGTGCTGCTAAGAGAACAATACGTCCAAGCTGCGGCCACGGTTCTCTTGGTTAAAGTAAGTTTGTAAACAAATATACGCTTGTTGTCATTAATTACACGAATGAATACTTGTAATCAATTCAATTCAATAAAATTTGTTAAAGTCAAGTAACATCAGCTTCAACTCAAAAAAAACATCGACGTTGATACATTATACTTCTTAATACCATACAGAAAACATCGCAATTATCAAATGTATACCGTTCTTCACAATTTCACATTTATATTAATTCACCAATTAGTCACACATTCACGTTCTGATGAATACCATTCATTTAATATACAGAAAGAAAGCAAAAACTGGAAATACTTCAAAAATATAAACATAAACATGTTTACTTTATCAAAAACGACAATTACTCATAAAACATCGAAAGAGCATCGCACATGTCGTCATTATAATAAAGTTTGTAAAGAACTTTTTCATGTAACTGAATTCAACTTTGCCACCATTGAGAAATCCCAAAAGCAATTTTTGAGAACGTGTAATATCCTTTTGCCAGAAAAATATACCATATACGGAGCAATTATATACACCTACACACAGGCACACGTGCAGCAAATACATACTTTAATTACTGGAGGAAGGATAAGGTATAAGGCATCAGGCACGTTTGTTTGACTTATAAGGAGCACAGGACTAATTAAATTTGTTTAGTATCTCGGAGGCACAATTAAACCCATAAATGGGAACCCATGAGCCATAAGTCGTCATAAGTCTCCTCCTTATGAGCTTTTCTTGAATTTCTAGATTTCAAACGTCATCATTCATCCTCTGGGCTCCATCCAGGTGAAATGAAGTATTTTGACCGAGCATATTTCAGTTTGGAGTGTTGACGACGATGCCTTTGAATATTTTCGGATGTCACGTCAACATTTTCAGGACCTCTCAATTTCGACGTTTATTGGGAGCGCACACACAAAAAGGACTTTTGAATAGGAACATCCTGGAGGACGCTTCCCAAATCATTCATATCCCCATTTGGCTGACATCCATTTGAATTCCTGTTTTCTATGGAAATGGCGGATCCAACTTGTGTTTCCACGGAAAAAACTTTCAATTTTCGTATATTTTTTGTTTTGTATCCTTTTTTTGTTTGTTTGTTGTTGTGATGGTGGTACTACGTACGTTACGTTCAGGTTCACCACTCGTGCTATTGGATGCTGCTGCCTGGAATAATAGCTAGCTTCAACCGCAGAGCTGCACTGAACTCCCTCTACACTGTAATGGCGGGACATAGTGAAAAACGAGATTTAGAAGTAGAATAATGGCAAGGAAGGCAAGGACGATGTAGTTTCTGAAAGAGCAGCGGAAACCCAAAAGGATACAGGGAAATTTTCTGGAACGTAGAGCGTGGTGATCGATCATTGTAAAATTGTTTTGTAGGTAGAAATAGAAATGAAATTGCACACGAACACTTTGTGTTTGTATTATATTCTAAAGTTGCTTGACGAAGTGTTCTATGTTGGTGGAAACTACTACTCCTTACACTGGATGGGTTATAGTGGAGCAATAAGAGATGTCTGGTTCCTTTCGATGGCTTTTGTTCAATTTTACAGAGTGCAATCCGGAATTGACGAAATGAAGTTCAGGAAACAAGCAAAAAAGGATGAACGTAGAATTTTCTGTTCTGGCTGTAAAGATTTGGCTTGTGAGAAAAGTTTTGCTTACGTTCAATGTAAAACTTTTACCATGGTATGTGCTCATTTAAATGCTCTAAGTGGCATGAAACTGTTGATATTTGCCAAGAAAATGTTATTCCATGGGAATCGTCGTAGGTGGGATTAACTAGCTTTTTAACCTGTAGCTGTGGACGTGAAAATTTTACATACAAACCGTCTATGAACATTGCCTCTAGCAAACTCTAATGCCTAAAGAGCGTTAATACAATTAGAGTTTGAGTGCTCTCAAAATAACATACACATATACATTATCTAGAATACTCCTCTTCCGCAAGATCATTATCACCGATAAACCAATTGCTGCTAACACTAAGGTTTTATGCAACGGGGAATTTTCTACGTGCGAGTGGAGATTTTTCAGGCGTTTGCACAAGCACAGCTTGTCGGACTGTTAAGAAAGTGTCGGTGGTTATTGCTTTTCTTGGGAAAGAAACTATACGTATGCCATCTAGCTTAAGCGAAATACGCAATTCCCAGCAACAATTTTATACCATGCATCAATTCCCACGTCTCATTGGCTGTATTGATTGTACGCACATTAAAATACAATCTCCAGATATGTGATACTATTTTTTTTTAAATTTTATATCAATTTATAATTTTCTTAATTGAATGAACTGTCACAGGAGGGCATATGGCCGAAATATTTCGAAATAGAAAAAGATACTTTTCATTGAATGTCCAAGTAGTTTGTGATGCCAATATGAAGGCAATTAATATTGTTGCAAGGTGGCCAGGATTATCTCATGACTCCACTACATTCTCTCAGAGTAATTTGTGCTCGAGATTTCAAACTAATCAGTATTATAACGGGGTCCTACTTGGTGATGGTGGTTATGCTGTTACCAAGTTTCTCCTTACTCCATTATTGAACCCTGTAAGCCGAGGAGAAATTAAACATAATGAAAGGCATATTCGAACCAGGTACATAATTGGAAGATTTTTTGGAGTTTGGAAACGTCGTTTTCCGGTATTAAGTTTGGGGTTGAGATTAAAATTGGAAACTGTGCAAGAGATGCAAGAGAAGAGGAGTCACCAATCGAACAAGAGATATTTTTAGATGATTCTACTGACATAAACCCCGACCTAAGACATGACTATGCCACAGACAATTCAGTGCGAGACGTTCACTAATCGAAGAATATTTTTCATGGTAAATTGAAACTAAATTCCAGAAATTATCAAATTTATTTTTATTTTTTTATAATTCCAGGTTATAGTGAACAACTTCCTCAAGGATGCATTAATTTTAAAAGAATTCGTAAATAAAATATTTGGCTAATAATTTATAATAATTTTTTTAATTCGGCTTTTTTTATTTGTTGCTCTAACAACAGACTTTGGATTTGTAGAGCAGTGATTTTTTTGTTCATCGGATTTAAACTGCACACAAGTGAGAAGCTCATATAAATTCCGTGAATGCTCATTAAATTGCTCACCTATAAAATTTTCTTCTTTGTTTCCTTCGCTTGACTTCGGCTCGGTTACATAATTTAGGATATCTGAAATAAAATGGTCTTGAGAAATAAATAAACAACAAATTAATATTAGGTGTGTAATACCTTCTGTCTCCAATTCTAAAAATTCGATTTCGTCTAACGGTGAAAAAACATATATTATCGTTGTAACACTTTGTGTTGCACTTTTGTACGTACCTTCGATGGAAATTCTGTCATTTCTATCATCATCGAATGGGCAATCCATCCCAATAAAGGTGGTTTGACCTAGGGATAAAATTTTCTCCTCGTAAGACGCTAACTCCGTTGGGAGAAAACGCCCACCACCTGTTCGGCACTGTTCCATCCTTAGCCGGGAACACTTTCCTTAAATTTTTTTTCAAGGAGTCGTATTTACTCCTAAGAGTTTTAACACTTCTTGAAAAATTTCCCGTCGAGGCATTAAATTTTTCGCAAATAATACTCCACGCTTTATTCTTCACAGCGGAAGTTGTGCCATCAGTCCTCTTGTTTTCAATAATGTTTTTATGCTCTACGGCAAAGTCAATTAAAATGTTGATTTCACTTTTTGTAAAATTAGCACTACGTTGCTTGTCTTTTTCCATTTTAACTGCAAAAATTTCATATACATACATATATTTTCCATTCATAAATGAGAAAATTAATTTAAATACTAACGCTTGTGTCCCAATTACAATATAAATGTTTTTTAAATTGTTTCCACGTTTGACGTTAAAAAAAACCAAATTACGACTTGCGCACAAGCTAAACATATGTCAGCAATTTGCGGAGTTGCCATATGAATGGTTGGTTAACTATTTGTGGAATACGTAACTTTGGATTCGCGTGAAGAAAACCGTCCAACATTTAATCGAAGTTTATCTTTATTCTCAAGTTAGAAAACCCGTGGATAAGTTTAAAGTGAAGAAATCGGGCGGCATTAGAGATTTCCGTCCGTCTAAGGGCGAAAGACGAAGGCACAACTGTCTACATAATGTCGGATAGTCTGGCAGCCCTAAAAGTCATTAGTTCAGGTACAGTGAAATTAAAGCTTATAAAGCATCGAATCCCTAAATGCTCTCGCATTTAAGGCACAAACAGATTGGCGCGGCGGCGGTAGCGGAATCCTCTCGCCAGAGGCGGCAGAATTAAATGTATGGGAAACTCTCTGGCGAGAGAATTCCGCCACCGCCGCGCCAATCTGTTTGTGGCTTTACTGACAGAGTTGTCCTGAATTCGATACCAGAGGATGACGGATTTGATGGAAATGAGCAAGTAGATCGCCTAAAATGAAGGCGCCTGTACCACATGTAACATTCACAGGCCTTTTGTCAGACATAGACATCCAATGGTTGCGCGAAAGAGATGTGGAGAGAAAGGTGCCTGTCGCACTAAGCAACTCATGTACCGGTAAGAAACAAGCGACGAAATGTATCATCCCTGCCCGAGCCAAACCTAAGAAACTGATCGTGCTTACTAGACCCGAACTGAGAGTCTTATTAGGCCTTTTCACAGGACATGCTTCGATTGGGTGAATCAATGTAATGGTGGACAGACATTATGATGGTTTATTGTTCCCAATACTTTGAGGTGCTACTAAAAGCCTTAATATATAGACCAAATGGTCAAGATCATGCCAATGAAACCCAATCTTTATCATAAGGAAAATCATTAGACTTAAGTATATTGACACTAATTAACACGTGTTGATGTGGTGTTAATTGGTGTCAATAGACCTAAGTTTGGTGTGTACTTCCGTGTTGATTTGGTGTTGTAATTTAGTGTGGGTTTGGCAAGGATTTGGTGTTAATTGATGTAAGTGAACCTAAGTTAAAGGGATGATCCTAAAGGGTCAAAACCACCCCATCTACTGAAAATAAGAAAACTATGTAAAATTTTTTTTTCAAGGTTATGCTTTAAATTCGATTGTATGCGTATTGTCAGGCAAAAATAAATTATTTTCAACCCTTAACGGGTTAAAATTAACCCCACAATATGAAAAATCAACTTTAAATAAAATAAATTTGCAGAAATTTTTTTTTCCGCTTTTTGCTTGATATTGGGTTGCATGGGGTTAATCAGACAAAAATTAAATATTTTCAATCCTTAAGGGGGTAAAACTACCTCTAGATTAAAGTTAATTTTTTTTCCTTTTTTCACTGGGAATTGGGTTGAATAGGTATTATCAGCCAAAAATTAATTGAATCGGTTATTTTGAAAAGGGCTTAAGACCACTTTTATAAATTTTTCAGTAAGTACTAAAAACTGTAGTATATTTTCTTGTAGGGTGGAATTAATAACCACTTAATTTACCATTCAATAGACACCTACTTAGCTTATTATTCTGTTATAATAAGAACAAATATAAATTAGCCGGAATATAAACAGAGCTCATTTTGAAACCTGGTAGTTAGGTCCTTTTCAAAATTTACGTAGATATATTAAATAAAGTAGCCCATTTAAAACGCGCGGTATGACGCTCGGAACGCCCCACGTATCGAGACGACTTGTAATTTATGTTTTTTGGAGCGCTGATCACGTAAATCGGGGTCCCAGGGCTCTAAAATGGTCGGAACACCCCACCCCGAATTTTTTAAGGGTTTTTCTCAAAAATGCTCTGGAATGTGCAAATTGTGCCGAAAATTGGCAAATTTAGTGCGTCTATAAAAACTGAGCTCATAGTGTATGGTAACGGGTGAAGAGAAGGGGTGAAAACCACCTGAAAATCCTGGACATGTTTTTTCACTTTTCACTTTTTTATGTGAACGCTGATCCCAAAATTGACCTATTTTTTCACCCTCTAGGGGTGAAAACTACCCCTAATAGTCCCATTCTCAACCGTGGGGGGGGGGGGGGTGTCGAAACATAACACCGTTAAGAAAATCGAACACCATATGTTTTTTTGGTCGCTGATCACGAAAATCTGGGTCCCACTATCCTAAAATATGGGCGTCACCCTTAAATATGCAAAAAAACTCCCCTTTTTAAGGGTTTTTTTCGCGATAATTTCAATAATAATCAAAAATAATCCAATGAAATACACTTTTTCCAGTATTTATTTTTAGGTGGTTGATTTATACCAAATCAAGCCAAATCTTATGATAAGAGGGATCATAACAGAACTCATGAAATTGTGAAATATTAAAGTGCATTTTCTTATCTCTAGGAACTTTTTTTCCTAACAAGTCGCGGACTTCTGCCCTTTTCAAAATATATGGCAAGTGACAGATGACCTTATCTCTGTAACTATATACTGGAGTAGTGCTGTTGTCGGTGAAAACCTGCGGGGACCATAGATAGACACTTTCTTATACCAACTCAGTTTTGGTAATTTGTGTGGCTTATGCCCTTTTCAAAATAACCGATTCAATTATTTTTAACACTTAAGGGGGTAAAACTCCCTAGATCCTTTCCACCCAACGCTCGCCGCCACCTTCTCCGCCTTGATATTTTTCAGCCTATCTATTTTTGCCCTAGAGAACCTATTCATCCAGTTTAACCCCTTTAAAATAGGGGTTACAATAAAATTTTCCAAATGTTTTAATAATATGTATTTCATCAAAAATAAAATTTCACTGCAAAAAAAAAATTTAAATTTTTTTCAAATTCAACTTTAATCTAGGGGTAGTTTTACCCCCTTAAGGGTTGAAAATATTTAATTTTTGTCTGATAAAACATAATATGTATCCCAATTACAAGCAAAAAGCAGAAAAAAAATTTTTTTTGCAAATTTTTTTTCATTTAAAGTTAATTTTTCAAATTGTGTGGGTAGTTTGAACCCCTTAAGGGTTGAAAATAATTTATTTTTGCCTGACAATACGCATACAATCGAATTTGAAGCGTAAACTTGAAAAAAAAACTTTTTAAAATTTTTTGTATTTTGAGTCGATTTAGGGGTGGTTTTAACTCTTTAGCATTATCCCTTACCATAAAGTTTAGCTTGATTTCAACCACCTTCGCAAATAAATATTGAAAAAAGTGCATTTTATCGGATTATTTTTCATTATTATTGAAATTATCGCGAAAAACCCTTAAAAAGGGGTGTTTTTTTGCGATTTGAAGGGTGACACACATATTTTAGGACCGCCGGACCCCGATTTTCGTGACCACCGACCCAAAGTCCTTGTAGGGTTCGATTTTCTTAACGGTGTTATGTTGGAACACCCTTAGGCGCGTTTTGAATGGACTATAAGGCGAATTTGTTTAGGATTGCGGATTGCGTCTACCACATCCTAATTTTGGTTCCTTTTCAATGCAGCACTAGGTGAAAGAGGAGGCAGGCTAGACTGTTCCGTTTTCAGAATCCATTATAGATATTTATTGGTCTGCACAATATTAGAGATATTTCTATATGGTTTGTTACATTGATAACTGTCAAGCTATAAAGTCGTGTCGTTTTACGTCGGATTCTTTTACAGCGTTATACTAGGGCTAACCCATCACTTGACCGTGTTTGATGAGACGCATGCATTCCTCGTTATGCAGGATTATTACTCTCAGTCTCCAGCTTGCATTCATCATCGAACCAGTCGTTACAATCTTTACGACTTCTGCCTAAGATGGAGTTAGCAGTACTTATGACATTATTTTTAAGACGTGCTCATACCTATATCGTCGATCGACATCTCGCCTTCAAAAATTACAGTTCCATCAAGGAGGGCAAGTTTAAACGCGGTGTATCTGACGGTTCCGTTGTATATGGTATGGCTTATAAAAAAACGTTTAAAAATTTTGGCAGAAAATAAATCTAATGATGGTGTCCAATTAGTTCAAGCTTCTATTAATATTTGTTTAATAAAAGTTCTCATGCAAAAGGTCTAATAATATTAAATTAAACCCATTAAAACTGCAATTGAATTTTAAATTAAACATTAACCATAATTGTTCAATAATTTAATTTAGGGCCACTCTTCCAATTTATACAAAAGTTTAAATTCAGTAAAATTTGGCAACAGACCTCTTCCTCCTTCCACAATGTAAATTTGTGTCAAATTAATGGAAATAATTTATGTAATCGCCAATTCCTTCTCAAAGTGCCACAAAACTGTAATGCACCGCCATTGTCGATATTTTCATTTTATTGTAGTATTTCACCGGATATAGTTTATCTGTAAAATTGCATCGATGAGGGATGGGAAAAAAATTCATATTGAAGGGTTCGTTATATCAAGGATTAAATTTCCGTCATTTTGTGTACGGAATTGATTAAAATGAATTTAAAAAGGATGTTTTTGTATGATATTGGCAATGGGTTTGTCTATGTCCATATTGCGATGTTATTATTACCTGGAACAGAGGTGGAAATGGGATGAAATTGAATTAATGACAATGATTGACGCATGAATTGATTGATCTCTTGTCAAATCGATCAGGTCAGGTCAGGTTTTTGTGTTTGATTGCTCTTTACTGTTTTACCTTTTGTTTTAGTTTTAAAAAAAAAATTGTTTATTTTAAAGAAGAAACTCAGTATTTCCAACTTTCTACAAACGGTTTTAACCGAATTGAGTTTAGTACCAGACATTTCACCATGACGTGACCAACGACATGATGGACTGGTAGCACAGAAGATGAGCCAACTACCAAAAAACTATATATGTATAATATCGAGGGCTTCATACCATATGGGCGTATCAACAAACATACACCTGTTTGTTAGATCACTTGAACAGAAAATTGCACATACGCCTTTCAAATAACCCTTATTTTTAGAATTTTGGTTGCATCATGCATATGTCGCTTTGTTATGATGTGCAGAACATGTATAGATGTTTTCAAATGCCGTGACATTTGACGTATGTTGGGGTAAAAATCTCTTAAAAATGTTTAAAAGCTGGAGATAATTTTTCATCCTCTTTATTGAGAAATTAAGCTCCAAAAAAGGAAGCCAAAGGCGCACGCAAAAGAATTGTCAGCAATTCCCATAAGTACTACGTTTATAAGCGGAGTTTCACTCCCGTATCTTCAATCCGAAGTGAAACTCCCGATGCGTTTATGAGCAATGGGAGTGAAAATCCAAAATACTATCTGATTTGAGATGACAGCTCCGAGCTTAAATTTGAAATGGCAACAAACACAAATATAAACCCAATGTTTAATTTAATGTGTGTAAAAAAAATTTATAAGTACAGAAAAAATACTATTGTAGCAAAATAAAACACCCAACTGCTTCTTCACTAAGTTTTTTTTCCTTCTGAAAACAATTAAAAATTATGCTTCGGTTATCTCACTCCCAGTCAGCGTTTATAAGCATACCATAAACCTGGAGCGAAGTTTCACTCCGACATTTTCTTGGGGAACGAAAGTCCAAGTTCTGGATTTTAACTCCCCGTTTATAAGCGGTGTTTCACTCCGGATCGAAACTTCCATCCAGAGGGAAACTCCGCTTATAAACGTGGTAATACTTTCTGACAACTTGTTGCAAATATTACGACGACTCTGTCTTTTTATTAGAGCTTCTATATATACCACAGTGGCTTAAAAAATCTCAATAGAAAAACGAAATTTATATTTTCCTATTTGAATAATTCATAGAAATTTGAAGATCGAAGATAAATATTTCTTAACCGTAAGTAAAATAAAATTGCGAAGAAACTATTTTAAACATAATTTATTCAAAAGGAAACACTTTTCTAATTAAAATTGAATTTTTATTTTTCTTATAATTTTGTGAACCATTGTATATTGTAAAAAGTGAGCGGGAATTGACTCCTCCTTCTCCTTATTAAATCACTTGCTGTCATTAAATCAGTCGCGACTGCGTACTCGACTTGTGGAGGTATATATTTCTGCCGGGTTAATGATTATTTAAAAATTTTACAAATTATGAATGAAAAGCGTCTTTTTTTATATATTTTTTAATTTTCAGGTTTTTGTATTTTACATATTTGCTACAGAAATAATTTGTAGCAATTTCTATTAAAAAATACGCAATTTGGGTTTTTAATACCTTGATACTAGGATTGTTGACGTTTTCCGTCAGTCGCATGCGCGCTTCTGCCAGGGGAGGTAACGTTGCTTGCGGCTGCGGAGAGTTCACAATTTATGAATGAAAATGCTCATGATTTTAAAAAGTAATTTTTCAGCATTTTTTTTAATTATTATAAATTTAGGGATGAGAAATATTACTCATAATTAAGGCCCGGATTAGTATGTAATATAAAAGTCAAAATATGTACATATATATGTACTTATTTTTGGGAAAACATGTAATAAAAATTTGAAAATATGTAACAAAAAGTGATATTTATTATTTATTAATTATTAACAAATATAGATATATATTGTGTAAAACATAACAAAATTACATAATTTTGAGAAAAAATGCTGTTAGGAAAAAAATACAAAAATAGGTAATTTAGGAAAAAATACAAAAATAGGTAATTTAGGAAAAAATACAAAAATATTTGACAAAAAAATTGAGGAACAATGCCAATATTTCGATTATATAAAGATCTAATCATTAAAATTATTCGACACCACATACATTTTTAAATGCTCAAAACTAAAGCTTCTGCGATCTGGTCGCAAAATATTTTTGTATCGACTGAACGATCTTTCGACGTCCACAGATGTGATTGGAGCGTATTTGAATGATGCTAATTCTTGTGGCAAAAAAGAGGTGATGTTGTCGGACATTTTCCCTTCTAAGATAGCCGAAATATCTCGAAGTTCATTTAACCCTTTATTTTTGCATAGAACGTTTTCGAATTTTTGTATAATTTTTTTTCCGATAGCACCTGGAATTTTTTTTAAATTGTTGGTGCCCTCATGTACAATTGCCAAGCTTTCGGACAAACTCATGTTTTGCGTTTCTAGTTTTTTTATAGAATGGACAATAAAAATTAAATTCGCAGATATAAATGCCAAATTATTTTGTAGTGTCATATCCTCCATTACAGTTTTAGCCTTACTTATAGACACTGCCGTGTCACTGTCTAGTTTTGATAATACGTTCCTGATTTTTTCAAAATTCTTACTGTAATACTCGGCAGCCTCCAGCCATGTCCCCCATCTAGTGATGATTGGTTGTGGTGGCAAACTTAAATCGGGGTAGCTTTCTTTCAAAATCTTCACACGACTTGGTGCTTTTATAAAGATTTTTTTTACTGTGGAAATGATGAGATCAACAGAAGGGAATTCCGATCTTACAAATTCCGCAACTCGGTGAAACCCATGGGCCAGACATGTTACATGAATCATTTTAGGGTAAAAAACCTTAATTGATTGTCCCGCCTTAACCATGTAAGGTGCTGCATCTGTCAAAAATAAATAAACATTGTTGTGCAAAATACCACCAGGCCAAAGTATTGCCATCGAGTTGTTCAAAAATCTGGCAATTTCTTCATGGTTACAATGTTCTAACACGGCTATATTTAAAAGATATGGTTTACTGTCGTGCTGTGGTAGTTTCCCCACAATGATATTTGCTATGTACCGTCCATCAACATCTGTCGTCTCATCTATGGAGATCCATATTGGTCCTTCACCAATGATTTCGCGTATTTTAGATATGGTTTCATTATATATGCTAGGAAGATAGTTTTTTCTTATGGTACTTTCATCCGGCATTTTTTTACCAATATATTTTTCTAAAAAGTTTCTTAAACCGATATTATTTAATTTATGGAAAGGAATATCGGCCTGAATAAAGGCACGGCTTAAATCTGTAAATAACTCGTTACCTGTTGAAGAAGATGCAATTGATGTAGGTGCTGTCAATAAAACTTGTTTTAAAGTGTTCTTTTTTTGTTTATTCGCTTGATGCTTTGCTGTTGCAATATGTTGAACAATTTGAAATCGTTGAGACATCGATACAGGTCGATCACAGCAAGTGCAGTACAAAACACTGGAATCACCCCGAAAATGTTCATTAGGAAACTCGCTTAAGTACCTAGACACGAGATCTTTTGGTGTTGACTTCACTTTAGGCATGTTTATTCCTTGATATTTCGAGGCAAACTGAGAAAAGAAAATCTAGAAGGGAAGTAGGGAATACACATTGGAGGGAGATTTCAAGAAATTTTGTAGTAAGCAAAGGGCCGGCAGATTCTAAGAATCTGTGGAGAGATTACACCATAGAAATATAAACTAACACGGAACACATTTTACGTTTGTGCGTTTCTTAGAATTTGACTATGGCAAAGGAGAGTCGCATAGAATGGAATGGGTTTTAAAGTCAAATTAAATTATATGGTCGAAAACTGTGAAATATTGACAAAAATTATGTAAAAACAAGCGAAATATGTAAAAATATGTAATTTACTTAAAATATGTACAAATATGTAAAATAAAAATGGGTTTATTGGGTTGAAAACCCACTAAAACCTCTTTTAAAAACCATTTCAGACTATCAGAAAACCTAGGAGAAAATATGTAAATACATAAAAATCCGGGCCTTACTCATAATTATAATAAAATTATGCTTATTATGATGGATAGATTTACTTTGTTGCGCAGGGTTTTTACATTTATTTAAAAGCTTTGCTCAATACATATAAAGATAACTTAACTTTATTTAGTCGGCATGTGCGCATCCCTTCCCAAATATTTTTTTGAGTTTTTTCTGCGTTTGTTGGCTTTTTAAATGAAAAGAGGGGAAATGATAGAACAAAATTTATAAAATTTGGCAACGAGGTGAGCAGAACTGTTCGAATTTTTTGTACTAGTACTAAAATTATTACTATTTTCGAAGTCAGTTTATTAATATTATACAGGGTGCATACCCTTAAGTTTACAAAGCGGCCGGCTAAAGAGCCAATCTTACCATTAAAATTGCTTATAACTCCAAAAATAAAAGCCGTAGGATAAAAATTGTCTGAAAATTAACGATAGGAAATTATCCAAGCTTTCTAATTTTCCAAAAAAAAATTTTAGTTAACTAGGTATTTTATGGAGAAAAGGGTGGTTTTAGTTGAAATTTTAGTGAAAAAAAACCAAAGTTTTGACTTTGACGAGAGTTACTCTACCAACCCACTTTCATGAAAAGTTGGTGAGGTTCGATTTAATACCTCATAAACGCGTTTGAAAGCAGGCACTTTTCTTGATTTTCAGAAAAAAACACCTTTCGGCGAAGGGGAAGTAAAATATGGTGTGGGAAAGCTTTCTGCCGGCCGAGCTTCCTGCGATGGAAATTTTCGAGCGTTTTTATATATGCCTCACAGGAACAAATTTTGATTTGTCGAAATCTACTGAATAGAAATCCACACCACATTCCACTTCCCCTTCGCCGAAAGGTGATTTTTCTGAAAATCAAGAAAAGTGCCTGCTTTCAAACGCGTTTATGAGGTATTAAATCGAACCTCATCAAGTTTTCATGAAAATGGGTTGGTAGAGTAAATCTTCGAGAATAAATAGGGCTTTTCAAAATGAGTCTAGCACCACCGTGGGCCTTGTTCAAACCATTTTCCTGAAACGGCTGTTTTTACATTTTTGAGATTTACGCGAAAAGCTATAATTATTTTTGCATGAAATTTTTATTGTAGATAGGCACTAACAGAAGCCACAATTTAAGCCCTAAAACAAGGTTCTACGATAATTACAGTCCCTGTAATTAAATGTCAAAAAATGGTCATATTTCGCGGTTTTTATTTTTTTGTGCAAAAACCTGTTGACCGATTACAATTGTCCAAAACTCACAATTTTCGCCTTTTTAAGCGCTATTACGTACTATTTTTTGTTTTCCAAAAACGAAATTTTTTCGCACCTAAATCGTTGAAAAACCTGTTTTCGCTACCATTATTAGCTTTTTTCGACCTGTTCTCCTGGACCGATTTTTTCCAAAACACATTCATTGAATTTCTACGATTTTTCTCTTAATTATAGCATCCAAAAATCGCAGGGTAGATTTATTTCAACTTTTGAATACTTTTCCGCTATCTCTCCTGGACTATAGTCATGCTTACTATGTAGTAAAACCGATTTTTAAGAAAAGAGGGGTAGAAAGGAAAGTAGGGAAGTACAGTAGCCAAACTAGTTATTTTAAAACAAAAATTTTTGCGTGAAAACTAACACATTTACAATGCGCTTCTTCCTACCTCTCTTCTTCTTTGCCTCAAACAAAAATTTTCAGTGTACACCGTGAGTATGTAGTAAAATCAGTTTTACTACATGTTGAAGCATGACTGTCTACGTCGCCCCATTGGGTATAGGAGTTGTGTTAGTTTCAAGAACCGTGTATGTTGTCATTGTTCATTTATTATTAAAATATCCATTCATATTCAACATTCATTATACTGGGAAGTTGATCGTGTGGACCGAAAGTACAAACCCAGAACCCAACTAGTTTAAGGTCGTTTTTTTAATTTGCAAAAAATATGCCAGTATTTTAGTCGAGTGAGTAAGTAAATCAATACAGACGTAGTTGTCCGACAAGCTTGAAAACACTAACTACTCTCTTTTGGGCAGAAGTGGCTTGCACGCATGAAAACGTAAGAAGAGCCTTCGCTTACACTCGAATTTAATTTACTCCGACAACCAAGCATTATCCAATATAAACTCCCTTGGCGACCTAGGAATTCTCAATCATGTTAGCCTTATTTCGTTCTCAGGTCATCGGCACTTCGAAGGCAATTAAAAGGACAGATCACGCTTTATCGGTCCAGAACCTACTATTTAAGAAGGCTTCAGATTGGTAAAGATGTCCTTTGACGATTGTTAAGCGGATTCTTTCTGTTTCCTCTCGCAAAGCATCCAGAAAATGTTAAGGGTGGTTTCTGAAGCCGAAGCGTTGTGTTCAAGAGAATCAGACATTCGTTTTACACCGTCCACTGCCGCGGATGGGGCTAAGAGTAGTTAGTTTATAAAGATTAGGAAAAGATTGGGTGATACAGTTGACCTCTGAGGGACTCCGGTAGAAGTGGTGTGCGGTTTAGTTTTGATGCCTTCCAATACTACCTCGTCAGAAACAAAACACTCAATCCAGTTATTTAGAATTGCGTCAATACATATAGCTTGGAGTTTAGCTTATAGAGCAGGGTGTCGTAGAGGTAGAGCAACCAAATCAGAACAACCGAATTGATGAAAACTTAGTGTGACGACTTCGGTAAAGCACTACTAAAAGTTGGAAGAACAGTGAAGTCTGAATGACAAACCACAAGGTAAACCCTGTTGCTGAATGACCTACAAATATAGAAAGTTTATATGGCTTTTTTTTTCTTTTTTTAACGAGGGAGTGATAAAAATCTTACATCGGTCAAGCAACAGGGAATGTGTGCGTCCGCCTGTCAAAGGCTTCCATACCTGGGGAACGCACCCAGACGTCTGTGTCAGATTCCACCTAAACTCACCCACCCTTTTTGCAGGACGTTCAATTCCAGACCGGTACGAGCCATTAAGGCATAACTTCAGTCTGGCGTCATCAGCATGACACTTAAAAAAAGGATCCCTCAAAGTTGCTCATCAGAGTCGGAACAGTCGCCCTCCATTGCAAGAATGTCAATGGGAATCACTCGAGCTATCACGCATGCTGCTTCGTCAGACGCAGTACGGTATGCACAACATGCCCGAAGGGCACTTAACCGATACGCAGAGTTTATTTTCCTCCTATTTCCCGTTCTGTCCAATGCCGCTGCCCACACTGACGCCGCATACAATAGGACCCATGGTACAATAATACAAGATAGGCTCATAAGGAAAAGCTCTGTTTCCATCTTGAAAAGCTTTTACGCCTTTTACATTAGAAAATATCTGAGTGACGTCACCGGAAAGCTTTTTCCTTTGTGAGAAAAATCTGAGCGACGTCACGGAACCCTTATGAGCTTACCTTGTAATTATTGTACCATGATAGGACCGAACTAGCCACTCTTGTGATAAGGAGGCGTCGGCTTGGCCTAGGGCCCCTATATTAGGCAGTTTCCTCACGAGTGCTGCCCTGATGGCGGAAGCTTTTTCCGCTATGCCCGCCAAGTGTACGACGAAGTTGAGCCTTCGGTCAATCGGGAGCGGATGACCCTGGTGCGGGCTGGGAACGGATGACCTGGTTTCCTATTTTCACCGCTATGGCTTCTACCTTTTTCCACTTGCTGATTAGCACTACTTCCGTTTTGTGCTCAGCTAGCATGAGAACAACACTCTCGAGCCACGTTTTTATTTTCCATATCGATTCGTTCGCGAATATCTCGATTTCGTCGAGTCGCTTTCCTACTACAGCTACCCCAATGTCAACGGCAAATCCAATAGCGACCGCTTCTTGCGGGAGTCGTAGCGCCAGTACTTCATCGTACATGATGATCCACAGAAAAGGGCCTAGTACCGCGCCTTGGGAGACTCCGCAACTTGTGCTATACTCTCTTATTCCCTCGTCGGACTCGCAGTGTATAGGTTTATATGGCTTGTATTTTAATAGGCCAAGTGATGGTCATGGTACTTTTGGACCTGACAGCATTCGATGAAGAATAAGATGAGAAGGATGCGGAGGAATCAGTTGCTCGAAGTTAGTACTAGATCCTGGTTGCAGAAACGAATAAACAAGCACATAAATGCATATCGGAAGTTATCACATCACTTTTAATATTGTTTAGTTATTTATTGGAGAGTTAAATTGGAGTTAATCGATTGGCCATGTGAGCGCATTTTATATATCAAAGATGATTTTATAATTGATTAGGTTTTGACTTAAAAAAGCATAACGCAACTTATTCCACTTAATAAAATTGGATAATAAATATTTCTAAAATTTCAAAAGGCAACTCACGTACAAGAAGTATATAAAGGAGCTCCTCTTGTTTCTTTGTAAAATATCACTTCCAAAAAGGGAAACGTTCACGTCTCTCTACAAAAGGAATCCCCCAAAGCACTTGGATTCACATCAAATTATATGAACTTGATTAGATGCGTGTTCCTTCCCATGCTCTCTTCCAGCCATATTCCCACGATAGACAGCACGTTTGGCATTATCCTTTGCTTGTTCCTTTAGCACTGGCAGCACCCCCATCGGGTTGCCACATTAGACTACGACTTATGACTAACTTTTCCAACATTCAAAATGAATCAGCAGTATTCTTTTCACATTTATATAACTTTTTTTTTTTTTGCTAAAGTAATTTGATTCGCAATTTTTATCGTAAGGACCTTCTCACATCTACATTCAACAGTTATACAAACACATTCCAGGATAAAATTTAATGGGGTTAAATGCATTCATCGTTCACAGGTGTTTGCTAAAGGTGAGCCGAGGGTAACGTTTTTGCTTGGGTTGTGCTTAAATTCAATAAGGAAAGGGTTACGACTTGTTAATGCTAGACCACTTCAGTTTATTGCAGGTAAAATTTTTACTTTATTGAGATTGTGTTTGTGTGAATGCTTCTTCGTTTTTTCTATAGATGGAATTCTTTGGTCCTTTGAGGGATTCCTTAAATTGCACTAAATAATTTTTATTAATCCTGATTTTAGAGTGGCAGTCAATGGTGTTTGTGATTGATTACTGTAATACCGAGGAGTTTCACGTTTGCGTTTATTTCGAGTTTGGGAAATTGTTCACGTTTTACGATGCCCCGATTCATTTGGATGGGAATGAAATATGGTTCATTTAAATTCTATTTGAATATGACGTTTGTTGAGTTTATGATCGAATTTTAGATAAAGTTTTACAATCTTGATTTATGCATCGTGATACTAAAGTTATAGATCAAGAACACATGTGGTGGAAGCTCCTTGATTGAACAATCTCTGCATGGTTAAGTAAGAAGCAAAGTTTGTTGTTCATAGGTAAATCCTTAACGACTTAGTTAAAAATTCGAAAAGGAGAGATATTTTCGACAATTCAAATTAGACAAATGATGCTCCTTGGCGCTACAATCGCTCTTATATTCCTTCCTCCATCCGGGTTTGTCCTTGCAACAGTTCTCCACTTGTTTAGCTTTTAGCACATTTTTATTCTTTTACCTTTACACTTTCAATAATGCAAGACAAGCACTGGTGAGATGCTATCTTTAAGATCGCAGATTTATGTCTGATTGAATCAACAGACCAATTTTTTTTTATCCGAAGCCCCCCGCACCCCAAAAATCATCAAGAATTAATATTATCCACAAAAATCATTCATTTGGGGGACGCGGAAGCTGCGGATAAAAAAATTTTTCGAAAAAAAGTTTGATATTTCTCTTCGGAGAATCATGATCCGTGAGAAAAAATGTGGGTTGCCATTATTCACCCCTACCTCTTACCTGAAATTTTGAGAAAAATTGGACATCAAAATAAGTATACCAATCCAAAACCATCAACTTCTTTTCAAGCTGAAATGGAAAACAATTGAATAAATGATGTTTTTTCCAAATATTTTATTTTTGTTTCATGTCGTTCAATTATTTTTCATAAAATTTGTTTTTTCTTCAAACATTTTTCGATTTCTCTGATTTTTCAGGAAATGAGTAACAAATGCGGAACACGAGCGAAATGTGTAACTGTTCCCCAGAATGGGTAACACATGGTCACTTTATTCTAAACGTATTCATACAATACGTTTGTTTATTAGTCAGTCCTAGAACGATCTAAATCATCCTAGAACAGAAAAGTACAGGCTTTGGCGTTAATTAGTTTTAAAACTTGTTATTTTTTGTCTGAGAGTGTCCTAGTTTAGTGTTCATTAAGTTGTTCTAAAGTGTTCTAAGTTTTACTTTTTGGGATGACAAGATTAAAACACCGCTCACCTCGCTAAATGAGGAACCAGGAGGTAATGGAAACGATCAAACAATATGTATGGAAACAAGACGTTCAAATAATGTATAACGGAAAAGCAGTCGGCATATCTATAGATCGGTCTAAACCTGCTTAAACGATCAAGTTGCCACAACCAAATCCTTAGTTGTCAGAAGAACCGCCAATCAAGCAAATAGGAGACGGATCACATCAGAAAGGCGGAACACTGTGACAGCGTCAGCAGACAACTTGGGTTTAGCATACATTCTGAAATTCTGAGAGAGAAGAAGAAGAAGTTTAGGAATTACCCAAAAACTCATTCTTGATTTCTGCCAATCAATACAATGTCTTGAAAACGAAATACTGTCTTTTTCCAGACATCCGTCTCCGTGGACGATATAGAACTAATGGCTGATACCTTAACATCATTGTCTTAGCATTGACCAACGAGCTGCGATGGTGTGGCCATCCCGCCATCCCATGCTACTGCAAATCGCCAAAAGAACATCTCGGTGCCTGGGATTTTTTAAGAGAAGCAAATTGCTCTCCAGCCGTCGCGCGTCGCGTCGGTTCTAGCAGTAATATGTAAATATTACATTCGGCTTCTCCTCAAATATAAAATTCCTTCAATTCGGTACTCTGAAAAGTACCCTAGCAAAACTAGTACGTAAAAGGACCCGAAAACTCATCGGTAACCTTTCCCATTTCCATCTCTATCGACCCATTAAGCCATAGTAGGAATGTAACATCCCTGTAAAAACTTGATTGCGTCTTGCAAGACACTGAGCCTCGAAACTTCACATGCAGACTTTTCATAGATATCCAAGCCTCAATAAGAGCTCTAGATTCAGTAAAGAAACTAGTGCTGCAGAGCTGAGATAGATAGCCATAAGTGACACTCATCTGTGTTTCCTGCTTTATCTCTAGGACGAAATGGCCTAATTACCACAAAGGCCTCCCAAACAGACCACGAAGAGATATTGTTTCATTTGGATCCGGGACATCGTTTCATATGGAACCACTCTGCCAAGCTAGGTATCCCACACAACATCTGTCGGCTAGCTGCGGGGAGACCAGCGCGAGAGAGAGAGAGACACTCGTTCGCTTTCTTTGGCTTTGGTAAAACGAGGCAGCGCACATTAGGGAGCAAGGTTCCGGAAATCTTAAACAGAACTCCGGACTAGGGTTCAAGGTACTGTTAAGCCTCCTAAACTTTACGAGATGGTGTTATGTTGACACACGAGCTGAAGCATTAAAACGGCATGTCAAAGGGCTAATAAATCCGGTCTCACTGGAGGTAACCCTATAACTTAATAGTCATTAGTCCATGGCTTCGAAAATCACGTTATCATTGCTACACGAAGTGCGAAACCAAGACTTCAAAGAGAGAGGAGAGCGTTATCTGCTCCATTGTAGACATTTTGAGTCACCATACGAATGCTTCACCGAAATAGGCGATTGCTGTACCCAAATTAAAAATCTCCGGCTTCTTTGCAGGCACTGCGACCTACATACCTCGCCTATTGTGTCAACCAAACCTTCGAGGTTAAGGCTTTTGTTATAGCCTAAAATTGATTTACCGATCTGCTGCTGAAACGTTCCGGATTAACAAGTGATGAGTTTGCCCTACTCTTGCTAGGCCACCGGCAATTTCATTATTAAGGTGGCCTTGTTGGCCTAGAATCCATATCAGAGTAACACTGTTGCTCCTACTGAGGTATTTTATAATAGCAATCTAGGACTTTAGGACAGTCGTTGGCTGTCTGAGGAAATAGATGTGTTAATACAAGTCTGAGAACATACCTGGATGGCGAGTAGCTCCGCTTGAAAAACGCAATAGATGCATACGTGATTCTTATGACCGTTACTTACAGCCAAAAACTTAACCCCTGAAACATTTGAGGCCCCTACAACTATACTACATAAATGGAGAAATATTTTTTCCTTGGCAGTTATTCTCTCATTTTGTGGTTTCCAGGGCGCTTTTGATCCCGAATGGAATTTAGCTTACTATTACTACTGTACGATTGCACCACGATTTTGTTTTGTGAAGCCTAGCGTTCAGATGTAAAGCTCGTTTGTAATGTCGACGTCGCGGATTGTATTCGAACCACGGACCTCTGAGGTGGTAGTCGGTGTCCTTTACCCTAGACATGATGGTCTGGTAGCACCAAGAGTGACCCCAAAACTTAAACTTAAACTTAATGTCATTGCATAAGTTTTTCCTAAATGCCTAAATTTTTATCATTGGCTTCAATATTAAAGGATACATTCTCTTGACTTACTGTAAGCATAGTGGAAGTCACCAAGACGGCACAATAGGCAATAGGGACAAAATAAATATGTGCCTTATAATAGCCTCCGTTGGGAGCGATAACAGCTTGTGCTTAGGAAAGATTGCAATCAAAAATAAAACTAACACATCCTGTTGGCTCCAAGGATTTTGAGCGACGAGAAGAAACAATAAAAAAGGGAAGCTTTTATTACAATACCAGCAGCTGCCGTTAACACATCCCCATTGCAGTAAATAAAAGTTAAGATGACCATTAATGTGCGCTAAATGTTCATTCTTTACAACTAAATTACCGTGCACCAGCTGAGCGAGATTAAAAATCGCTCTCTTCGTCCCAGAGTTTCTATACAACGTAGTAACGTAGTATCACTACCCCCGAAAAAAAATCCACCTTTAAAATGGCCACGCAGAGGCCCCCATTTTCATCCCCTATTCGTATTCAGTTTTTATCCTGAAATGCTCATTAAATAAAAATAAAACTAAGCGCCATCTGCGCCTGCAGTTCTGTCCTTATCCAGATCCTGCTCATTTAAGTTCCTCGTGTTTTTTTGTTTCTTTTTTGTTGCGAAAACTTTTCACAGTCACTTTTTATGGATTAAGGCTCACTAGGCTGTCAGGGAGATCCTTGCTGCAGGAGCCAAGGGAGCAGACGGAGCGCGTTGAGTGTATTTTACGGTCTGTTTGCTGCCCAGGATCTGCGCCATCACTCTGATTACTGAAACTCATTCTGAATTAATTAATTTTATTAAGGACTTGCCCTTGGCCAGTGAGGCTGCATCCTGGTGCAGCTGACTAGATTTATTCTATACAATCTGCTCCTGCGGTGGTAGCTGAGTTATGACTTGAGCTGGCGGTGCATGGAGGAACAAATGTGTGGCACTTGGCCTACCTATTCCAGGAAACACATCCCCAGAGATGGATGCTGACAGCAGCAACAATTTGTTGGCGGAGCCAAATGATTAATTTTGATTGATTGGTCGATATTTGCTACTTGTCTGGGCTTATCTACTTTTTTGGATCCTTTCTGTGCGGTGGGGAGCTTAGTGGGGCGCCCGTAAGTGGATGATTGAATGGGGTTTTTCCCCCAATTTTTTTCCCGTCTTCCTTCATTTATCCTTTGTTAGGGTTTTGTGCCTTTTAAAAATATTTGTGTGAAAGTTTCGACGTCTATTGAACTTTGCCTATGATTAATCGGGATCAAAAGTACCTTTCTCATTCGATATCAGTTAATTAAAGGATAATGAAATGGAAAGGGTAAAGGCTAAAAGGGGCGAGGCTGATAAAAGTAGATCAATTTTTTATGTATTAAAGCAGTTACCGTATTTTTGGTCATGCACTGTATATGCTAGTCAGGAACGAGTTTGGGGTCTGCTTGTAGAGATAAGCTCCTTAAAAATGACTGAACTTTCAGTCAATGCCACTGATTATAATTACAGATTTTTTATAAAGTTTTTTTTTAGTTTTTTTTCAGACATCATTCAGTCCAGCCCAGGCCCATAGTAATAATGATATTATCAGCCAGAAAAGTATTTTAAATTAATTAAGGAGAAAAAACAAATTCTACCCAAACGGAGTTTTTCATCAAAAAAAAATAAAAATCTATTGAATTTCTTTCGTTTTACAACCAAAAAGTCTTTTTTAGACTTTAGACAACAACTGAAGAGATCTTTGCCGAAACCCTTTTAAGAATTCACTCAACTCAACAAAAACAACTCATCTAGGCAATCACTTTAAATTAAACCCGCACCCATCGAACTAGTTGAAAAATGTCCAAGCATCAAGCTAATTAATATGATTCTATTACAAAAAAAAAGGACTTTAAAGGACTAAGAACACATTAATAAATTATATTGCGGCTCAATATTAAAAAAGAAAATGAAAATTTTCCAATTCTTTTCAAAAGTTCTTCTATTCATTATTTCTCCCGAATTTAATTTACATAATTGTTAATCTTTTCAATCTTAAAGGATGAGAAATTCGCGTCATTTATTGTTTGTATTGTTCTTAATCCTTGAAAACAAAACAAAAAAACAAAAACCAAAAAAAAAAAATTCAAAGTAGAATGAATGACAAGCAGAAGGCACACACACAGGACCTCATAGAAATAGCAGGAAACATTGAAAATTTCCCCCTTTTTGTGCAAAAGGATTCTTCCAGGATAATACTTGTTATTGTAAACAAAAATTTGCATTTCTCCATTGACTTTCAAATCCTTTAAAAACATACGGAGGAGTACTTAAAATTTTTCAACCATTTACCTCCTGAGAGTAAAAATACCATAAAAAGTCCTGATCCTATGGACTTTACCACTTTTTAAGGAAGTTTCTTCCTTTTTGCACTTCACCAGCAATTGGGAGGAGTGGGGACGTGGAAAGTAACCCCAGGATTTTTTTCCATTTAGTAAGAAAGGAGACTACATCAGCTAAGGCTCCTCATTCCTTTGCAATTTACAAATAGACGAAGGAAACACGAACAGAGACCTCTTGTGGAAAAAATGTTAAGCTGAGCATATTGAGGTTATGTTGATGTAGGTCGATGATGGTTAGACTTCTGTGGGTGGTGGATTAGGCCACGGCAACCAGCACTGAATATGCAAAATGGAGATTAAGCTTAACGAAGAGTAGATCGTGGCTTTAATGAGATTTGGTTACTAATATTCTGAAATGCTGGGGGAAATGATTTTTTGGATTCTTTGCTGGTTGGGAGTCATCTTCTTGAGCAAACTCAAATTGAAGAGTAATTTATATTATGGCTTTTAGAGAACCGAATTCAAACACAGTTTGTAAAATTCGTACAAAGTAGAAATATTTTTTAAATGTTCAAATGAGAGACTATCTAATTAGCTGTAAGCATGTGCACAGCTGAGTCTGAACCATAAAGTAATCACGGAATGGCTGTAAGCCAGATTGAGCGTACCACAATTCCTGATGTGTTTGAGTTCACTGGGTTAGTAGTGGTCAGGCAGTGCAGGCTAAAATATGTAGAAATAATAAGAGGGGCGTTTAAAGTTCCTGGCATAAAATCGATGCCATCTGCATATTGGCTTAGCACGCCACCATCCACTCAAGAAGCTACCCCTGGCAGGTCGAGATATCGCCGTTTTAAAGATTTAAAATACTCATTCACTTGACTTGTATAAGGTCATCAGACGCTCAATAAATTTTTTGTTGGACTACGTGGCTAAAATTTTCAGGGGTGATTCCTGGATGTATTTGGAGAAAAAAATTGTTCTAGAGAGGGGGCCCATCCCCACTATCCAATAAATAACAGGGTGTTTACGAAAAAAAATTTAATGTTTTTAAAATTTACTTAAACTTCAATTACTCCTAGACTAATTATCGTAAAGCAACAACAACTTTTAGGTAAATGTGTGCTCTTTAATTTGATATAAAGATCAAAAAGTTGAGTGACTCCGTTTAGAAGATATGTAGGTTTAAAGTGTGAGCAAATCCGAATATTCTTCGTTTTTCAGCAATTTGCCCATACTTTAAACCTACATATTTTCTAAACGGAGTAACTCAACTTTTTGATCTTTATATCAAATTAAAGAATACACATTTACCTAAAAGATGAGCCTAATTTTGTTGCTTTACGATAATTAGTGTAGGAGTAATTGAGGTTTAAGTAAATTTTAAAAATATTAAATTTTTTTTTCGTAAACACCCTGTATTATAGTGGATAGTGGGGATAGCCCCCCTCTCTAGAACAATTTTTTTCTCCAAATACATTCCGGAATCACCCCTAAAAATATTAGCCACGTAGTCCAACAAAAGATTTATTGAGCGTCTGATGACCTTATGCACGTCGCGAATGAGTGCATATGAGGATTGACAGTTTTAGATAAGTGGGAGTATTCTGCGTACACTGATACCTTATTCATGAAAATAGGTCATAGGGTTACAAAAATACAGGGTGATATGTAAAACTCTAAACAAAAAACTTCAAAACGCCCTAGCGGCTAAACCGATACGATTTCACCCCCCCCCACCCCCCACCCCTCCGATACGATTTTTTGTACGTCTATTCAAAACCTATCCACAGCCGGCCGTTTTGTAACTTTATGCAATACACCCTGTATATATAAAAATGAATTGTCTTATATACGACGGAGCATCACTTGAGTACGGCTTGACCGATTTGGCTGATTTTTTTTGTTATGTTCGTTATTGTCAGGACAAGGTTCATATGAAAGAAAATATTTGGAAAATACACGGGAAAAGTACGAAAATTGGACGGTATTTTTAATGAAAAAAATTATTTTTCTACTATGTAATATTGAGTAAAATTTAAGTTGGCGGTGCGAAAAAATATTTCATTTCAATTTTGATGTATGAAAAAAATACGCTTTTATTTTAAGATGAACTAAAAATTAAAAAATAATTTTGAATGTAAAATTTTTATTGCTCCAGCCAGTATATGGAAACAACCTACCTTTCGAAATGTAAAAGAGCATCGGACTCTTAACCTATATTCTTATTTTATTAACACCGGAACTTTTCGCTGGCGCCCCACGCAAGTTTTGACCATTCGTGAGTGCACTCCACTTTGGTAGCGTGACGTAACAATGACCTAAACTTTTTTGTCAACGTGACAGAAGTTGCCCGTGCGCGCTAACCCTTAAGTGAAACTTAGAAAAAAAATGGAGTGGGTCAAATACCGTCACTTCACCTGACCAAACGCTTTTATTTTTCGTCTTTACCAAGTGAGCCTACTTGGAACCCCAACACAAAATCTAGTGTAGCAGCACGGTATACAGAAACAAGGTAATGTAAAAGACTGAATATCGTAGAATATCGTATTAGTGCGACGTCACTCGGCAAGTCTTCCCCATACAAAATCGAAATTGTTGTTGTTGTTTTCTGTATTAACCTTGCCGGGTGACGTCGCCTTTTTCTACGATATTCGCACTTACGATACGATATTTCGTCTTTTACATTACCTTGTTTCTGTATACCGTGGTGTAGCAGTATCAAGAATTGTTTTTACACCATCATCTTAAGCTTACGGGTACAAGAACCCTAAGCTAACTCTAGCAAAACTTTAACACAAAAGAGTCTTATGCCCGGTTTCACAGTGTTCACTTAAGCTTTCGCTCAGCCTTGATCTTTCGCTCAACTTATTTTACTGTATCACAGTCGTGCTTCAACTGTTGAACTTGGTTCAAAATTGATTTGAACTGAGCGACTAAATTTGGGCACTTAAGCCAAAGCTCAGGATATAAGTGAGAGAAATGTCATTAATTTTAGAGAAATCACAGTGAACTTGTGTTTATTTATTTAATTTAATTATGTTGGATTTTTCAATTGTAAAGCGAAGAGAGCATTCTATTACAAATAATGAATAAATGGAGAGATTATTTATTTGCCGCTCTGAATGCTTCATTTTCACAGGAACCTGAAGAAAACTTAACAATGCAAAGCAAATAAGAATCACCACTCGTGCACCATCTAATACAGAAATAGCAACCGCAATTCATGATATAGTCAATGGTAAAGCTGCTGGAAAAGATGGCATCCCGCCAGAATTTCTGAAAACTACTGTTAATAGCAGACGCGATACCTAACCACACCTAACAATATGCGACGACTGGAGAAGCATTTGTCTATTATCTACTGTGGGCAAAATCTTGTCCCACATATTATTATCAAAGATTAGAGAGGCAGTAGACCGAACACTTAGAAGACAACAAGAGGGATTCAGAAAGTACCGCTCCTACATATACCATATTAACACCTTGAAACCAGTTTACGGGATGACGATCCCCCTTTTACCTTGCTTTCATAGACTATGAGAAAGCGTTTGACTCGGTTAATAGGAGCTTTATATGGCAGGTACTACGGCAACGAGGATTGTCTGACAAAATAATAGTATTGATAAACGCTCCATATAACAATTCCAAATGCAGAGTTCCCCACAATGGAAAATTATCCGAAACTTTGAGGTGAGCTGATGTCTACTTTCGTCGTACTCGTTCTTATAGCAGGTAATAAGCGGCCATATCCTTTTAAAAAATCCTTACAACTAAAGATTAAAAACTAGAAAAATCACACAAATTATCAACCAAAAGCAAAAATTTCCCCAACTGATTCAACCACAGTGGCCTGCAAAATGCAGTGAACTAAGTTCTGCTGAACTGAGCACTAAAACTAACTGTGAAACAGTTTTGACTTGAGCTAAAGCTCAGAATTACTGCTCAGGTTCAGCTGAGCGAAAGCTCAAATGGACACTGTGAAACCGGGCATTAAACATCGAGAATATTTATGTAATTTCTTAACAAAAGTCAAATAAAATTGTATTAACTGTTTACGTGCCAATTAATAATAATTGATAATTTGGCTCCCAGGCCAAACCGTCCTCATACCCATTCACACCACAGCCTCCAGTCTAATTAATTGCGCAGTCGACAGATGTTTTTCCGCCACTAGTAAGTTCTTAATGCCTTGTAGGAGTTTACGCATACACAGCTCGACGATCAGAGAATCCAAAATGGCATGCCTTTTTTCTGGTAAGGTTTTCAGGGTCTTTAAGAAGTTGGATGGTTTCTGATTTCTTGTCTCCTGAGTCAAATGTACATACCTGCTTGAAACAGTTTTCTCGGTAAGGGAATATCTCTCCATAATAATAATCTTTATAGTTTCGCATTTATCTATATATTAATACGCAAGCACCTTTTTTGTACAACACTTTAACCGATTCCCACTAAACCGATTTTGCTCAAACTGGTTTTATATGGAAGTCGGAGTCGTAAAGGTGTGCACAAAACAAGAATTATTCATTTATCTCATTTCTGTCACTCAGAAATTAGTATTGTATTTCCCAATATAAAATGATAAAATGACAACAACAGTATAAGGTAGAAATTACGGATAGCAGATAAACAGGCGAATATAAAAATTTATTATTAAGGTTTGTGTATCGACTAAATTTCATGAGCCTAGATTGCTTAGCGAAAGTTTGCCGTATCTCCTTTTCGCTTCGCTTTAAACAAATCAAATTGGCATTTCAAAATTTTGTTTGTTTTTGTTTTTGCTTCAACAAATTAGATTAGAAATGAAAATGCATATACATTGCAATACGGCAAGAAAAGTGACACATCAGGAGAGCTGAAAACAAAATTTATTGCCAACATGCGGCAATAACTCAAAACAGCAATTTTGGAGTTGTGCCACTTTTCTTGACGTAGTGCGATATATGCAAGCCTCATTCTGCTTATGTTGAAAAGGTTTTTCTTTAAATTTTAATTAAAAAAAATAAAACAAATAATAAAACAAAGTGGAAATTATTATCAAAATATATCACGGTAAGCGATTGTGCTTTTTAAATGAAGAAAATTTTGTTCAAAGATGGGATTTTAGATGATAATGTAGTTTTTAATTACACTTTTTTAATTAAAACAATCTTTTTTGTTTTTTTAGAACTGGTAGAGAAATTAAAAAGTGGTAATAGTTCAATTAAATTATTACTGAGTTATTGAAATGTGTAGACGTCAAACTTCCACGGGACGGATTGACAGAAGAGTAGGGAGAGAGGGTCGAATTTTGACCACTGGGCAATACTATTTTCATTAATATCGATGAGGTCAGGTTTGATCTAACTTTACTCAAGGAGATCTGTACTTCCGCTTGTGTAAAATACGCTTTTGATTGTTTAACTCAACATTCTGGTAGCTGGATGTTTGAGATACCTAATAGGTTGAATTGGATATGGCCCGGCTCTGTTAGAAGGTTTCCGTGTCCATAGCTTCTCATGCTTATCAATCGTTCGCGACATTGTTTTGTTTTTATTTATAGTGTACAGTACATATATGCAAAAGTAACAAGAAATAGATCAAAGTTATGTTTTTGTGAAACCACCAAGCTTCTCACATTACTATTCTACCGCTGGTTAACGTCTACCTAATGCAGTAGCTCCTTGTTTAACAACTCATGCATACTATAAAATACTGTTGAGATTGAATTCTAACGTCATCCTAAAGGCGACCACACACGTAACTGCATGCTTGACAAGCACGCATGTACAATATTTTTGCGTATGCTCGCACAACTTCTCTGTAGCCTCCACACGACGCAATCATGCTTGAACAGCCACGGTTTATCCTTAAATAATGCGTACGGAAAGTGACAACGCACTCGCTCGCACTCAGACTGTTGTTTTCAAGCAAGATACGTTCAAGCATGCAGATGAAAATTCGACCAATCTTCAAGCTGGTGTTCAATCATCGTGCTTGCGCAAAAAATCTCATACACACGCTCAAGCACGCTTGCACAAAAAGATTGAACATACGTGCTTGCCAAGCATGCAGTTACGTGTGTAGCCGCCTTAATGCTCCACAATATACGTCAGAAACTGCATTGAAAAATAAATAAGTAGAGTTTTAGTTTAAATGAAACCAACAAAAAAAGAACGCAAAATAACGATACTACGAGCTTGTTTGAATAGTTTACGCTGTTAAATCATGAAGCGAATTTGTTTAGTGCAAATAAAAGTTTTTTAATCAAGGTTGAAAGTCAGTTGAAACATGTCCAAACAACTCGACCAACTTTTATTTTAATCCCAATCCTGGCTCAAGCATGCAATTATTTTGAAGTTCAGAAAGTGCTGTTCGTTAAGCAAAACGGTGCAGTAAATTGAAGTAATATTCATTGGAATGCTTTAGGAGTTCGAAATTTCAAAGGCATATTCCCAGAAGGTGTTCCAATTCCTATCAGCTTTGGTTTATGATTATTGAATACTTGCTTTTGCAGACGACACTCTTTGCCCTTAATTAAAAAGTTAAAAAAACATTTTGTTGCCCTTCTGAACCCTCCTTTCACCCCCGCACGGCGCATCCCTATCCTTTATCGAACCGTTGGCAAATAAAGAAAAAATCAATCTATCAAATAATTGCTCTCTGCAAATATTTACTGCGCTTGCTTTTACACAATTTTCCCCAGATTTCGCATCGTTACGAGCTAGTACCGTACTTCACCGCTAAAGTTGCCTTCGGGGTGCCAAAGAGCTTCCAAGGGTTGTTTATTGTGTGCTGAAATAGCTCCGACCCACCCCCGGCGCCGGCAGTAGTGTGGTGACAGGTTGAAAATGATTTTCGCCTCGAATTCAACTAATTGGAGATCCTTTAATTATCTCCTGCAGAAACACGGCGGCGGCGGGGAAAATCACTACACAGGAGTACCCAGTCGATGCCTGAGCATGCTTTAGGCTATCATAGCAATGCTGGGAATTCCATTAGGAAGAGAGCGTGGCTTGTTCAGTTTTTCTCGCTTTTGGCACTACCAACCACTTCATAACCAGCACAACAGCAACAGCAACAACATCAACAACAACAAAATATTGCGGAGTATCCTGCAGGATACGACTCTTTCGCCGCGAAGACAATCATCAAGTTCTGCTTTATGGTTTGTAATGTTCCTTGTCTGATGGATTCCTTTCAATTAGGGACCATTGGAGTTGCTTTGTGGACTTAATTGGAGAAGACTGTTAACTATTTGTTGAGGTGTAGCAGTTGGCTTTGAGTTATTGACAGTCTTATAAATATGCGGTGGTGTGTAGCTGTATTTGTGTAGACAGTTATTGTAAGAATTTTGAACTCGTGACTCGTATTTCATATATGTATATCATACATGGTGATCTAGTATCTAGATGTGACACAATTTACTTGAAATTGATGAAGTTGTATAACATTATTCATTAGAGAGTTTGGGCTAACATACACAAGCATTGCTCGATGCAATACTTTCTTGCTAGGCTCTCCATATGGTGGGCACGCATCAGCATTTACTAGCTAGACGCAGCAAGATTAAATGGGCTGCAAACACCTTCCAGCCCTATAAACCTTCAGGCCCGGACGGCATAGTGCCGGCACAACTGCAGTGCACCCAAAGACTTCAGGCCAATCAGCCTATCATCCTTTCATTTAAAGACTCTAGAAAGGCTAATATAGGTTTTTAAGTTCAAATTCGATTTTTTAAACACCAAATTAAATTTTTTTCAAACCCAATTCAATTTTATCAAGTTCAAATACAAATTTTTAAAATGAAATTAAAGTTTATAGAAGTCAAATTAAATTTTGTACAGCTCAAACTCAATTTATTAAAGTACAAATTCAATTTTTTTAAGCCCAAATTCAATTTTTTGAAGTTCAAATTCAATTTTTTCAAACTCAAATTCAATTATATGTAATATAATATATATTTAATTTAAACTTTAAAAAATTGAATTTGAGTTTGAAAAAATTGAATTTGAACTTCAAAAAATTGATTTTGGGCAAAAATTGAATTTGTACTTTAATAAATTGAGTTTGAACTTTACAAAATTTAATTTGACTTCTAAAAAATTGAATTCCATTTTAAAAATTTGAATGTGAACTTGATAAAATTGAATTTGGTTTGAAAAAAATTTAATTTGGTGTTTAAAAAATCGAATTTGAACTTAAAAACCTTATCCATACTTAGTTCAGGATCTATAACATCTGAGCAAGTTTTGTAATCTAATAAGCGTTGGAGCATATCGAAAGTGGAATTCCACCGAGGTGGACAATCAAGCATAGCAAAGATGCTTTATTAGGCGCCCTCATTTTCTTAGAAAAATCTCTGCATTTAGTGATATTATGATCAACTGCAGATATTGTCATGAACTGCCAACTGGAGAGTATGAGCTATGCACCTAAAGTGAATAATATTGGTATATAAACTAGACAAGCGTTCTAATCCTTCTTCGTTTTCACTTAATTCTTCTTCCTCATCTTCTAATTCTTCATGTTCAGGAACTTCAAACTCATTTCTTAGTAATTCAGTCGCTTTAATCATGTTTCTACCGTTATCAGCTGTAACTGAGTAAATTTGATTTAATTTTATGCCATAAGATTCGATCACTTCAATTATGACATTTTTAATGTAATTTGCTGTTTGTCGGTCTTTAACTTCGTACATTGCTAAGGTTCTCGAATGAATTTTTCCATTGCTAATGTACTGAGGGTTTATACCAATTACGCTTCTACCAAGCCGGGATGCTGAATAAATTTTTATGGATATTAATTTTCTTTCAAGTTCAGATTTAATTGTATTTTTTACTTCATTTGCTTTATTATTTACAAAATCTTTAATATTTTCTGAATTTACAGTCAATTTTAGTGTTTTCATTATCGGTCCTATTATATCGAGCATCGCAGAATCTTTGAAAATTGTAAACGGTCGTCCATTAACTGTAACTAATTTAACGCAGGCATCAATGAAACATTTTGATGACATATTAATTTTGATTAAACTACAATATTTTTCAATGGAAACTAAATTTTCGTCTTCCATTTTAGGTTTTTTAATGGTTTCAGATGTAGATGGTTGAGTAATCATCTTTTCAGTAACAGTTCGAAGCTCATCAGGATGTTTTCGTTTAATGTGGCGACCCAGATTCGCAGCATGTTTACCTTTCATAACAAACGAGCATTTGCTACATGTAGACTGATCTTTTATAAAATTATATGAAAAAAAATCCTTCACTGGGTTTCCCGACATCTTCAGGGCAAAAGAAATTTAAATAAAGCTAGTTTAAAAAAGAAGTAACGAAATGAAAAAGTTGTTATTTTGTACTTACCATAAACGTTTGTTTTATCTTTGGCGTATAACCAATTTCCATAAGCCGTAACAATAATTTATAATTTTGGTTTCACTTTTTTATTATTTTTTTCAATATTTTTTCTTCAAAAAAACGTATGTATGACTTAAAAACTTTATGAGAATAGTAAATTTTAAACTTTTACTTCTGCCTGCTGCGTAACAAAACTTAAAGACTAATGAAAATTACCAAAGCTAATACAAATCAACGAATCAAACGAAATAACAACCAAAAACAAAACATACACAACGAATAATAATCTCTTAAACAAAAAGAAAATTCTGGGAAATCTGAAATTTGAATTTCTAAGCGCCGCACACTTAGATAATAATTGCCGTTGAAAATTGAACCTGAACCGAATTTCTGATTGGGTTCGGGTTCGGGTTCGGGTTCAAATAATTTAAAAAAAATCGTGAACCGGAGCGGGTTCACGGTTCGGGTTCGGTTCGGGTTCGAAACCCTGGTCGTAACTATGAACCAGCTGTTGCGACGCATGGAGGCAGAGGACCATCACGTCCTGGCGTACGCGGATGACATTGGCCGGGTTTATGCCGCGGACACTTTGGAATTTATGAAACGGAGGTTCCAACTTGGTTATCGTTTTAACCGAAACGTTTGACAATTATTATCACGCGTTTGACATTTCTCATCAGTAATAAACCATTGTTAAATAGTGGAGAACATATTAATAAATTATCAATTGAAGCGCGCAAAAAGTATTTTATATTGGAAACAGTTACAAAATAAACGTAATAAGTATGTATATATTACACTTTTTCACTTTGTTTACATCGTTTGAAATTTTCAGAAACTCTAAAGTGTTTATATCGTAACTTCCTGGCAGTGCCACATGTTTGGTCACGCCAAAAAGCTGATTCACTTTGACAGGTTGCGCCGAAAATTCTTGTTTTCACGCGGAGGTATAAAACCCCACCTCTAACACCCCCACGGCTTAACAATGCCAGGTTCAAATTTAGCAATAGTGCCAAATATCTGGGAGTAGTCCTGGACAAGAAACTTCTCTGGAATGAAAACACAGAAGAGCGCATTAAGAAAACGAACATAGCTGTGGGAGTGCTGACCGGACACTGTCTGATAGGGACGCATGCGACCCGCTTAGGTCTTGAAACCTACGATTTTTGCAGAAGCTGTAAAAATCCGGACGAGGAGGAAAGTGTACAACGTCTCCTCTGTCACTGCCCAGCCCTAAGCAAAAGGAGATTAACCATATTTGGTGAACCCTTTCTAAACACGCTTGCGGAAATCTCGAAGACTGGGATCCCGCAACCGAGAAGATTCATTACTTCCTCGAAATGGTTTAGCGAAGAAACGACACTTTAACATCCGGTTTAAAGTGGTATCATTATGGCATCACAATGGGCCTATCTTTTTAACCTAAGTGTATAAGCTTAAACCAACAGGTCAGCCATATCTAACCTAACCTAACCGAATTTTCTGGTGGATTAAAAACAAACGTGCCTTACGAAAACATGCCCTAATGTGTTTTTGATGAAGACGCGCTCTTCCTTGTGAATGCAGCTAACTTCAGAGTTTGCAAATCAAAACATATAGAAAGAGTTGACCTTGAAGGTAATTTTTTTAAGGTCGTTTTTTTTAATTTGCAAAAAAGTTGGGTCGGTTTTGGTGGTTTGCTTATTTTTTGTTTTTCTTTTTTTAGTTGGTCAATTTTGTTTTTTAAACATCGACCGGTTTTGGGGGGGGTCATGACCGCCTGCTGTCATACAAAACACCATGTGCTCGGGGTAAGTTGTATGGTCAGCAAAAGGATGAAGCCTACCATTATCGGCTTCAAAGCAATAAACGAAAGGCTATGTACCCTTCGTGTGCGAGGCAAATTTAAGAAAATCAGTCTCATAAACGTTCGCGCACCTACAGAAGAGTCCCCGGACCACGAAAAAGAAGAATTTTTCGAAATAGTTGAACGCGAACTGAATGCCTGCCCCAGATATGATGTAAAAATCATACTGGGAGATCTGAACGCCAAAGTAGGCCGGGAGCCCGTATACAGGCAATATGTCGGCACCCACAGCTTGCATGAGAACATTAATGACAATGGACAGCGAGTTATAGAGATGGCAGCAGCAAGTATGAACTTGGTCGTTGCAAGTACCAGATTTGCGCGTAAAGATATCCATAGAGTCACCTTGATATGCCCTGATGGAGCGACTCGCAATCAAATAGACCATGTGTTGATAGACCGCCACCACCTTTCGGGTCTGATGACGGTACGAACGTACCGAGGTGCCAACTTCGACTAGGATCACTTTCATGTTGGTATGGTTCTACGAGAGCGCATTAGATCAGGCTCGAATCAACACAGCTGCACTACGCAACGAAATGGCCAGAAACAGCTACGGTCAGGCGTTAGAACTAACGCTCAGAAGAGTAAGTCCTGGGGATGAGATGCCGGGCGTCGACGAAAGTTGAACCCGCCTTAAAAATACTGTCATTAGTACTGCTGATTCCATCTTAGGCAGAAGTCGTAGAGATCGGAACGACTGGTTCGATAATGAATGCAAGCTGACAACTGAACGTAAGAATGCTGCGTATCGAGAAATGCAGTAGTCTCAGAGAACACGAGCACGCGAAGAGAAACATAAAGAGCGCAGTAAAGAAGAAAAGAGAATTCACAGACAAAAAAGGAAGCCTGGGAGAAAAATCTCGTTTGTGAACTAGAACAGCACAGAGAACGACGGTCGCACCAGGCGCGGGAGTTCTACCGAAGAGTACGCCATATGACGCAATTCACATCATCTTGCACCTACTGCAAGGACAAAGAAGGGAATTTGATCACCGATCCTCAAGGCATCTTGGAGCGATGGGAAGAGCACTTTCATAAATTGCTAAATGGCGATGGGGAAGACTCATCGGGCACATCCGAACCACGCTCTTATAACCAACTCTTCAACTTGCTTTTCTAAAAATATATTTCATACATGAATTGTTATCAAAGCCCAATGTATAATTGAACAAAACTAATCAATGAAAATCTTCAATGGGTTGATTTCACGTTTTGCGACTTATAGATAACACAACATAACATTTTTGGAGATTCCAAATTTTCCAGAGATTTTTGAAGTTTCCAACGATTTAAAGTTATTTTTATGCCACACTTTAGACAATGGATTTTCTATAGATAAGATAGCGCCTTTAAATAAGTATAAAATTCGGCAGCGGTTGCACATTTCTATCAGTTCAAGTAGTAAACCCAAAACTAGAACAAAAAATGTATCACAGTAAATTATTGGTACTACTTTCGATAGTAGCTTTATCCTACTGTCATCCTAGCTTCAGAATAGCAGGAGGAAAAGATGCCTTTCCAGGAAGTGCGCCTCATATAGTGTCTCTACAAATAAAATCACACACGGACGGAAGTTATAACCACTTCTGTGGAGGAGCAATAATCGATAAGCATTGGGTTTTGACAGCTGCTCACTGTTTACCAGATGATTACAACAACGAAGACATAAGGATTATGGCTGGAAGATATAATATTAAGATCCATGAAGATAGCAGTCAGGAACGTGGTGTTACCTACAAAACAGTAAACACGCTCTACGCTGGTGGACCAACTCCATATGACATCGGACTGATCTACACTAAAACTCCATTTGAATGGACCGATCGAGTTAAGCCAATACTTCTGCCACAAAAGGATTCGATACCAACTGCAAATGCTGAAATCTTTGGATGGGGAGTTATATCGAAAGATTTTGGAAGTGTTCGTCCAGACATTCTACAAACTGCTGATCTTCATCTAATGACGAATGAAGAGTGTCAAAAATCCTATTCAACAGTGTTGGTTGATATTACTAATGTTTGTACATCTTCACCAGCTGAAGGCATATCGGTTTGCAGTTCTGATTCTGGTGGTCCATTATCTCAGAAAAATAGTCAAGGTCTAGATGAAGTGATCGGTGTTGTTTCGTGGGGAGAAGTTCCTTGTGGTAGACCATTTTCTCCGTCAGTTTATGTTCGTGTTTCTGCATTTATTGATTGGATAGAACAAACGAAAAGTAATTATGAGAGTAAAAATAATTAATTATTTTAGATAAGTTTATTAATTTTAGTAAAAGTATTTTTATTTAATAAATGTTTTTTTTCGTATAAAATTAATGGAATTATTACTGAAAATGTTGTCGTAGTCCTATAATAAAAATATGCAAGGGATGAGGATGAATGTCTAAGTTTGTTGTAACGTTTTTTCTCTATCCATGCCGCACTTAAAAGAGAGTAAAAATTTGGAGCTGTAAAGGTGCCTAAAGCAACAAGTCACTCATATACCGCATGACGCACGGACTGATAGGACGAAGGGTGATTCTTTGAAGATCCTGTTAATAACATACGGTCTCAGACGAGCTATGGTACTCCGGTGGCTCAAATAAAGCATGTATGGCGGAGCAGAGGGCATTCATCACATTTTGATGAGGGAATGCTGCGACTTAATCACTCCCTTACCTTTAAAATTTTTAGGGCTTCCTTCGAACATAGCTTTGCCGTATCTGTTTGAAGGAATGTCAGCACTGCATTCATATCCAAGTTTTGGTTCATATTCAGGCCAATACAGATACAGGCGGGGAACTAACTGGATCAACTCTATTTTGAGAACTAGGAAAGAGGTCACTAGGTCACTCATTTTGTGCGGTAGGTTTTTGGAGGGCACTATAGCAAAAGATGCTACAGGGAGGAGTCATTTTTGTTTTTTACGTGAAAGTCTAAGCTGTGTAGGGAGTTTTTTCGTTGTTGTGTATTGGTTTATATAGTACTACAAGTCCGTCATGTCGAGCATGTCATGTTGCAATGCCAAATAGTAAGCTTAGCACCTAGATATAAAAAGGACATGATAGCTTAGGGTATTATTATTATTATTAAGGAATATGGTGAACACTGCGGCCAAGTTAGGCCTATTGTGTACGTACCCTACTAACGGAGCAGACTATCAGCCTTCCGGACGAAGGCAAGAAGGTCTTTAATTGAAGAAGACCGGACTTGAGCGGGGCTCATAAACCCTCTGATAAACGTTCTTCTTCTAAGCCAGATCAGAGCAGGACATTCTCAAAGACTATGTGTGGAAGTCTCGTCGCCTTCCAGGCAGAGTCGGCATTCTGTCTCTTAAGACAGTCCTAGCTTGTGGAGGTGATACCGCAGTCCTACATGGCCAGCCAGATAACCCACCAACAACCTTAGGTCCGCTCTGTTTAAAGTGATAGTGTCCCTTAAGGCAAAGGGTCTTATAAGATCTTTAGCCTGTCTAAGACCTGGGATTGATTCCCAATAGGCTAGGTGTAGTTCCTTAATCCACTCCTCCATCAGGACTTGGAGGTGGACCATGAGATGCCACAGAAGGGTTCTGGTCCCTGGATCGACGTCGCAGACCCCTCCCTCGCGGGGCTGTCTGCAGCCTCATTGCCCTCGATACCCCAGTGTACGCGGACCCACCAGAGCGAGACCTGATGATTTCTTCTGGTCAGGCTCTGGAGTACGTCAAAACACCTTACAACTGTTTTGGAAGAAAACTTCCACGTTGAGAGTGTCTTGATGGCAGCTTGGCTGTCAGAAAAGATTTTAATGTTGGAGCCTTTCAAACCTTTCTCAAGGTTGAGCCTAGCGCAGGCCGCAATGGCATGTATTACATTCTGGAAAACAGATAGTCACTTTGGAGTTGGGTCCTGCGACAACAGGCCCTGTACCATGTTCCATCTTTGACCCTTCCAACCAGTGGAGATGTTTTGGATCCCCAGGAAGAATAAGTTCTTCCCACTTAGAACGATCCGGGGTAATCGCCCTGAATTTCCTTTGGAACCGCAGTTCACCAACCATATGGTCGGATACGCGGCAAATGGAAATGTTTGGGATATTGCCAAGGATATCCATGTGTCCTTTGACTGTATACGGCCAGTTGGATGAGATCTGAAGTCTCAAGGCACTTATGGCCGCGGATTTCCATATGAACATATGCAATGGGGTCAATCCAATGATTGCCTCCATCGCAGCTGTGGAACAGGTCCGCATAGCTCCGGTAGTGGAGAGGCAAGCAAGCCGTTGCAGTTTGCTCATTTGAGGATCGCCGTAACCTGTTTAGTCTTAGGCCACCAGACTATAGTACATCCAGTACATCATTTGTGGTGTAAAACCCCATGTCTTACCCAGAAGCCATTTGCAGGCCTATATGGCCCTAGTGGCTTGACTGATGGCGTAGTCCAGTTGAGCATTCCAGTTTAGTCTCTTGTTTAACTTTATTCCCAAATATTTGACTGAGTCTGAGTACTCAACTGTGGTACCCTGGACGCAAATAAGACCTAGGTCCACTTTGTAGGGTTTGGAGAAAGGTACCAGGACAGCCTGTTGGTACCTAAATAGCCAACAGAGGCTGGGACGGAGGCAGTACCAGACTACCAGGGAAACAAGGAGGTGCGGAAGTTTGGTATCCTATTATTAACCGGTTAAACCGGCGAGAGGCCTTATAAGGGCTACCTGTATAGTCATAGCTCCCTTCCTATGGTGCCTTATTTCGGATTAAGAGCCGTATTTCACCGGGACGCCATGGCGGCGCAACCAGCGTGGCGGCGCGGCCAGTAATATTCTGTGCACGCGTCTTTGTTGGTCGCGCCGCCAAATTGGTTGCGCAAGCTGTATACATTTTGTTAGTGGCGGTGACTGGTTGCCCCGCCATGGTGTCCCGGTGAAATACCGCTCTAACGCGAATGAACTGCATTTGGATAAAACTTTTTCGCACAAAGCTACGCAGATAACGTTGTTATCGTTTGAACTGCGAAACATGGGGTAAGCTAGGGAATAAAAATTTCCGAGATTGTGAGAACTTATCCTTGCCCTCTAACTTTAAGGGTTTTGCACAACTTTGGGATGGGGCTAGATGTTAAACTCTACTCGAGCCAAAACATGGATAGTATGATGAGCAATCAAGGCGCAACTCTCTGTCGGTCTTGTAATTGAGAACCTTGGGTTGGTTCCCCGAATAATCTCTAAACAAGGAACTAAACATTTAAACAAAACAATCCAATCAAACAAGTATCATCAAAGCAATACAAGGTCTGGACCGTCGCACAGTGGGGCAAATAGCTCATTTCTTGGACAAACGAATTAATGACACTTAAAATTTTTTTTTAAACTATTCGTTATAAAATTGCCTTTAATTCTATCGAGCCCGAATTTTGAAATTTCAAAATTAAAGATGGCTAATCCAATATGGCGGACATAAATTTTGTAAGTAAATTAAAATTATATCAAAACATTCTATAAAATTATGAAAAATGGTTTCGGGGTGGGTTTTTTTGGAAACCAAAAATTAATTAATAATAATTAATTTCAATAATTTTAAAGAATCTTTTGATTTGAGTTTTGGCGTTACTTTGGTTAAAAGGGTGAAAACGGCAGTTCTTCGCGGTTTTTCGGAATTATCTCAGAAACCGTTGTTTTTTTGATGCAAGTGGTAAAGCCAAAATCCAAGATCGCGATATTTCCCATCATATGGCGTAATAGTTTTTTGTGTAGCACTATCGGTGCGGAAATCAATGAAAAATCAACATCCCGAAAAGTACGCATCCACCAAACTAATATGAAAACTTCACTAAGAATTGGAACCCAGAACAAATCCCCGAATCAGATACCGCATAAATGAAATATTAGTTCCCATTATTATTGAAAACTTTTCGCGGCTCCTCAAAGCCTCCACATTCGGGTCTCCCGCAGCATGAAAGGCCGCCCAAGACACAAGGTGCATAAACTTACACAGATAGGGAAGCTGCTCAGCCAAGACGCAGCAAAGTTAAAAAACTCATCCGGCACGAAAGCTCATCCGAGTCACATGTAAGTTCTACCTAATTCCTCAAGCTCATCCGAGGCACATCGAAGTCTAACTAATCTCTCATCGGTAGCACTCACTAACACCCAAGACCACATACACACCCAAGTCAACAACCGATAACGACACTGGTCTCGAAATCCACACCTAAGTCAACAACCGATGACGACACTGGTCTCGTAGTCGCATGGCACTACTACACTCAATAATGAGGAGGAGCATTGAATGATGTCGAGGGTGAAGTAAAAAGTAATGCAGATTATTGTACTGGATTGATTGATATCGGAGTGCGACTGGGACGGAGCTTGAACGAGAACGAAAGTTTGAATACGCTGATTGCTTTTCTTATAAAAATATTTGCCTGGAGCGAGACTGGCATAAGAATTTACCGGGAACGGCACGATAGTGTGGATCGGGCCTGAATAGGAGTTGGCTGACGAGCTCTCTTCAATGCGCATGTTCTGTAGGATTGAGATGTTTCAGCTGGTTTTTATAGGCAGGAAGACGCAGATCTTGTTTATTTTCTCATATGCTCTAACACTGATAATAACTGACGCAATCCTCAGTTTCCTCTTTTTCTAAAAATACATTCCATATATCAATTGTTATCAAAGCACGATTTTTTATTGAACAAAAATTTATCAATTAAAAACTTCAATGGATTGATTTCACGTTTTGCGACTTATAGATAAGGAAATCTTTTTGGAGATCCCAAAATTTATTAGGTTTTTCCACTTATCTTCTATTTAAAGTTATTTGAACGTAAAACCTTAGACAATGGATTTTCTGGAGATAAGATAGCAATTTTAAGTAAGTATAAAATACCGCAGCGATTGCACATTTCTATCAGTTAAAGTAGTAATCACAAAACTAGAACAAACAATGTATCACAGTAAATTATTGGTACTACTTTCGATAGTAACTTTATCCTACTGTCACCCCAGCTTCAGAATAGCAGGAGGAAAAGATGCCATCCCAGGCAGTGCACCTCATATAGTCTCTATACAAATAAAATCACATACGGACGGAAGCTATGATCACTCCTGTGGAGGTGCAATAATCGACAAACATTGGATCTTAACAGCTGCTCACTGCTTATCAGATAGCTTTAAAAAAGAAGACTTACGAATCATGGCTGGAAGATACAATATTAAGATCCATGAAGACAGCAGTCAGGAACGTGGTGTTACTTACAAAACAGTAAACAACCTTTATGCTGGTGGACCAACTCCTTATGATATCGGACTGATCTACACCAAAACTCCATTTGAATGGACCGATCGAGTAAAGCCAATACTTCTACCACAAAAGGATTCGATACCAACTGGTATGGCTCAACTCTTTGGATGGGGAGTTATATCAAAAGATTGGTCAAGTGTTCGTCCAGACATTCTACAAACTGCTGATCTTCATCTAATGACGAATGAAGAATGTGAAAAATACTACTCAACATCGTCGATAGACAGTACTAATGTTTGTACAGCATCCCCAGCTGAAGGTATAGCAGCATGTAGTTCTGATTCTGGTGGTCCATTATCTCAGAAAAATAGTGAAGGTGTAGATGAAGTGATCGGTGTTGTTTCGTGGGGAGAAGTTCCATGTGGTAGACCCTTTTCTCCGTCAGTTTATGTTCGTGTTTCTGCATTTATTGATTGGATAGAAGAAACGAAAAGTAATTATGAAAGTGAAAATAATTAATTATTTTGGATAATATAATTTATTTAATAAAAGTTTGTTTTTGTATGAAATTGATTATTATTGCTGAACATATTGTGGTAGTACTATAATAAAACTAAGAGAGGGATGTTGTATCTAATTAATCCAAATCCCACCCCATCTCTGATGGGGTACCCCAGGGGTCACTTCTGCCCCCGCTGTATTTAAAATTTTTGTAAATGACCTATTCTTAATTCCCTCCGACCCACTTCAGAACATTGCTGAAGAATGTACTGTGCGTTACTTTTTCATCTTTCATGTGTTTCTCTCTTTCTTTCGTCCCCTCTCAGCTATAGCAACAGTCGTTGAGCGAAATACCCAGCTTGGCAGTGTGGTCTCTTATAAGCCAATGTCCTGTGATTGTCGTAATTCTGCTAATATCTTTTCGGTGTCTGTTTAGGAAACTCAGTGTTCTTCTTTTCTTGTAAGTAGGCCATTTGTTCATCGATAATGCAAGCCCCTAGCTCGCTCTACCGTTTTGTGGTTAAGAACAGGTAGTAGTCAAAAATGCTCCACCTAGTTGTCTGTTAACCATATGAATTTCCGAGCCTCCAGCTTTCTCGTTCCCATGTCTTGATGTGAAGTTCGGGAGCCAGGAAGTGCAAGAGCACATCAAGGGCGTTCGTAGGGCTTGTTCCTGTGGTCCCTGGTGCTCTCTATGACATTATAGGTCCTGTTTATCGCAGGCCAACACACTAGCGAGCCATACCTGAGGATTGCATTTAGTGTGGCTGTGCAGATGCAGAGGACCTTATTTGGCCTTAAACTCCATCTCTTGCCGAAGCTATTTTTACAGGTTTATAAAGCTACGCAGTCTACTATTTCTGCTCAGGCATTCTTGCATGATTTTACTAATCACGGTTGGCAACATTTCTAGCATCATCACAGGGTGTCTGCGGCATACCTTTACCTTTATTTCGGTCATGGACCCCTTACTATAACAAAAACTCAATCATCCACCCCCAAACCCAAGTTAATCAAATTTTATGATATAATAAAATCTACTAAAAATACTTTAATCTGTTTTCTTTGAGAAGACAATTGCACGTAGCTATGTAAATGAATTACGTACATATTTTTAATTGTTAAGAAAACAAAAGAGAAAATGCAACTGTGCTTAAAAATATAGGTACCTAATACTTAAATAATTTTAAGTGAGAAGGATCCCAGCGGGAAAAATTGGGAGCGCTGCTCAGGGGAGCTGAATTTGAACTTACTGGAGTTTTCAGAACTTTTATAGAAGGAGCAAAAATGGCAATTTTCTTAATGATCATAAATCGTGGCATTAGCATATTCAATAGACCGGTTCTCGTTCGATTACAGAAGTTAAGCAGCATTGGATGTGGTTAGTACTTAGTGCGGGGCCCGCTGGGAAAACGACACTCTCCCTTGGAAAAAAACGAAAAAACAATAATTGCAAAAGCCCGGTATGCTGTTTCGTTTCGCATTCGGACTCCCCTTTAAAATAGAAGTAAAAAAAGTGTGCGGAATTCAGGTTGGAGGGCGGTCTGAATTCCGTCCATAAAATCAGTACGCAGTTCAGTCTAAATTCAGACCGTAAATGAACTTTGTTGCTCTCGAAAATGGATGGCGTTTTTCTGAGTGTAGACTTCTCGTTTCACTTTCCGCAAGCCAAGAAGTGAAATTTCTATTTTCTCGAGCGGAAATTTTGACGTTTATCACTTTTATGCGGAAAAAAGTTGTTTCGGGAGCGTGATGTGACCAAACAGTCACTGTTATTTTAGTCAGGTCTACATTATCTACATAATACCGGGGACAGACTAGAAACTTAATCTAGATTATGACGTCAGAATGACGCAGAACCATCTAAAAGATATGGAAATTAAATGGAGTTTACGTCATTCTGACGTCATAATCTAGATTAAGGGTGCTAGTCTGTCGAGGGTATAACTCTCTCTGCTAAGCGGAATTCAGACTGTATATAAGGATTCTCTACAGAGCGAAATTCTGCACGAACAGCATACTAGGCTAAAAGGCGAACAAAAATAAAAGCTTTTCGACACCCGGAACTTATTCACATATCCATCAAATTAAAATTTTGCACCTATGTATGTATGCGCGTGACAATGCAATCTCACCACTTTGAAAAAAAGTCAAGATGGCGGTTCCAAGTAGTGGTGGGCGAAATGGCTCTTTTCAGTGACCTGGTTCGTTTGGTTCCGCTCACTAAAAAGAACCATTCAAAAGATCCGTTCATTCGGTTCATTTGGCTCATTTCCCGTAAATTTGGTGAAAACTTCAAAACATGAATTGCCCTTAAATACAATTACAGACATACAGTTCAATAAAAAACTAGACAAGCCACCACTCCCGTTTGGAAAAATTTGCTACTGATAAGAATTAATGAATTTCCTAATAAAATCAAACTTCCAGTTCGAACTAATTGACTCCCCTTAAGATATACTATATTCTATTCAAATAAATTAAAAACAATTTCCTCTTAAAATTTCTTTTCCGTTGAATTTTATAAGTAATCCTCCTACACTCGAATAATACGAGTGAAATTCTAATTAGAACTCTTCCTAAATCTTAAATGTTCTTCATAAAACTTTTTTAACTCTCATCAATTTCAAAATGTCGATTTCCAATTGGAATTGCTTAGAGAGAAATTGCAACTCACATCTTACATAAAATCAATACAACCAAAACAAGTTCTCTGAGAAAGATATCTCACCTTATGTATTCATTGTGATTAATTCATTCGCTCTTTTTTCAAATCATTCAAAAGTTCAGGTCATTTCATTCGAGACCCGTACATTTGGTTCTTCGTTCATCGTTCATAACACAGTTCAGTATCACTGAACCAGTGCAGTACCATTGAACGAGTGAACGGGACATGTACTACTTAGTGAACCAGTTCATTTGGCTCAGTACACTGTTCCGTTCAGTACGAACGGATCATTCGCGAATGACACAGCACTACTTCCAAGATGTCAGCCGATTTTTGCAATAGGCATGTTAACAACGGCATAAACGTCAATTTATTTAGCGCTGTTAGCAAACTTATTTGTCCTTTTTGGCTTAGCTAAAATCTAGCACAGCTTCTAACTGTCAAAAGGGGTTGACGTTTACTAGTGAATTTTTGTTGTAAACAAATAATTTAGTAATATTTTAATTCAGCATGAAGATATTATTATTATTAATTATTAATTTTTTTGCTTGTTATTATTTGTAAAATGAGAAATGTTTTTTGGTCGTTATTAGTTGTAAAATGAGAACTGTCAAATGGTATGCTAGGAACGGCGTTAAGCTAACAGCGATAATTTAACAGAGTTAGGCCAGATTCACAATGAGAGCTTCAAGCCTCAAGTTTCAAAGCTTTTTTACCATAGTTTCAGCTCCATTTGAAGGTTGCAGCTTGAAGCTGTGAATGTGAATCATTGTATATAAATCCTATAATCCTAAGTTTTGAAGCTTGCAGCTTTGAAGCTCTCATTGTGAATCGGGTCTTAAAGTAACTTGGGCTTAAACGTGTCCTATGCCAGGTAGAATACAATTGGCTGTGTGGCATCATTCTAAATTCAAAATGGCGGCCAAAACCGAATGACGGAAGACGTAATAGACTAAAAAGCGGAAATTATAACCTATCAACTTCAAATTTCATTTTTTTGTAAAAAAAAAATATGGTGGTTCCAAGAGAGATTTTTACAATGTTGTTCCCCATCGCCGCGACATGGGTATCAAATGAAAGGGTATGACGAGTAGAATACGGTGGCGGCCGCCACAAAATGACGAAAGACATATAATAGACTAAAAAGTAGAAAATAAAAATAAATAGTTTAAAAAAACTAAAAAACACGCTTTTTCATTTTAAGATGAACTAAAAAGTATAAAATAATTTTGAATGTAAAGTTTTTATTGCTCCAGCCAGTATATGGGAACAAACTACCTTTCAAAATCAATCTCAGAATGAAATTAATGAAGTTATTGGTAAAATTTATAAATATAACTTACTTAAATGTAAAAAGTGTGGGGCGTTAACGAAAAGTTCCAGTATTAATAAAATAAGAATATAGGTAAAGAGCGTTCCACCTCCGATCGTCTGAGAACATTCTCCTCTGCCCAAATTCTGTTTGTATAACAAAAGTTTTTTAACAAATACAGATATAATACTTTTAGTCTTGAGAAAATTTAATTGATCACCTTGTAACTTTAAATTTATTTAATCAAATTTGGTGAATAAAGGCGATGGCCCAATGCCGACGGCGCGTTATACGCGGCAGGGGCTTCTTGCGCGTTGACGTCCGCTGAAGGTTCAATCGTAGCGCCAGGACGTCAAAAAGGTTGCTTTGATTTAAATACATGTATGGATTTTTGTCTTTATAAAGTTTTAATTTCGACAGTTTGACAGTTTTGAAATTTTCAACGCCTGCCAACGCGCGTAAAAAGTCGAAAGTTGGTCGACTTTTGCCGTCGCTTGACGCCGCTGACGCCGCAAAGTCGTGAATGGAACAACTCGGTTTGAATTACACACAGTCAAATATCGACGTCAACGCGCGTCAACGCTTTGACGCGCGTAAACGCGAATAAAGTCGTGAGTGGGCCATCGCCTTAAGTCAGTCAAATAAGCTGTTTGCTTTTCGATTTCGTCCGCGCCTCGTGGTCACGCGGGAAACATTGCTTTTTAAATTTTTCTACTTTTTATATGAAAATTTTCGATCTTTTTCGCGGACCCCCGGTAGTTCTTCGCGCACCCCCCAAAATAATTTTTAATTATCACGGACCCCCTGGATTATCCTATATACCCCCAGGGGTCCATATGGACCACTTTGGGAATCACTGCCTTAGTTCCATTTCTGTATAGTTTTTATACTATACTATTTATCGTAGCTAATGGGAACTGATATTTTTTTGTCTTTCAACTTGTTAATGAACTTCTAATTAAATTTGCAACGTGTAGGTTTCACTTAAAGAGACCAGTTCGGTCTGTCCCAAACTTAATACCACAAATTAACAATTTCCCAAAAGACACCACCAATTCACAACACCGAAACAAACATTCTCATACAATAAAATTAAGATCTCGACAGTAACTTTGATTAAGTCATAATATGAAGAAAAGATTAATCCAACCAAAAAGGACGAATTTCTTTAACTGTCGCCACGATTAGCACGTGTCACGGCTCGTGTGTACAATAGAACCAAATTTCTCTCTTCTATCAGACAAAACAAAGTTAAACCAAAGCCAAAGCCAGAATCGAAGGAGCAACAACAACAACCAAAAAAAAACTTGGTCCTAGCTTAAGGAGCACGCATCATAACTCGTCGTGTTTTATCCTTGTAGGGAAAATAAAGGTGATTGCAATTCCCAGCACGTATCTAATCGCACGTGGATGTGAACTAATGACGTAGTAAGGATGGAGAGGAACACATTTTTGCAAATAATTCGCCACTGGGAGTAAATAACTAAAAAGGAAAGGGTGATCAGTAATGATAAACTATTATTAAATTCCATTCCGTGGGGGTGGGACGCTGGCAGGTCGAATGAGGTAAGGTCCTTTATCGGCACTATGGTGGGGAATAGTGGTGAGAAAATTCATATCACGCTTTCACCGGGTCCCAGCCAAAATGAGAAGAAATGAAAATAAAAAATTTCACTAGATCCAACGTTGTCCAATCTGTGTGATGGTGGGAGCAGCTCGTGTCGAGGATGCCACTTTCCTCTACGAAATCAGAAGTGGAATTGTGAAAAAAGACTTCTTTTTTTTTATTATAAAAATCTTGCGACGTTTTTTTTTGTTCATTCTTTATGAAAGTTTTGAAGTTTTACTCTGAAAAAGCATTACCGTCAGCTGCTGGTCTCCAGCAGCTCCAGCAGCTCTTCAGGAATATTTTCGCCCAGGGACAATTCAACTTCATGCACTTCTTAACAATCTACGAAGTCATGTTATCCGGCTGGGGCTGACAATATTCCTTGGAAATAGCTTAGCCCCGGGAAGGATTTTTGAAGCTTTCATATCTTCATATGTGTTATACATGAATGCCATAAACTTATAAGGGATACTTTGTACGATACTATTCTGCATAATGCTGCAATTGTGTAGTAATAGTGCCTTTTCAACTTTTGTTCAACAAACAATTTATACAAGTTGTTCGTTGACAAGTTTCTTTTTAAAGAGAGTTGAAGGGTAGCTTTGGAAAATTTTTAACCTCCTTAATTTTATTCTTTTGTTTCTTTTGGAGTATTATTAGTTGAACAAAGTCAGTAGAGTTTGATTGGGCAATGTTCAGACATAGAGCGGTGAAAGTACTACAGCAAATATTAAGGTAGTGTCGTACATAATTTTGAATTTCAGAACAACACGGATATAAATCGTGAAACAATCTTTATACCGAAGGTAGCCAGGTGCGGACATGAAACGGCAAAGAAGCTTGTCGTCTTGGCGTTTAAGCTTGACGCCCTGTTTCCTGAAGTCTCTCGAAAGTATGCTGGAGTTACACCTCTGAAATAAAATAACAGAGATTCTATATCTTTCTTATAGTACGCATATTGCAACGGCCTTGGTAGCCTAGGGGTTAAGGCGCCCGACTACCATTCCTAAAGTCTGCCTTTAGAATACTATCAGCGCCTTAGTCCTTTCGCTCTTTCTTGCCCTCACTCTTTCTTTTTGCCCGCGAGCAAATGTTCGTTTGCGGTGGTGGATACGTACCCTAAGAATTCCACCAAACGAAACAAAGTAAAAGGAGTAAAGTATCAAATAAGTAAGCATAATATACGAGGAAGTCACCTGTTCGCCACCGAAGTCAGAGTTCTGTCACGATAGTATTTTATGAGTAGCTGATGGTATACAATCTCCAATTTCTGTGTGCTATTCGTTGTCTCGCCCAAGATGGAACTGATACTTTTCACCAATAGCACAAAAATTCCCAATTTTAGTCCATTTAAAATTAATGATCGACCACTGAGCCTATCCTGATCAGTTGTGTACTTGGGACCTATTTTGGATGCAAAACTGAATTGAAGAGTCAACATAGAAGATATGGCAAAGATGCACATAACTTTCTTTACATGTCAGCAGACTATAAGCAAACTATGAATCTTGAAGCCACATATGGTACATAGTGACAATACCATTACTGGCAAACCGTGGGCCGTCACTTTGCAAAAGAATGTAACAAATTCAGACTAGTTCAAGTTTAAAGAATGGCATGTCTCGGAGTAAATGGACTTGTAGGCAATCGCCATTGAAGCATGGATCGTAGGTCCCGATCTACTACGAAGTGATCTACACATCAGCATGGGTTTTAAGCTGTGAGAAGCGAGTTGTGTAGGTTTTGATATCCAGAATTCTAATAGAGATTCAGACTGGGAGTCCTCTCAGAACTATGGCATAGTTTTATACTTGGACATCTTCAAATCAGAGTTGGGTGTATGCCTTAGGGGTCTCTCCTCCTCGCTAAGCCTCCGAAAATTCTACGTCCTGACTAAGAATAACAATTCAAGGTATACTAGTCGGACCACTTTCTACCGGTCTCTTTTCACCAATCAACTAAGTACCAGCCGCACCCCAACCTTCTTCAGTATCCTAAGGTCATCGGCCATCTCATCGCCTGCTCTTTTTTATGTGCTTGTGCTTAGGAACCACTCTTAGTATTACCAGTCTGGCACGCCGTTTGGGACATTGCACCATAGCCTAGTAACAAGCTTGGTTTAAAGCAGTGGTTCCCAACCTTTTTTTGACCAGGGACCACTTGGATTTCATAATTATTAGCAGGGACCACAAGGTTAAAAAATAAAATGTATCAATCTAGTTTTTCTCAAAGCTACACGCATGTCATCACTTACTTTTAATCAATTCCTGGACCTGTTTTTAATTATTAGTAAAGCAGAAAATGCTTGTTCAAATAAATAAGTTGGGGAGAAAAGCATGAGATAGCGCAAAGCGATATCTCGAATTTTAGTGCATGAAATTGCTTTTTACACCAAAACTGCTCCAAAGAATCAGATTCAAATGCGTCCTTACAGTTTCAAACATTTTGTAATTCAATAAGTTCTTGTTAGATTTCTTCTGCAACTTCTCTAGCATTATTGCCAAAAGGGTTGCGTATCAGTTTTTGGTCTACTTTAGCTTCTGTATTGCTATATTCTGGGAAGCAACGATTGAATTCATCAGCCAACATTTGTTGATGACATTTGATGTTTTCTTATATGCTTTCCCTAAACGTGACATACTTTTTGTCGTCAAGGAGTGCCTTTAACGTTGCGAACGCACTATGTTTCATTGTCCTCGCCAACGTGACTCATCCATAATTGAAGCTTGCAAATAAAACCACGAAGTTTATCTTGCAAGTTCAATTTATTTAATGCCCCGGCTTCACCGACCTCAGTTCAATCCACATACATAAGTGGCTTCACCGGCTAAAGTCCAGTTCATGTACAGTTCGTGCTTGAAATTGTTATTGCTTTTTCTCCAGTAATTATAAAATGCAAAAACTCACTGGAATAGCATTCCATTAATCCAGTTCATTACTCATTTTGAGAAAGCTTTTACGTTTAACTCCAGTTGTGCGAACTGAGGTCTGTTTTATCCTCAGTTGAATATGTTGAACTTGTATGCGAACTGAGGTAATTTTAAAGTTCAGTTCACCAATTTGCTCGAACTTGCGCATGTCAGCCGGTGAAGCCGGGGTATAAGCGTGTGAAAATATCCACAAGAGAAGCCAAATGCATCTGGGGTTGGGAACCACTGGTTTAAAGAATAGAGAGCATATGCCAGGTCAGTGTAGGTCTGGAAGTGTTGGAACAGATAGCGATGAACCTTATCTTTGCACTCTTGGATGTTAATGTTATACGAGTTCGAGTTCGGGAAAACTGTGAGAAATTATTCCATAGCCAAATTGCTTCCAGTCTGCCAGTGTCTTCCTGTGCGAACTTTTGGTTGTCTTTAAACCTTGCTAAGCGATATAGACAAATCCAAGGCGAAGAATTCTGTTATACAGATAGCAAAACGACAATCGATGTACTATTAGCGATCTGCATAACGTTCAAGTTTGGTGAAAACACTCAAACGCAATGTTTAGCGCCTCCTCCTAATGAATCCCTCAGAGTCCTTTTAATTTATCCTAACTTTTTTCTATCCTTTGAGCTAACCTTACTAATAGACAATGCAATCCTACATGAACGACATGGCGGACTGCTAGTATAAAGGGTGACATCTGAGATTAGACGTTTACATTTATACATTTTTACATGTATACATTTTTTCTGTGGTGAAGTCAAGCTTAGGAATCACCTTTTGTACTACTAGTTCGTCTTGTCGTTCAAGTCATAGTGCAATGTCTAGTACTGAGGGGGCAATGTTGATGTTTAGTACTAGCATCTTGACTATTTCAATCAATAAATTCAATTTTGTAAATTAAATATAACTTATCCTCTACTGTGGTTATAGAACACATCTTTTCAGAAATTTTTGCTTGAAATCAATCAGGAAACATCGGGATCCATAACATCATCCCGACCGGGGCGGGATCTCGATTCACAATAATTACATTCCAAAACTCCTTGTATTTTTATACTTAACGACCCTTAACATCATTTGTATCCTTCATTCACAGAATCAGTACGAGTGTAACCAGTATAGCTACGGCCATATGTATTCGTTTAGCATGGCTCCAAGGAAGCATCACGTAAAGCCTTGAAAATACGACATAAGTACGTACACACCAATCTTAATCGAAATCATATTTCATGAAGAGAAATTATAATTCAAGAAAATTACACAACACAAAACACGTATACACTCTCATAGACCGAACCAATTCCCCCGTTCGTTCCCCACCAAAAAAAGGAAATGGTGGAAAAAGGACGCATTGAAACGCAAAAGTTGGTGTACCATATTTTTTCTGCTTCAGCAATAAATCAGGATGTTAAAGGCTCAAAAATAATTAACCAAGTTCCGCTGTGTGTAGGGAGTCATTAATTCCATCCCGTGAACTCCATTGCCAACTGCCGACCATTTTTAAATCTCCCGCCAGAACGGGAATCCCAGGCCTTCCTTCAGTATAAACTCTGCTCGGTAAGGATAATTCAAATCCTGAGATTCCCAATGGTGTGGGGATCCCAGTAGGACTGAATTCTGAATTCTTAGCACATAGAAGTGTATGTAGATGTGCCTTATCGAGAATTCCTTGCGAGCGAGCATCCTGTCTCTCATCTTCCTTCAACTACACTAGCCTAAAAAAAATTTTGATAGAAGCTAGAAAAATTGCAAAGATTTTTAGGCGAAGTTCAGGCGGTAGGGCCATGTCCCAGTACTACATACATATGTCGTTGAATCCCTATTTACACCCTTCGCACGTGTTTTTGGGAGGGGGTATAGAATTAATTTTCCACTTTCTAGGGTATCGTTAACTTAAATGAAATTGTGCCGGCAGCTGCGGCGCTAAAAACAGGAAACAGGATGCAGAGGATGAGAAACCGAGGTAGAAAATATGCTGTTAGACATATGTGGAGAAGGTGTTTTCCCACATTCAAATTAATCGAGTCATATTTTAAGGATGGATAATTAACATAAGAACTGGTTACGTGGTTATTTGCTTTGAGGTTCTTCGTGAATAAATCCTAGTTTTTAATGAAGGCAGGGCAAACTTGTCTTGCTATGAATTTTGAAAAGGTACTTTCAAGAGAATCCTTTTCAGGGTAATTAAATTTTGAAAGTTACATAAAATGCATTCCACTAATAATTTTTGCAAAATATATGGTTAACCTGTTGGCATACAGGTTCTCAGAGAGAAATTATCGACCAAAACTGAAAAAAACAATTAACCGACAAAGAATTATGCTACGAAGATGAATACAACCGGTACACAGAGCGGCTACGTCGCTAATATATAAGGTGGTGTAAGCTTATTTCATAACGAACCTCGTTGAAATATAGATATTAGCGTATACCACGTGACGCTTTGACCTTTTGTATTTGAAGCAGAACTAAAAGATGTAATAACTTGGTTACTTAAACGGCACTACAACCTAGCTACAGTCCTGGTCTTTGTAATTCATTCCTTCATCGGTCCCTATTTCAATCCGTTTTTATTCTGTTTTTGTATCTTTAAGCTGAGATCGTTTACGCCGTCCTTCTGGCGGAGGTGTAACATATTTCGCTATCGTAACGCAAAGATTTTACCTCAAAAGGCAGGTGAACAAAGAAGAGAGCTTCTTCTAACAGCTTTCAACCAGCTTGAACATTATACAGACCACGTTTAGTCCATTTATAGCCGCTTGACTATATGTTACTCTGGCTCCTGGTCAACCTTAAATGGCATGCCTTAAAATTTGTTAGCGTTTTGGCAGCTGCTCGCTGGATTTTTGGGAGTTTCATAAGCCTAGTTCTGGCTTTGATTTGAACCCATATAAAAATATGTCATAGTTCGTATTAGGCTTGGTGTCTTCCCATTCCTCTAGTGGAGATTTAAACAACAAAACCTCTGTTAAAATTTGGTTTCAATGTAATGTAGTCAGATGGCCCTTCTAGGATTTCCAGTGGTAGAGATCGCAGTTTCCATTCATCTGATTGTCTCATCAACCTACTTCCCATAGCCGTAGAAACATGTCGCCATGTAGCCGTAGAGATATGTCATGACATGTCTGCCTGTCGTGTAAATCAGGTGGCAGAAGATCGAGAATCAGGTATTACTACGAGAGAAACAGCCCTGACTTGGCTCCGTGTGACTTTTTTTTGTTCCCCCGACTGAAGAGAGAGTTGAAGGGAAAGCACTGGGAGTCGGTGGAGAACATCCAACCTAATGTTACAAGGTTCCTGAGAGGCATTCCAGTCGAGGAGTTCCAGGGTGCCTTTCAGGCGTGGCAGAATCGAATCCGCAAGTGTATTGATGTTTAGGTTGCTAGAAGTGCTTTGTATGTCCAGGAGGGTGTCAAGATGAGCTGTTTATATTTAAGGCGAGTAGAGGTGTTAGGACGATTGAGCCTAGGAACCAGCGGTGACCTTCATACAGGTATGTCACTCTTGATTGACAGGTGACCTACAAAATGTCACTTTTGATTGACAGGTAAAGATCACCTGTCAACAAAAGTGACATATGTAGGTCTCCACTGGTTCCCAGGCTCAATCGTCCTAACACCTACTGCTAAGGGAGTGTACTTCGGTACATACTACTTCTTTTGGAACTTTGTTACAGAGTTTTTAAGATATTGGTCTAGCATGCGACCTAGAGTCTTCAGGACAAGTTGTACCGGCACAATGGAGCTCCTTGCTGGTGACAGCAAGGCTACTGCCATTATGCTTGGGTATACATAAAAAATTTTGAAAAACCACATCCTCCCTAGTTTCCTAAATTCTTATAGGGGATGCTAAACCGGCCACACGGTTTACGCTAGCTCGCCGGTGGGGGCGTGGGGTTGTGTGACCGGCAATGTACACATATGATTCACCACTTACCTATTAGTCAAAAAGGAGATTTCTTCATACCGTTCTTGTCCTAGGTTAGCCAAAGGGATTCATCGCTGGAAGTTCCCAACGACCTGGTGGACCTGTAAATGTTCAACGCGACTTCGAGAGGACCCGGGAGAGAAAGCAACACCCAACCATCCTGGATAAATTACCCCCTTAGGCTGTCATGCCCAGTAATACTCGTTGAGTTAAAGAATTGTTAACAAATGTATTGTATATTAATTTAAAGCACAATATACTAAAATTTAAGTAACACCAGAAAAAAGAGTTGAATTAATTAGGATATAAGTGTAAATCAAAAGTAATTTTACAATACAGGTAATGTGGATGCAACCACCTATTACCAGAAAAAAACAACAACTTCCATACAATAACGGAAAGGAAAAACACAAATCGTCGAGCTGGTACCAGTCGCTGATTCCTGATTTTTTTTACAACGCACAAACTCTCAAGATAATGCTTACGTGATAACAAATTAATTAAGTCAACATTATTAATAATAATGATGTGTAACATAAGTAGAAATGTCAAGTTTAAATGGATAATATAATTTGTTTTGATAAATATTTAATATGTACTGAGTAAATATCTGGTGTAGAATATCAATATGATTAACAGTTGGAATGTAAATTGGGAGATTACAAAAACTAGTATACAATGCTAACACAAAAACGAACTTACTTCTATTTTCCACAACTGATAACCTGCGTCTAGCTTACAAAAACGTCCGTGGTCCGTCAAAGAGGGAACGCCCGTTGAGTGTCCTTCTGCGTCTTGTTAGTTGGTTGGCCCTCGGGTGAAAAGATAACGATAAAAAACACAACGATATGGTTGTGATGTTCTGGTACTTGACGGAAGATAACCTAATACATGCAGAGAGGTTCTCTTGATTAAGTGGTATCAAAAAAATGGTGGCTCCTAAAAGTGCATCTGTTACACCATTAATATCAGAGGTCGCCGTGCCTCCTATCTCCTTAAACAATCCTTGGGATTAGAGTTTTGCGGCTTCTTTGAGGTTGACAATTTCAAAACTACTATTTTGAATAAAGAACCAACGTTTCCGATTATTCAATCGGAATAACAGCAACAAAATTCTGAAATCTTTGCCTAAATAAAAAAGTAAAATTCGGAAAATCTTTGGGTATTAACGATTTCTTGGACACTGCTAATCTATAGAGATATGTTCGTGCCTTGGCACTAAAACGACAATCCAATGTATCAGGAAGTTGAATTGTTTTTATAACTCGTATAGCAAGCCCTCGTCTAGCAAGTTCTCTGGTTACCATTCGGGTTACACCGGTTGATGAATTCCAAGTTCCGCTAGGTATTCCTAAATCAACATGTACAGATGAATCTAGAGCGTGCACACCGGAATCTGTTCTGCTGGATAATTCCACTTCTATAAGATTAACTGGGTTTAGTTTTCCTAAAACGATCTCAAGACTTCCTTGAACAGTTCTCGTATCGGGTTTTAGCTCTTGACCATTAATTATAGTTTTCCAAAAAAAAAAAACCTCCCGTAAATTCGTGACAGACGTATCAAAAAAACTATCTTTTTTTTTCCATTTTTTTCCCAGAACCAAAAAAAATTTTCTTCGACTACTAGAATTTAAAAAAAATTTTTTCCAAATTTTTTTTTTTGTGAAGTAATTTTATTAATTAAGCCTGAACTTTCCGATAGATGGGGGACCATTAAAAGGGAGAAACTTTCGGTAAATAACCGACCGTTACAAAGTTTATCGCCCTGTTTCTTACTTAGGTCTACCTACCTTCGGAATAAAAAATCTTTTTTCGCCCTCTTGAGGAGTGCGGGACGCCTTGGTGGTGGAGATAGTCCCTATAGATTGACCAATAATGCCATTACGTGCCATTAATATTATTAAAAATCAAATAAACTACTTATATTCCAGATTTTTCATTTTATAAAACAGTTTCATCAACTAAATTTTTTGTGCTTGACGCGCTGCTGACGCGCCGCCAATGTGCCGCTGACCTGACCTTTTCGATTATTTTAGTGTTCACAAACCAATTTTCCGATATTATAAAGCATTCTTGCTTCTTTGACAGCTTTGAAGCCACGCCCACGCCAAATGTTAGGGAAACCAGCTAACTGACGGCGGGCTATTGCTCTACACCCTTATAAGTACCTACATAATTCTAAAATTTCAGCTTTTCTAAAACAGTTTTTATCGTGCAGCACAGGACCGATTTTGCAGAAATATTTTTTTCGCCTTATCTTAACATATGTAAAGCTACTAGTACACACATTTCTTTAGAAGATTTTTACAAACATAATATATTAAAGTAACTACAAATGCAGAAACTAGGAACCACCTCAAAAATTCGCTCATTCAAATGAACCAAAATAATAATTCTAAAAACTAGTCAAACGTATTCAGGTACTTACATATATAAAACTAATAGAGAAACGCATAAAAAATCGATTATTTTAACAAAATTTAACACATAAAAGTTTTTTAAAACAAAGCAGAGAACTTTTTCACAAAAATGCATTACCAGGTCAACAATGCAGCAAAAACTACTGGGAAATTAACCTTATAAAATATCCTTTCAACGAACGGCTGCACAACGCCATTCCATATCGATAATCATCGATACGAGTGAATAAATAGGCAAAAGTAAATCGTTTTGGGTAACCTTTAGTTATTGGCACTTTGAGCACTCTTCAATAACTAAAAAAATCATAGATGAGTTTTTTTAAAGTTTAACTCAAAATAGATGAACATAGGAAGTACTACTCACTTCCAACACTACTTTTGGAGCACCTGCATATCGCTCTGAAATTTTTTGCACTAATCCAACAACACAAGAATGGATCAGCTTTGCAATGTCAGTATTTCTCCTGTCTTGCATCCAGGGATTCAAGTATGGAATCCTTCAATTCTAATCACTTCTAATCATTAGAAAAAAATATTGCTTTGCGGTTACTTTAAAGGACTGAAAATTATTAGCACCAAAGGATATGAATAAGTAGCTTTTGTAGACCAGTCAGTGTGGACAATCAGTTTACAATAATTCCAAAAGTTTTGAAACTTTCATGTAAGGTCGGGAAGAGCATAAAAACAAACTATAAAATTTTGCGGCCTTGGCCGAAGTCCGGAACATTGTTAAAATTGCAAGAAATGAAATTTTGTAATATTGTCGTGGTCGTCGCGAAGAAAACTTGCAGGAATGTTAAATGCGTTATTTCATATCACGTGTATCAGATTTGCAACCAAATTAAAGTTACGGAACATTTATCTTATTAAAAATTACCGTTTTTTGCAAATAAACTTACAGACAAAATTCCAAAAGTCTTGCAAACTCGAGAGCTGCATCGGAACAATGTCCCGAACAATTGTATAAATTTGCAACCTTTTGAGTTGTGCGGAACATGTTTATTTATAATATTTGTCATTTTTTCGAACAAAATGGCCTCGAAAATTCGACGAAATAATAACAAAAGTTTTAATTTTTCGTTGCAAATGCTCAGAACATTTATTGTGATGCATCTACAAGCTTGCAACCTCGTACGCATTTCGGAACTTTATGCAAATTTGAAAAATCGAATTTCTGCATTTGTCATCCTCAAAAAAATTGCAAAAGCTTTGTAATTCCAGCGGATGGCTTAGTTTGCCGATTAATGAATTTGCATACCAAATCCGAGATGCGGAAAATATTTTAATTATAAAAATTTAAAATATTTTTTTTTCCTCTGAAATGGTCTATATTGCGCGTGCGACGCTGCTGTGCAAAGGGTGTAAATAGAATATAGAAGAGAAGCCCAGTCGTAGTCTAGAAATAACAAATCTTTCAACTTCATACGTAATTCCTTGGCTATCGGTTTGATAAGTCACACTTGTTGATGGTTCACCGGGATCACTATGATGCTGTTCACTCAAAGAAGTTGAATAAATCCGTTGAAGCGGTTTTGCTGGTATCGATGCCATTTCAACTTCATTTTCAGAAATGGACTCTGCTTCCCACTAACCACTTCCTGCCGAAAAAGAATCGCTGTCATCTTGAATGAACTCTTCCTCATTGGCAGAAACCTCTTCTTCAAAAAATATTGTTTCGTCCTCAGAAGGGTTTCTGGGTTAAGGAAAAAATTGATATTATTATTTTGGCACGCACTGGGAATTTTGTTAGCGCAGGTATTTTTTTCTTCATGATCTCGTCTTGGCATTGAGCCCACAATGGGTTTTTTCTTATGAGGATCATTACACATCTGCATTATTGACCAGCTTGATTTGAAAAAATTTGGCAATTTTTTCTAGGATGGAAAATTCCAAAAATTAGTTTTTTCGAAATTGCATATCGTTCCGGATGGCGTATGAGGTTGCAAATTCGTAAATGCATAACAAAACATGTTCTGAGTATTTGCAACCAAAATTCAGAACTTTTGTAATTATTTTGAGACCGCCTTTCTCAGAAAAATGATCAGCGATAAACAAAATGTATAAATAAAGATGTTCCGGTCAACGAAGAAGGCTGCAAATTTTCACAACTGCTCAGGACACTTTTCTGATGTATGTTTCAAGTTTGCAGCACTTTTGGAATTTTTTTGGCGAAAATGCAGACAAATTCCATTTATCTGCAATTTTAACAAAGTTCCGGACTTCAGAGAAGGTTGAAAATTTAGATTTATTGTTTTCTCCGTGTACCAATAGGTTCACCAAAGTTTTAAAACTTTTGGAATTATTGTTAAATGTTAGGTTTTTAATGTCTAAAATGACTGGACTATTGAGAATAGCTATCTATGAAAATGACAGAACGATTGGTTGTTGGCTTCTCTAAAGGATCGTTTTCTGACATCACTGTATTTTGTAAAAGGATTAAGAATATAGAAAATCTAACAGTCCCGCATCTTCTTCAGCAAAGGTTCTTCAGCAAAGTTTCCTGAAGATCCTGCTTATGATGAGTACATATTTGAACAAATAACAACGTAGCGTCTCTGTGGGCCTGTTATCTTCTTTTTGTAAGTCAGTCTTCTGCATACCTTTAGGCGCAATAATACAACGATTTTTTTATTAAATTGGTTTGAGACCCACAAATAAGCACTAATTGCGTTATGACCAACGTTAACGAATTCCGGACCAAAGACAGAAAAGCCTCTGCGCTTTAGTTTAGTTTAGCAACTGATGACAAAGTAGTGAATCCGGCCGGGGCGCAGTGGACGGAGTGGACAACGTGAAAATTATTGGGTTAACCTTTCTGGGAAGGCAAAGTGTAAGCTAACAATCATGACACGAGGCTTTGGTGAAATGAAGCTGGATATTGCGCTCATTTCAGAGTTGGTGCGGGTGGATATACCAGTGAGAGGCTGTGGTAAGAATAGAATAATAGTTGATTGCGACTTCAAAAGATGTAATATAGTGTGAGGTAGCACCAATGGAAACCACCGATGAGAGGCATTGCTCGAATCTGGATACTGCAAAAAGAGGAACTGAACCGACGAAGAGAAATGTAGCGATGTGGCAGCTCTGGCAAAATTTTAGCTGCATTATTAGAGAGATTGTTTCACCGAAATAACATCCCTCCTTCCTGTACGGCATTGCTATTCCTGCACCATAAATCCAGCTCCATGGCTGACACTTATAGTCAATGATCCTCCTTTTCGCGCAGACTATGGTCTTGGTCATTTATAAATAGAGCAACTAGTCTGTGGAACAGCCTTCCACAGTCCGTATTCCCGAATTAGTGTAGAGGTCAAACGTAAGGTTCATCGTCATTTACTTGAGCATCTGCCAGACCTCTATTCATATATCCCATCCTCTATTTTTCTAATTAAACTTACGACTAGACATTAAACTTTGAGCTGAATGTCATAATCGGCTGGATGTGTCACATACTACTATAACATCACAATGACAAATCTATTTTGTTAAAATTATTGATTGCACCTAGTCGGGTTGCATTTTACAAACTTCTTGTAAATTCCTTATTTAAATTCACTCGAAATTCCTTTTCCCATATGTCACCACTAGCAGCTGCCTGCAGCATAAACCTATAACTCTTCGATCCCCATGAAAATATATGTAACAACCACAGACCCTTTATACTTCGGTTCAATTAGTTGGAACGATTGAGTAAGAACCCAACAACCTTCTGTCCAATATTCATTCGTATTCAGTGCCCAAACATAAATATCGATTTGTAATTTAAAATCTTAATTAATAAATGACTTCAGTAGAACAGAGTCTCATTAAGAGTTTCAAGTTTAGACAGTACACGATGGCCACACTATAGCAGCATCTTCTAGACGACTCATGCAGGAGTGCTCACTCATTACCATATTCCTACTGGGTGTAATTTTGGTTAATTACAGACCTGAAGCATAATTTAAGCATCATCTACTACAGCAAGTTTTGATGAATAAAACCACACTAGTAATAAATTCATTTATGAATACCAAATTTAAATTAAATCCTTAACATGAAAAACTTAAAATGCTTTAAAAACGATTTGAAAAAACAAAAACACTCATTCATCTTGTTTTTTTTTTCGCCAGTTTTCTTCTCAAACATTCATTCACATCATTCCATACAAAACTAAACATTTTCAGCATTTTACTAATGTTTCACGTCGCCCTTAAGGCACGTCCTTTCCAGCCACTAGTATACGAGTATTTTTATGCTATATCGAGGCCAGTACGTGACTTAATATGTCGATATTTATACGGGCGGCCATTTCTAGTTGAAATGTTTGTTCACGTCTTTGAAAATGCTATCAGTGAGCCACTAAAGATCAAGTCCTTCGATAGATTGAAGGACTTTCCAGGATATTATGAAATACTTATAGCCAAACGACAGCTGCCATAGTATGCACGTACTTAAGTGGTTGTTTATGTTATAAAAACATTTTATTTTTAGATATCGCCCAAAGTTCACAAAGACGTGTGACGTATTCTTGGATTTTTTTAGAATATGCTCAAAGCTTTTCGATTTTTAAGTGCGATATTCAGATGGTGTATATAGAGATAGATATAGAGATTTACTGCAGAAGATCTAACTACAGGGTTTCGGAGTAGGTTGAAAAGAGACTTAAGGATGTGGTTGGAAAGAGACTACAACTGCGTCCAGGTACCTGCGTACTGGTAGGGACACTCGATCCTAATAAAACTAAATCCTGGACTTCTATTCCCGCAGGAAGTCCTTCTATTAGTTGGATCACCTCTTATCCAGAAGATAATGCTCGTGGTCTCTCTTTCCTCTGCCTTTTCCTATAGAACTGAAACTGGTTTGAGGCCATTGAGACATTGGTCTTGATCAATTTCATTATCCAATCTGTTGTTTTGACAAGGAGGGCGGCGGAGCGCGTGGGGATGGAAGGAAAAGTGCACACGTATTATCGCTTTGGGTGGATAAATCCACACCCAAAATATTTTATGTACACCTAATAACCCAGAACTTTGGAGGACCATCTCATCAGTCGTTGGCCACGAAGTAACGTGGTCGAACCTATTAAGAACTTTTAATTATATAGCCTAAGCTTTTTAAACCTCACCCGACTAGTAAGGATTTCTCTATAGCTTCCTCATGAGGTTCCTATGTGGCAAATGGGGGGCAGAACGAAAGAGGGCTTTTCCCTTAGTTTCCTCATAAACACCACACCAAAATCAGCGATACCGAAGTGAGGAATGCCTTATCAATTTCTCATAAGGGCCCTGTAAGGCAAACCTCATTACAAATGAAATTGGGCAATTCCAACATCTGCCTAAAGGTCCGGTTACACGCAACAATCTGCTTGTGCCAATTGGCTTGCGCAAGTCAATTTGCCCAAGTGAATCGTTGCGTGTAAACGCAAATTTTTGGCTGGCGCAAGCCAAAAAGGTTGCCTTGTGCGAAATATATGTTCTTAGAAAATCGGCTTGAAGTTGGTGTTTTGGCATGAGCGTTTAAACGATGTTCAAGCCGCAGCTACAACCCTCATCATGCCCTTGGGTGAATGGTGAAATTTTATGACGCTCCTCCGACCTTATCATAATCAATATAATATAATAATCGTGTCAAATTAGCGTCATTTAGTGTCATTTTCCCTCATTTTATTTGCACCAATAAATCGTTGCCTGTAAACCGATTCATGTTCACTCAGTTTATTTGCACCAATTGACTTGCGCCAGTCAATTTGCACAAACAGATCGTTGCGTGTAACCGGACCTTTACGTATACGGAAAGCTTTTTAAAAAGCTTTAAAGTAATACCCTTAAGCTTTAGCTTAAGTTTTTGTTGTTGTATTGTTTAGTGGCCGTGAAGGGTGTCATTCAGCCTACTCAATAGACTGATTCTGATTCAATTACAGAGGTCAAGCAGCATTGGGCGTGATAAGTACTTGGTTGGGGGACCGAATTGGTAAAACGACACTTGCGTTCAAAATATAAAGTTTTCGACACCGGCGCAATTATAACTAATAATTCTTAAATTTTTCGGCCTCTTTTTTCCTCTCGGGATCGGGTAGCAATTATTTTCCTCAAGGGGCGCAAATGAGGCATTCCTTATGACTGAGGCAAGGCCTTAGATGCACTGTGTGGGCCCTGTAGAGCAATCCAAACAGGGTGCCCATGAAGCAGCGCAGCTAACCTCATAGGCGCCCTAGCTGCATCCCCCTCCGCCAAAAATGCTAGCTGGGCATAACCCCATAACCAAAGAATTTAAAGCCATATAACTCAACAGGTAAATAAATTGGCCGAACTTATCACATTTTAACGGTTATCTGTTCACGTGCTACCCACCCACAATGATTATGCTCCGCCGCCCTTGGACAAGGTCATGGTCTGAATTATCGCAAACCAGTTTTGGTTCCCCGGCCGACCATTCTAGTGTTGAGACGTGACAACTCCAAAGGAAATATGACTTATAAATTAATTTTGAAATGACAGGAAGGCGAAGCAACCTACATATGGCAGTTCCAGTACTATGAAAATTATAAGGCCCAAAATACATTCGGCGCTGCATACTTCACGCCGCACGCCTAATGAAGCTGAAGCCGATGGAAAGAAGCCACTGCAGTTACATTCGAAGCTGCAAAAACCAACGGCAACTTGACGGAATTGTTGTTGACATTTAAATGTAAAGAGACGAAAAAGCTTTTTATTTCAAAAAAAATTTCAAGTTGTTAAGATATTGTGTACCGTGCAAATTAATCAAAATGATTACTTTTGATGATAACATTTTTTAATTTTATTCAGTGCATTATGGCGGCCGTTTTTACAATTCCTATCTCTAAAGTTGACAGCACTTACGCCGCATACTGCAAATTTTGAAAATTGCTTGAAGCTGGCTTCATACTTCATTGCAGCGTGAAGTAAGAAGCGGTCAATGTGTCAGCATTAATGAATTCTCGTTGACTTGAAGCTGTGAAGCTTGCGGCGCACAGTGGTCGGAAATGCCAAAAAGCTGGCCAAAAACCCTAAAATTGAATATTTTTTTTCGGAACTTTTTGCATTTGGAATTGTTACAGTGGTACCCCTAGCATGTAAAACTACCGTTATTAAGAACCTGGAGTCGATATTTGGCTCCAGAAACCAGACCTTTTGTTAGCATCGAGCACGTCGCTTCGCGGGCTGGAAACTTCAAGCAAAATTACTGACGTTCAAAAGAGTGTAAAAACTGTTATTTTTAATATTTTTTCATGTTCTAAAATGGAATCTCCTCCTGATGGTAAGTATTAATTACGTCTTTCCATTCCAATTAATTTTAATAAAATGTGGGATAATTATTCAACGCTATAGGCAGTCATGTTTTTCTTGTTCGTTTGCCCTAAAGTACTTATACGAAAAGGCAAAAGTAGAAATGACCGCATATGACTGCCCTGGATCCAATTTTAAATTTTTCATTAAATGTCTATTAAACAAATTAGAAAGAAACTGGTTGCCGAAAAGTGCCCATTCGGCTATTATAGCCATTTTTCTGCGTTGATGCATGGATGCGTGTTACTTAACGCATGTTGCACGTAAAATATTTACATTTTCTCCTTTGTGGAAAATAGTTTTATATATGTAACATGCTTTTTTAACTTTGAAGCAAACTTTCTCTGGTTTTCGAAAATTATTTACAATTATTGTTAGAACCTACAATTAACGATTATTTTTTAATTATTTAAATATTTTATTTTAAAGATCCGGCGAATATCGAGGAAATTTCCTTGTCGAGAAAAAAAAATTTTCCAACTTGTTAAAACGGAATTGAACTCGAATGTCAGTAAAATATATGACATTCTGGAAGCAGAAGTCACAAAAAACTATTCACACCGCTACGTTTTGTTCGAAGATTTGAAACAAGTCATACGTTTATTGATGACAAAGTTCAGGGAAAAGTGGAGGCAGGTGAAAAGGACCGATAAGACCCTATTGTCTAAGCACGAGGAGTGGCTCAAAGGTCATATAGTTTTCGTTATGCCACGAGACAGTAAGAAGATAAGTGAAACGAGCACGCGAAAACCGCCATTTTGTTTTTTAAAAAGCTGATAACGAATTTGTAATCAGCATCCTCGAAAAGCCGCAGACACCCATTTTTTTAATAAAAAATAATGGTTTTTTAACATTGACTGCTGCCATTTTGAAGCCGCCGTTTTGTTTTTTAAAAAACTGATAACGAATTCGTAATCACCAACCTCGAAAACCCCCAGACACCCATATTTAGTAAAAAAATAATGATTTTTTGACATTGACCGCCGCCATTTTGAAGTCGCCATTTTGTTTTTTTTAAAACTGATAAGGAATTCGTAATTAGCAACCTCGAAAACCTCCAGATACCAAATTTCAACGAACTATTTCAATTAATTCTAGTTTTGACCAACTTTTTGGCGTTTCCGACCACTGTGCGGCGCGAAGTATGCAGCGCCGAATGTATTTTGGGCCTAAAGAAAGTTTATTAAAGATCGCCTACTAGTGCATTAGACCGAGCTTGTGCAAAGTAAACAGTATAAAAGGCGAATTTCGACATAGAAAAATCATTCTTTACCTGAACGTGGGCTTAACCATATAAGGTAAGGAATCATACAACATAGGGTTTAGATACAGTTTGGGGTTCACCAAACTGTACGCACAGGTTAGATATACAAGTCATCAAGATAACGCGTTCATATTAGTAACTATGGCAATTATCATTGTTAAGGGTTTTACGTACTTATGTTTTATTAATAAATAATAAACCTTTATGTTCAATAGTGTCTTTATTTTATTTACGATTCAGCAGCTGAAATATCATTCATACAAATTCTATATAACAAAACAAATAGTGATTATCTGTAAAAGAAGAAGTCACACGCGAAAACACCTAGTACCTACTCCTTAGCCCTCTAGGTGTAAAGTAGTGTTACAGTAAGGTATAGTGCTGGCGGCCTATCTTGCCATTGAAGGAACCTTTACAACAAGGGCTACTAAATTCGATGCTTACGAAGGGTACAAGAAAAAGATTCAAAACGCAAAATGAAAGCTTTCCTCGTTGATTTGTTTCTCCCAAAACCTTCATGCTGTAGAAAAATATTGAGAGCCGATTTCCCCTGAATTGGCCTTTCCACACTAGTATTCTTGCTGCAGTATTCAAACCGGGGTTTTAGGAAAGGGGTAAGAGAATCGAAGAGAATTCTTTACAAAAAGAGATGAATTCTCCTTGATTCTCTTACCCCTTTCCTAAAAACTCGGTTTGAATACTGCAGCAAGAATACTAGTGTGGAAAGGCCTAATGGGGCAACGTAGACTAGTCATGATTACTATGTAGTAAAACCGACTTTTACGAAGAGAGGGGTGAAGGGGCGGGGTGAGTATGCCGCCCCTTCACCTCTCTCTTCTTAAAATTCGGTTTTACTACATAGTAATCATGACTAGTCTACGTAGCCCCAGTAGTAGGGGAGCTGGCACTTGAAAAAATCGTGTCGTCCCAACCTTCTGCCGTTTGGTATATATAAGCTTTTGAAGTAATTTTAAGCATTTTTTATAATATGACATTTTTGCGGGAAGTGGACCCATTTCGAGTTAGGGGTTTTGGGGGTAAAAAGGGGGTTAAAATTGAAAGATTGCCGCTTCGTATGTAGGTTCTTTTAGGGCTAAATAACCGTTAATTACTAGTGGCAGACATTTTTGACCATTTGGACCCTCCCCAAGCCACCCCTAGCTGAAGTTGCCATTTTTCTCCCCACACCCTAGCAAATAGTCAAAAATTTCTGCCACTAGTATTTAACGGTTATTTAGCTCTAGTAGAACCCGCATACGCAGCGGCAGAATTTTTTTTCAATTTTAACCCCCTTTTACCCCCCAAAACCTTTAACTCGAAATGAGTCCAATTCCCGCAAAAATGTCATATTATAAAAAATGCTTAAAATTACTTCAAAAGCTTATGTACCAAACGGCAGAAGGTTGGGACGACACGATTTTTTCAAGTGCCAGCTCCCCTACTATAATGGGACTTCAAATTTCCAAATTACACTAACAACACAACGTCATTTCACCGCTTCGAAGTCCTATTGAGAGGAAATTTTGAGAGCCTTTGGTTTCTCTTCAACGATTTGTTGGGAAAGTTTGAGCTTTTGACTTGTTTTGCTCCGCGGAGTGATTTTCGGCGCAGAAGCGATTTGCTATCGATACGAGCATGCGATTCGTTATCAGCACGAGAAACCGATTCGATCTCTTGCTCCGCTTTTATTGCCTTCGAATTCGTTTACGAGTCGTTAACGAGTCCGAGATCGAAGCAAGCTTTCGCTTTTGGCAAATCGTTCTCGAATCGTTTCCGAATCGAAATGTTTGCAGGGTATGTTTCTATGACCAAAGCAGAGCTCAGCCTATGCTTGTCTGTGTTAACACATATCTAGCCAGTTGCAAGGTCACGATCGGGATTGCGCATATAATTTTGTGGAGTGGTTTTCTTCATTAAAATTCCAAGAAGGACTTTAAGTAGAATAAGTTTTTATTTGAAACAAAAAATTAAGTTATTTTTCATTGAACGAACATTTTGAATTTTTCTTAAGTTTTCCACTCAAATTATTTGAAAGAAAATTGAAATTTTTCATCATCCTCCAAATTGAAAGTATTTCTGTATCAACCATAGCCATTCTCACATCACTTTGTACGATTAAACAAAATTTATAGAACAATGCATCTAAATCCGAAAACTATTTCTTTCTCTCCAGATTCAAACAAATCTCTGAACATTAAATTCAAACATTCTTTGTCAACAGCAATCCATCTCCGGTTTTTTTAAAAGTGAAAGGACGACCTCCAGAAGCCTTGCCATTGTCTACCCATATACATGCACTTCGGCCCGAGAATAAGCTGCTGGAAATTCATTGATCCATAAATTTCATTTAATTTAGGAGAAAACTATTGAAATGTTTGAATTGTAACCCCAGAATTTTCAATTTGACAAATGGTTCCGAGATGTTTCTTTCCTTCGTTCGAACGAACCCTTTTCCCTTTTCTTTTATTTTTTCCTGTCTCTGCTCCTGGAGGATGCTGTCCGATTTAATCCATTGACGCCGTATGATAAAAGCGGAGTAAACTAGCACTAAATCACATCGATGACAGGCACAAAACCTTCGACCTGCCGTTCGTGTGGAGGAGTGGTAGTATATTTGTATTAAGAGCAGAGCTTTTTTTGGGGTAGGGAAAAGGATAAGGCGAATTGGTGAAACTGATTGGTGAAATCGGAGGCAACAAGTTGTTGTGTTTTTTTTGCTCGTCCTTCTTTAAGGACGCAATTTTTTATGATTATCCCGTTGCCTTAGCCAGGATTTTATGTATTACATTGAATTGACTTTGGGATCTTTACTTCTTAACTTTGGGAATGGCTTGGAAAATCTTATAAGTCGGTTGAGTTTTTTGGTAGAATTTTTGAATCCTTTATAAGATTTGATTTGTTCAAGTGGAAAAGTTTTTCGTGTAAGATTTTGAGGGAAACTTTTGGTGTTATTGATTTAGAATTCCTGGAATTTATTGGTAGGATTATGTAGGTTTATAGCTAAAATAAAGATAAACATGTGCGACTAAGATTTTACCACTTACCGCTGCCAGCAAACATTGCACCTGTATGTAAATATTATTTAGACGCGCCACGCCAGAGTGTTGTTCTTTACACCTAGTCGGATAAGCCGATCATCTTTCGTCTTGAAGGCAATCGAGAATATTATTGATAAGAAGATAAGAGATACTTATACAATGTCTTCTCAGAACGCATACCGGAAAGATAAGTCCCTGAGACGACACCTTCCTAGGTACTAGAAATTTTGGAACAATAATTTAATACTACTCTTTCCTAGGGAGCAGGTACTTGGATGGTTGCGCCTGAGAGCCAAAACTGGTTTGGGAATCAATTTGGATTAACAACTCTGTTCAAGTAATTACCTAATTGCAGATTTTTCTTTAACAAGGTCATGATCTCAATCGTGGCAAAACAATTTTGGTTCTCTGGCACAACGGTTCCACTACCTACTCCTTAGTCTTACAGGTGGAAAGAGTAGTTTTAAATTAAGTTATGGGGTTATCAGCTTTGATTTTGAGATCTCTGGAGAGAAAGGTATGAGGGCCGGGTGCCACTCGTTTCAAGCAAATATATCGGAACATTCACCTATAACAATAGGTTCAAGTCTAAATTAGTTTTGGCCTGCCAATGCGCCCTTGGTGGCGTGAGTGGTCTCAATAGTGTCGCCCTTATTCTGATCGCAGGCCATTAAATTGCCATTTATGTAGGATTGATAAGGGGCGCCGAGAACAACCCCTGCAGGATTTGCCTCGAGGAGGACAAGTCTGCTTGTGACATTTCAACGCGACTGAATCTACTTTCGCCTTTCCACTTGTGCCACATGCATGACATTTCTTCGAAAGCGATTCCTGCCGATAGTGCAAAAGGACATTTACCTGGAGGCGCTAATCTTTCACATAAAGAAAGTCAGTGGGTGTCGAATGTAACTGTTGAATGTTCCCTAATCCGTCCGTGTATAGCGATGATCGACGCGATTAAGGTAATGCCCTCGTATGGCATCATAAAGTAGTCCTGTGATCTTTACGCTGTGTGCTTTACGTAATATCAAAAGAAGTGCATTCTACACAGGTGAATCTACAAGATTTGCTCCTGGTCTGGTCAATTCATTTGCCTTCTTGTTGTTCCTGATGTCCCTGTGCTACCCTGGCGGGTGAGCGAGGTGTATACGCACAGCGACCATCACGCCATAACTTTCCGCACGGGAAGACGGACAGAAAGGATGCAGCAAAACCAAAACATAGGCACCGGATGGGCCCAGAACAAGCTAGATGAAGAGCTGTTCAAAGAGATAATCCTGCAGGATAATATTGCGCAGACAGGAAGCGCAAATGAAAGGGTCGCAAGGATCACCGCGGCGATTAAACGGGCAAGTGACGCCTCCATGCCACAACGCCTAAAACTCCGAAGACGTCCACCGAACTTCTGGTGGAACGATGAAATCGGAGAGCGTCGAAGGGTTTGCCTAATAGCGGGAACGGCTAGAATACGAGGAACTCCTTATGGAATACAAAGAAGCGAGTAGAGGGCCTAAAAATGCCATCCGAAAGAGTAAAACGGAACCGGGGACCCGTCGGCTTACAGGCCGATATGCCTTCTTAACACTAAGGGCAAGCTTTTCGAAAGGGTGATATACAACAGACTACTCCCAAGCGCCGAGGGGGAAGGCGGTTTGTCGGAAAGGCAATTCGGGTTCAGGAAGCTATATCGACAACGGATGCTGTCAATATGGTGACTAGCCTTGAAACGCCTCCAATGGATGTGAATAAGAGTTGAGCATTGATAACCCTTGACGTGAGAAATGCTTTCAACACCGTGAGGTGGAGCAAGACCGTCGAGGCGTTGATAAAACTTGATACACCGAAGTATCTAGTGCGCATAGTGATAGAATTCCTAGTAGATCACTACACTGCGAGTCAGACGAGGGGGTCAGGCTCCGTCCTCGGTCGTCTTTTGTGGATCATCATGTACAGACTGTCTTACTCTATCTGACCGAATAGGTCTACTCTATATGCCGTATTCGGGACACTCAGATTTTCAAGTTCTGCACCCGAATTGACTTTAAAAATAGGGCAATGTTACAGTCTCGTGTTTCTAGTCTCTCTGAAGGGCAACCAGTTTGTTTTTTTGAGGCTGCTATAAGACTCTGGGCTGCCTCTCTTTACCTTTATACATAAAAATACTTAAGGACATTCGGAGCCTGAATAGCAATTTGAAACTGCGTTTAGTGCAGATCGGTTGTGTTAATATGAAGGGATTTTTTCCGATCGACACAATATTGAGAGCAGGTGTATAGGGTCCGATATCAAGTTGGAAAAACCATTTCAAATTCTCAAATACTGTTTGGAAAATTTCTTCAATGCTTAAATTATGTTTCTGGATTCACATTAAAAATCATCACGTGGATATGAAGCAGATTTCTTTAATTAAAATTAAAACATTCCATTTTCACTCTACAAAATGTCCTTCAAAAAATGCATATATATTCTCCTCACACAGAAACTTAGTTGAGCTCTTTAATTTCAATTTGACAATCTCAACACTTTAATCCTTTCACAAATTTCAAGGATTACAGCTCTTAAGTTTAGTTTTAATATTTCTCATTAAATCAAAGTTCACACACATGTGCTACACTTGTCTTTTCACCCAGTCCTTACTCGAATCCTTGTGTATCCTGGGTATGCGTACAATATACATATATTCTCAAGGATTGTTGTTGTTGTTGTTGATGGTGTACAGAGTTGCTGTAATAACCCAAAAGTCAACTCTAAAGAAATCATTTGCATAACTCTGTAAATTGGCAGCATTTGTGAATGTGTGATTTTAATAAATGTGATATGTATTTACAAATTGAGCTCAAATCAGTATTGAAATTAGTTTTGATATTGAAAATCAGGTTAAGTGAAATTGAGTTTAAGGTTTGTGGATTTAATTGATGAATTTTCTTTTAGAACAGTGAAATCAATAAGATATAAATTGACTCAAATTGAATGCTGCAACACCAGGATTGAGTTGGGATGTAAACATAATTTTTTTACCACTTGTAGTCGTCGTATTCGCTTTCTATTTAATTCTACAGTTCTTTTGTAGGTGATAAGGAGAACAGGTCAAACGTCAACCTTACCTTGCAGTGGTGTCTCTTGTTAAGGAGGCTTTGACGACCTGGTTTATGGATTTTTAACTAGGCCAACCTGGTTGTGACAATTATACAATATACATACGTCATACATATTATGCATGAGCTTGGGCTTCCAGATTGTGACTTGAGTTTAGACTTAATTGAGTCTTCTGCGTCTTCAGTTGGAGCGTAGCATTGGACTATCGTAGTACTTCTTAGTCTGGTACGTAGGCGCACGGTAATAATCCTCTCAGAAACTGATGACCAGCTAATGGGGTGGGATTAGGATTTGCTAACAGAGCTGCTAGGTGTTCGTCTGCAGTTACTCTTCTCGGGTTTTGGCAGAAGTGGCAAATCGGGTGCCACCACCTTCCGAGGTCTTTGTTAGCTAAGGCACGCCCGTTTCACCACTCTGCTGTGGCCTATGCTGCTGTGGATGAATCTAGTTTTTATACGCTTTATATTAGCTTGACCTGTATGTTGTATGCTGTATGTTGTATGTTTCATGTACACAAATCTTGCAACTTGATTTTGACCAACTTTCATGTAACGGATCAACTTGAAATTTGACACATATGTATAGTTCACGTGACAATGCATTCTGACCAATTTGTAAAAAAATCAGGATGGCGGTTCCAAGATGGCGGCCGAATTTTGCAATTGTGCTCCCCGACCCCGGACATGGGTATCAATTGAAAGGGTATGACAAGTAGAATACAATTAGCTATGTGGCGTCATTCAAAATTCAAAATGGCGGCCAACACAAAATGGCCAACTACTTTTTCTTTACTTACAACCACTCGATATGGGTATGAAATAAAAGCAAATGACAAGTAGAATACTTTTAGCTCCGTGGCGTTATTCCTAATTCAAAATGGCGGCCAACACAATATGGCGGACCAGCTTTTTATACGCTTGATATTAGCTTCACCTGTATGCTTTATCTAGTATGTAACCAAATCTTGCAACTTGATTTTGATCCACTTCCATTTAACCGAACAACTTCAAATTTTGCACATATGTATAGTTCGCGTGACAATGCAATCTGGCCATTTTGTAAGAAAATCAAGATGGCGGGTGAATTTTGTAATTGGGTTCTCCAACATGGGTATCAAATGAAAGGGTAAGTGAGAGTAAGTGCAATACAATTAGCTATGTGGCGTCATTCAAAATGGCGGCCAACACAAAATGGCGGGTTACCTTTTTCTGTACAACCCAATCGTTATGGGTATCAAATGAAATGGTGTGACAATTAGAATACTATGAATTGTGTGGCGTCATTCCAAATTCAAAATTTCGGCCAACATAAAATGGCGGTTTATCTTTTTCTTTACAACGCCCTCGGTATGAGTATTAAATGAAAGTGTATGACGAGTATAGTACAGTAAGCTGTGTGATGTCATTTTGAATCTAATGTGGCTGTTATTACAAAAGGGCGGAAGTCATATAATAGACTAAAAAGTAGAAAATAAAAAATATAGTTTAAAAAAACTAAAAAATACGCTTTTATTTTAAAATGAACTAAAAAGTAAAAAATAATTTTGAATGTAAAGTTTTTATTGCTCTAGCCAGTATATGGAAACTACCTACCTTTCGAAATGTAAAAAAACGTGGGACTATTGCTATATTCTTAGCGCCCACGTGTTTTTACATTTCGAAAAGTAGGTAGTTTCCATATACTGGCTAGAGCAATAAAAACTTTACATTCAAAATTATTTTTTACTTTTTAGTTCATTTTAAAATAAAAGCGTATTTTTTAGTTTTTTTAAACTATATTTTTTTTATTATACGCTTTATATTAGCTTTACCTGTAAGGGGGTGTTGTGTAAATAAAAATGCACGGGGCCGGTAAATGACCCGTGCAAAATATTAAAAATGCAACCCGAAACGCCAAAGGAAATTGGCAACAAGAAATTAGCGCAATTTGTCTTGCGAAAGAAATTAAAACCTTCATAAGCAAATTGCGCAAGTTTCGGGGCAATGGAAAGAAAAGCCGACGGGTGCGTTTTTCCGGCCGGCGCCCTCAGCCTTGGGTGAAAGACCAGCAGCTGACTTTTGCCCCAAGGTTGATAGCCCGGTAGAAATTCGCAACGGCGGGTTTTCTTGGAAAAAAGTTTTTGAAGACAAGATCGATCGATTGATAGACCAGAGAGTGTTGTTCTAACCGCTATCACCGCCGGGTGGTTTTAAGATGATCAGTCATTAAATTACGCGAGGGTTGTCGAGAGTGTGGCTTAAGTCGTGAAACAGGCGGGTGCGTTTGATTTTCCTAAAACTTGGAAATTGCATTAAAATAAATAAGTGGAAGCTGTAAAGCTTTCCTAACAAAGTGCAGTACAAATAGGTGAAAAGTGTCAATCTTTCATAAGTTAGTGCGTAAAAATAAATAATTGGAAATTACATTAAAATAAATAGTTGGAAACTTTTAAAGCTTTCTTAAAAAAGTACAGTAGAAATAGTTGAAAAGTGTCAATCTTTCATAAGTTAGTGCGTAAAAATAAATAATTGGAAATTACATTAAAATAAATAGTTGGAAACTTTTAAAGCTTTCTTAAAAAAGTACAGTAGAAATAGTTGAAAATTGTCAATCTTTCATAAGTTAGTGCGTAAAAATAAATAATTGGAAATTGCATTAAAATAAATAATTGGAAACTTTTAAAGCTTTCTTAAAAAAGTGCAGTAAAGACAGTTGAAAATTGTCAATCTTTCATAAGCTAGTGCCTAAAAATAAATAATTGGAAATTGCATTAAAATAATTAATTGGAAACTTTTAAGCTTTCCTAAAGTTGTGCAGTAAAACAATTAGTGAAGACTGTTAAAACTACCTTAAACTAGAGCCTTAAAATCAATAAACAAAATTTACTAGAACTTTTCCTAAGTTAGTACACTAGGACAATTAAAGGTTGTAAAACATCTCCTAAAATAGTGCATTAAAAAATAAACAATAGAATAGGTGAGTTTTTCATCCATAACAATTCCATTTAGTATAAAGCACAACAATAAATTATACAACGGAATAAATTATAAATAAATAAATAAAAAGGTGAGAAAATTATTCATATAACAATTGGCGCAGCCGGTAGGATCTGGGTGCGCTAATAATAAAAAATCGCTAACACTGCTGGTCAAGGCACACTAGACCTTTTGCCCAAGGTTGAGCCTAACTTGGGGGCAGCGTCCGCGGTTGCAAAAGTGCAGCAAATCCTAGATCCTACAAAGAACCATCGCTCGGGGGTGTTCAACAAAGTGCCTCTGTTCCAGGCGAACAAGCATACACCCCCTAAGTAACTTCATCGAGGGAATTTTGTGGGCTTCATCCGTGCCCAGGAAACGCCCTATGTCAGAGGGCCAACCGGGGGACAACCACCACTCAGAAACCCCCACACCGAGGGATCATCAACCAACAGCAGGCCCTTCAACAGCGTCAGGGTCCAACGACACCAACTCACCATTCAACAAGGCAGGCGAAGCAGCAACCAACATCCCAGCCGCATCAGACCTCGCAGCAGTACAAGAATCCAGCAATACCCCATCAGAACGCCTGATAATCCAGCGAGGGAACACATCCACGCCGACGACTTCAACTCCAACAGAGACACCCCAGATCTCCCCCCGAATATTGAGAAGCGGAAAAGTAGTAGAAAAGGGAGTCAAGCAAGTAGGTCCTAGTTTAAGTTTAGATCAAATATTGCAGAGAGCGCTCGAGACAGGTGATATAAATATCTCCGTGTGTCAGGCAGTGGAACGAGAGACAAATGAAATTCGTAAACGCCGCCTGACACAAGTAGAGAAATTAAAACAAAGTACCCTCCAATTTAGGGAGGATTTAGCTAAATTTAAATCCCTCGAGCGCCCTCTTACTGGCGAAGGGACAAACGTAGAAAATTTTAATGATAAGTTAGAACATTTAAATAATAGTGAAGAAAATTGTAAGACCAACAACGACACCCGCTCGATCACCACCCCACCCGCGTTTACCGCCGACCTCGCCGAAGACCTACTAACTTGGATAAGTGTGTCCCTCACGGAATCTGAGAAGGACAACCTTACCCTAAATAAAACCGAAAGAAACGGTACCACGGAAGAGGAGAAGAAACCCTTGTTTAAATTAGCCATGGCAGACGCTTACATTAAAGTCGCCAAGCTAACCTCCCAGTTAGTACCAATATTCTCTGGTGGGCATAGCCCAACCCTAGCAAGCGAGCTCCAGATGTTCTTAGGGTGCTGTCGGAGGGTAATTCAATGTTTGACGGAAGCTGAGCAACCAGCATTCCTACAAATTTTCCCAACCAGGCTTCGAGGCGAAGCCTACCAGCTGATAGCCGCAAGCCAACCAGCTACTTTTGACGATGCTGAAAAGCTCCTTAATAGGACGTATCTCCCAAGGGAGACGTACCAGGAACTAGTGAACAAACTAATTACCCTACGCCAGCTCCCTCTCGAACCACTAATAGCCTACACCACAAGGGTAAAACAACAGTTATCCCTATGTGAAGAAGCGGCCACCAATAAATATGGCGCAACAGCGGATCCAGTAAAAATACAACTAGCGGATTTCGCTAAAAACGCTTTAAGGAGTGGGATTACAAATCCTCATTTGTGCCAGTACTTACTGGCAGCAGGGGACGATACATTGGATAGTCTGATCCAGAAGGCCCTAGACATGGAGAGACTTCAACAAACCTCCATGTACTTACAGGCCCCACATCAAGTATCATCCAACTTTCAGACATATAACCCCTATATACAACCAGCTCCAATAACGCAAATCGAAAATATACAACAAGCACTCCCCGCCGCGATCACCCAATACTCAAATACACAACACACCGCCCCGCCCGTAATAACACCACCAACAACACTCCAAAACTCCAACAACCCGCAGGTGATGTACACTACATACGCCTCACTACCAAACACCAATCACACTACCCCACAGGCGCCAATACAAAACGCCCAACAAATAATAAACCGGAGCCCGCCTCCAAAACCTAACACCAAACCTGAAATCAGCATAACCTGCAACTACTGCCGAAATAAAGGGCATACATACGCTGATTGCCTGAAACGTAAAAATACCCCTTTCTGCTTAGTCTGTAGGTCCAATACACATGATGCTAGAGACTGTCGCCAACCAACAGAGCCATCAAGGTACTTTAATAACAATGGACGTTACCAAAATCAGGGACCCCCATTTAACAGTAATAATAATAATCAATACCCAAATCAACGATCCCAATTTCAAGGTAACAACCGATATCAGAACCAGAGGTCCCAACAGGTAAGTCAGAATTATAATCATTACCCCAACAACCGACCACCCAACAATGAACCCCAACAACAAATTAACCGTCAACAACCAGCTAACAATACAAGAGCGGTGTTCAATATCAGATACAGGTGTGATTTCTGCCACAGACGTGGGCACCTGGTAGACGACTGCCACCAAAGGCAGCGATGGGAATCACAACAGGCGGGAAACTCCCCGCAGTCGGACCAAGAAACCCCGGCCCGACACTAATTTCTAAAAATAATACTAAAGGGGGATCTCAAGCGCCCGAACCAAGTGTCCCACTCGTCACTCTTCCACTAGACATAAGCCTTAACGGCAAAGCCGACCTAGCAGTGGACACTGGCGCTGAGGTCAGTATATTAAAACACAAGAAACTAAAGGATCCCAACCTAATAGATTCCACAAAAAGGTGCACATTACAAACGCCATTCGGCCAAGGAAAAACACTAGGGAGCTGTCAGGGGAACTTCCTTTTCAATACCCCCCTCCCATGCACCTTCCAAATCGTACAAAACATGCCAGAGATTCCTGACGATGGCCTATTAGGATACGATTTTGTTACCAAGCATTGTAACGTTGAGGGCCCAAACCAAACACTGCGATTTCCTCGCACGGAAATCAATCCAGAAGAAATTGCAATTCCACTACGCAGTAATACCACCAAATCGGAACCCAGAGAGCAGCAGGAGCAAACCCAAACCAGGGAGTATCAGTCCGCAGAAACTGAGATCATCCCCGGTGGTGTCTCCCAGGTAACCCCAGAGAGGAATACCAGCTGCCTATCTCAAGATGGGTCAAGGTTGGAAAACAACCCCAACGATTGTGAGACCACTTCAGGCATAAGTCATACGATAACGTTGGAAGAACCCCTTCGCTTACCAAGCCGGTCTCAAATGGTGGCCTCAATCCCACTAAGGTTAGAGGAGGAAATGCTCTGTGAAGCATACGAGCCGAGCGAAGGAGTATTCCTCGCCAATGCCCTCTTACCATCTGGAACCAAAACAGTGTCTGTTAGCCTCCTCAACGTTAATACCCAACCAGTAGTCCTGACGAGCCTAACTCTAACACTCACGCCAACAAAAGACTACTCCACTATATCTCTAGCCCCCAACAACAACCCTAAGCCTCTAACGAACACGAACGACGAATGTGGGTATCCTTCAGGCCCTGAACCAGTCGGTCTCAGGAACGCCAGTACCCCATCGTCGCCCAACGAAAGGCCTAAAAGTATACCCAGAAATGGTGCAACCCCGCACGGTATACCCAAAGGGAAACGGGCAAGATTAAAGTTACAACTAAAGCAAAAGGAAATCGAGACCCTCCACCAGATGAGATACATATACCCGGACTACGAAGACCCGGACCCAGAGCGCGAAGCGCGCCTCAAACAATTAAATGAAGAACTCAGTTTCGACCACCCCCTAACGGCCGATGAGAAACACTCCATAAAGAAACTCTGTCACGAATATGCCGATATATTTCACCTAAAAGGGGACAAACTTTCCTACACGGAAGCCATAAAACACGAAATCCCCATGATCTACGACAAATTTATAAACCAAAAAATGTACAGGTTGCCAGAGACTCAAAGACAGATCATAAACGAACAGTTGGAAGAAATGTTGGATAATGACATCGTCCAACCGAGTAGAAGTCCGTGGAACTCACCCCTCCTAGTGGTCCCTAAGAAATCGGGCCCCGATGGCAAGAAAAAGTGGCGAGTAGTTGTAGACTACCGCAAAATAAACGAAAACACAATAGGTGACGCATACCCACTACCAAGAATCGAGGATATCCTAGACCAACTCGGTCACTCGAGATACTTCTCCACCCTCGACTTGGCCAGTGGCTACCATCAAGTATTAGTGGAACCACAAGACCGCCCCAAGACAGCCTTTAGCACGAATTATGGACACTATGAGTTTAAACGCATGCCGTTCGGGCTAAAAGGAGCCCCGGCCACGTTTCAGAGACTAATGAATTATGTCCTCACAGGCTTACAAGGCCTCGAATGCTTCGTCTACCTAGATGACATAGTCATCTACGGGAAGAACCTTGAGGACCATAATTCGAAGCTCCGACGGGTATTCGACCGGTTGAGGGAAAACAACCTCAAATTACAACCGGAGAAATGCCAGTTCTTAAAGAAGGAAGTAGTCTATCTGGGCCACGTATGCTCTGAGGAGGGAGCCCTCCCCGACCCCAGAAAGACGGAATGTGTCCAAAGTTTCCCGGCGCCACGAACAATCAGGCAGGTACAATCATTCCTAGGCCTCGCCAATTACTATAGGAAGTTTATACCAGATTTTTCTAAAATAGTACGTCCTCTAACGAATTTGCTAAGAAAGGGCGTGAAATTTTCTTGGACACCGAAATGTCAGGAAGCATTTCAAACGATAAAGCGCTCCCTAGTCTCCCCACCACTGCTGATCTATCCTGACTTCGACAAACCGTTCAACCTAACAACGGACGCCAGCAGTGAGGCACTCGGAGCAGTACTCTCCCAAGGAGACGTAGGCAAGGATCAGCCCATAGCATATGCCAGTCGCACTCTAAATAAGGCAGAACGCAATTACTCCACTATCGAGAAGGAGTTGTTAGCCATAGTATGGGCTGTAAAAAATTTTAGATGCTACCTAATGGGTCGTAAATTCACGGTCTACACAGACCACAAACCCCTAAAGGGCGTTTTCAACGTTAAAGACCCGACCACGAGACTTGTAAGATTCCATCACAAATTGTCCGAATACGACTACAATATAGAATATAAACCGGGAAAATACAACACGAATGCTGACGCTCTCAGCCGAATTCCTCAAAGAGCAGAAGAGCCCAATACCTCCACGGTGGAAGCTCTAATTCACCAACCCGGTGAGACACCATCAATACTTCCAGAAAACGTGACTAACTCGCCTCCTACAGAAAGGCTAAAACAATGTAATGCGGTCACAAGGGCTCAGGCAGAGAAGATGCAGGACAACGGTAAAGACCAACGCGTTCCAACCCCAAGAGCCCCCGATGTCGACGAAGAGCCCAACGATCTCGAAACCGAAATACCCCAACCTGCCGAGGCCTCCCAAAATAGCTCCATCGCGCTTCAAAAGAAAATTGAGGTAATAACAAGTCCCGAAGAAATCAACACAATACTGAAGGACTACCATGACTCCCCCTTCGGCGGACACCAAGGAATCGTCAAAACCTACAATCGAATTCGCCGAAAGTATTGGTGGAGACGAATGTTCCACGACATAAGTCGATATGTCCGGAAATGCAAAAAATGTCAAACCATGAAAGCTTCAAAGCAATTCAAAATGCCCATGGTTATAACGGACATTGCAGAAAAGCCGTTCGACAAGGTTTACTTGGACATAGTGGGTCCACTGGAAGAAACTATTTCAGGAAACAAGTATATCCTAACCTTCCAGGATAATCTGACCAAATTCGTCGACTGGTATGCCATACCCAATGCAGAAGCCCAAACGGTAGCACAAATTTTCTTCGACGAAATCGTCACGCGTTACCGCATACCAAAACAAATAGTCACCGATCAGGGATCGAACTTCCTGAGTAACCTTTTTAAAGGCGTGTGTAAGCTCTTAAAAGTTAAGAAACTCCAGACTTCAGCCTACCATCCCCAGTCCAACGGTGCACTAGAACGGGCCCATAGACCCCTGATCGAATACTTACGCACTATAGTAGATGAAAGCCCAAACAGTTGGGATCAGTTCTTACGTACGGCAGCATTCGTGTACAACAATAGTGTACACGAGGGGACCAAACTTACCCCCATGGATTGCCTATATGGGTTCACCGCCGATGTCCCATCCAATCTAAAACGCACCCCGGAGCCTTTATACAACCACGAGAGTTATTACTACCAATTGCGGTACAAATTGCAAAAATCATACGCAATGGCGAGGAAAAACTTGCTCACCAGCAAGAATCGCTCCAAGGCGTATTACGATGGGAACGTACGTACACTTACCCTACACATAGGAGACAAGGTCCTCCTTCGCAACGAGGCCCGAAAACATAAGTTATCCCAAGTTTGGATCGGGCCTTATACAGTAGTCGCTGTCCTAAGCGCAGTAAACACCACCATAAAAATAAATAAGAGATTAGTAACTGTCCATAATAACCGCTTGAAGCCGTTTTATGAAGATAAAACCCAGCTTTAAGGAAAAGCCAGTCCTGCCAACTATATCGTCTAAAAGTGTTTTACAAGGTAAAACAGCCGACTAGACGGATGGCATACGGACAACCTACACCTAACGATATAAATTACGACCCACCAAAACTAATCTCCTATTTATTAATCTCATTACAGCGCAAAATGAGGACATTAATAGCATTATTACTGCTACACGCGACGCTAGCCGATCAAAATACAACCCCATATACATTCACACCAATCAACGCGACTGGGGTAATCTACGAAAACCTCGGAGAGTTATGGCTATATCACGACGAGTGGAACATCATCAGCGAAGTCGACCTCCAAGAACTGGAGACCCAAACAGATTTAGTAGAACAAGCGGAACGGGCCGCCAAACAATTATGCAACGAGACTATACTACCATTATGCGGAGCCCAACAGGCACAAATCCACTCGATATTAGAGCATATCAGAAAACGCACCGGCATCATACAAGAAATAGTACCGAAACATAGAACAACGAGGTCCATATTCGATGGTATCGGACACGCCCTACACTACCTGATTGGTACCATGGACGTAAACAACGAGCAGGAGATATATAGTCGAGTAGGAGAACTGGAGTCGAACCAAAAGGCCCTCGCGGACTTAGAAAAAATGCAAATAATGATAGTCAACAATACACTGCGAGAGATCCAAGCACCACTGACAACCCTCCTAGATCGACAACATAGGATCAGTGCCCAGATACAAGCCCTGAATAACGCAATAGAAGGCAGTCTAACGAACCAGCTACGCCAGGGACTAGTAACTAACCTCTTATTCCAGTTAGTGGAGATCGAATCCAGGCAAAGGACCTTGCTGGATATAATATTAACCAGCCAAAACAACAGGATCCACCCACTACTAATATCTCCAAACTCCCTGAACAAAGCATATCGTCAGACTCACCCCGAATGCGAAAATTGCCTACCGATTCTCCAACAGACGACAAAGGTCCGGACCCATATAATCAAAGACAAATTAATGGTAAAGATAACGCTACCCATTTTTAACATGCCTAGGATGTCATACTACCAAATAAGATGCTTCCCAACAATCTCAAAAACCGGACACGCAGTAATACCGGCTATCAACTATTCACACGTAGCATCCGAGTTCAAGTCGCAGCAATTCGCGTTATTCACATCAGCAGACGTCAAAGACTTCCTAAAAATTTCAGGGGACCCAAAGGTTCATACATACGTAGGGCGTCTTAAAGTACCACTCATATACTACCCTGATACTCAAGAATGTGCAATTAAGCTATTATATGAACCAACAGAAGGAAAAACACAATGCCCCATGAAAATCCAAGACCCACCGACAAATATCCTGCTAAGCCTGGCAAAACCTAATACATGGTTGTACGCCCTAAGTAACCCAGTATCATTCCGCATTACATGCAATAGAATGACACACACACTTAAAATAGCCAAGCAGGGGATACTGACGATAAACGAACCATGTCACGTAAGAGTAAGAGACAAAACGTTGCTGTACACGAACAAGGCGAGGGATCCACAACACTTAAGCCAACGATCATATTTCCCAGACATAGGACTAACGAACATTAGCCTAGAAATACCAAAAACGCATACGGAAACTGACACTGGCGACATTAAATTGATAACTGGAAATGATGCCAATAAAGTGCTACAAGAAGGCACCAAATCCCTTGAAACCATAAGCGCCAAACTAGACCAAATGACGCAAAAGCACACACGTATGATATCAACTACATCCCTCTCAGTAAGCGGCATAGCCACACTAACTATCTTGGGGTACATACTCTACCAAATCATCCCCTGGCTAAGGAAAAGGACCAGGACCCAAAACGCTCAAATACAAGACACCCCAGAAAACAACACACCGGTGTATGCAGAAGTGCAGGGAAACACAGAAGGGAAGCAATCGGGAGCAATACCGAAACCACTCAACCGGGCCCAGACCCTACCCAGGAGCGCCTCCCACCAACTAGTTTAAGCAGCCCCTACAATTAGTCAAAACCAATAACAATGAAAAATAAAAGGAATAAAAATAAGTAAAACAAGTCTTTAATATCAACACTAACCCTCTGAAGAAATTTTCTATCTGTACCTAAAGTTATTTAGTGTCGCAAGAACAGGCTCTACTAGAAACCTTGTATAAACAACTTCATCTACCGGCTGATGGCATTTTAATTTCAGTGCCAAGTGCTGAAGCACGTTATAAAACATAGTCATAAACACACAGTAATGCCACTCATATTATAGAATAAGCAAGATTAGCTACCCCCCTCCCCTAACGGCTCTACAACCCCATAAAATTGCAGGACGTTTGGATGCACAGGCGGGGACCAGTAAGACCATCGTCTTACCTCGCAAAAGTTAAATGTTGTGGCTAAGAGATTTCATTCAGGGATATCTCATCACCCCCGAATGAGTCCAAAACCTACAAAATAAATAGACTACCTTCAGGGGTATCTCATCACCCCCGAATAAAATCGGAACCTAAAAAAATAAGGAAACTCCATTCGGGAATATCTAATCACCCCCGAACGAACCAAAAACCTGCAAAAAGAACAAACAACAACACCAACAAACTGTCAAAAAAAAAATTTTTTCGCCAAGGGGTATCTAATCACCCCCGAACGAACCAAAAACCTGCAAAAAGAACAAACAACACCAACAAACTGTCAAAAAAAAAAACCGAAACCAAAGAGAAAAATAAAAAAAAAGAACACAAATTCAAAGAAAAGACTTATTTTAATCAAGCAGAAAAACGGTTATAAATTCCTTCCGCACTTTTACACTTTTTCTCACTCTAGGGCAGTGACGAAAGAGGAGACGCTTGCACGCCCCCCGTCATCAACCTGCCCTACGCTGGACACATCGGCGTCTGGAGTAGCTTCCTGGATAGGGTCCTCTTCTCCAACCAAAAGGGAAGAACCACGTCCTGCGAGGAGAGAATCTCCATACGACCGAGAGCGCCCACCGCGAACTCGACGTCTCCGTCGGGGTCCCCTCTGAACGGGACAATCCTGTACACGATGGTTCGCCGAACGACAGCGGAAACAAGGCCTGAGACAACCTCCGCTGGTGGAAGAGCCTTGAACATCAGCACTTAACAGGAGCATCCGAATCGATTGAACCGTGGCCATCAGGTCCCTGACCAGCTGAACCGCCTCATCAACAACCTCCCTCAAACGTTCAAAACTGAAAATAAAGTATAATAATAATAATAATTAAAAACTAAACCACAAATAAAAATATATAAGAGTACTTACTCCATAAGTAATCTCGCCAAAAATCCAAACGAAAATGAGTGATAGCGATGATCACCCAACGCAATAGTACCTAGGAGGCACCTATGGGAGTAGCAAGATCAGCAGTAATCAAAAAAAAAAAAATATAATAAACGGACTTTTAAATAGTAATAATAATACTCACCCACAGAAACTCTAACTGAAATACACAAAACCAAAAAAAAAAATTTTTTTTTCTCACCATCGCGACAAACCAAAACATCTCGGCCACTTGCCTCAAAACAAAAAAAAAATCAAAAACAAAAGTCGAAATACAAAACCTCCAAGTACCATGCAAAACATATTAGACAAAATAGCAGGTACAGAAACAAAGACAATTTTCTTCATCACCCAAAACGAAGATAAGAGAATCGCCCACTCAACTCTGTCTTGCGGCGATTCTCTTGTTCCGGGGGGGAAGGAATGTTGTGTAAATAAAAATGCACGGGGCCGGTAAATGACCCGTGCAAAATATTAAAAATGCAACCCGAAACGCCAAAGGAAATTGGCAACAAGAAATTAGCGCAATTTGTCTTGCGAAAGAAATTAAAACCTTCATAAGCAAATTGCGCAAGTTTCGGGGCAATGGAAAGAAAAGCCGACGGGTGCGTTTTTCCGGCCGGCGCCCTCAGCCTTGGGTGAAAGACCAGCAGCTGACTTTTGCCCCAAGGTTGATAGCCCGGTAGAAATTCGCAACGGCGGGTTTTCTTGGAAAAAAGTTTTTGAAGACAAGATCGATCGATTGATAGACCAGAGAGTGTTGTTCTAACCGCTATCACCGCCGGGTGGTTTTAAGATGATCAGTCATTAAATTACGCGAGGGTTGTCGAGAGTGTGGCTTAAGTCGTGAAACAGGCGGGTGCGTTTGATTTTCCTAAAACTTGGACATTGCATTAAAATAAATAAGTGGAAACTGTAAAGCTTTCCTAACAAAGTGCAGTACAAATAGGTGAAAATTGTCAATCTTTCATAAGTTAGTGCGTAAAAATAAATAATTGGAAATTGCATTAAAATAATTAATTGGAAACTTTTAAGCTTTCCTAAAGTTGTGCAGTAAAACAATTAGTGAAGACTGTTAAAACTACCTTAAACTAGAGCCTTAAAATCAATAAACAAAATTTACTAGAACTTTTCCTAAGTTAGTACACTAGGACAATTAAAGGTTGTAAAACATCTCCTAAAATAGTGCATTAAAAAATAAACAATAGAATGGGTGAGTTTTTCATTCATAACAATTCCATTTAGTATGAAGCACAACAATAAATTATACAACGGAATAAATTATAAATAAATAAATAAAAAGGTGAGAAAATTATTCATATAACAGGGGTATGTATGTATGTAGACAAATCTTGCAACTTGATTTTCGTCCCTCGATATGGGTATAAAATGAAAGAGTATGACGAGCAGAATACATTAAGCCGTGTGTCGTCATTTTAAACATAATATGGCGACCACCACAAAACGGAAGAAGAACTAAGGCTAAAAAGTAAAAAATTAAAAATGTATAGTTTAGCAAAACTAAAAAATACGCTTTTATTTTAAAATGAGTTAAAAAATATTGCACATATCTACAGTAAAAAGCCAGAAATGCTTAAGTGCAAATTCGATGATTTTGAGTTTATTGCATTTTTGCAATTGTGTTCCCCGAACCCCCGACATGGGTAACAAGTTTATAGGATACGACAAGTAGAATACCATTAGCTGTGTGGCTGCATTCCAAATTCAAAATCGCGGCCAGCACAAAATAGTGGATTACCTTTTTTTTTGCAGCGTCCTGTTATGGGTATCGAATGAAAGTGTATGACGAGTACGTAACAGTAAGCAGTGCGACGTAATTTTGCACATAATATGGCGGCCACACCAAAATGGCGGAAGATATATGATAGACTAAAAAGTAGAAAATAAAAATATATAGCTTAAAAAAACTAAAAAATACCCTTTTATTTTAAAATGAACTAAAAAGAAAAAAACAATTTTGAAGCTTTTATTGCTCCAGCCAGTATAGGGAACAACCTACCTTTCGAAAACAGGCAAATAATTAAATTAATGAAGTTATTGGTAAAAATTATAAATATAACTTACTTAAATATAAAAAAAGCGTGAATTTCGGAGTTGTTCTAGGCTTTTAACGACAAAAATCATCCTTTGCGGATTCGTGTACCTGTCTTCGAAATAAAGATCACTTTGATCCTTCTCCAGTGCAGTAGTGAGACATGTAGTTATAGTGCAGCTCGTTCTTGTAGATTAAGAATTAAAAAAAAATAACTTTATCAATAAACATTATTATTATGCAATTACATATTGTTGTGCCCGCAACGTTCATGAACATTTTTAATTGGTCCTTTGATTCCAAAAAGGTTGGCCACCCTTGTATAAAGGTTCGATACTCTCGGGAATTGAGATGAAATATGAAAGTATTTAATAAAGAAAGTAGAACAGTCAATTATTTTAATAATCATGAAAAGTTTTCCATCTACTAAAAAACTACTACTATTTTACAGTTTAAGGACCTTCCTCGAATCATTTTAAAATGTCCACTCCCAAAGTAATTTCAACTCCATTAACAAAACCAAAAATCCATGTAACTAATTAAATCGCCTTAACAAATTACTTAGAAAATCCCATTCGAAGGGATTAAGTAATTACATCTCGTCCGACTATGCAAAGTTCAAGTTCACTACACAAAGGCGAAACAAATTAAAAGTTCTTGACCACAAAATGCTTTGACTTGCCAGGATGTCCTCAATTTTCTGCAAACAATTTACTTTATTGAAAAGCATAGACAACAATAACGAGGTCGCCTTTACCAGGAGACAAAGGACAACGATACAATTGTTTGTTTCCCCCCTCCGTATTTCATGCCGCATTGTCCTGAAACTTTCATACTCAACACTATCGACCCTTCACGTTTATATAATGACCAAAAAAGCCGCCTTCAATGCTTAGGGCAAAGCTTACATAGACTATGGATTTCGTTAATGTATGGCTTGTTGCGGAAGGGAATGGAGTCTTGAAAGTTTTTGAGGTTTTTGGGCCAAGTTTTGTGCTTAATTAAAACTTTCCATTACCATCCTTCGTCTCCATCTTCCACACCCCCCAAGAAGTTAACTTAATTTGGATTGGAAATGTCTTATTTATCTGTTGTTTATCCCCAAGTCTGCTCCTGTCTTGTTTTGTTGAAAACCCGAAGCCTAGTGTTTGTTTGCATGGTAACACTGTACGAAAAGATCCTTGCCATTATTAAGGAGACCACACTAACACACGTCAGGTCCCAACCAGCACTGGCAAAAAGGCAAAAAAATATTTGTGAAAATTGATTTCATTAAAATATTCTCAACGAAACAGGAAAAATTCGAAATTACATAATAATTACTTTTGGGAATTATCTTAATTGAATCCCACGCAGGGAATGACAATGATGTGCGGAGGCTGTTCGCCGAATTAAAGGATGAACTTTTTTCATGCTTTAAGAAAGGAACGACTTGTCACTTATCGAATTTTCACTTCTTAATTACTTCTGTGCGATGATACTAATCACCCAATGAAAATTTGCATTGAAATTGAGTTGAGAAAAAGGACTGAAGATCCTTTTTTTAATATCTCATTACCATAAACCAAGGCGGAAATTTCTTCAGGGATTTGCTCTTAAATCGAGTTTTTCCCCATTAAAAACTTTTTTTTTTCTTCTCATTTAATATTCACTTTCTAATTAACAGTTATGTAATAAAAATATAAAATGATTGATATAACAAGTGTTGTAGTCCAGTCCCAGTCAAGTTAAAGGATGTTTATATAGCATAAAAGTGTACGATATTTAGTCCTTTAAGGACTACTTAACGGACAGCATCTGAATAACATAACTGGGGCACACCCAATTATGTGAATAGCTTTGACTTTGACATGGGACGCTGTCGTACTTAATGGTCTAGTCTTACCACCATCCAAAATCGTTAGACCAAAATGAAACAAAAAAAAACGTTAAAAGCGAACACGAAAAACCGGGACCTAGCAACAGGAGATACTTAAAACTATAGTGGAGCACCCGTTAAACACACCCGTGGCACCCTCGTCAAAAATCCAAAAGAACCAAATGTCATTGTGGCATTCTTAAGGGCGATAACGAGACGGTAGTGTGAATTAAGAGTACAGTTCTAACAAGTGTGAATTGGGGCCCCTTGGAGGAAGTAAATTATACCTTCGAGAGGACTTGATGCTTAACTGTCGGACCAACCATTGAAGTTCGAAATGTGAATGGAAAGGCGAACCCTTTTAGAACTGACAGTGGTTTTAATTATGGAATCGTGATAAGTCAACTAAATTGATTCGACACAATTTGAAAAATTTAGGTTCGGTCATAGTCATTATGATTGACCTCCATCTCAACTTGTAATCTGCCGTGGTTCTACAGTTCTTAATACACATCGCCTTAAGATTTTCTCACAACACCAATTCAGCGGATTTTCGGACGTCCTTTATATCTAATCTTTTCCCAATAAAATATTTGGCGTTCTCTGAATGGTCATGCGTGCTATTACACCTACCCATAAAATTCTCATGTGACAATGCTCATCGGTAAGCTAACGCGCACATTGAGCTGTGTCACGCAGTAAGCACAGAGCAGAGCAGCACGAAAAAAAAACTGCGTTATACAGTTGTCTATAGTGTTGGGTAGGACACGATTATAAAATGAGTTTGTAAGAGGCGCATCTTTTTTCTTTTGAGCCAGTACAATGTCATACTTATAATGAGGCGAGGTGCTATTGTAATGGCGAAATGACAAAAACTAGCAAATTAAAAAAAGAAAGAAAATAAATACCAATGAAGAGCTTTTTTAAGAGTTTAATTCTAATATGCATTAAACTGCCTTAGAATAGGTAAGAAATCTATGCCTCCAAAATGTACAGCCACGGACAACTATTTAGAAACAGTTTCATAAAAATTGCATTTCTATATTTTTTATGTTTTTATTTAGCAATCTTGTTAGGAATTCATTATGATATTGTTATTGATTTTCTTCTTCTATCATTATATATTTTAAAAAAATTAAGAATTCTTTAATTTGATTCCTACATAGAAACTGTATAAATACAATTTTTATGAAACTGTTTCTAAATAATTGTCCATGGCCGTATATTAATATTTTGAAACCGCACCTCGCCTAATTTCAAGTTCAAAATTTTGCTACCGCAAAAGATGTAAGAATTGTCTCTTCAGTACAAAATTTCACTCGCTCGAAAAATGTAAGGATTGTCTCTCCAGTACAAAATTTTACTCCCTCGAAAAATGTAAGAATTGTCTCTCTTTACAAAATTTTACTCCCTCGAAAAATGTAAAAACTGTCCCCTCAGTAAAAAATTTCACTCCCTCCAAAAATGTAAGAATTGCCTTGCCAGTACAAAACGTCACTCCCTCTAAAAATGTAAGAATTGTCTCTTCAGTACAAAATTTCACACCCTCGAAAAATGTAAGAATTGTTTCTCCAGTACAAAACTTCACTCCATCGAAAAATGTAAGAGTTGTTTCTCCAGTACAAAATTTTACTCCCTCGAAAAATGTAAGAGTTGTTTCTCCAGTACAAAATTTTACTCCCTCGGAAAATTTAAGAATTGTCTCTTCAGTATACAAAATTTCACTCCTTCGAATGTTACAGAATCGCTAATTAAAACGGTACCCCGACTGCAAAAATACAGATTATACCTATACTATTAGTTGTGTGATACTTAACAAACTGACTATTTAAAGTTAATATTTTCTACAGTAGTTAGACAATATCTTATATATTTATTATACACACGCCCTATCTAAACTAGTATTGCTTCAGCAGCAGTAGAACCGGGTTTTTAGGAGAGAGGTATAGAAAGGGGAAGCGGGAACTGTAGTAACCTGTTCACGAGAAAATTTTGGCGTGAAAACTTAACACATACCCAATTCGCCTTTGCCTACTTTTCTTAATCGCGAGTAGCAAGTATAATTACAGACACGCACACAGATATCTCCGTGTAAAGACAAGAAAATTACTCGCGATGAAAAAATTCCAGTGTAGACTAGATTACCTTCCAAAAACGGTTTCGCTGCTGCTGAATGAATACTAGTTTAGATACCCACAATACTATACTAAGAGAACAATGTCTTCTATATCTTGTTTCTGTCTTACATTAGTACTTAAAACTTGTTTTTGGCTTTTTAGTTCATTTTTTTTTGTCACAGGGGCGCCGTGTTTTTTTAAATTTTGTGGAAAATGGTTTTTAATTCATTTTGCACTGTAAATCAATTAGTATTTCCATTTGCACATTTTATGGAACATTCTCCATAGCAAAGCAACGTTAAAGGGAGCTGGCTACATTTTTTCTTCTTCATGTATTGGAACCTTCTAGGACAAAATATTTTGATAAATCGTGTTGAATCTCGCGGGCCGCCGGTTGGCCACCCCTTGTTTAGAGGATATTTTTTAAAGATCAGGAGAATTATAGTAATCATAATACGGACGGTAAATAAACAGATTTTTGTCTTCCGTTTTTTTTATTGAAACTCCTATTATACCAATTATTATGTCATTATGATAAAAAACCAAACCTGAGCGGTGGATAGAGCTGTATCGTCACGGCGCACAGTGGTTCAGAAGGCATGAAAACCTGGACAAAAGTCGAAAAATGAAAGTCCTTATTTCGTTTTTAGTAGGTACTGTTGAATCTTTTAGAGGGGCTTTGGAGCATCCGAAACGCAGTCGCTAACGTGCGTGTCTTTTGTAACTTTCGTTTTCCACGTGTTTGAATTTGAGCGATCGCTTCATTGTGTAAACGTATGTATTGTACGTGATAGTGAACGTTTGGCTTTAGTGATTTGTATGAAATATTTTTACAAATTTCGGAACGGGTGACTTAATCAAGGTATGTTTAATATGATTAAACGTATATGTATGTGATCAAATATTTGTTAATAGTCCATATAAACTCAGTCTAAACGGGGACCTGCAAATGTGATTATTTGTTTAAGATATTTAAATTTGGCGATGCATATATTTTTTCGTCCGTCTTCATCCGCCTAATTGTTGACCATTGTACATTATAAGGTCCTGTAACGGTACATATCAAGAACTATTGCCCCGGCTTGCGCCTGTAATTTTTATGACGTGCAAATCCATCGACTTTTTCCAAATCAGTCCGCCATTTTGGATCCGCCATTTTGAATTTTCAGAATTTGATATCAAATTTGAACTACGTGATCCCAAAAACCCCCGTATACAAATATCCATGTAAATCCATCGACTTTTCCCAAACCAGTTCGCCATGTTGGATCCGCCATTTTAAATTTTCAAATTTTATTATCAAATTCGAATTTAGAGACATCAGAAACCCTTATTTACAAATATTTCTGTAAATCCAATGGATTTTTGACTTTTGTCCAGGTCCTTCCATGCCTTCTGAACCATTGTGCGGCGCGGCGGGGTAGTGCTCACTACCATCGCGATGCTTACTACCAGTAAACCACTTTTATAATAGTAGTAGTCTAATAATACTTTATGATACTAAGTTGAATAATACTTTGAGGTTAAATATAATCTCAGCAGAGAATTGACTTAGAACTTTGGTGTAGTATTAAAAAATTTTTTATAAAGCTAAGCTCTATTGAAATAATAAGTTAATTTTTGTTGGCTGGCACTTTTAGAATCAGCCCAATCTGGGTGATCTCCTTTGAAATATTTAAAGGAAGGTATCCTTGATATCTTTAAAATACCAATGCAGCAACAGGGTTCAAAATAAATCCTTCAAAAAGTACATGAAAAAAATGGCTTGTCCGACGCAATGGTGTAAAATAGCTCGTATATAAAAGGTACGTTACCTTATCCTGGATGCAAACAATATTTTCAAAAAATTTGATTTCAAGGATTTATGCAGAATTTCTACATTTGATATATATTGAAACATGTCTCGCCTGAACTCATCGCAATCATTTTGGAAACCGTCTGTCTAGACAGAGTATTTACAAAACGTTCTTAGACCCTCTCTAGAGAGTTCAACCTCGGGCTGGGAATAATTGAAGAATGCGATTGACATATTTTATCCCTTCACAATTCGAGGAACTCAAAAAAAGGACGACATAATAATGATCTCAGAAATTTCCTCAGTAAATTAGGCCTAGCGTGAAATTGTTTAAAGTTTTGACAATTCCTAATGAAGAAAAATGATTACTTTTGTCTATCAAAGAGAAATCGACAGAGTCATCGCATATATATATGTATATGTATGTCGTCGGGGATATATCTCGATACACCAATGGAAAATCATATCTAATGGGATTTTGTGTCATTTTGTAAATCTGATCGATATTTTCTATCCCCTAACAACAAGGATATATATATTTGGCTACCTTCGCCCCATCACCAATCTGTGATGAAGTGTTGCGTGCTATTGATTTGGTTTCACAGTCACTTCTCCAGAATCACCAAATCACTATTATCCTTGGATATCAAAGTCACGACTTAAAGAGACAGCCATAAAACTTGAAGCTTACAAACCAGACAGTCACGTCCTTGCCTTATGGAACATCAGCGAAGAGTTTTTTTTTTGTACCATTTTTCTTAGACCACGTTTTTTTCGTTCTTTTTGTATTTTTTGTTGTTGTTGCTGTTGTGTAGTCCTCCAGCATCTTACAAATTGATAAATCGAATACCAGTCAACTTCCTTTCATCTTCGCGTGGGAATTTTCTTATATCTACCGAAAGAAGAGCAGAGTGAAGAGATGTCAACTTGTCAACATAAGATGGGGAAAATGGAGTGAAAATTTTCATAAACAACTGGCCAACGTGGCAGAATTTCATTGCCAGGACTAATGGAGCTTGAGGAATTTTTCGGCTCTCTTATTTTCTTCTGTAATTTTCTTCTTTTTTTTATATCATGCTGCAAGGAAGATAAGGAGAGTGTAAGATGTTCTTAAGTTGATTAAATTACACACAGCAGATATCCTAAAGATGGATAATCTATAATGGTAAATGGAAAGGAAGTTTCTTTCACACTTAAGGGCTTCACGAGGAGGAACATTTTCTACGTCAAGGAATTTAAATTTACCGTTTATTGAGTATAGGAGCTCTTTTAACGAATTTATGTACACTATGGAGAAATAAGTTGTCGATATTTTTTGTAGTATGTGGGAGGAAGTTTGATTTTATTATCTTTGTGTGAGTATTGAAGGCGCAGTCTAACTAAGTTTCATAATTGGATAAAGAACAAATTAAAAGACAATTGAAATAGGCTGAAACGAGAAGTTTTAAGGCCGATTCACACACACATCAGTAACGCCACGTCTCAGTTACGTTAGTTCCGAGAAGCACAGTCACAAAAAATATGCTTTCTTTGAAAGTTAATGGCACTTTTTACACTGAGCCGCCGCCGTTCCGAATCAGTTAAGTCAAGCTCACCGACGTCACCGAACCTTCATTTTCAGTTTTCTCGGAACTGGCGTAACTGAGACGTGACGTGACTGATGTGTGTGAATCGGCCTTTAATAAGGCATCTCGCCGGCTTAGCCGGTTAATAGGGTACCAAACATCTGGCTAGGGCGGGTCTTCACCACCTTCTTCACCTAATAGCCTGGTACTGCCAGTGTAACATTCTTTGTTGGCTGGTTAGCGGAATACACTTGTTTCAGGAGGTGTAACACTCCGCCGAGGCTAACTCCCGCTAACTCCGAAGGGTGAGTCGGCTGCACTTGAGAATATCGACTTTTCGAAATCAAAGCCACGTTAAAAAAATTCTTTTTGGATTCCAGCTAAATTCAGTGAGGTACGAATAGCCCCATTAATAGAAAGACGGACCTTTCTTTGAATATTATTTAATATGATCACTACAAACGCAAGTGTTTAGTTTATAAACACTTAAAGTGTTTAAACCGTTGTAGTCGTCTTTTGAGCGGTTAGCGGCGTTTAATGAAAGTAAACACTTAAAGGGTTTTACTAGTAAACGTTTGTAGAGCGGTTTAGATTGAAAAAAGCTTCTTAAACTCTCCGATTTATAACGCCTGTATCCACTTATGTGATAATAACTGCTGTTGTGAAAGAGGTAAAATTATCCCTTTCGCCACTGTAAGCTCAAGTATTTACTTTCTAAACACTTAAAGCGTTTAAACCGTTGTAGACGAATTTTAAACACTTAGCGGCGTTTAATGAGTAAACATTTAAGTGTTTAATTGGTAAACGTTTGTAGCGTCTTTTTGGTTATGAATAATAAAAATTTTGTTGATAGAACTATTAATCAATATTATATTAAAACTTAAAATATAATACTATCATTGCAAAAAGTGAAAAAAAATAAAAAAAAATAAAAAAAACAAAAAAAAATCCAACCCGAGTGCCGTTTTTCCAATCGGTCCCCCGACTATGTACAAACCACTTCCAATACTGCTTGACTTCCGTGATAGTACGAGATGCGCTTTACTGAATATGCTGAATGGTAGCCTTGGCGGGCCTTAGCATAATTGCGTGAAATAAGGGTCGCTCATATTTTTTTCGTCTTATCACTGCAAATCTCAGCTTTTGAAAGTGTTTTATTTCAAAACGCTTAAAACGTTTTATTTTGACGCCACGCATTTGATTAACATTTAAGTGTCGACAACGTTTATCAAATGGGAGACGTCAAAATAAAACGTTTTAAGCGTTTTGAAAAAAACATTTCTAAAACCTCAGATTTGCAGTGATACTGATAATTTCAAATTCGTAATATTTAAGCAGCTTTATGGTTTTATTTTCTTATTAAAAAGATACCTGTCATTAAAGGCATAAAAAATTCATGGCAAACTAAGTTAAATAAATGAAAACAACAAATGAAATAAAAAGCGGTCAAAAATTGAAGAAGCTATATTCTAAAATAATTTTGAATGTAATTTTGGTTACTTTTTTTATTTCCGTTTATTACTCAAATAACAACAATTGGATTTTTTTGGCCATTTTGAAAAAAACAATTTAAAATTTTTTATCAGATCTCGTAGAGAATTTTGGGACCTTTAATTTAAAAAAAATAAAGCTCAGTTTTGTTAACATGAGCTCGAGATATAAAACTTTTTGTATTTTGTTCAATTGTTAATTAACAAATACATATTTTGAGCTATAATTTGGACTGTATCATGTTGAAACCTATTCATTTCATGTGATAAATTCAAAAAAATTTAAGTTTTATAGAAACTTATTTTCAAGCATTATAGTTTAGTAGCATTATTTTTTTGGTTTTTTTCATAAAGCTTAGTTGCCAAATGCAAAAACTTCCTTGTTTTTAACAATTCTAGTTCTTTTGTATGATAATAAAAACTACCCGATAAAATTAAAGGTTTTTATTTCTGAAAAAAGTACCTCTAAATGGATCACCCAGTATTTCATTTTTAGAGAGACACTTCCCACCCCTAAACACTTTACCGTTTAAAAATAAAACGTTAGGGCGTTTAGTTTCCCACAAGTGTTTTATCATAACTAAGTGTTGAGCCCCAGCCTAAAAAAAATACAAGTATTAATAGAAATCAAAATGAATAAAAAATATGGTTATACTTACCTGGATAAAGTATACCTGCAAATAAAATAAATGAATTAATAAATTGAATAAAATAAATGAATTAAAGAAGTAAACACAAAGTTAGATGAATTTTAAACATTACAAAAACAACAATACATGGAGTACAACAACAATAACAAAGCGAAATTGGAACTTATAATATTAACATTGAAAATTACATATATCCACATACACAACATAAAATAAACATATAGCACATAAAAGGAGTGAACGTTAGTTGTTGCTAACTAAATAAAATTAACAAATATGAATAAAAACAACATAATATAAACCGACAGTTACAAGTTCTAGGCAAGCGCAATTTCTTGCAGTGTTCTAACAAATATACATTCACGAAAATAACATTCACAACACGGCACAAAACGCACGGGTGGACAAAACACTTATATCTTACCTGATGAGTGAATGAAAACAGGTATTTTACGACAAAAAAAACACCGCGCGAGAAATATAATTACTTTTAATTCGGGAGAAAAAATGAAATCAATATGTTAAATAAAAAAACACTGAAATTCCTTTTTTGAAATTCATATAAACTATTTATTATTAATAGAAACAGGTATTAAGAGGCAAAAATAAGGACGATAACAACTGTTAATTTCGACGGTAGTTCCGAAACTGATTTAAAAATGTTTTAATGCTGCATTTCGTTGGTGCATTTGTTGCACTTAAATTTGCTGAGTTTGGTTTTATTTACGAATCCAATCTGGAGTTGGCTGTTATGTCTACGTCGATGTCGCTCCGTACAAATTTCCTGGAACGTCGCCGGGTATTTTTACTAATGCCAGTTGATGGGAAAATCATTGTTCCCATGTAATGAGACACCTTCCGGTGGCCTGGACGTAACTTCTCCCTCCTTTAGAGGAAAATTCCCCTGAATTGTATATGTCCTAAGTACTCCGTTTCTTTTGCAAGGAATTTACACTTGTCGACCTGAATTTTCAAATTGTGTTCTCTAAGTTTATTGAATACTTTTTGAATATTTTCTGTATGTTCCTGAATTGTTGTGCTAAAGATGAGTATATCATCGAGATATACAACGCATATTTGGTTAATATATTCTCTTAAAACTGAATTGATGAGTCTTTGAAATGTTGCGGGGGCATTTTTCAGCCCGAAAGGCATCCTCACGAATTCGTAGTGCCCCAAGGGTGTCGAGAATGCAGTCTTCTTTCTATCTTCCTCCTTGATTAGCACCTGATGGAATCCTTTTGCGAGATCCAGCGTCGTGAAGTACTGTGCTCTTCCTAGCTTTTCTAGGATGCTTTCTATGTTTGGTATAGGAAATTTATCATCTTCTGTAATTTCATTTAACTTCCTATAATCTATTACAATTCTCCATTTTTTTTCTCCTGAGTTATCTGACTTTTTAGGTACTATCCACAGCGGAGAATTGTAGGGGGAATTGCTTTCTTTGATTATACCCTGTTCAAGCATATCGTTCATTTGTTTGGTTATTTCCTCTTCGTGTATTTTGGGGTATCTATATATTTTTGAGTAAACAGGCCTATTAGTTTTAGTAATAATTTCGTGTTGGATCTCATGTGTATGAGTTAAATGTTGCCCTTCTTTGTAAAATAAATCCGCATTTCTCCTGATTAGTGCTTTAAGCTTCTCTTTTTCATCGCTATTCATATCTTTTCTTTGAAGTTTACCGAAGACACTTTGATCTATAGGCTGTGCTTCCAAAGTAAATATATCGCGACTTTGGTAAGGGCATGAGTTAAGAAACCTTGTTCTTTTTCCATTAACTTCCAAACAATCTTCTTTTAAATCTATAATAGCTTGCAGGGGTTTCAGTACATTTAGACCAATCAATCCATCGAAATCTTTATCTTTAAAAGTAGTTAATTTCCAACTCATCCATTTCTTTTCATTGAACTCTGCAGGTAATTCTGTAATAATGTGCTGGTTCACGATAGTATTTCCATCTAATGTTTTAAGTAGTATTTTCTGATCTAGTGTAAGTCTTTTATATTGTTTTAATTTTGTTTCATTTAATACCGTCGTAGTTGAGCCTGAATCGACTAAACATCTTAATTTATTTGTACCAATAGTTAATTCTACTATCGGTAAATCTGTCCTGTCGGAGGTAAGTGAAAATTTACTTCTTCGCAGTTATAATTGGCGTCCTGAATATGGTCAACGATCATTGCTTCCGGTTCGTTTTGTTGCCTAAATTGATTTGAATTCCTAAATTGACCCGAGTTTCTAAAATTGCCTGAATTTCTAAATTGTGGAATAAAATTTTGTTTTTGCGGAGTAAAATTTTGTTTTTGTTTTGCAAAGTATTCATTCTGTCTTGTTTGCCCAAAGTTATTTGAATTAGAGTTTTGATAATACTGGTTGTACCTACCTAGATTTGTTTCACTATTTCGATTAAAATTTCTGTGATCCCTATCTTTAGGATATACTCTTTGTGTATGAGAATTTTGCCTGCTTTTGAAAGTTTTATCATTTTTAAAAGTACCACTTCTATATCTAATCAACCCTGTTTCTTCTAAAGTATAATAAGCATCTCTTAAATTTGTTATATTTCTACTAATTATAACACTAGCACAATTAGTATCTAAACCATTAGTAAAAGTTCTTAAAATTAATCCTTCGTTTACGTTAGGTGAGAATTCTACCGGTTTATTTTCATCGAATTCATATTTCGCATTTAGCTTATCAAGTATAAATTTTAAATTATGAAAATATTCACTTACATTATTATTATTTCTCAATGTTGTTGCTTGATGGTACAAATGGAGGTAGCTTTCTCTCACTCCAAAAGTCCTAATTAACTCCTGTTTCACTTCCTTCCAAGATGGGTTTCTACCTAAACTTCTTATTGCTTGAAGGGCCGGACCTTGAATCTTGTTGATCACATTACGTTGAAAAATGTAGTTTTGAATTTGAGGACTTCCATTGAAAAGAGGTAGGAATATTTCCACTTCCCTAATAAATGAAGATAAATCATAATCGTTGTTGCCAGTGTATTCTCGAATCCTGGAGGCTTCCTTCAACAGTTCCGAGATTGGAATTGTATATGGATCTGCTGTTGCGGCGGGGGTTGATGCCGCGGTGGCTGCTGCTCCTGGTTCTGCCATTTCGTCCGTTTCTAAATTTGAATAGGGTCTGAAAGTTGAACTCCGTTCTTACACTTTGTATCCTTTGGCATTAGAGAAAATTCGAATGTAGCACAAAGTCACTGATCGATGAATGCAGCACAATGTCACTGTTCACCTCGTTTTCTATTATATTTTTTTTTTCAATTTTTTACACAATATTCACTCGCTCCCCCTTTATAGATAAAAACGGCCGCGTTTTTTTTTTTCAAATTTGTTCCACAGTTTGGTACTTTCACTCACTTCATTGGGTGGAGGTTGGGGTTAAGCGGATGGTAAAAAAATTATTGGTTTTCTTTTTCTTCGCCCGATCTCAAATCTTCGGATTGAGATTCCACCGACTGCGCCAGAAATATAATTACTTTTAATTCGGGAGAAAAAATGAAATCAATATGTTAAATAAAAAAACACTGAAATTCCTTTTTTGAAATTCATATAAACTATTTATTATTAATAGAAACAGGTATTAAGAGGCAAAAATAAGGACGATAACAACTGTTAATTTCGACGGTAGTTCCGAAACTGATTTAAAAATGTTTTAATGCTGCATTTCGTTGGTGCATTTGTTGCACTTAAATTTGCTGAGTTTGGTTTTATTTACGAATCCAATCTGGAGTTGGCTGTTATGTCTACGTCGATGTCGCTCCGTACAAATTTCCTGGAACGTCGCCGGGTATTTTTACTGATGCCAGTTGATGGGAAAATCATTGTTCCCATGTAATGAGACACCTTCCGGTGGCCTGGACGTAACTCGCGCACACAGGAAACTTTGATGGCTTAAGAAACGTCAAACTTTATGTTGTGGCATAAAGCGACATCGCCGTTCTACGTCATTTTTTGTGGCGAATTCGCTGGGAATGCCACAAAAAACGAATACAATCTATTAAAAAAGATATTATAAAAAATATAATTTTACATAAGGCCAATAAGAGGAAACGAGAGGCCAATTATGTAAAAATAGAGCGAGATAAAAAATAATTATGCAAAAAAGGATGGCGGAAATGGCGTCGATAAATTATAGGCGTTTTCGAAAATAATAAAATTATTAAGAAAAGAGGAGATAGAAATTTGCAATAAATTGGAAAAATTCAGAATTAATTTTAGAAAGAAGAAAAATGAATAATGGTGGCAAAAAGATGACTGGAATAAGGAAATAAGAAAATAAGCGTACTTTGATAAGGCAGTTCGCCAAGTACCACTTTTGAGGATAAATAAACAGGAACCAACAAGGACTCAGCCTCTTTCGTTTGATAGAGTTCAAAGTGCTTAAGTGTATATGCCTTTGGGTGAAAAACATCGCAAACGCTTACAAGTGACCTATCAGTCCCAAATCAGGAAGTATTAACAATCAAAAAACATTGTGAGTATTCTTATACATGCCAAAACTGGTGAAAGTATGAGAATAAGCTGCATGTTTTTTCCAAGTACAGGAAAGGTGTTTGTATTAGTATTAAATAAAATTATACATTTCAATTTTAATTACTACTAACGACATAATAATAACCAAACCACAGGTAAAACATACTTTGTGAAAGCTCGGCCACATATGCCAAATTGGTGAACGTGGAGAAGCACATGCAATTGTATGTAATACCACCATACTTACCCTAATACTAATTTTTTGTTGTATATATCTTAAAGGACATAAGAATTTTTAATAAACTTATTTTCATAATTAACATCTATTCTTATCATTTGTAATCACGACTAGAATATCAATTGCCACGATATCCTTCTCTTTGCATATAGCCAGTCAAGGTGATTTATGTTTTAAATCACTGTGCACAACTGGTAAGTTTAATTGTCTACCTACAATTCACCTCCTGCACCACTACGTATCCCGCATTGACCGTCAGGTGGTTTCTGGTGAAAGCAACGGTCGGCATCTAAACACTAAGTGTTTACCTTCCTAAACGCTTGGGGATCAGTGTTTTACTTTTAAACACTTGTGCTAAGGTTAGAATTTTTTGGTAAACACCTTACGCGTTTAATTTCTGTTAAATGCTTTAAGTGTTTAAGAATGAAACACTTTAGCGTTTAGGTTTTGTGTATTAATCGCTTCTTCTGTTTTAAAAGTAAACACTTCCCACCATTAAATACTTTATCGTTTAGAAATAAAACACTACAGTGATTTATTTCTAAACACCTGCTAAACACTTGGATTTGCAGTGGCAAGATGCATGCGAACGAAAGAGAAAAAAATGTTGAAGTTGAACGAAAAGTTGAACGTCTAGAACCGGTCTACGGGAACCGACTTGGCAATGATTGATAAAATATTCTTTGATAGCTGTACGAGCGAAATTTGTTCGAATAGGTATTACCAGTCAAAAAGTAATTATTTTCAACCATTAAGGGTACCGTTAGATTAAAGTTCAATATGGAAAAATATTTAAAATGTTCTTTTTTATATTTAAATTTTAATTTTGATGAAATATTATTAAAAAAATTGGGAAATTTATTCTAATCCTCCTTGTAAGGGGATTAAACCACCCCTAAATCAAAACAGAATAAGAAATACATTGAAAAAAAATTTAAATGCAAAACAAAAACAAACTAAAATTGACATTTGTCATCTCATTATTATGGTTGAGTGAGGGCAAGAAATTTGAGAGAATCTTTATACACTCCGAATTGATTGTTCACTCTGGACGAAACATTCTTCTCAAAAGAATTCGTTCAAAGTGTTCACTCAGTTTTTATTCACACCACCCATTGTATCCGCGAGAGTAGTGTCGCGAGAGTAGGGACGCTACACTCGATGAGACAATGGGATGCAATGTTACCGCAAGATGAATTTTGAGAGTAGTAAAATCTACTACCTTTTTGAAAAAAGAGGTAGTAAATTTTTTGATTTCAAACCAATTTTAAAATACCCCATTAACACTAAGTACATTTACGCATATATTTTATCATTAAGAAAAGAGTATTTATTTTATTGCCGTATTTACGTTGTATATTGGCGTAATAAGCATAAAGTATGTGGGTTTTAATGTGATTTCTTAGTTCATCTGCAGCCATAATAAAGCTTACTGTTTGTACCTAAGCAGTTTGTTTTTTCGTTTTTAACCCATTGAGTTTCGAAAATGCACACACGGCTGTAGCATTATAGCACTACAAGGCAGAAACAAATTTACAAAGATTTAGGAATGAAAACTCTCCTACTGCATTTTTTATCTTAGATATTTCATACCAATATTGTTCGACGGGCAAATTAGAAGGTATATCACTAAATGTTTTAGGCAGCCTTCATTCAGTACAAATTTGTTCTACATCATAATTAGAGGCTTTAACTATATGCGAAAACGACTCAACCAAATTGGCGATAGGCGGGGAATCAGCAGAATTTGCCTTTTCTGGATTTAATATTTATAAATTTCGGATGCAAAATGAACCAAAGTAACAGAATGGAATGGAAACATGTTTCTCACAACGAGTAACGAGTGGGCTGCGATCGATTTAACCATAAATAAAAATAATAAGAATTATCAAAAAAAAGGTAGTAGAATAAGTTGAGGTAGTAGTGTAGTAGATTACCATTTTTTTAAAAGGTAGTAAAACTACTCCTTATGTAGTAGAACGGTAACGCTGATGGGATGTATATGAGGTTGCACTCGCGCTCTCGCCAGCAAGCTGGAGATTTATCGGCATCTTTTAACTCTGGAAGCCTGGGGCTGTCCAGCTCATAAAAAAATTACCGACGAAAATATTATACTATACTTTCTATAGAATCGGAAATCCCGCTAACGATCCCGGGAAAACAATAAAAGACTGGAAAATCCCGCGAGACCGAGCGAGAGCACGACTGTCTCGCATTCGATAGTGTTGTCTCAACGAGACTGGGCTTTTTTACTGTCTTGCTACTCCCGCAGAAGCAGTTGGCTGGCGTATTGTCTTGTCTCGCAAGCAACAGTGCGAGAGTTGCAGCACTAGTGTTGCATCTCGTGCAACTCTAGACTCAACTTAATTGGTGCATTAATGGGGCGTCCATAAATTACGTGAGGTGTTTAGGGGGGAGGGGGTCGAGCTGAATCTCACCAAATCTCACGTGGGGGAGGGGGAGGGTCTCCGCAAATCTCACGTAATTTTTTTCCGCAAGAAACAGTGTAAAATCGCGAGAAAACTGGGTTAAATTAATAGTACAGGTAAATTAAGCCGAAAAAAGCGATATAGCGGAAATAATTAGGTACAGGATGAAAATTGGCAGAGCGCTTCTTTTTATGCTTTTTAATAAGGGGTTATAAAGTCTACCGATTTTCTACCCCGAGAAGCCCACTTTTTAGGGGGTTTTAGCCCTCAAAATGGGTATTTTTCGATTTTTCTGTAATTTTTTTGCAATATTTCTTAATATATTTCTGTTTTTTTCAATTTTCAGTACAATATCTGTAAATGAGAAAATCTTTAAAATCGTCTTTTCGGACCCGCACTTAGATTTCATTCACGAAAATCTTGGTGCAGTATCATATGAACATGGTGAAAGGTTTTATCAAAACATATTGCAAATAGAGAAGGAATAATGAATCAAAAGTATACGTGATACTATTACTATATTTCGATTTTGCACTGCCGTTTACACTGTATTTGTTCACTGTTTTAAATACCATCCGACTGGAACATCCAAAAAAAAGTAAAGAAAATAATTTAAATATCTGGGAATGAAGAGTGTATGACGTGATGAAAAATTCTTATCATTTTATACAATGGTCTGGGAAAAACTGCGAAAGTAATGTATGCATTGACTTATACCACCATTTTTGGACAGATTGCGACCCTACGATGAACTAGTGTGGGGTTCTAAGCTTAAACAAAACAAAAAGGCCTAGAAGCCCAATTGAAAAACCTGGAACCTAATGCCCTCCTAAGTACCTATCTCAAGTGCATAATGTACCCAATCCTACTACAATCATAGAGATTTTATTAAGAATCGGCTCTTTTCACATCAGTCAGAACACATGCTATCTGCGGTGCATTGTCACTACAAAAAGCAGACATTTGCACCAGGCGACATAATTAGTTATCTAAGCATCTTACAGGATTCGAATCTTGAATCGACGACCATCTGCTCTGACATACCTACTAGAGGCCAAGATAGATTTTGAAAACCTTTTGTTATCATTATCGAGAGTTGTGAAGAATGGAAGTCTAACAGATCCGCACTTCTTGAATCTGTATCCTGATGTACAGGCGGCTCAAACGTCAATTTGAGAAGCTGGCTGTGACTTCAGACTCCGCTTTTCTAAGGCGATACGAAAGTAGGAAGCAAACGGAAGCTAGTAACGATGCCTGATAAATCTTCGAAAAGAAATTATTTTCAGCCAACCAACTTCATTTATTAACTTAATTTGACATTTTGATGCGATCAATAAATTGTTTCAAGAATATTTAAAGAGTTTTTAGAATATTTTAAAACAAACAAATAAAAGCAGCGCATGCGGTAATGGCTTTATTCACGCACTGAAATCCGATAACAGGCGGACAAATTTATTTCGAATTCGCATTGGTGGAAGATACCATTTTCTTATTTCCGAATTTCATGACTTTCGAATCGGATTCCAGGATAACCCCCCTGTGTCTTTCAGTCACAGGTTTTTTACATAACGATGGCATATATAGAAGAATGCTCCGAAGTTTGTATATCTCCAGAGTCATAAACGGCTCTACCATTAGTATACAAACAGTCAAGTCGTTACTCTCTAAAAACGAATCAGTGGATGCCAAAGCCAACCTTCGTATGTCAATATATTGTAAAATTCTAAATTTTTTTTATATTCCATATGCTTGCTCTACAAATACACGAGTTTTCTGTTCTCTTGTTAAGAAATCATTATCCCTGTAAGGCACCCTGAGGTTGGTTTCCAAAGGGTAGGCAGAATCACCTGCTAAATGGGAATCCACAGGTATTGTAGTTTATATTGGGTGCATGCCGAGTTGGTGCTGTTATGATTTTGTGGTACTGTTCTTCAACACAAATTATGATTTCTAAATGCAATCAAGCACAGATTAATGTATTTACACAAAAAATACGCATAATAGTGTAAATCCTACAAATTTTTTAAAATTTTAAAAATCTCACGTGGGATTGAGGGGGGGGGGGAGGGGGTAGAGCCAAATCTCACGACATCTCACCAAGGGGGGAGGGGGGTCGAAAAATCGCCAAAATCACCTCACGTAATTTATGGATGTCCCCTAAATTCACATACGTCTAATTCGTCAGTTAGGACGTTGCCAAACTCAGGTAGGAAATTTGCTCTCAAGGATTCTTGTTTACTTCAAAGCAGGTTATTAGCTATTTTCCGTTTTCTTGACTTGAAAGAAAATACTTCGAAATTTGGCGCTAATCCTTAGATGTTCACTAATCTATTCCTTCCCTTCATAAACAAAGATTTCATAAAAGAAAACCTTCCCTGCAGGTTAAGTAATTTGGTTCAGGTGGTTTATTATATCCCCCGAAAAAAAGTTGAGTTATGTTTTCAACAGTTGTATCAAGTTGTAAACTTTGAACGGTGGTAAATAACGCTTCTCCCTTCTTGTTATTTTTTGCGTGTTTTAATAAAAAAAATCAAATTTTTATTTTGCCTCTAAATACCACGAGACACTGATCAAATAACTTCGGAAAAAAAATCTTAACTCTCAACAATCAAGAAAAGTTTTATAAAATTACCATTTTTGTTCGAAATAAAGCTTCATTTAATTTAACACCTGCTTCTCGAATGATCATCCCCAAAATCACAAAAGTGCGGGAGGGGATATGGGGGTGGGTTTTTTGGTGGAAGGCAATTTGCGGTCGAATTGGTAACGTTTCAATTTGAGAAGCAGTAAATCAAATTGTAGAAAATAAATTCGTTATCCTGATCCTGGCACCCTTGCTGGGGTAGGATGCTCAAGAATCGGATTATGTATTAAACAGAGCGGATACGAGTGACAGGCAATGCCTAAATGGCTCCCAAAAGGGATTCTTATTCGGGGCTAGCTACCGCACCAACAAAGTACAACACAACAAATACCCCCCACCAAAATATGTATGTATTATATTATATTGTAGAGTCAAATTTGTATCGATGAAGCTGCGGCTCGCCTACAAGGCCATACCACAACCCACAAAATAAATTCAACAAACGCGCAATAAATCAAACAGGATCAAAAAATTTGACGTTTATTTGTATTTTATCCGCGAGAAAATTCCCAGAAAATTGAGGAAAAATATGGTAAAACGGGGAAAATTATTGTGGAGAGAAAATATATATTATTATATATACACAAATACATACATACATATATATGTTTTTTTGTGCTTCATTATTATGCCATGGCTAAAAACCAGCAAATTGTGTAGTTGGTCCCCGGTGGGAGGAAGGAGATGATACAGGCGATGCTACAATATCTTCCTTATCCTGTCGCAGGAGAATTGGAGTTGATGAAAAGCTAAAATTACGCGCTCTAGAAACTTCATCTTTTTTCAGTTCGTAATTCAAAATTGTTTGTCCAAACATTTTGTTGATTTATTAACAAAACAGAAATAATACGAGAAGGGTGGGTGGTAGCCCGATGGGAGGAAGGAAGGAAGGATTCTTTAACCCATTCCATACTGATGAAAATGTCAGGAGTGTCCGTATTGAAAAGTAGAATGGTACTTTGTGCATTTTGGGCTTCCTACCCAAAGGTTTTTTTACTTTTAATACAATGTTTTTTACTTTTAATACAAGTATTGAAGGAGTGAAGTATTATTTACAGGGGGTTCGAGGCTTGGTTGTGCTGTGTCCGATCGTGATCCGAACGGCACAATCAGGGAGCCGTCGCACCAACACCGACCATACGTGGCCCTCTTGTCACATCCTACTCGAAGCTACGCTTGGCTATCTGATAACAATATTACACTGCCTCCTGGCCTCCAGTTTGTTTGTATTGCTAAGCTGACTTTGAAGATTGCCAGCAGTTCCGTCTGGAATTAGACATGCGTTAGTATTTTTGAAGTATACAATATAATAGGCCTAGTTTGGCCGCGGTGTTCACCATATGAGTTGCCCCATACTCACATAAACTTAATAGTAGTATTTTTGGAGGTTCAACGAGGAGAAAAACTGCGGAGCATACATGCGACTCTGATGTGGAGTCACCTGCGTATAAAACCAAAGTAGGTATTAGGACGCTTTGGCATGGGAGCTAAAACTGGTTTGCAGCCATTGAGATCAAGGTTAATTAGGGGCAATAAAAGGTGTGGTATGGTTATAAATGTCATGTTAATGGAATATTTATATCTATATAAATAAAAGAAAGTGTCTGTCAGTCTGTGTGGCTGTGTGTCTGTGAGTCTGTGTGTCTGCTTGTGCGTACCGTCGCGCGTTGGAACCAAACTAGAAGAGATAGAAATCTGATTTTTTTTGTAGATGCATGGATACCCCAACAGGTGACTAAAAGTTTCAGTTTTTCGAAATTTTAATTAGTTATTTTTTAATTAATTAATTAGTACGTCACCAATTTTTACGTTCTACGACTCTTGCAACTTGATTTTGACACACTTTCATGTAACCGATCAACCCCAAATTTTGCCCATGTGCATAGTAAGCGTGACAATGAAATATGACATTTTTGTAAAAAAAACAAGATGGAGGTTCCAAGATGGCGGCCGAATTTTGCAATTGTGTTTTCCGATCCCCGACATGGGGATCAAATTAAAGGGTATTAAGAGTAGAACACAATTAGCTTGGCGTCACTCCAAATTCAAAATGGCGGCAAACACAAAATGGCGGATTACCTTTTTTTGCAAGCCACTCGGTATGGGTATCAAATGAAAGAGTATGACAAATAGAATACTACAATATTAGCTGTGTGGCGTCATTCCAAATTCAAAATGGCAGCAAACGCAAAATGGTGGCCAACACAAAACGGGGGATTACCTTTCTCTTTACAACGTGGTCGGCATGAGTACCAGATAAAAGAGTGTTACAAGTAGAATACTATCATCTGTGTGGCGTCTTTCCAAATTCAAAATGGCGGCCAACACAAAATGGGGGATTATCTTTTTTTACAAGTCACTCGGTATGGGTATCAAATGAAAGGGTATGACAAGTTGAATACTATAAGCTGTGTGGCGTCATTCCACATTCAAAATGGCGGTAAACAGAAAGTGGCGGCCAACATAAAACGGGAACTACATTTTTCTTTCCAACGCGCTCGGTATGGGTATCAAATGAAAAGTAGAATACTATTATCTGTGTGGTGTCTTTCCAAATTCAAAATGGCGGCCAACACAAAATAGCGGTTTACATTTTTCCTTACGACGCCGTCGGTATAAGTATCAAAAATGTGTATGACAAGTATAGTGCAGTAAGCTGTGTGACATTTTAAATCAAATATGGCGGTCCCCACAAAATGCCGGAAGTCATAATAGACTAAATAGTAGAAAATAAAATCTATGGTTTAAAAAACTAAAAAATACGCTTTTATTTTAAAATGAACTAAAAAGTAAAAAATAATTTTGAATGTAAAATTTTATCTGCTCCAGCCAGTACATATATGGAAACAACCTACCTTTTGAAATGTAATGGAGCGCTAACGAAAACTTCCAGTATTAATAAAATAAGATAGGTAAAGAGTACCACGCTTTTTTACATTTCGAAAGGTGGGTTGTTCCCATATATCTACTGGCTGGAGCATGCAAAATTTTACATTCAAAATTATTTTTTACTTTTTAGTTCATTTTAAAATAAAAGCGTATTTTTTAGTTTTTTTAAACCATATATTTTATTTTCTACTGCAGTCACAAGGACAATCACTGAAAGTTGTTGGACTCGATCTGATAAAGCCATGCTTCTCCCACGGATAGCTGTATGTGGGTTGTTGAAGAGTTGGTAAACCCGAAAATGTTCACATCTTAGCTCCAAATGCCAGAACATTAAATATAGTTTATCCTGAAGCTCCTTGGAAAATACCGTAACATCTGTTGCATGACTGATTAAATGCTTTGCATTTTTTTTGCCCGTTCTGTTCGTCTTCAGACGAAATGAAAAAAACAGAGAGGAAATATGTATGTGTGTAACGTATTTATTCGATTTTTTTAGGGCACCAAATTGTGCATTTTTGGGCTGCACAATGGGTGCCATATTTGCAAAATTTATAATTTTTTTTGGCGTTTTTTTGGGAAAAACAATTTGGAGGGTGCCATGAGCGAAGTTCTGCACAGGGCGTCTAATCGCCCGGCATAGTAAAATCGATGCGGACGATTCTGAATATGTTTGGCTAGATGTCTGTTGTGCACGTAGTACACAATTTTTCATCGTCGAATCTTTAAAAAGTTGTAACAGACTCTAAATTTTTTAAGTATCCAAAATCAATTTTTGCAGATTTGTTCTTTTTTTCATTATACTTTTTCCTACCGCGCACTGTGCACACATAATCTTTTTTTATTGAAAGGCGTTGCATTATGTTATTCATTCCTATGCTTGCAGAAACTTTTTACAGCCCAAAACACCGATTCCATGATGACATGGATTGGATAGCTTCCTCCCATGATACTGCTATCTTCTACTGAAACCTTAGGGCCCTGTCTAAGATCATTTAATTGCAGGCCTGGAAGTAGGTATTTAGGAGAAGCTCTTAAGGGTTCCTTTTCTAGACGAACATGTACCATCTCCCGGATTAACGCATGATGATTATCAGGGCGGCTTAGATAATCTCGTTAAGCCTGGTCTATATTTTGGTAGCATTCCTTCCATATTTGTGTCTTTGCGGCCTTAGTGGACCGTCTAAAGCTGTCAGGTTCCAGTATTCATGTTTATAACAAATAGCGGAAGCCTGCTTGGGTATCTGCCGTTTTTTCCCGCTGGTCACCTCTACTTTCACAACGGCTAGCTGTAGTTAGAACGCAGGATTTAAGCTTACCACTGTCTTGTCTGTTGAAAAATATCTTGGATTGGCCATGCGGGAGATCGTTGATGGTTCATGACCGATTGTTCCTGCACAAGAACTATGGCGAAGTCTTCCTCACAGAGAAAGGTCTGCAGATCACCAGAGGCACAACGGCTTTGACATTTTGTTTTTCAACTATTTTGGTTTCTCTAGTGCGGTGTTATTGAGGTGCCTTGGTTGCCGTTGCAGCCATCATCTTCGCATTCGCTGATGCATCCGCGTCTGTTAGTAAGGTTCCGAGTATTGAGACTTAATTCTACCATGTCGTGGATACAGGGTGTCTTTCCAGCTTGATGACTGTAGGTCGTTCGACGATATTTCCAGAGGAGTCAAACGCTTTGCTCGTTGTCTGGCTGATCATCTTTATCTTGGCGTGTCTTAAGCTAAAGCGAAGCTTGTGATCAACTCTTTGTAGTGCCACCTGGCATTCACTGTTGATCTGTACTACTGCTCCGTTGAGACTCTTCGACCTTCACGCCCATAGACTTTGCCTGGTCTCTCCTCCATCTCACTAAGGCACATTCTAGTCCTTGATCTCCTTCGATTGTCTTTTGGGTGAATGACGCCCAAAACGGACCTTTTCCAGGCGTCGTTACACGAGCAACGCACCGCTCAAGGTAAAATGATCATCGCACTTGATCACTAAGGAGCTCCTTACTATCTGTGAACAGTCGAACGAAGGCAGCAGTCGCCCGATGATACCTAGAAATACCTCTAGGAACGAGTTTTATTTTTTTTAAAGTGTCATTTAGCACAGGATAATTTTGAACTCCAAAAGCCGACAACGAACGAATTTAACATAATTCAATGAACCAAAGCGTGAAATTTCATGCAGGATCTCCTAAAATCCTTAAATTCTGTTATTCCGCCATGGTTTTTTCTTATATTTCTACTTAAAGCACATGAATTGCTTCAGCTTCATGCAAAATATATGGAAGACGATAAAAAACAGTCCAAAGTTTCTTTAAGAAAAATCGTAGCCGAAAATTTAAAACTTCTCACGTACGACGACTCTATGCATAAATCCCACTGGTTGCTAGCAAGATCTTAGGTATTTTTTTACTGCAGCACTCTGCAATTTCGTTCATCCCTTAAAATTCACATCCTCCCTTACCTGGATTTCCGTTTTTTTTTCTTATTTATTTAGTTCTTTTCCTGGTGAAGGAGGAACAGGAATTTTCAAAAGCTCCACGTGTGTATGCATGTTTTCTGCTGGTGTACGTTGATTTCAGGATGCGAAACGACAGGAAAAATATGTTTGCAAACTGTGAAACAAATGTGACCAGAATTTGTGGGTTATTTTTCTTGAAGGTTTTAGGGGTAGTTTTTTTGTGTTTGCTGCCTCGGTGACAAACTGTTTTAGTGGGGATACCCATGTAGATGGTAGTCGTTCAAATGATAGAAAGCACATTAGTATATGGTATGCGGGAAAAGGAATCTGGTGTATAAACACATATACAACAAATTCTTTCATGCTTTACAACATACATACATAAAACGACAAAACTGTGGTTTGCTATAGAGATTTACCCTTAAGATAAATGAAGAAACATTTCAATGCAAAATCATGCCATGATGTCTATTTGTTTAGGGGGTGGGGGTCTGTAGAGACAAGATCCTTTGCATAAATGGTCATAGGTTATCAGAACAACAGAAGGGGTGCTTTGTTGGACATGATTTCTTATCACTCCCAATTGAATTTTAGAAGATATTTGAAAATTGTTGACATGCATAGTATATGTACATATGTATATGAAAATTGGGATTGAAATTTATTCAACAGCAAAGGACAGGCATGGGAATTTGGAATTAATTTTGATTTTATGAAATTTGTATGTTAAAATGTCTTTACAATAGCTTATAACCTAGGAACCTTTAGGCTGAACCCACACTGAACCAGTCAGAGCAAAACAAAAGCAAAGAATAAAATTTTTTAGAATTTTCAAATTTAAATCCTCATGTTAGAATTAGTGCGCCCCCACTAATTCACACAAGTCAGAGCAAAACAAACAAAACAGTTTTCCAAAATGTTCGCACAATAATTTGTATAAAGTTTAAATGAAACAACCCACACTGCGCCAAACAAATCGGTAGGAACACGCAAAGCACAGGCAATCCCACACAAGCACACACAGGCACACAAAGCAGTCAAAGCAAACAGGCAAAATATACACGCATTCCAAGGAAGCAACCCACACTAGACCAGTCAGGGCAAAAAAACGAAGGCAAGCAAACAAAGCATGCCTGTGATGACTGCTTGGTTTTTGCTTTGCCACACAGTCAGTTTGCAACTTCGATCCAGTGTGCTACTCTGGATCTTTCATTTAAATGATGCACCCAAAACTTTCTTTCCACTTTTTCACTAAACATGACATAGCCCACTCGTCTCACTCCTTCCACCTGCAGCCTGTATTTTCTCGCACTTTACAAACTAGTAATTCGTTTCTAATAGAGCAACTCGATTGTGGAACAACCTCTCTCAGTCAGTATTTCCCAACTCCTAGAACATCCAAGAGTTCAAACGCAGGTTTCATCGCCACCTTCTCCAACACCCTCCCGAACCCTCATAACCCTTAACCTTCCTCTCCCGTACTAAGCTTACTGGAGTGCATTCAAAAACCTTACTATGGTAAACCACGAGGTAAGCTTTGGTTATGCTGCATCACTTCACTTAACCACGAAAGTTTATGTTTAACCATGGAGGTTTTTGAACGGACCGTGGTTAACTACGAGTTGAAAACACAAAATAATTTTCCATAAAATAATCTCCGCTATTTGCTTCAATTATTTCTTATGGGTCCATTAATTATTTATTTGCAATAATCTAACAAATCCATTGTTTACCATTAAAACAATTGAGTTGTTTTTATTCTTCTTCTTCTTAACTATCGCTAACCATGCTCCCGAACAGGGTTAAAATTTAACTACACCATGGTTAACCACGAGAGTTTTTGAACGCCAAAAAGTTATGCTTGTGGTTATGTTGTAGTAAACCACGGAGTTTTTGAACGACAAAAGTTTACCATTGTTATCCATGGTTAACCAGAGTAAGGTTTTTGAACGCGTTCCTGCTAGACATTGCACCGTGACGTGACAAACGACATAACGGACTGCTAGTACAAAGGGTGACTTATGAGATTGGAACTACCACATAAAAAAAAATAACTTGCCATTACTACATCACTTTCTTCTTCCGATTCCGATTACATTGCCGCATTGACTGGCTACAACCCACATTAAATCAAGCACGTCAAATATGTTTTTGCTTTGTTTTTGTTTTGCTCGATTTGATGTGTTTTGCGAGCCAGTCAAAACAATCACGTTTTGCTTGTTTGTGTGTTGTTCGGTGCAGTGTGGGCTTAGCCTTACAGGAGTTACAGTCAAACGTGTAAATATATATTTTGAGCCGAATTTTTCTTTACTACCACTGGAGTTCTCTTAGAGTCTTGGCTATCTATGAAAATTCCTATGTGTCCTTGTGTTGGTACAAAGTTCATTGTCTTGTAAGCCTCCAGGATGGTCAGTACCTCCGCTTGAAAGTTACTTGTGGGTATTTCGTCGGGGAAGTACTTTCTAAAGGTTAATACAGCGGAAGATAATCTATGGTTGTGCAAACACCCCTTCCGCGAACATGTCCAAAATGTTGATTATGATAGTAGGGCTTTCAGTTCCAGGCCTAAGATTCTGTTAGTCTAGGAGCACTATCAATGGCTTTTTTCGATGTCTCTGTATACGAGTATATGTACTTGCACGTGGGCGCTCTCTAGAGGAGCTTTAAGGTGCCTTTTAACCACGATACAAGATCTTTGCAAGCATTTGCATCTGCCGTCTTTGTTGCCCTTATTAAACTTCTGTCCATCCACAAGCACGTCTAGGGTGGGAGATCCTTTCTAGGCTATGGATTTTGCATAATTGCAGTTTGGCACACCTGATGCGTGAGCGGGGTTCATTTCACTCCAATACGCGGACCGCCCAAAAATTCATTGGAACCGAAGGCTTTTGAGCCTGGAAGCGTACCCTGTCAAGCTTTTCCTTCTGCAACCACGTTATGGGTTTGCTCAGTATTTTTGAAGCTAAATAACCTTATGGCTTTTGCCTTCCCATTCTCCACTGATCTTAGTGATGCATTCGACTACCGCACCCTCTAACTATCTCCGAAGAGTCATCCTAGAGCACTGATTTTCTCTTCCCTCAGAGGTTGAGGTGCAGCATCATAACATCATCTCTGATAGTCTGGCTTCCATCTCCACCAGGTCTCGGAGATAATGATTCTCTCAAAGCTCGCTCGTCTAGCATGGCCACTCACAGGTGACCTCTGACTACCACCTTCAGCAGCCTTTTCGGCCTGGCTGTGATCACTTGCCGCTGCTGTTTCTGCTGCGGCAGGCTTCATCTTTAGGGGGACCCTGGGAAATTTGCCCCTTTTAGCCATTATCTCGATCTAGTTTTTAGGGGAGGATCGGGGTATTTTCTGCACCTCCTCCGACTCAGAGGCGTTAGCTTGAATTTGACTAAACCATTTGTTATAATTCTTAACAATCGCCTGATATTTTATCTTATCCTTCTGGTCCGCTCATGCACAGTACCGGCGTTCTGGATTATGACAATCTTTCAAGAATGAAAACGGCTCTCTGGTACTGATTCTCCGGGCGTGTCGACTACCGTCTCCTAGCTGGAGTGATTTGTATATGTGCAGGTGTACCGAGGTTGGTACTCCCTGCACAGCTGACGATTGCCTTCAGGTTGGAAGTGAGAATTTTTTGTTTTTTTATTAATTTTTTTTTCTTCACTCATGAATCCATCCTCGCAGCGCTTACCGCCCGGGGCGGAAGAAAATTTTTCCGCCCTCTTATTAACTTCCCAGTTTATAGGGAAGTTATTGAAATCGGTCCGAAAATCGAAATCGTAATTTTCAACGTATTTTCATTTTTAAAGGTCCCAATAGCATTTTAAGCAAAAATTTGAGAAGAATTATGCGTGTGTGTGTGCGTACGTATCGACTTTGTTGAGGTGCCGATCGAAGCGTATTAACATAAATATGATCTGAACAGTCATTCTTTTGTTTAAACGAAGTACGTGATTTTTATACCTGCACGATTTCGCGCGAACCAACAATGATACCGACTGGTCCCGGTCATAACGTATCACCGAAGTTATAATCTGAAAAGATTTTCATAAAATTCGGTCGAGCGGTTTCTTTGTTTAGACTACGTAAGTGATTTTTGTACCTGCACGATATCGCGCAGCCCAAAAATGATATTGACTTCATTGAGCTGCCGATCGACGCGTATTACCAAAGTTATAATCTGAAAATATTTTCATAAAAATCGGTCGAGCCGTTTTTTTGTTTGAACGAAGTTCGTGTTTTTTGTACCTGCCCAATATCGCGCGTACCAAATATTATACCGACTTCGTTGAGGTGCCGATCGGCGCGTATTAACGAAAACATGCTCTGAAAAAATTTCATAACATGCGGTAAAGCCTTTTTTTTTGTTTAAATGGAAAGACTTGCGCTAAGGGTCACAAGCACCTTCAATTGATTAGTTTTTCTAATATCTAATAAACTCGTTGGAAGGAAACTCGTTCCAAATGAAGTTTTTTTTTGGATTCAGCAGAGCGATGGGACGGTTTTTGTCAACTTTTGTTTTGGATCGGATTTAAAAAAATAGTGGAACTTACTTTTGAGACGACCCTCGTACAATATTGAACACTGTTCTTTATATGATAGAAGTCATTCTTGTTGAATATTAGTCATAAATAATCCAAGCACAAATTAAAATACGGGGAATCCCTGCAAGTCAGTACAGACGGAGTTGCCAGTCGCTACAATGAGCAAAATGTCATTATTATACATTCATTTAAAGAAAGGGGATTCCCCGATTTTAGGCCAGTCAATGTGGACACTCAATTAACAATAATTCCAAAAGTTTTGAAACTTTCATGTAAGGTCGGGAAGAGCATAAAAACAAACTATGTATAAAATTTTGCAGCCTTGGCCGAGGTCCGGAACATTGTTAAAATTGCAAAAAATGAAATTTTGCAATATTGTCGCGAAGAAAATTCCAAAAGTTTTGCAAACTTGCAGGAGTGTTAAATACTTTATTTCATACCACGTATCAGATTTGCAACCAATTTAAAGCTACGGAACATTATTTTATTAAAAATTTATTAAATACCGTTTTTTTGCAAATAAGCTTACAGACAAAATTCCAAAAGTCTTACAAACTCGAGAGCTGCATCGGAACAATGTCCCGAACAATTGCATAAATTTGCAACCTTTGGAGGTGTGCGGAACATGTTTATTTATAATATTTGTCATTTGTGGTCATTTTTTCGAACAAAATGGCATCGAAATACTAACAAAAGTTTTAAATTTTGGTTGCAAATGCCCAGAACAAAAAACAATGTTCCGTACCTTTAAACTGGTTGCAAATCTGGTACGAGGTATAAAATAATACATTTAGCGCTACTCCAAGTTTGCAGCACTTTTGGAATTTTTTGGCGAAACTGCAGACAAATTCCATTTATCTGCAATTTTAACAAAGTTCCGGACTTCAGAGAAGGTTGCAAATTTAGATTTATTGTTTCCTCGGTGTACCAATAGGTTCACCAAAGTTTTAAAACTTTTGGAATTATTGTTAAATGTTCGATTTTTAATGTCTCAAATGACTGGACTATTTCCTCACAGTATAAGTAATGAAAAATTCCGTGCTTATTTCGATCGGTCCGAATCGTAGGTGCGACAAAAATAATATTGACAAGATATCTATTATTATCATTTATTGTGAAATTTTGCCGCCCCCTAAAGGTGCCGCCCGGGGCGGACCGCCCCTGCGGCCCCTACTACGCTACGCCACTGTCCAGGGTCTCCTCTATTTCAGCGGAATTATCAGCTTTAAATAGACCGGCCGGAGAGTAAACACTGACAAGGAAATGTTTTTCAGAACCATTTGAGACTTCAAAACAAATAAACTCAATACCAAGGTTCATAGAGTGAACATTTTAGGTAGTCCCTAAGAATTTAGCAACACCACCACCAGTACGACCTTGGCGATCGTTACGAAAAATTTGAAAACCATTTATAGACAGACACAAGGGACGCAGGCACTACTTTGGATCTCTCCATTTTTCAGAGTGCTTCAGAGTAAAGAGCAAACCTAAGTTAAATTGATTTTTAAATTTTAATCGTTCTATAAATTTTGCCGCTCCTAAAATTTTGCCGCCCTAGGCCTGGGCCTCGCGGGCCTAAGCGTAAATCCATCACTGGGGACAAGGAACGGGAGTGACACAATGCGTGGAAAGTTGAAAGAGAGGGAGGAGAGAGGATATGCCTAGCATGGTCTAGCGTCCTGACATTGGCCTATTCGGCATGTGTGACAGCCAAGCTGGCAGTTGGTATACCATCGAAAATCCGAGATTTTCTCCCATTTATTTTAAAGGGGAAAATTGCGCTAGAACCCTAGAACCCTATGGTTTAACTACTTATCCTGTAGAAGCTATTTCGAGAGATAGTTTCTCTCATAAATCTCCGGATTAATACATTAGCATCAGGACTACTTAAGTGATTAAAAAGTTAAAAGGACTAGAATCAGGTATCATTAAACACCCGTAAGGTACTCGATCAAACCCTGTGTGTGTCATCGCCAGAAAAATTATCATTTTTCTATTATGACCCAAAAAAAAAACTTTCATCGAAAAATATACAATATTAATCAGATAAACAAGTGTTATCGAAATTTCTCGGACAAGATACAAAAAGCAACAAATTGTTGGCGTTGTCCCAGATTAATTTTGATGAATCGTCCTCGCAGACTGTCCCACTCTCAATAATTCCTTTCTCCTACGGGCTTAGTACGTCTCGTCTACGGTACAGGGAAAGGGTCCTCGATGGCGTAATCTATTGGCATCCTGACGTAAAACGGATATCCTGATTGATAGATGGCATGGATACACAGATCCATCCAAAAGTCCCTGGGATAGTTATCGTAAATTCGTAGATGATTGATTGAGATCTACTAAGTTAACCAGATTCTTCTCATGACAGTTTTTTTTAGATCTAGCCTATGATTGGGGTAATCCACTTGTGGTTGATTGATGGCGACAACGAATAAATATCGTACCCTTATGTTGGCACCCTTTTGGCACCGTAATATAAAGATTTATCAATGTTATTAATTTTTTCATCCTCCGTAATCAATTTATTAAAAATGAAAAGGGAATTAATTTTTTTCTGGTATCCTTTCACTGATATCAAGTGTAATCTGATAACAAGAAATATTTCCGAATATTAGGTTAAGATGGGGGAATCCGCAAAAATTAATATTTTCTCCTTTATTTATCTTCATTAAGAAGTTTTCTGGCAGCCAAAAACCCCCACAATCTCTCGATATTTGATTCACGGCATTTTCGGGGGAGTAAAATATAATGTACAAAAGGGGGGAATTCCTGCGGTTAAAAGGGAGCATCCGAGCCTCGAACTTGGATAATTAGAAATTGAATTAAGGTTAATCTTTTGCTGTTGATGTTTTTGGGGAACGTGTTTTATTGAAAAATAGGATAGAAGAATTTTGCGGCGGGCAAAAATAACTTCCGAGAACTTGGAAGCTACGATCTTGTCTTAAGTCATTGACCTAAATAAGATTTTGTTTCTTCAAGATTCAAGATTTCTTTGGGTAATTTCTTAGTATTACCGAGATTCCAACAGGTTTTCGTATTTATTTACGTAATAAATTATTTGTGGGTTGGGTTTTGTTTTAAGATAGAAAATTAATGGAGCAAAATAAGAATTGAATTAATTAAATATTTATGGGTGATACTGTCAAGAAATTAAGACGTGAGATAACCAAAATGGTAAACAATTAGCGGTCTGCTACATTCAGCTGTGGTGTAGATGAAACATTAAAAGAGTTACAAGGAATTGAGGTGTCTTAATAAAATTGGAAAGACAAGTTTATGGTTATGTCATACAGCGCCACAAAGTTTGAGAGAAATCTTAAGTCGGAATATAATAGATGAGAGAAGTATCCTTCCTGCGACCTCATCATGGCCACGGCGGCATCGCAGCCTTTTTAGGTCAATTGATTGAATTCTTCTTGCTTTAGGAGGCAAGACCCTTTCCGTAAGCCCCGATGGTGATGACACTGGCCGGCTACAACTGAGGGTTTCAACCTTGCGCATGCGAAGCCATGATACGAAAATGTTTGTTAATTTTTACCTAATGACAACTTAGATCATTATCATTACTAGGTGGAGCGGAGGAAGGTTCAGTCTGGTTTAATTGGAAAGCTGGTATTATTGCAAAGCCAATTCGTTTCTTCCAAGCTGCTGGCTGAGATCTGCGTGTCCAGAACGGTGATGTTAATTTTTCCCCTCTCCACATGTAATGTGAACCTTGACCTGGTTGCCCGAAGAACGCTGTAAAGAAAATATGTACCTACAGTAAAATTGCAAATCGTGAAATGAAATACTAATTTACTACACAATTATTGTACTATAAATTTTGTAACTTCACATAAAGAAATTGAGAATCCCCAATTCATACTGCATAACGTAAATGTTGATTACATGAATGTGACGTATATTTTACACAATGTTGTGTATTTTCATAAATTGTTTATGTAGGAAAATTACAATATTTCTTATAGCCCAGCCGTCAGAGCCAAATTTAGACCGAAAGCTCGCACAAAATGTGATCTCGCTGAAAATTGGAACTTAGGTACTTTTTTGGGTGTAGAAAACGATAAAAAAATCTTCTATTCAACTTTTCTTACAGCATTCATTCGACGCCATTTTTATTTTAAAAACATCCGGCACCAGAAGATAGAAGTGAAAGACTGGCGGCGACCCGTGCGCGTCTTTCTTTTTCATCATATTCTGTGCTCCGGCTGCTTTTGAAAATAAAAATCGGGTCGAATGAAAGCTGTAAGAAAAGTTGAATATTTTAAAACATAGATTTTATTAAACAGAGACAATGTTTATCATTTTTAATTTTTCTTACATCAAAAGTAAATGTCTAATGATAATGAATGTACAAGGATTTTTTTTCGTAGGCCTCTATTAATATATATCTTCAATTTTATAAACATTAGTGAGAATTTTACAAACTATAACTTCCAGTCAAGTTTTTTATGAGAAATTATAAACTAACGGCTTTCTTAGAAAGCTTAGAGTGTCCTCTTGAAAATGTTTTTTTTATTTTTATTTTTGCGTACATTTTAGGCAAGGATACTTTAGGATTTCCCCAAACGCCTCGCTAGAATATTTTAATTAAGCTTTTTGGCGCGGTTAGATTTTTCGAATTTTCTTCTTATTTTTAATAATTTTTTATAATAATAAAACAATTTTTTTTAAAATAAGTTATAATATAAATTTTAGTGAAATTTCATGCTCTCTCACGTGGCGCTATTATTTTTTCGAATTTTTTTTTATTTTTCGATATATAAAGCAAAAACCAAATTTTTGAATTTGTTTTCGAAATTGTGAACTTAGCATACACTTTAGCGCAGCAAAGATTTTTTTATCGTTTTCTACACCCAAAAAAGTACCTAAGCTCCAATTTTCAGCGAGATCACATTTAGTGCGAGGTCAAAGTCTCTGACAACTGGGCTATTAGTATATTTATAAATGTTATGTACTAAAAAAATCCTAACACTTTGTACTGTAATTTTACATATTCTTCTTTAACGGCTCTACAACCGGGATCCGGTGCTGGCCTCTCGCAACTGTTCTCTCCACCGGTCCCGATTCTGAGCCGATGTCATCCAGTTTGGCACCCCTATGCTCTGAGCGTCCTGGTCTACCCCATCCTTCCAGCGGAGGTTGGGTCTCCCTCGCTGTCGCACCCCATAAGTCTTACCGCAGAGAACTTTCCGAGCAGGCTCATCTTCACTCATACGAGCTAGATGTCCTGCCCACCGGAGTCTACCGAGCTTTATTTTCTTCACAACATCTATGTTGCGATAGCGCTCGTAGATCTCGTCATTGTAGAGTCTCCGGAATCGTCCTTCCTCACATACGGGGCCAACAATCCTCCGAAGTATTTTCCTCTCGAACACCGCCAAGAGGTTAGAGTGCTTTTTGCTAAGCACCCACGTTTCGGATGCATATGTGAGGACCGGCAAGACCATCGTCTTATATAGTAAAAGTTTAGACGTTATGGTTAGATGCTTGGATTTGAAGAGCCTTGACAGGCTATAGTAGGCCTTGTTGGCTTTTAGCAGTCGTGCGCGTATTTCAGGTTCCATGCTATTGTCGGCTGCTACTATTGACCCAAGGTAGGTAAATGATTTTACCACATCAAACTCGTGTTCCTCTACCTTGATTGTGGGACCAATGTTAGGTGTTCTTGCAGACGAGGCCACCATGTACTTTGTTTTGCTTTCGTTGATGTGCAGTCCTAGATTTCCTGCCGCGCGCTCAATCTGGATGAAAGCTTCTTGTACAGCTGTTGATGTTCTTCCAATGATGTCAATGTCGTCTGCATAAGCTAGTAATTGGGTGGACTTGTGAAGGATTGTGCCCCTTGATGTCACGCCCGAATCTCGGATCACTTTCTCCAACGCCAGGTTGAAAAGGAGGCAGGCCAGACCGTCCCCTTGTCGGAGTCCATTATAGATGTTGATTGGTCTGGACAGTGTTCCGGATACCTTTACTTGGCTTGTCACATTGGTCATGGTCAACCTACATAGTCTTGTCAGCTTGTTGGGAATGCCGAATTCTCTCATGGCTTTGTAGAGTTCTACTCTGGCTATGCTATCATAGGCGGCTTTAAAGTCTATGAAGAGGTGTTGGATTGAGTTTTGAAACTCTCGACATTTTTCCATAGCCTGCCTCAAAGTGAAAATTTGATCGGTTGTAGATTTGCCTGGGCTGAAGCCACACTGGTATTGGCCTACGATATTTCTAGCGTATGGGGCCATCCTGTTTTGTAGGATGGCGGAGAATATCTTATACGCGGTACTCAACAACGTTATACCACGATAATTGCTGCACGTTGTGATATCTCCTTTTTTATGTACCGGGCAGAGGATGCCTTTTCTCCAGTCTTCTGGCATCGCTTCCTGCTCCCATACTTGCACAATTAATTCATGAATCGCTTGGTGTAATGTAGGCCCTCCATATTTAACCAGCTCCGCAGGGATGCCGTCTGCACCCGAGGCCTTGTTGTTTTTGAGCCGGGTGATGGCACTGCTAACTTCTGCTAAGCTTGGTGGTGACAGCGTAGCATTATCGTCAGATATTGGTGGAGCCTCCAAATCCTCAGTTAGCTCGCCATTTAGCAATTCATGAAAGTGCTCTTCCCATCGCTCCAAGATGCCTTGAGGATCGGTGATCAGATTCCCTTCTTTGTCCTTGCAGTATGTGCAACGAGGTGTGAATTGCGTCATACCGCGTACTCTTCGGTAGAACTCCCGCGCCTGGTGCGGCCGTCGCTCTCTGTACTGTTCTAGTTCACAAACGAGATTTTTCTCCCAGGCTTCCTTTTTTCGTTTGTGAATTCTCTTTTCTTCTTTTCTGAGCTCTTTATATTTCTCTTCGCGTGCTCGTGTTCTCTGAGACTGCTGCATTGCTCGATACGCAGCATTCTTACGTTCAGTTGCCAGCTTGCATTCATTATCGAACCAGTCGTTCCGATCTCTACGACTTCTGCCTAACATGGAATCAGCAGTACTAATGACAGTATTTTTAAGGCGGGTCCAGCTCTCGTCGACGCCCGGCATCTCATCCCCAGGACTTGCTCTTTTGAGCGCGAGTTCTAACGCCTGACCGTAGCTGTTTCTGGCCATTTCGTTGCGTAGTGCAGCTGTGTTGATTCGAGCCTGATCAGCGGATACAAAGCTTTTCAGCGTTGTAATGCGCTCTCGGAGCACCATACCAACAAGATAGTGATCTGAGTCGAAGTTGGCACCTCGGTACGTTCGTACCGTCATCAGACCCGAAAGGTGGCGGCGGTCTATCAACACATGGTCTATTTGATTGCGAGTCGCCCCATCAGGAGATATCCAGGTGGCTTTATGGATATCTTTACGCGCAAATCTGGTACTTGCAACGACCAAGTTCTTACTTGCTGCCATCTCTATAACTCGCTGCCCATTGTCATTAGTGTTCTCATGCAAGCTGTGGGCAGGGGCGGCGCTTTCATAGGTGCAAATGGTGCACTTGCACCGGGCGCAATTGGACAGGGGCGCAATTTCAGAAATTAAAATTAAAAAAAAAGTTCAAGACTATGAAAAAAAAATTGTTAAGGTATTCCAATGACTTTATTTTCATCTATTAAAGGAATTCATTTTTATTACCACAATTTATTTTTCCAGTTTTTCGATAAAATATTCTGTACGTCGATCCCCGAACTCATGTGGATCGCCCGGGCGTAAGAATTTACACGATTTAGTTTTATCGGAGCATTTACGTTGGATATCTAATAGGGAAACCTAAAATAAATATTTAAGTGTTTGTGCCTTTGTCCATTTTCCTTCACAAAAAAATAAGGAGCTGATGGGGCGGAATATGATATACTGCATCGAGCACCGGTCCTGCCTCTTACGCTAGTCGAGCACCACAATCATACATTCCTGGTAATGCAGTGAACTGGAAAAGCAGAAGACGGATATTAGAAGGCCCTTCAATTGAGTAATGAGGGGCGACTACTCATTTTCCTGGGAGAACTACAAAATCAGAAAAAAATATAAATAAAAAAAACTCTACGACTATCGAAGAAGAGTGCCTTGGCCGAAGAAATTATCTTAGAGCATAGAGAACATATCGGAAAGTCTCAAAGCTCATGAATCAATGAGGAGGATGACAGAAAAGCTGGAGGAAACTAGTAAAATCATGATGGAAGTTCACTCTCCAGAAAGCTACTTCTCGGGTAGGTCTTGCTATTATTCGAAATCAAATGGAAACGAGGCTGAACCGAGATTGAGTTGACAGGATCATGACAGAAGAGGGATTGAAACGTGCTATAGATACATTTTTCCCATTCAAGAAATCACGGCTTGGCGAAATATTCTTCGCTTTGCTCCAATGCGACAAGAAGGTCAATGGACTTAAGCTGGGGTGGCACTTTCATAGGTGCAAATAGTGGACTTCCACCGGGCGCAATTGGATAGGGGAGCAGTTTTTCCATTGCCCTTCACTGCGATCAAAAAATGAGGAGCTGGTGGGGCGTAATATGGCATACTGTACCGGGCGCAAAAAACCCAAGCGCCGGCCCTGGCTGTGGGTGCCGACATATTGCCTGTATACGGGCTCCCGGCCTACTTTGGCGTTCAGGTCTCCCAATATGGTTTTTACATCATATCTGGGGCAGGCATTAAGTTCCCGTTCAACTACTTCGAAGAATTCTTCTTTTTCATCGTCCGGGGACTCTTCTGTAGGTGCGTGAACGTTTATGAGGCTGATGTTCTTAAATTTGCCTCGCACACGAAGGGTACATAGCCTTTCGTTTATTGCTTTAAAGCCGATAATGGTAGGCTTCATCCTTTTGCTGACCATAAAACCTACCCCGAGCACATGGTGTTTCGTATGACAGCTGTAATATACGTCATAATCAGGTTTTTGCAAAACACCATTCCCTGTCCATCGCATCTCCTGAATGGCGGTAATGTCAGCTTTATATGTTGACAGGGTATAGCCAGGTGTTGTGTAGCTCGAGTTCTGTACAGAGTTCGTACGTTCCATGAGAAAATTCTTAAATCATTTTGCCTTTTTCGTTGCCGTGGTCGTCGTCGTTTTTTCCAGTATCCGAGGCATGTTGCTCGTTCCGTAATTTTACATATAAATATATTATATTAACCTTAAAAAGGGCTATCGAACGACGTATTGCATATAACTATTGGAGGTGGGTACCAAAATTTGCATTCTCCTTTAAATGCAAAATAAAATTTAAATCTTTTTCCAAATTCAACTTTACCACCCCTAGGTTTCACTCCCTCAAGGGTTGATAATAATTTATTTTTGGCTGATAATACCTATTCAACCAAATTTCAAGCAAAAGCCAGAAAACAATTTTTACAAACTTTTTGCAATTTTTTTTTAAAGATTTTTAAAATTATAGGGGTAGTTTTAGCTCCTTAACGGTTCAAAATAATTTATTTTTGCCTGACAATAAGCATTCAATCGAATTGGAAGCATAAAGTTGGAAAACCAATTTTTCCCTTTTTTTAATTTCAGTTGGTTTGGGGGTGGTTTTAAGCCTTTAACCCTAATAAAATTTGGCTTGATTTGGTATAAATCAATCACCTACGCAAATAAATATTGAAAAAAGTGAATTTCATTGGATTATTTTTGATTATTATTGAAATTATCGCGAAAAAACCCCAGAGGGATGTTTTTGCAATTTTAAAGGTGACGCCGATATTTTAGGTCTGCGGGACACCGATTTTCGTAATCAGCGACCCAAAAAACGTATAGGGAAAAACTTCAAAACGGTGTTATGTTTCGACACTCAAAAGCGCGTTTTGAATGGACTAATGAATAAAAATTTCCCCCAAAACTGTAACCTTTGACCCGGTATGGCCCTTTTTTCCCTCCGGCTCAGCGGTATGGCTTTATTCGGTCATTTCTTGCTTGGGAGGACCTAAACTAACATTTTGCAGATTTCCAGCTTTATTCAAATGGGTATGTTGTCGACTAATACGCTCTTAGACTAATATGCTTCTGATATTTTACTAATTTTCTGATGTCCATGTTATGTTCCCAACAACCTTTGAACTGTCTAGTTTGGAAATCTATGAACTGATTCTTTTCTTTTATATCACGAGCTAATATCATGTACACACCGACTTGATTTTCGTTTTATATGGTTTCAGACTATTTCAAAACTAACAACTGTACACACCAACTGACTTGGTTATTTTTGTCATTTCAATTATTAGATATGGATGTCAATTCATTGTTGTTACAAAATAATTTAGCTTTATTTTTAATTATGGATGACTATTACTCAAGGAAAAGCCATTATTTGAGTAAAAAAAGCAACATATTTGGACAGCTATTTGCCATTACAAAAGACTAAAATTCTTTTATAATATTTTGTTTATGAGGAAAAGTATTCGAAGAAATATATATATGGACATTGGTAAAAAATTATTTGTCTACATTGGTTCGTTAATTATGTCCATAATTTATATAGCATCGTACCAGCAGTTTTTGGAAAATAGAAGTTCGATTATTTGTTGTTCTGCCCTTTTGGGCCAAAAAGATCTTTTTCTCTTGCTCATTTTAATTTCAGCGAGAAATTAATTTAATTATGTGATGTCAACGTGGCTTTTGACAACCAATTTTTATAGATTGTTGTAAATTTTCAAAGATAGATGGCACCACAGAAATTTTTCTTGGTTTGCAGTACTTGCTTGGTTTGAAAAAGTATGACAAACTAAGCACAAACCATCTATATTATTACGGTTAAAGCCCGGTATGCAAGGCTCAAGGAATTTGCTCAAGAAAACTTCTGCATTTATTTCCCTAAGAAAAAATGACAACAGTTCAGAAATTTTGACAGTTCCTTTGTTTCATTGCGAACATTACATAAATTGTTTTATGATTGTTTGGAATTAATGAAATTGTTTTAATTAATAAGGAATAAAAAAAGAATTAAACAAAAATAATAAAAATTAATAAAATGTTAATTTTAGTATTGCGGAAAGTTCCTTCCAATTTCAAAAAACAGCTGACATGTCATGTACTCATGAACCGTTAAAATTCCTTCAAGAAATAAATTAATCGACACTTATTTCTGGAGGAAAAACTAAAATTTTATCGAAAGCGACATCTGCGTGTCACTAAAAAACAGGATATTTCTGGTGTGAATTTCTTGACTCTAGCATACCGGTTACAGAAATCGCTGCAGAAAATATTTCTGAACCATTTCTTGACCATTTTTTTACATAGGTTTAAGATAGGCAAAGAAATTTCTTGAGCCTTGCATACCGGACTTAAAGCCTGAACTACATTGAAAAGCAGTGCTCTGCACTGCACTGCACAGCACTGGTTTGCTTAGGCTAATTTCTAAAAAAACTGCTTCGCACTGCTTCTGATAACACATGAAGCTAGGTTTTCATTCAAAATGGATGAGGAGAAACCATAGAATTAGTGCGAAGCAAAGAATTTTTATACAAAACAATTGTAAAAACGTTGTATTAATAAATACTTCTAAAAGATGACCAAATGTCTTTACCAAATGTCAAAACACTGCTCTTGCAATGTGTTTCACCTTCCGTTCCACAGCGACGCACTGCACTGCACTGCTTTTCAATGTATTTCTGGCTTTACGCTTGAAACCATCTCAATAGTGGTAACCAAGTCGGTGTGTACATGCTATAACACTCGCTAACGAATATGAAAGCTCAGCACTGAAGCGAACTGTCGCGAGTCGCTTACATCTACCTCCGCCATCCGTAGCAAGCTTGACCCTTTGACTGCTTTTACACAAACCACTACCCAATTATCAAAGAATGCCTGTAATCGTTAATTCTGTTTTGAATCGTTAATTCTCACCATCTTCTCTATAAACCACGTATGTTTTCACACATTTTTTTATGTCATTTGACTAGATTTTTTTCAAGTTCTAGGGGGCGGGGCAGTTGCCCCTCCCTGCCCCCCTTGGCGACGCCCTTGCAATGGCCCCTCGCCTAATTTGAAGTATAAAATTGTACTGTCTCAAGCGAAAAAAGAGGCACCCCTTACCAACTCATTTTATAATCGTGTCCTACCCAACACCAAAATATAAACGCGAATGAGACGGGGAGTTTCTCATAGTTTTCTCAGACCCCCGAAAACGATGTTATAATTGTGTTAGTGTGATGGATGGGTGAGTCTGACAAATTTTCTGAGGCAAAATGAGGAAAAAACGAACTTCCCTGCCACCTCTTGTCTATAAAACCGGTTTGGGGATGATAAAAGAAATGAAGCATAGTGTAACTTACCCCAATGGATGTAATATTAAATTTAAACTAGACGAAATACATCGAAAACTATTGTTTTTTAATTTCTTCTAAACATCTTGCGGGCCGTATAGAAACTTTTCGCGGGCCCTAGATGGCCCGCGGGCCGGAAGTTGCCCACCGTTGATCTAGATTATAGTCGTCATTAACTGAAATATTATTACGAATGTCACTTCCTTATGAATTGCTTAATAATACTTCTCATTGTCAACAGTATTACGTTTTGGTTTTTTCCTCGTTTTTTTTGACATCTTTTTCGCCATTGCACACAACGTCAATCTTTTCTTATCAAAATTTTAGGACTTAAATACTATTCTTTACGAGGAAGGTTTTTCTTCTTCGTCTCATGAAATCCAGCACTCGTACAGATACGCCTAGAACGCCTTTGCGTTGACCATATGACCATGGGCACTTCACTGGAGGAGCTCTTCCTTCACAATACAGGGTGTATACCGCTAAGTTTACAAAGCGGCCAGCTGTGGATAGGTTTTGGATATACGAACAAAAAATCGTATGGGATGGGGGTAAATCGTAACGGTTTAGCAGCTAGGGTGTTTTGAAGTTTTTTTGGTAGAGGTTTACATTATTTGTAATCCTACCTGTATTTTTTTAATCCTATCTGATATATTCAGTATCAGTGTACGCAGAGTACTCCCACCCATCTAAAACTGTAAAAGTCAATGATCTACCCTATCAACTTCCAGAGTAACGAGTTATCAAAGTCAAAAATTGGGCTTTTTTAACTAAAATTTCAACTAAAACCACCTTTTTCTCTAAAAAATACCTAGTTAACTAATTTTTTTTTGCAAAATTGGAAAGCTTGGACAATTTCCTATGAATAATGCCTGGACAAATCTTAGCCTAAGCATTTTACTTTTGGAGTTATAAGCAATTTTAATGCTAAAATTGGCTCTATTTCGTACTTTTGTAGTACTTTTTCACCTAAGCTTTGCCAAAAAGTACCAAATAAGCCCAATTTTAACATCAAACTAGTAAGTAAGATATTTTGAGTGAGGGCTGGAACTGATATCTTATCGGGAGGCATATGCCTGCCTACATACCTCCTATGTCCCACTCCTAATATCCTACTACGACTTTCATTAGGTGACGCACCCACCACCGGAAAGGGAAGCCTAAAGATATGAAGTATAGGGTTGTAGTATAATAGGCCAAGTGAAGTGGTCGAGGTACTTTTGGACCCAATACCTTCCCAAAGAAGAAGAAGAAAGAAGTGGATCCACATTATATCTGATAATCCGTTTTCAGGTTGCATATCTCGAACACTCGGGCATTGTAATAAATTTCGCTTTAATCCAACATAAAAAGAGACTTAGTTGCTATGTTATCCATAACACATCTCCATCCAACAAATATATATGTTCATAAATTTGAAACTTCTCGAGAAACTTTATTCATCTTCTTTTAATTTGTATGACATAAAACACATTCTACAAAGCAGACGCATTTACTTTACTGAGTAAACCCACGGAGACTCTTTGCTAGAGTATTACAACCAATAAACCACCATAAAATTTACTAATTGAGTTTGTATCCTCCTCACCAACCAAATTGTGGTTAGTTAATCCAAATATGTCAACCAGTAACTGCATAGCACTAAATAAATTTAATGAGTCTAAACTTCAATTAGTTCAGATTTATAGCACTAAAGTAAAATACTAACAAGAAAGTGTGGGTGTGTACGGGACGTGGAAGACTTAATGTAAAAGGATACACTTCACTGTACCGAAAAATCATTAGTGAACTTCAAGGAAAGTGTGTGAGAGACTTTTAATAGAGGACACTCTTGCTTTAGTTGATGAGATTAAAAAAGATTTGATGAACATAACTTCAAAAGCTTGTTGAAAACTTAACACACGTGAATATATCCCCTTCAATCCTTACGTAAAGTATATGTCCTTTAAAACAAAAAACAACGAAGAAAAAATATCACATGCCAAGTAGAGATGCATTAATAGCTATCGCAAGGATTAAACCACGTGCACTGAACCACTTTACTATAAGGCAACACAAAAATACTACTTTCAATCCTTTTCCAGTTTTTTTTTGTTCGAGCATGCGCATTACGGTAAAAGCTTAGTTCCTTTTTATGAAATGAAAGCTCTGTGGCGGTGCTCTGTCAAAACATTAGACCATTTTGTATTGTGTAAACACAAGGACGATTACAACTACATGCTTATGTTTTAGACGAGTTTTATATGAAGATCCCCATGTCCTTTGCAATCTTGTCACTGGCGACAAGTAATGATGAGGACTTGGTCCTTTGTCAGGACCTCCCTCAAGTCAGTTTCTTATATGAAAGCGAACTGAATGCTCGCTTTCGTCCTTAAGCCGGCTCTTGTATATTTGAATGTGAATATTTATTTTATCCTTTTTTGTGTATCGTTTCTATTTTTCTGTTAAGGAAATAAAAGTGCGGGTTTCGTGTTGGGAAAAAAGGTGCTTGAATTTTATTTATTTTTTTTTTATTTTATTTTTTTTTTTTTTTTTGATACAAAGTTACATGAAAGAAGAACATTTTTGGACAGGACGAAAAAAATTCTTTTTGCTTTTTTTTTTATTTTTTTTTCTAGAAGTTTTGTGAATTTTAAATTGAATCCAAATCCTGCATTCCTTTGAGGTTGATTATTAGCCCCTTTTTTGGTTCTTAAAAAATAAAAAAAAATTTAAAAAAGTTTTTTTCTTTCCGTTGATGTTTTTTTTGTTGTTGTTGATTTTTTATTGTTGTTGTGTCTTTGTGGTTAGTACGTGTTCTAAAGTAAAAAGTTTTTTGTTTCTTTCAAAGAATTCAACGAGGCTACAAGTGCACCAACAAGTGCTGGCGGTGCGGTTTTTTTTGAATAAAACGAATTGGTTTCTGGTGTACCCTCACACAGTTTGTGTATTTGTTGTGGGGGTAGGATTTTTCGTTTCGCTGAATTAGGACCCGAAAAACTTTTCTATATTTCGCCCTCAGGTGGTTCAATTTGTATGCTTTGTAGTGGCCAATGGAAATGTTATATAAATTCTCAAAGGGATAAGATCCCTGGCTCTTTCGTGTGGTATATACAATACAATGCGCTATGGTTCTTTTTTTGTTTTTTTTTGTATCATAATGGTTTTTCGTGTGTACAAGAATGTGAATTTTTTAATTTAAATTTATAAAAAAAAATTTCACGGTTTTTTTTTTCTGTTTAAAAAAATAAATTAGTAAAAAAATATATTTAAAATATAAAGAAGTGGTTTGAATGTTTGTTTTGATATCATCATATTGTGATTGTGTTCAAGAAATAACATCATTTACAGACAGACATCTAAGAAAGAAAAAAAGAAAAAATCTAAATATTATCAACAAAATTGGATCCTTGCAAGAATTTCATAAGCTGATCCTGATGTTATTGTTGTGATGGGTAAGATCCACTTGTCTTTCTTATGTTTCTTTAGTATTATTTAATTCCAAAAAGAAAATCCAAAAAATATATATATATGTATTCAATTTTTTTTTATTGTATTCCACCAACTGCATTTGAATTTACACACGTACAAGACGTACTTAAGGCCATCCAGTAGTACTTGATGAAATCTCGTATTTCGCCAAGGATACTATCCTAATTTCGTATGCAAGACGATATTTGTTTTGGTGGGAGTGAAGGGATACACTAGACTTGGCTTTTGTCTGCTTCTGAATTTGATTTCCTAATTGGTTTACTTGTTTGGATTGCAAATTAAATTTCTTTTAAAGGGAATTTTATTATAAGATATAATTAAGGAAAATTTTATTACTATAATTCCCTTTCAAAAAAAAAAATGAAAGAAAAAAACGTTTTTAATTATGAAAATTTATTTAATTTAATTTTATATTCCAAAAAAGTTCACCAAAACAAATTTAAAAAAAAATTTTAATGTAAATGTACTTACATTGATTTATTTTCTTTTTCGATTTTATATAATCATCATGATTTACTCTTGCTAATTTTGTTTAAATCATGACTTTCTGTATCAAGTTTTATAAAGTTTTAAACAGAATATTGTTTTCTTGAAATAAACCTAAGCAATAAAAATAAAAAAAATCAATAAAAAAATGAAAAAAAATCATCATTAGACACACTCTGAACCCACAATGTTTTGCAATGCAAAATTTATACGAACAAAGGTCGTTGATTCTTTAAGGACTATGGTTTCATTTTTTTGTTGAATTATATATGCCACGAGATTTCACGGACGAAGAATTTATTTCGAATTACACCTTCTTTATTATTTAAATAGAAAAAAAAATATGCAACAAAAATATCCATACATATTTGAGTAAATCCTTTAAGCTGGAATTCTTATGAAAAACCGAGTTAAATTTACTTTGTATTTTGGATGTTGATGATGGCTTAAGGATCTTTCTTTATATATTCAGTGAGATATTTTTTAACCTTTTTATGTGGAATTTTATGAATTATGGATGCGATTAATATTTTTTTTTTGTAGAAGTGTAAAAACGTTTTGTTATTTTTATTCTGATTTATGTTAACACATTGTAAGTATGTTATTTACTTATTCCGGTATGTAACCCGTATCCTGACAATTAATTCGCCCACCGGTCCTGATTTTGTACCAATATCATTCAGTTGGTGAATCACCGGTGTGTGTCCAGAGCAGCGATTTGAATGAATAATCTTGTAGTACAAGATGGAATTGAGAAGGTTATAACAGTAAGAAAATTTATTTGGAACTATAAAAAATTTGATAGATTTCATACGAGACGCAATGAGTACAATTTTACTCGTACTCGATTCCTTGAGAACCGATGAGTATTTTTTCACATTTCTGTGAACTGCCAGTCTAAAGCATTTCTCGATTTTCGGCTGCGATAGATTACAAAGACTTCTGTAGCTTAAATCTCGAGTAAAAACGCGTATGGCGAACAAATGCGCCTAACACAAGGGTATGCACGCTTCCGCTACAGGCATGAACATCCAAAAATGCACCCGCCAGAGATATGCACGCTGCTCCCGCTACATGATTGGAAATGTAAAAATGCATCCGCCAGAGGTATGCATCCCGCTGTTACAGATATGCATGTATTCGTAATACATCATTCCGACCGTTTTACTAATAGTCCGGGGAAATTAGCATTTAAAGGAGACAAAATTCGGAAATGGCTGAAAATTGGTCCACAGCTTCCTTAGGACTTTTTAAGAGAACAATTTCGGAGCCACAAAAAAACAAACATGGCCGCCGGAAATACAGCGGTTTTCCGGTGTTTTCCTTGTATCTCGGTGTCTATAGGTCGTACAACCTTGTACGAGGTCCCAAAATGTTGACAATGAAATTCTCTACAACTTTAGTTCTAACAAAGATGTTGACCCGATTAACCCTTTCAAAGTTATACAAGGTCAAAGTTATCAAAAATCATTTTTTGCCCAAAAACTCCCTCAAATTCTGGTTTTTTCGAAAATTTTTTTGATCAGTCAATACGAAACGTTATTGCCTACAAAAAACACTCTTGTCATTTTTTCGAAAACTTAACCCTTTCGAAGCTATTCAAGGTCAAAGTTTCAATAAATCAGTTTTTGGTAAAAAAATGACTCAGAAACTGATTTTTGAGAAATTTTTTTTGTTCTATTTATACAAAGGATTATTGCGTACCCTAATGACACTATTGTCATTTTTTCGAAAACTTTTCGAAAATTTTTGCAAAAATCAATTGTTAGTGATTTTTTGGACGAAAAGTGATTTTTGGAAACTTTGACCTTGAATAACTTCGAAAGGGTTAATCGGGTGAACATCTTTGTAAGAAGAAGATTGTAGAGAATTTCATTGTAAACATTTAGGGCCTTTGTACGGGGGTGTACGACCTATAGACACCGAGATACAAGAAAAACACAGGAAAACCGCTATATTTCCGGCGGCCATGTTTGTTTTTTTGTGATTCCGAAATTGTTCTCTTAAAAAGTCCTAAGGAAGCTGTGGACCAATTTTTAGCCATTTCTGAATTTTGTCTTCTTTCGTGCGTTTTTTTTTGCTAATTTCCCCGGACTATAAGCGGTCCCCAAACTTAGTAGGTACTAACCACGTTCGCTGCTGCTTGACCCGCGCAATCGAACGAGAACAGATCTACTAATTATGCTGAATGGCACTCTATATAGTCACCAAGTTAATTGCCCGCTTTCTTCGACCTATACAATTTTTTAAAGCCCCAATTTTGCTTCCTTTAATGTAAAAAAGTGTAAGCGTACTGTGCTTCGTTTAGACTATTCCGTTCGGCCCTGTCGCGGCCTGCATTTGGAAAAGCAGAATTTTAACTCATGAGTATCGTGTTTGTTTCAAGCTAAGTTCGGACAAGTCTTGTTTTCACTCACACGTACCGGGACATTCCCCCCCCCCCCCAAGAGCTCTATGATATATGGATTGCTTTAGTTTTGAAAAAAATGTCGAGTGAAAGCCAGTGAAATAAGAAATTCACCTCTAGATATAATCATAAAAATTAGTGTATGTAGTTTTGATGAAAAAAAAATCTTAAAAATTTTGCAATTGTAGCTGTGTGCTTAGTTTGAAATGTTATCTGTTCTGTATCTAAATTGTTCAAGATTAAAAACCTGGCTTAATAGAACACTCATTTTAGAAACCTCTAGCTTCAATTGCCTTGTAAGGTATTTGATTAACACACTCCCTAAGGTTAGAGTTAAGCAGGACTTACGCAAGGCAGTACTTTTGTCCCTTACACGACGGTAAATTGTACTGAGGCTTCAAAAATAATGTCCTAGTACTCTATGTGCGTGTAAACCCAAGGGACACAGGAACACATTCATTTTAACCCTTTCAATCCATTTGTTTCATTGATGCAACAATTTTCCTATACCGTTAAGGGTTAAATAGATCACATCGAGTCACAGTCAGGTCTAAAACATGGGTGTACACAGTTTTTTTATACTCAGTGAAAATAGACATTCAAACCCGGCATAAACCGAGAATAGCTGAAAATGGAAACAGCGTCGAATTTCTCCAAAGATCGGTGGGGAGCAAAAAAATCATTCAAAAGGTCACAAAATCAGCTTTTTCTGCAAATATTTCTTAAACGCTGAGTCGTATCATAAAATAATTTGTATAGGTATTATACATTTTCCCGTACGAAATGGCATTCATGAGATATGGCATATGTCCTCAGAGGTGGGCCTAATAAAGCATGGTGCCAGCTTAATCGGTTAATAATATAGTAACAAAGTTCGGGCTAGGTCTGGCCTTCACCTAGCGGACGGTGCACCTGCTTGTTCGCCTGGTAGTCTGGTACTGCCTGTGTCACAGCCCTTGTTGGCTAGTTAGCGGGATTCACCTGTTTCAGGAGGCTTAATACTCCGGTGAAGCTACCTCTCGCTGATTCCGACGTTTGCATCTCTAGTTCAGCCGCTTAAAAAATGATCTCGTACAACATTCAAGAGTTCAAACGCGAGGCTCACTGCCTCCTCCTCATGGATCCTCCAGACTACTACTAGACATTGCACGTGAACGACATGACGGACTGGTAGGAAAAACCTAGATTTTCACATAAAAAATAATTTCGTGACTTGTGTACTAGTCCGGGGAAATTGGCATTTTAAAAAGACAAAATTCCAAAATAGCTGAAAATTGGTCCACAGCTTCCGTGGGACTTTTTAAGAAAACAATTTCGGAATCACAGAAATTAAGCATGGCGGTTAGAGATATCACTTTTTGGCAAAAAATCACTCAAAATCTGGTTTTTTCGAAAAAAAATTTCATCAGTCAATACAAAACGTTATGGCCTACAAAAATCCCTCTTGTCATTTTTTTCGAAAACCAAATCCTTTCGAAGTTATTCAAGGTCAAAGTTTCCAAAAATCACTTTTCGCCCAAAAAACACCTTGAATAATTCGGAAGGGTCAAGGTTTTCGAAAAAATTACAAGAGGGGTATTTTGTAGGCAATAACGTTTCGTATTGACTGGTCAAATTTTTTTTCGAAAAAAACAGTTATTCATTTATTTTTTGGCCAAAAAGTGATATCTCCGGCGGCCCTGTTTATTTTTTGTGATTCCGAAATTGTTTTCTTAAAAAGTCCCAAGGAAGCTGTGGACCAATTTTGAGCCATTTTGGAATTTTATCTCCTTTCGTGGGTTTTTTTCCCGGACAATACGTCTTCAGACTTTCAATGAAATCCTTTGTTGGACTACGTTGCTAATATATTCAGGGGCGATTCCTGGGAATAATTGAAGAAAAAAAGGGGGCTATCCCCAATATCCACCAAGATACAGAGTATTTATGAAAAAAAGAGACTTGAGTGGACTCCATTTAGAAGATATGTCGTTTTTTAGCATTTTGCGCGATTTACAATGTTATTTTTCTTGTGAGTTAATTTTTTTTTTCTTAAGGAATCAATTTTTTACTATAATTTTTAACACTACACCCTATGCAACAAGCAAAGAATCATTGGAGGGATCTTAATAATTGCACCTTGGCCAAAATAACTTGGCCCTCTTACCACCTGGCCGCGGACCACTTCACTACTGAGCCTCGTCTAAGGTTCGCGTAGGTCGAAAAAATTGAGAATTTTCGTCTGAAGCCGACGAAAGGTACTCGAAAGGTCTTGGGTTATCGAGTTCTATCGGGTTATCTATTATTAGGAGTAATAATTTTCTTTCGACCTATGCGAACGCTAAAATTTTCAACGACAAATTTTTCGACTTGAAATTTTTTTCGTACGATTATCGACGTTCGCCATACACGAACCGGCCCCAGACCTCTCACTTATAGTTGGAGTGTTGACCTGATAGGGACGCATGCGACCCGCTTAGGTCTTGAGACCTACGATTTTTGCAGAAGCTGTAAAGATCCCAACCAGGAGGAAAGTGTACTATATCTCCTCTGTCACTGCCCAGCCCTAAGCAGAAGGAGACTAACCACACTTGGTGAGCCCTTTCTAAGCACCCTTTCTTGAAATCTCGAAGATTGGGATCCCGCAACTTAGAAGATTCATTACTTCCTCGAGATGGTTTCCCGAGTAAAAATAAATGATGGCCTTAGAACGAGCAAATGCCGACTGTGATTGAAACATAGTCCTCGGCCATCTGGCGGTTAACAGAAGGCGCGTTGCAGGACAGTACGGCCGTACAGGGGGCGATTGACGGTGATACAACGGCCTTACAGTTCCAATAACGGCCATACGACCGGTATACGACGGTACTACAGGGGCAGCAACGTGGATATTCGCCCTCCTATAAGAAAATATATTTCACTGCAATCAAATGTTTGATTTTTTTTCGGTTGTGTTTTTTTTCAAGCCGTTAAATAAAAAAAATTTCCCACTAAAATATAAATCAACACGCACCACACACTTCACGTACAACAAACCGACGACTGGCGAGCTCGTTTCTCTTGTGCATCGATATCTTTAAGTAGGATAAATCGAAAGAACCATTGTACATAACGAAAATGATGAAGTTCCCATAAAACACATTCAACAATACATTTGGTGCAGATTCTTTTTTTGGCTCAAATTTCCCATCGAATGACCGCTTCTACAGCTCAGTACTTGGCCTTTCAAATCTTTTGGTCAAATTTGGCCGTCGTAAGGCCGTATGTGCTCCCATTAAAAATGGTTAAAAACTCTACGGCCATCATATGCCCCTTAAAAACCCAAGCGGCCGGTGTTCGCCCTTTATAAGGCCGTTTTTTATTTTTACTCGGGTTAGCGAAGAAACGACACTTTAACATCAGGTTTAAAGTGGGATCACTATGCCCATCCTTTTGGCCTAAGTCTATGAGCTTAAACCAACAGCTTAGCCATATCTAACCTAACCTAACCCTACACCGAATACATTTCAGGTAACATCATCTCTACATTTTGGGTAATTCCCCCCCCCAAGAATTGTTTCTGGATCCGCCACTGTTCGTAAATATCCCGTAAATTATGATTTACGAAATACTAAGTATATGTATAGTGCGTTCAATAATGCCATATGGAATAAAATTGGGGAAGAATTAAATATAGATGTCCATTCATCAAAATTAAAGCTATAATAGCCAAAATTAAAGCTATAATAGCCAAGTCCTCCTTCGAAAACTACATAAAAAAATAGGTATAGGTATGACACACTTGACAGAAAAAAAATGACTGAATGGGCTAAAACAAACTGACGGACATTCATGTGTGTGAATACAGTCATCATTTTAACTGAGCCTGGACGGCGACGGTACTGATTGGGAACAGTAACTGAACTGTGACGTGACTGATGTATGTGAATCAACATTTTAGGTCCATCCACACATATCCGTGACTGCACGATACCGATGCTTTCCGTGTCAGTGGCTTCCGTGATGAATTTTTCACTGACATTCACACAGCACCACCTTTTCCGTATCCGTGCTCAATGTTCAATGGCATCTCCAATTACTTTTTAGTTTTGAAATTTGGACATTGATATCACATGCATCATGGAATTAAGCGTGGAATATCTTGCTGCAATAGCGTTGCTCTAAGACGAGGAGGAAAAGAATAAAAAAGCGAGTGGGTTCATCTCATGTGGACTCTTCGGGAAGTGAAACTAAATTCTACGAATATTTTAGAATGAGCCAAAACTCATTCAGTGATTTACTAAAAAAAAGTCGAGAAGTTGATCCACAGGAGTCTCTACATCATGTAGTAGGAGAATGAAATGCATTTGGGCATTCAAGCAAACCTAGATCAAAGCAATCTTTACATTTCTTACTTATACATTACATATGTACTTTTTTATTCCGTATAAAAAAATCCCACAAAAAAGTCGCAAGTCGGTTTGAGTGTATTGCAAATAAACTTAACCTAAATTTCTGTTGAGTTCTTATATAATTTTCTGTTGAATTTAAAAAACATTTGATTTGAAAAACAAAAATTGTCACGTCCGGGAGAATTTAAAAAATATCGGTGGCAGCGGATGTGTTATGGCATACCGCGTCTTTCCCAATTTGTTTCCATGGAATTACATCCGATATTTTTTGTTTCACTGATGCTGAAGTCGCCGTCACGTCACGGATATGTGTGGATCGATCGACCTTAAATCACACAAATGTCTGTGCAATAAAAGAGCACCATTTTGCATTTGGGATGTGTTTTTCTGTCTCTAAACTCTCCTTATAATCCAGTAAAATAAGGCAAAAAACGGGCTTAACTTCGGAATTCCGTGTAACAGGTCGTATCGTCATCGAAATTTTTTTAAATTGTTGTAAAATCCCACCCTTTAAAAAATGCCGATACTTTCTTATTGTTGCTATTATAAACAATTAGTGCAAAATTAAATGCGAAATTGTGTTGTGCGTTAAATTCAAAAGAGGTCGCTGATTACGAATATGATGTTTAAAATTCAAAATGGCGGATCCAAAATGGCGCAATAATGAAACTTCTTATTGATATTGCGTCAGCCTATCAATATAACTTTTCTTGCTTTTTCATATCTATAACTTATCCTTATCCAAGTTTTCGCTGAAGCATTACTGCAGAAAGTTGAACGTCTAGAACCGGTCTATTATGCATTTTAATTACACTTCCCTTTCGTAATTATATCAGTTGAAAATTGTAATTTTATTCAAGTTCTGTTCCATATTTTAATGCTAAAAAACCTTCAGTTTTATTTATATAGAAACATTTTCATTTGGTTCAAGTCTTCTCCCATATGTTTATAAGAAGAACTTTTTCGACTCATCCATCTTCTATATCCCTACGACGACGAGTTTAATGCACAAACATGGATAAGTTACGTCTTCTACACGACGAAGTTTATATCACCTAAATAGGAACATTTAATTAGGCTCAATTACTTAAATAAAGTTTGCACATTAAACAGAATCTAGAATGGAATAAAGCTGTAGTAGAAGTAGTGTGCATAAAATTGAAAATAAGTTCGTTATAATACATAGAATTCGGTTAAATAAATATCGGATAGTGTTTATCTTAAAAACTTACGAGATAATAGAATTAAAGTTTGTGATGTAATTTTGCAACAAATTGTAGATTTTTGTTGCTATATGAAAACCAGTTTTTTATAAGCATTGGATTTTGTTAGTCGGCACTTTTTTTATGTGGTAAAAGGTAAAGCCCTTAGAAATATAGACTGATCCATCTAGACCGCAATGTCGAATAGCACACTTGAGTCGGAAAAATAGTAGTGAGAAATATTAAAGGTGGCAGTTCCACTCCCAGGTCCAACAGTAAGCTTTAATCCATCAGGTTCCATCCAATATTAAGGCGAAAGAATGCAGATTTCGGCTTTCAAACGGGAAATGGGCTTGATCAGTTATTTTGTTGACAGATGATGGCCTGGCGTTAAAGAACTTAACATCGGTAAAGCTACTGGCCCTGATGATATACCCCATAAAAACTGTGCCAACATTTAGCTGAACCCCTGCGCAAATTACTCTTCTTCTTATGCTAGTTCAATCCCTAGTGTGACATAGGGCGGAAACAGTTCCCCTCCGGTGGGCTCCGCTTTGTGAGACAGTTCTTAGCTCCGTCCATGATTTCCCAGTTGTTGTGGTCTCTGCTAATTAGGTTCTCCTCCACGTTGTTTTAGGTCTTCCACCTACTGCAGTACTGTAATACTTCTTAGTCTGGTACGCAGGGATCTTGATATTGTACCGATTCATCTCGTTGAAGACTCCTTCCAGCCGTCCATCAGAGAGCAGTGTGTTTGCATTCCATGTTCTTGGTTGGTAAATAAAAGGCCATCGTTGTGTTATTCACCCGATTCCGAGGCATTGTTTGTCTATTCGTAACAAAAGTGTTTTTGTGTGAGTGGTTGCTAACCCTACAAGGAAAATTGAGAATGCTTTGGAAGCCTTCCTGTCCGTTGCCAAGAGAAGGTATAGAGAAATTTTTGAAGCTGGACTTGTTTAGTTTTCCGTTTTAAAGAATTCTGTTTTTGTTAGAGCTGTGGTTACTGAAAAGAACTATTTTATAGTGAATAAATCCACAGATATAAAAACTAAGATTTGTAATTAAAAATCATGTTTGCGATTTACTACTCTTCCGGAATGCAAAGTGCAGCCTTCAAAATAGCTTCCAAGAAAATTCAAATGAAGTTTTCTTATAAAATTCGAAATCATTTACAAAGAATGTTTTCATATCACTTCTGCAGAATAAAAACAGAAGACTTCGGAAAAACTTCCATGGAAGATAAAAGGTAGTCTTCCATCCAATGACATGGACGTATAAAAAGAATACGAAATAGAGCACGGAAGCGAGTGCTTCTAAACTTCTTCTGAATGTTTCTTGCATTCATGATTGTATGTTTCCTTTTTCTTGTGGGACCCTCTGCCCAACCCATTTAAAACCCTGTTCTGAAAGTCGAGGGGTTGTGTGATGCGCAGATCGTAGCTGCTTGACATATTCATTATTGAATCGTTTAAAGTAACTTTGAGCAATCTTCAAGCGCCGTTTTCCGGATTTGCCGAAGTTGAGCATCTGCTCCCAGTGTGGAAGTGGAAAGTGTCGAATTAATCCCAGTTAAAAAGTGAGAAGGAGTTAGTGGCTTCAGGTCCAACGGATCATCTCCAATATAGATAATTCTTTTACAAACCGTACGGATTTTGATGAAACTTGACCGACACATCTCCGATTTGGCTAAAAAAAATTTTACGGATTCTATATCGAAAAATAAGAGATACGTGTCCGAGGATTTTTTTTCCGACATATTTTCGATAAATACAAGTGATAGAAAATTTGAGAAAAGCGAGTTTTTTGGCTTGGAGATTCATTTTTATAAATGTATAACTCCGGTTCTATTTGAGCTACAAACTTCTTTTATTTTTCAATTTAAAGCTAAAGGGCTAAATATTGAGAAAAAAATATTTTAAATAATAATTATTAACAAATTCATATTGTTATTAACAATTTAATTGTTTAAATCAATTTTTTACAACGGCCCCAACCTCGTAGCAAGTTTTTCATATTTTTATCGTATTCTCCATTAAATTTGACATAAAAAACATGTTTTCAAAATATGGTACCTTTATTATAACTATTATTAAAACATTAATTTATATAGCACTATACGTTTTTTGGTTAATAAAAAAAACTATAGCTCGGATCAACAAAAGTTAAATATAAAAGTTGTAGAGTTCATCGTAATTTGGGATTTCTCGGAAAATTATGCCTTTGTTATTCAAAATTCTGTTCAAGGTATGCACTGGAATAACGATCAGGCATGTCTGGCCCATAAGCAACCGATCCATATGCTGAGGGGATGCCATCACAGAAAACGTGCAACTCTATACTTCGCCGTTCAGGTGATAAATTGATACATCGTTTCACGGCGACATCTTTCAGCAGTGGCAAGTAGTTATTCCAGGAGGTCTGAAACTCGGTGGGAAGGGTTTCGTCCCAATTATAATTTTTTCGCCAGGCTTCCTGAAACATTATTTTAAGCCCAACTGTAAATGGCCCTAACATTCCCAAGGGGTCGAAAATTCTCGCTAAGATTTTTAAAACGAGCCTTTTAGTTGCTGTTGTATATAATACGGGATTGTCACTTAAATCAACTCGCAATTCGTCTAAATTAACATCCCAAACAAGCCCCAACACTTTCTGATCAGTTGCATAAATTTGTTCGTTAAACTGTCCTCGAAAATCAATGGCATTAGTGTTCCATTTCCATAAATGCATTCCAGCTCGCTTCATCAATTCACAGATCTATATAGATTATAGATTTTATAGATTATTAAGCGCCTGTTATAGATTTATTACACTAGTTTACAAAATCAAACTTTTTTTTTGTTGCATAAAATATTTTAATGTTTTTTTACTAATTTGAGGTCACTGATTTCGAATCTACACTCAGTTTTATTGTATCAGCTCGAGTTTTATTGGTTTCATTTGGTACAATTTTCACATAAGCTTATGACGAAAAGTACCAAATAAAGCCAACTTTAACATCAAAATTTGCTAATATCTTCAAAAATAAAGGCCGTAACACAAAAATTGTCTGAACATTATTTATAGGAAATTGTCCATGCTTTCCAATTTTGGAAAAAAAAATATTGACTAACTATGTATTTTTGGGGAAAAAGGTAGTTGAAGTTGATATTTTTGTTAAAAAAAGCAAAATTTTGACTTTGATGGCTCATATCTCTGGAAGTTGGTAGGGTAGAACCTTCACTTTCACAGTTTTAGATAGCTGGGAGTATTCTGCGTGCAATGCAGTTTGTAGTTTTTTTAAATAAAATATTTTAGTACGGTGAGAGTATTTTTTCTAAAAAAAACATCCCTCGATATAATTCATAAACTAGAGCTGATCAAAAAATTCTACTTATATATTTTTACTTAGCATACCATATGTAGTCAGAAACAGCAAAAATTTTCTCGGCAACAGATGTACTGTAAACTAGTGTTATAGATTTTAAGCGCCTGTTCCGAACTATTGACACTAAGGAGAGGATCGTCCATGTAGAAGGAATTTTTTATTAAATTACACGTTTCCGTAAAGTTTTTAGATTCGTTCAAGAAGTGCTTTTGCAGCGCATAAAAGGAATGGGCTACAAGTAACCCCGAAGGTCACACGAGTCATTCTATAAATTGCTAACTTTGGTTGTTAATTTATCCTCTCGATAGACTGGTCTGTGTGGTATTAATAAGTAAGATATCCTTTATCTAAATCTTCACTTATTTTTTCAGTTATTCCCATCGATATTAATTCATTCATTCCCCTATCGTATTCTAACAATTTCCCGGGTTTCGGCACCTGATTTTATTAATAATAACTCCGGGAATATGATCAAACTGAATATTTATTTTAAAGCGTTAAAAAATTGAACCGACAAGTACTCTGTTCACAGACTGACTAACTGAGAGAAAAATAGAAGACAATGTTGTGGGTGTGAGAGTTATTCTTCCTAGTTGTTGTGGTGCAGTTTTTCAACACCTGTTAAGGTAGAAACAGAATGGGACGGCGACCGTGGCGGTGGCCGCCGCTCAGAGAGTTTCCCATACATTTAATTTCTCCCCAGGCGGCGCGGATAAATTAAATGTATGGGAAACTCTCTGAGCGGCGGCCACCGCCACGGTCGCCGTGCCATTCTGTTTCTACCTTTAAATGGCGCAGAGGACTCGCCATTCGAGCGTCTCCTGTTAGCTTCTTGCGAAGAACTACCCCAGAGCTGCTAGGGGTTCATCTGGAGTGATTCTTCTCGGGTTTTGATAGAAGTGACAAATCGGACGCCACCATCTTCCCAGGCCTTTGTTAGTCGTTCGTCACCCAAACTCCATGTATTGACTTAATTCTAGCTGTTCAATTAAAGTAGTATTAGATGGCATCGAACCTAAACCGTCGATAGTAATATTTCTTTTCATTCTAAATCTTCCAGATCTGGACTGTTGCATCACCTTTGTGTTTTCTTCGTTGATGTTCAGGCCTATGTCTTTATCGCCTTTTTTAGTTCGACATAAGTTTCTTTTGCTGCCAAGGTTTCAAACAAAGGTAACAAAGTTGATAACTTTGGAATATTCCAGGAATCTTATCCTTTTTTCACTCTCATCCCTTAAAATTTATTTCACACCAATTTAAATTTGTCAATTTAATTCATATTTTTCTTAATAAATTCTTGAAAAGAACCCAAAAAATTAAGTGGCCTGAAACCAAGTTGACTTTTGATTCAAATAGCGACAATTGGCGGCTGTTTTGAAACCTTAAAGGGTTTTTAGCCAGCAGAACGACAAATTTCTGGCGAAAAAGGGTAACTCTTAATTATTCGGTATTCAACAAAAAAAAATTAATTAGTTCATTTTTTTCCCTAGGAAATTTATTTTCTTTTGTGATATAACAGGGCAGCGTTGGTTGACGACTTCTGTGAATATTATGTGGGTTCAGTTTAATATAAATTTTAGTCCTTCTTTACATCCTAAAACAATTTCTTTCACCTTCACCTTAGCTATATTTTAAGGTAGATAATGAAGTTGTGACTGATCGTGTTCTTTGAGTTTTGTTTCCGTTAGTAGTAGGGGAGCTGGCACTTGAAAAAATCGTGTCGTCCCAACCTTCTGCCGTTTGGTATATAAGCTTTTTAAGTAATTTTAAGCATTTTTTATAATATGACATTTTTGCGGGAAGTGGACCCATTTCGAGTTAGGGGTTTTGGGGGGTAAAAAGGGGGTTAAAATTGGAAAAAAATTTCTGCCGCTGCGTATGTAGGTTCTACTAGAGCTAAATAACCGTTAAATACTAGTGGCAGAAATTTTTGACTATTTGCTAGGGTGTGGGGAGAAAAATGGCAACTTCAGCTAGCGGTGGCTTGGGGAGGGTCCAAATGGTCAAAAATGTCTGCCACTAGTATTTAACGGTTATTTATCCCTAAAAGAACCTACATACGAAGCGGCAGAAATTTTTTTCAATTTTAACCCCCTTTTTACCCCCCAAAACCCCTAACTCGAAATGGGTCCACTTCCCGCAAAAATGTCATATTATAAAAAATGCTTAAAATTACTTCAAAAGCTTATATACCAAACGGCAGAAGGTTGGGACGACACGATTTTTTCAAGTGCCAGCTCCCCTACTATAGTGGGTTTAATTGGGTTGCATTTTATTATATAACGTTTTTAAATTCATTTATGATGTTTAGTTAACTATATTGTTGACATGAATAAGATATTAAAACCGTTTTGTTTCAATGAATTCTGTTGACATTTTAAAGTATTTATTGATTACACAGGTCTGCGAATTTAAATTTTTTATCAGTTTTTTTGCTGGAGTGTTAATATTCGTAATGTTAAAGTTAAATGTAATAAAAAACGACATTCATATGATATACACCACGTCACATTCACCAGATTCAGGTGACACATTGTTTAAATGGAAAATATGAACAAACTACAGGTTAAATTAAATAAAACTATCTACATCTAATAGGCTGATAAAATTAACTTTTAGTAAGGAACAATTGCGATAAAGGGTTTTTATTGTTTTATATGTTAGCTGAGCACCTAAATATGATAAAATCACAAAGTGCGCCTTTTTTCAGGGGTGCGTTTTTGAGCGCCGACCCTAAATACCCCTTTTTCAGATTTTTCAAAATATGTAACTCGAAAACAAAGCGAAGTTCGAGATTTTTACTAAAATACTTTTTTCTAGAAAATTAAATTTCCCAACGAAATGCGCCTTTTAAATTTTTTTTTACCATTTTTAGAACCCCAAATGTTTAAAAAACAAAGCCGAAAATTTTCGAAAAATCGCCTTTTTTCCCACTAAATCGCTTGTAACTTTTTGAAAAAGCCTTTTAGGTATATATGAACCTTCAGAGAAAATAAAGTACTTGAAGAAACAAAGAAAATGGTGTCCGATGGAGTTCTGTACGACCTAAGGCGGCTGAGATATGGCCATTTGAAGTTGACCGTTTTTATCATTTTTCGCTGCTTCACTCGCCTTTCGTTTTTTTGCTGCAGCAATATTTGATTCTCTTATGTATGACTTGTAACAACGATCATGCACTTTGAGGCTTTCAACACTTCTTAAGAATTTATGTTTGTCGTCATCTCTTTGAACACTTGCATGTATCACCGTATCTACACTTTTAGATTGTAAAATTCTATTTGTCTCATTCTTGATATCATCGCCGCAAAAAAAACACGTTGGCATTATGAAGACTGTAGGTTAAGTCACTAACGCTGCCGTACACAACGGCTTTTGAATCATAAAAAAATAAGTATGTTCACTGGAAAACGATGTGAATGACATTTAAGTTCGGGTGCAGCGAAAAATGATAAAAATTTTCAATTTCAATTGGCCATATCTCAGCCGCCTTAGGTCCTACAGAACTCTATCGGACGCCATTTTCTTCGTGGTTCATTATTTATAGTATTTATACCAAGTTCGAAGAAAATCTGATTAAAGAAAAAAAATTCCACTTACAACCTATTCAACCTCTTTTAACCCCCTTAGGGAATGGATTTCGAAAAATCGCTTCATAGGGAATTTCCACGTTATTATAGGGATACACTGTCTAAATTTCAGCCCTTTAGGCTAGCGGTTTGGGTCACTCCCATTTCACCCCCTTAGGGGATGAATTTCGAAAAATCGCTTTTTAGTGGATCTCTACGTCATTATAGTGATGCACTGTCAAAATTTCAGTCCTTTAGGTCGAGGGGTTTGGGCTTTCCGTTCTCTGTCAGCCAGTTACCGTTTTATAGAGAAGAAGGCTTTTTCAAAATGTTACAAGCTTGCGTACAAAAAAAACTCGTTTCCATCTTTAGCTACTTTAACTGAACGAAATTGTAATTCTGCTTAACAAGGGGGATTCCGCAATCTTCAAAAAAGAAAATATGTTAAGAATAAATAATTTATAAAAAATGGCTAAAAATGCTCAACTTTGAATGGCGATTCCTCGGTCACCTTTGGTCGTATGGAGATTCTAAAAAAAGCAATTCCTTCATTTTTTCATAACCTTTCTTTTCTCTGAACATTTATATATACCCAGGAAGCCGTAAAAAAATTTATAACCGAATTAATATAAAAAAAAAACGTGATTTTTCGAAAAAATTTAGTTTAATTTTTCGATTATTTTTTGAATTACAAATGGTAAAAAAAATTTAAAAGGCGCATTTCGATGGGAAATTTAATTTTTTAGAAAAAAGTATTTTAGTAAAAATCTCGAACTTCGCTTTGTTTTCGAGTTATTTTGAAAAACCTGAGAAAGGGGTATTTAGGGTCGGCGCTCAAAAACGCACCCTTAAAAAAGGGGCACTTTGTGATTTTATCATATTTAGGTGCTCAGCTAACATATTAAATAATAAAAACCCTTTAACGCAATTGTTCCTTACTACCTTTGATTTTTCCTTAATTTTACTAGTCTATAAAGTTTGAACTATGAAATTATAATTTTAATAAAAACACAAACAAATACAAAATGTGAAGATCAGTAACTCAAAAAGTGAATTTTCAGGGTCATATTAACCCTAATATTTTATATAAGAATTTTATTTTGGTGGGGGGGTCACGGAATTAAAAGTGGCGAACAAAAATTTCTACTCCTAAGGGCCTATTTAGACGGTTCACTCCCAGGAGCATTCCGCACGAACTTTGTGGATGAAGGAGGTAGTGGGGCAGTGCCGCGGCTGGCATATGTGCAGGATGTGCAACTGCACAGGTCCCCGTGATTTTGGGGCCCCGCTAGCGAGGCGAGCGAAAAATTATTTTGGAATAAAAATCATTTGAATTCATTATTTGCATTTTTACTTCATTGAGAATGGGCCATACAAATGAGTATGGGCCACAGAAATCACCATATGGGCCATTATTCTGTCGCGGGGACGGGTTTGTATGAAGAGAAATGCGCGAGCGAAGCGAGCGAAATATTTTTTGGGCTCTCCCCAAATCCCCCAAATTGTCTGGCCGCGGCACTGTAGTGGGGTTGATGAGAGGTACCACCCCACCTCTCCCTTCATCCACAAAGTTCGTGAGGAACGTTCCTGGGAGCGAAGCGTCTAAACAAGCTTTTTTAGGGACAAACACAAAATTAACAAAACGAACAAAACTAACCGAATTTTTTCGTGGATTAAAAACAAACGTAGTCCGCTCAAATTAGTCAAAAAATCGCTTTTAAAAATCGTTTTTAGGAAATTTTTCCCACAATGGCGTTTTGCGCCATTTTTAGATTTTGAGCCAAAATTATGCATTTGTATGAAAAATTAAATGAGATCAAAGTAGTAGTTGCCTTTCTTTGGATGCTTTGATTATCAACAGTCTGAAAAAAGGCGCAAAACGAGCTCTACCGGCGAAACAAATGCCGAATTCGAAAAAACAGTGAAGGCAAAATTTGTAGGAAATTTTATGCCTTATAACTTTGCTCTTTTGATATTTTGACCAAAATGCATAGTTTCTCTTAAAAATAGAGAAAAGGCGAAAAAACTACAAAATTCACATATTTCTCAAAAACAACCCTTCTTTCGAACTGCGGGTTGTGAAAATCATGCTTAGACAACCCATATCCTTCACTTCGCACCGGTCGCATAGCTGTGGAAAAAATTTCTTTAATTGTCCCTAATTTGAGCGGAGTAGGGCAGAAAACGTGCCCTAATGTGTTTTTGATGAAGACGCGCCCTTCCTTGTGAGTGCAGCTAACATCAGAGATTACAAATCAAAATATATAGAAAGAGTATAGAGCAATCTGTAGTTGACCTTGAAGGTCATTTTTAAGGTCGTTGCTTTAATTTGCAAAAAAGTTGGGTCGGTTTTGTACGTTTGGTTATTTTTTGTTTTTGTTTTTTTAGTTGGATCAATTTTGTTTTTTAAACAGCGTCCCCTTTTGGGGGGGTCATGACCCCCGTGACCCCCCTTAAATCCGCGCCTGGTTTCTTCTAGGTTTGTTCTGAAATTTTCAAAGTTTGCATCCTTGATTAGTCATGCATGATGATCATGATGATGATGAGTTCAACGATGTTTTAGTATGTGATTTGAAGTTTTTTCGATAGTTTTCTATAATATAACTGGCCATAACTTCCTTGTTTGTTAACCGTTTTTTTTTGGAAATTTGGCTTGTTGGAAAGGTCTATAAAAAATGTATTGATATTTGGCGGTCAGGGTTTGGTAATATATTTCAGGGTTGGGTAAAAGGGAGAAAATGTAAAAAGTCACATTTTTTCTGACTTTGACCGCCGTGAGTGACCTCTAAATATCTTCGGATTTGCATATGAATATTTTGACGGGCGACTTCCAAAAAAATCGAAAAAGTTGAAAATAAGGGCCACCCTAATGTATATGCACTATATATTCGTATGTATGTATGAATAAAAAAGAATCAGGACGTGATACGTAAAAGCGGAGTTCATATTCTGATTCAGTAGCCCAAAATCTATATAAATCATGTAAACATATACAAAAAACTTTTTCATCGCAGACCTGTGTTACGTATGGTATCCAGGCATCAGTCATAATAATTCCGGATTTGAAAAAATGCGTTATCGTTGGTATCTACCGCCCGCCTGGTACCTTCTGTTTTGATGACGTTACTCAATTAAAAATGGCCCTCTCACCTATTATTTTTAAATATCAAAATATCATTATTTGTGATGACTTAAATATTATTGCGCTTAAACCCAGAACCAACAACTTATTCGATCTAGAAAATGTCAATTGTTTGCCCAACTTTTTTAATGCTACCAAACCAAGCAATTTAGCGCGAAGGCGCGGATGATCCTCATAGACGGTGATTAGACTGTTCGTTCCTACGTACGTTCCTCACGAGCTTTTTAGATGAACGGAACGGATGCCCCTCATCATCTCCACTTCCCCGTTCATCTAAAAGCTCGTAAGGAACGTACGTAGGAACGAACAGTCTAATCACCGTCATAGACATACTACCGTGAGAAGGCACGCTACTCTACGTTCCAGAGTATGTTAGGGAGGAGCCTAAAACGGTGCCACGGCAGATGGCGCGCTGCGAGTCTTTTAAGTGTCGATGGACCCACAGACTAATCCCGGCATGCCTAGGTGTCCAGGAGAGAGCACAGGACACATGATCCAATTTTAGGGTGGGATGAGGTGCAAATGATGATTTCACAATGCCGACAACGAACATCGCCAGAATCGTGTTGAACATCACAAGGAACTGCCCAATAGAGGATATGTGGCCAGATTAAGGATTATATACAACACGCACTGTCTCAGATGTGCGCAGAAACAATCGAATATATTCTTTGCAATTGTTCGGCTCTGGGTAAGGTCAAACATAGTACATTTGGAAACGATTTCTTGTATGAGAGACACCCCAGTAGGCTGGATATAAAGCCACTACAAGCATTGCCATTGTAAAACGGTACCGTTTTAGCGCCAATTGTATATCTGTCTTCGATAGGGCTTCTTAAACGGGATCCCGTTTTCCCGGGATCCCGGGCGTAAAATTGATCCCGCTATCCCGCAACATTTCCCGGGAATTCCCGGGAATCGCTCTTTTTCTTTAATTCACTTGTCAACAACCAATTCACTGCTCTACGATTGAATCTGCCGAATAAATAATTTCAAACCGACGGAGTGTGCGTGCCTTTCTCAGTTTCTTCTCAGTTTCTAAGAATTCTTTTCAGGCATATAGATACCGTTGGCCATTTGCCTGGTTAAAACTAAACATATCCCCTTATTTGTATCTAGATTCTTGAAGGGAATACATATACTTGCGCTGTGGTTAAGCATAAAGTTTGTTTTTTTTTATAACGAATAAAGATTTTTTAAGCACGTTTTGAAAATCAAATTTTGACTAAGGTAACTTTTTTATTTGATTTAGTAGATATATTTATCTACTTTTTTATTGTTATTGAAGAAGATTACGTAATGTCAACTGGAAATGCATCTATAGCGTGGCAGTACTTTGCACATAATAAAAAAACAGAAAGTGCCACTTGCAATAAATGCCGTGCAACAATAATGTGTAAAGGTTTTTCAACAAGTGGGCTTCTGCGTCATTTAAGAAGTGTTCATAAGGAAGTAGAAAATGAAATAAAGAAAAAAAGATCAAATGCTGGTACAGCTCTGGAAGTTAGAAATTCTCAATGTAAAATTACGTCATTTATGGAAAAGGAAGAATCTATAGAAGAAATTGTTTCGAAATTGGCTGCGGTTGATGGGTTTTCTATTAATGCCATCACAAAATCTGAATATATAAGAAAAACTTTGTCTGATAAAGGCATGGTATTACCGAAAAATCCTTCACATGTTATGAATATGATAAAAACCCAGTACCATTTGGCAAAGCAAGATGTAGTTAAGGAAATGACTGCACAAATTATAGGCGGCTCAAGATTTTCGGTTTCTTTGGACGAGTACACATCTTTAAAAAATCGACGCTATATGAATTTAAATGTGCATTCATCTAATAACTTATGGAACTTGTATGATTCGCATACTTGGAACCCTTCCTGCAGAAAAAATTGTTGATATGGTTGAAACTAAATTGTTCGAGTTTAATTTATCTACAGGGAAACATATAATTTCTTGTGTAACTTATGAAAAAATTTGGCAGTATAAGCGGTATGGAGCACCAACTATGTTATGCACATGGACTACATTTAGCAGTTACTGATGTTCTTTACAAAAAGACGGTGAATGATGATGAGTGTAGTTCTGCTGTAAACCACAGTGAAGATGGCGAAACTGACACTGAAGAGACAGAGAATGGATTCATAACTTCAGTGAATTTTCAGTCAAGTGAAAGTGATTTGAAATTGAAAGTAATTTACAAACAAATATTGAACACACTGATGAGCTCGCTCAAATAATTCAAAAGGTTCGCAAAATTGTTAGAATGTTTCGAAAATCACCACTCAAATTTGAAAAACTACAAAAATATGTAAAAATTGATCACAATAAAGAACTCAAGTTGATTCTTGATGTAAAAACACGATGGAACAGTCTTTTTGCAATGCTAGAAAGATTTATAGCATTGAAAACTTGCATAAAGAAGGCTTTGGTGGATTTTAATTTAAATATTGATGACATTTCCGAGGGCGAATATTTATTATTAAACGATGTAGTAAGAGCGTTGCAACCAATAAAAATTGGTATTGAAAGGCTTGGTCGAAGTAATACAAACTGTAATATTTGGGTGTTGTGGACCAAGCTAGTGAACCAGCTTTTGCTTGTGGCGTCTAGTGCCGCCTTATTTAGTGTGTGTAACATTTATTCATACCAAAATACCTATTCCCGCAGGGCAAGTTATTGCCACTCTTAAGCCGTGTCCACATATAACAAACATTTGACGCTAGTCTTGGAATTTTTGGATTTTTAAAAATGTTTGGATTTAATCCAAATGAAATGGAAAACATCGGATGTTTGTTGAAAAATTTTCAGTACTTTCATGCACTTTTATGCAGATGGGGACAGGATATTCATCACGAGTGAGAAGTAGGATTAAACCACCATAATTGTATTTCAACTCATCGAAATTTGTGGGATAAGTCAAGTAGCGACTATAAAATTAAAATAAAGCGTACTGATTCATTAAAATTAATTACAAATGACATCATTTCCGTAGAGAAGATCAATAGGATGTTGCGACAAAGAGGCACACCGAAAATCTTCCGGAATGGCTGCGAAAGACATTAAAGCGGATTCAAAGAAAGAAGATGAAGATGGCACTAGTGTTGGGTAAGACACGATTACGTAATGAAATTGTAAAAGGGACTTCTTTTTTCTTCTGAGCCAGTACAATGTCATATTTGATATGAGGCGAGGAGGTATTGTAATGCCAAAATAACAAAAATAATCAAATTAAAGAAAGTAAGAAAATAAATACCAATGAAGAGCTTGTTTCACGAGTTTGATTCTAATATTCATTGAACTGAGTCAGAGTAAGAGGGTAAGAAACCTATGCTTCCACGTTGTAAGAGAGAAGAAACGCAACACTTGGTATTTACAGTCCACCGCCCCTCATTTCAAATTGAATTTTACTGCCCCAAAAGAAGTAAGAAAGAAGAAATCCATGTCTGACGTATTTACAATCACACCTTCTTTTATCTTGATACACGCTCATATACCAGTAGGACATTATTTTTGAACCGGGATATTTCAAAAAATTGAGGCCTCAGTATAATTTACCATCGTTTAGGGGTTAAATCTACTGCCCCGTGTAAGTCCAACTTAACCCTAGATGACACTGACAAAAATCTAAACGAAGGGTGACATTCAATAACAGTGGCTTCTGAAGTAAGAGATCGAAGGGAAGGGAAGAAAATCGTGTCGAAATTGTGGCAAATGAGGAATCTATTTTTCCTACGGAACAGACACGGGAAATAACAAACATTTCGGAAAACTTTTTTCTCGCAAAAACTTCACCAAATGTTTGACGAATGTTTGTCAAACATTGTCAAACATTTGTCAAACATTGTCAAACATTTGTCAACTCGCTAGACAAATGTTTTTTTGCAAATGTTTGTTATGTGTGGACCCGCCTTTACTCGGACTGAGTTCTGGGAATCAATGATTATTCACAAAATCCTTGCAACTATTTATACTACCTAATTCCCCTACTTATGTTACTTAGCTTAATAAATTTACTTTACATAATCTATTCCCCTATGGAATCCACTTCTAATACAGTAGTCGTTATTTGACTATTATAACTGTCATAATTAACTTGTATTGCAGTGTTTTCCATAGTGTGCTCTTATATACACTACAAAACCTACTTGAAGCAGAGGGTGTATTAGTATTTATTTTTGATGACTTGCGCAAAAATAAAAAACTGGTTTTCTTCAAAAATGATGCAGTCTGTAAACAACGAATTATTGCAGAGCGACGAAATACGAATTTAATTGGACAACCCATCAAATTATAAATATGAATTGGACACAGATTCTATATTTTTATTGCCTTTTAAATTAGTATTAAAAACTAAAGCTAAAACGTTATTTTCTAAATTATTTACTGCAGATTATGATAATGAAGCTGGTTCTTCCTCTAATATTCCAGAATTAGCTAGGTATGATGAAACGGTCGAATCTGTATTGATGGAAAAGACAAACATCTCGGTTACTACACTCCATCAGAAATTGGATGCAACTATCGCAAAAGTCACTAAAGCCAAGAATTAAGAAGATATTATATACGATGTCAATTATATTTATAAAGAAATGAATATATATGAAGCAACAGGGAAGCGCACCAATAATTTACAAAAACTATATGACGCGTTAATGACAATCCCACAGACGTCGATTGAATCAGAAAGAGCCTTTTCTTCGGCAGGTCTTTTTATAACAAAAATCAGATCATCGTTAAGTGATAGTGCCATAGATAGCTTATGCTTTCTAAAAAACTATTATAAAAATCATTGAATAAATTGAAATAAAAAGTTAATTTTGGCTTTTATAATTTGTTTATATTTCTAATTATGCTATGCTCTTATGGATCTCGGGAAATCCCGGGATCCCGGGAAGAGAATAATTTGTATCCCGGGATCGCGGGACTCGAATTTTACGGGAAATGAGAAACCCTAGTCTTCGATCCTACCTTCCGAAATTTTTAGTGCTCTGTATCTAGACAAGACGAGCGCTATGAACATACTGAACACGGAAATCTTCATGTTTTACAATTCAAAAATGTATCGTGTAAATCCGTTACGAAAAAAACCCACAACGCCTCATCCCTTAAGGCAGACAAAACACTACAAGAAAAGTTGTTGGAAAAATTAATTAAGCTCAATTATGGTTCATTGTTTTTGCGAAAAGATCAACCGTGTCATGGCCTAGAGACACACTGGCATTTACATGACTGCACAACCCACCTATGGCCAACCAACCCAAGGCTAAAAAAAACAAGATTTGTGTAACATGGTAATCATATAAACTTTCTTCGTCTTTCAATACAAGTTTTTTTGTCTTTCAAAACACTGGTACACACATATCCAGCGAATACCATCTCCTTTTGTTGAGGGCACCATCCATATATGGCATGCAATCAAGTTCAATATTCCCGCCTATTCAACTCTTGTTTCACTTTTTGCCTTGTCTTGTTTCATATGTTCGTCTGGCATCCCTCAGGGTTATATTTCACGTTATCATTGCTTTCTTTAATTAAGGACAATGTTTCTGATGTTGTTCCATGGTCTATATATATACGTGTGTGTGTTCGACTCATTGCTGTTTGTGCGACTGAATGAACATTATTTACGATTGTTTTGCGTGCATAAAATAACATTTGTCTGCCATTGACGATTGGATTTGTAATTTTACTTGTTCGTATTATTTGAACTATCCCGTTCTTGTGCAAGTCCTTTCAGAAGAAACTTTGTTGAAATATGGTTACGATTGTGGATATATTAAGCGGAAATTGCAGAAGAGTTATTATAGAGTTTGACAACGTCTACCACATTTAATATCAGTTATCAAAGGCAATTGATATCCTTCCGCCCTTACACAAACGAATGACTAGTCATTACAGCAATAGGACCATAATTACCCCTAGTTCAATAACGAAATAAAAAAAACCTGATTAACAAATGGATATTCATTTCATATAAATCGATTTCTTGATTGTTTCTTTTTGTGATTAAATCGAATATCGACCAATTAATCGCCTTCCACACAATCTCAATATTTATATAGGGCATGCACATTACTTGGGTGAAATATTAAATGACACCGATAATGGATTTTGTATAGTCAAAATTAATTTTTTAGGGACACAATTCCGCTGTGAAATATTATTGTTCGAGTAAGTGATTCACAAGTGGCATAGTCGTTTTTCATTCCAACACAATCCCCACAAAAAGATTGGAAATTGTTGTATGCCTGATAAGGCCTGGAGCTACGGAAAGTATTACCTTACGATTAGAGTAATTGAGTAGGGGATGTGTATTTTATGCTTTTGCGTGTTATTATTAGTATATTACGTTTGAAATTACCATATGAATTGTGAGCAAGTGAAAAGGCGTAATAGAGTGTGAAAAGAGAGAGTGTTGATTATTAGCTCTATGCACGGAAATTTCCTTTTATAGTTATTTATTTTTTCATATTAACTCCTTTGCCGTTGGCACTTTTTTTGGAAATATGGAACACATTAGTTACCAGTCCTAGAAATATCCACAGCAGCTCGGACAATAGCAGAGTGATTAAGTCGACGTGCCGCGAACGTACGCGACACTAGAGAACCACAGAATAAAGGCAGTCGCCTATGTGGACGACATGGTAATATTAGTACAAGAGTTGCGGGCGATCCGTCACTCCGGAAAAGATAGAACAGATGCTTTCACCGACAAGACTAAAACACCCACCTTTAAGTTCACCTTCAGTTAACGGTCGAGTACTGAGCCTATCTCAGTCAGCTAAGTACTTGGATCTTACTCGAAAGATGAACTCGAGGTTCAATATCAAAGAATGGAGAAGGAAGGCCAGATTTCTGTCCCTGTAGGCGGACCTTCGGCAAGAGATGTAGATGTAGTAGGGTCTCCCAACTATATTGTCGCAAAATTAAATTTCGGCAGGGACCTCAATATCTAGATCAATATCAATTGTACGATTTCCAATTGGTGGCCCCGGTAGTCTAGGGAGTAAGGTGCCTGGCTACCATCCCAGAGGTCCCGGGTTCGAATCCCGACAGCTCCACGGTCCTTCGCCTCTCCCACTTCTTTCTTCTTCCCTCGTTACATTCCTCATTCCCCCTGTCATAGCCTTCCGCTAGAACTGCCCGCTCCACCAGCGCATGTCATCGGTTGGTTGATGGGATTCAACTCGTTTCAGGAGGCATAACACTCGCGCAGTTGTTTCTCGTTCCCCCAATGCCAGAGACGCGACAAGAAATGGTTGGGAGTAGGTGGTTGTGGCAGTTCCTTCCTACTTCTCTCTTTCCGGTCTCTATCTATCGACTAGAGCTTGCTGTTGAACTCTATACGAAGAAAATAGATTGTCGACAGTACAAAGGGCTTTCCCTGAGCTCTAGTCTTCCACATAAAAAAAATATCCGACAAGGAACATGACGTTGCACTGAACCCAGATGAATCCTAATCGGGTGTAGGGGCAGGAGTTTTTCCCCTTCGTTTAATTTCCTGCCTGCCTTACTTCGCCAGTGTTTTCCAGGCAGAACTTGTGTCAATCTTTCATGCCTGCCTAGCTATATAGTCATACCCAAGGTCAGCCAGGGTTATCAGGGAGCGGCCATCAAATCATTAGGGTCGGCCGGTCTTCGGTCAGAAGAAGCTGTCGGTTGGGACGTACAGGGACGTGCACACTCTTCAGTGGGTACGGGGTCAGAGGAACATCGAGGGCAATGGGAAGATAGATGAATTGGCCAAACTTGATGCAACTCTTGCATGCACATCGGTGCATATTTCCACAATCTGATGGGCGTGCCAAAAAAGGTCTAGGAGTAATTGAAGTTTAAGTAAATTTGAAAAAGATTCATTTTTTTTTCGTAAACACCCTGTATTTTAGTGGATAGTGGGGATAGTCACCCTCTCTAGAACAATTTTTTTCTCCAAACGCATCCAGGAATCACCCCTGAAAATATTAGCCGCGTAGGCCAACAAAGGATTTATTAAACGTCTGATGACCTTTGCAAGTCGCGAATGAGTGCACATGAGTATTTTAAATCTTTAAAACGACGATATCTCATGAATGGCAATTCGTACGGGAAAATGTATAATATATTTTTGTGTAAATAATCGCTTAATCTACAAACTTCGTGAACACTGTTTTATGATAAGACTTACCGTTTAAGAGATATTTGCAAAAAAACCTTTTGACCTTTTGACCTTGAATAAAAAAATGTCCTCCTGAGCGATCGCGTGTCAGTCTCGACATTTTATGTATAATGATGTTTTTAAGGTGTGCACCAATTTTCAGCAACTTACCATTTATGTCAAATGTCTATTTTGACTGGACTATGGAGGGGTTAGTGTTAAGCAAGGGAAATGCGCTGTCAACTTTTCTCAATATCGGAGGATTCTTTGATAGAAGACATTATAGTAAGAGCTTTATAAGAGCAACCTCGAGACAGTCCTGCTTTCAAATGGATCGACTCTGTTCAAAACTCGTAGTTTAATTGTGAATCATTTTGAAAAGTCTCTGGAGGGAACCATAGCAATAGGACTTTCGCAGGGAGCAGTTATATCTCTTCTCCTGTAGTGCCTTGTCGTGTATGAACTCATGGAACTGCTCGGTGAGAAAAACGAGTAGTGCAATCCCCTATAAACGCTGCCCTGAAGATGAGATCGAATGACCACTTGGGCGATGGTCTTCAGCGGGACATTGTCTGCTTAATGTAAAAGATCTCAGAAGCGGGAACGTTATCAGACTTTATGACTGAGAAGATTTCAAAGTTTAAAACTACTTTTGTGTGCATACTGGACCTTCCACAAGATACCACAAGGTGGGATCGAATGGTATGCGAATGACTCAAAGATAGAGAAAGCGTGACACCCTAGCCACTCTCTTTCAATCAGAGACTTATACCTATGAAAATTTAGAAGGGGCCTATGCTAACAAGTAGGACTAGACGATCGGACTCTGATGAAATAAACCGAACCTTTGAGGTCTAACCCTGGTCTGGCGAGCTCCAAGCGCTTTATTCTTGCACCGACTCACAACTCTGCCAGATCACTACTGACTGTAAAGCAGCAGGAAGGATGTCTGGACTTGGCATCGGACACTGCCCCATAATATACATCTATGGAAGGTCGTAATAGGCTGATAAAATTAACTTTTAGTAAGGAACAATTGCGTTAAAGGGTTCTTATTGTTTTATATGTTAGCTGAGCACCTAAATATGATAAAATTACAAAGTGCCCCTTTTTTGAGGGGTGCGTTTTTGAGCGCCGACCCTAAATACCCCTTTTTCAGATTTTTCAAAATAACTCGAAAACAAAGCAAAATTCGAGATTTTTACTAAAATACTTTTTTGTAGGAAATTAAATTTCCCATCGAAATGCGCTTTTTACCATTTTAAGAACTCCAAATGTTTAAATACAAAGCCGAAAATTTTCGAAAAATCGCCTTTTTTTCACTAAATCGCTTGTAACTTTTTGAAAAAGCCTTTTAGGTATATATGAACCTTCAGAGAAAATAAAGTACTTGAAAAAACAAAGAAAATGGTGTCCGATGGAGTTCTGTACGACCTAAGGCGGCTGAGATATGGCCATTTGAAGTTGACCGTTTTTATCATTTTTCGCTGCACCCGAACTTAAATGTTATTCACATCGATTTTCAGTGGACATACTTATTTTTTTATGATTCAAAAGCAACTGTAAGTTTATTTTATATTGCCAAAATGAAAATAAATATATCGGGGAAGTATTAAAAATAACAAGAATGTAAAAAATTTTAATTAAACAGTTTTCAATTATTCTAGACGAATTCTTTCGGCATCGATATCTTGATCGATATCCTCTTCAGATACTTCTAAGACATCAGCGTTTTCGCAGTTTATTCCTGCACATTCTTTACAAAACATAGAGCATTTAATGCCAATTTTTCTGCAACCACAATTTCCATGACAGCCCTTTAAACATCCACATGCTATTTGTTCAAGTAAGGATTGCGGTGCAGCAGGTAGGGTTGTTTGAATTGGCATCAATCCATTCTTGGTATCCCTCCAACCCCATTCAAATGGATTTAACAGATTTCCCTTCCGCTGTTGCAGTTGTAAATAAGTTCTTTGTCCATGCAATCTTGCGGCGTCTGCTGTTGGAGGTAACTGATTTGCAAAAAATTTGTCTGGCTTTGATAACGGCTTTACAGTGTCTGTAACCTGCATTCCTGGAGACACGTGCTTCGATCGACGCAATCTTTCTGCACTTTTTGTACCAATATTTTTTATTGCGTCAGGATACCCATCGAAAACCACTGTACATTTGTCGTAACAATTTTTCAGATAACTTATGTATTTAACTCTTATCTCGGCAAATGTGTCGTTAGTACTCCAAACAATTTTATGAAGTAAATAACCTCCATCAATCACGTAATGAATATTATTAATTTCAACATCAGCAGGTGTAGAAAAAACATACAGATCCGATTTTTGGTTTTTTCTCATATTGCAAGTGTCAAAAATTGACGTTGGATGTGGAGCCAGCTCATACATGAAATAATTGTTAAATTCGATTTCACTTGGCTTGCATAAGAGCATTCTACGAAACAGAGTTTCTGAATCAACAATAGTCGCACTTTTACCTTCCAATACAATTTTCGAAAAAATGCTCTTCAAAGGTAAAACTTTCATACTTTTATTAAATTTGATCGTACTAAAATTTCCCTGCATAACTTGAGTAATGAAATTCTGCTGAACAAGGGGGGATTCCGCAATCTTCAAAAAAGAAAAAATGTTAAGAATAAATAATTTATAAAAAATGGCTAAAAATGCTCAACTTTGAATGGCGATTCCTCGGTCACCTTTGGTCGTATGGAGATTCTAAAAAAAGCAATTCCTTCATTTTTTCATAACCTTTCTTTTCTCTGAACATTTATATATACCCAGGAAGCCGTAAAAAAAGTTATAACCGAATTAATAAAAAAAAACGTGATTTTTCGAAAAAATTTAGTTTAATTTTTCGATTATTTTTTGAATTACAAATGGTAAAAAAAAATTTAAAAGGCGCATTTCGATGGGAAATTTAATTTTCTAGAAAAAAGTATTTTAGTAAAAATCTCGAACTTCGCTTTGTTTTCGAGTTATTTTGAAAAACCTGAGAAAGGGGTATTTAGGGTCGGCGCTCAAAAACGCACCCCTCAAAAAAGGGGCAGTTTGTGATTTTATCATATTTAGGTGCTCAGCTAACATATTAAATAATAAAAACCCTTTAACGCAATTGTTCCTTATTACCTTTGATTTTTCCTTAATTTTACTAGTCTATAAAGGCAGATGGTCCCACCTGTAGGATGTGACCTCGAGGAATACGATTCTGCCCTTCATGTGCTTTGCTATTGTCCCGTGGTAGTGAGGAGATGGTTGTTCGGCGCGACCTTACTTGATCAGGCAATAGGCAGTGACAAATACTTGGTCGATTGCTGAATCTGTTCAAGCAGTCTGATTTACAAATCTGAGCTAGTGAGGCTTCTTATGGTGCAATAATACCACGCCGTAGCCGCGATACTCTTTGGACCCAATACTCGCACCGCACCATACAGAGAGAAAAAAGGCCAGGGTTTTGGTCGAGTTATGGAGGTTTGCCCCACCTATTGTCACACCCCAATCTGAGATTATTTTCTTTAACATCAGGTTTAAAAGGAGACAAGCGACACCTTGCCATAGTGGGAGTTCTTCATAGGTTGTTGATTGATGTGGATAGTTTTTCGGATCGTAGTAAGGATTACTTGCCACACTGGTCACAGTTTACCTCAATAATTGTGCCAATTTATTCGATAAGGACTTTTCTTATGGCTTGGCAGAGTACTACTCTAAGTGCACTATAATAGACGGTATTAAAGCCTATGAAGAGGTTGGATTGAATTTTGAATCTCCAAACATTTTTTCATCGCATACCTCGGAGTGAAAATATCATCAGTTGATGATTTGTCTAAGATGACGCCACTCTACTCTTGTATTCGATTTTGATGTTTTTCCGCTTGAAGCCATCCTACTATAAACGCTTCTCACTATAATATCTTCTTTTTTATGTATAGCGAACGAGATGCCTCTTTTCCAGCCTAACAAATGTTTCCATTAATTTCACGCCAATTTTACTTCCATTTAACCATTGTACTTGTTACAGTTTATTATACTGCCCTCGATTTTTGTATAAAAATTCTCTTTAATAAAATAAATAACAAATAAGAAAACACTCCGGAACATAATTGCGGTTGTATTGTACCAACCGGAAAAGCTCCGTCGTTCTCCTCCAGGTGTCTGGCCATCACCGAAAAAAAACCAAGTTCCATTTTTATTTCAGGTGCTGAAAAATGCTGTCATTGTATAACATCTAATCTAGAAAAAACAGGTGAGCAATTTCCTGGACGATTGGCATACAGCCAAAAGGAAACCAGGCATAAAATGCAGAAGAAGGTAGCACGTAATTTTTCCCAGTAGACATGTTATAATGTTTGCCCCTTTTTGCGCAAGGATATTTAGAGGCAACAGAACTGATTTTATAGGATTTACTGAATCTGAGAAAAATTTCGTTTCCGTTTTTTTGGGTTATTGGTTTTCTTTGCTAAATGATGAGTTTTTCCTTGTAGAAATTGCTAGTGGTGGGTTAAAGTTATTGGAATAGAAACCTAAATATGAGCCGTTTTTTTTGAAAGTGGTGTAAGTCCACTTTATATGATATGGGGATATTTAAGGGTTTGCGTTTGAATGGATTGAAAAATATTGGTATATGTTAATACGCTCATTTTATGTTCTTTAAATATTAAATTGATTTAATTTTATAATGTGATGGTTTTTAAAGCATTAGTTAAACGAAATTTAAGCTTTTGCTGATTTCAAATGGAGTTACACCACTTTTAGGCTATTGAAAATGCCCAAAATTAGCGTTTTTGAGCCCCGACCCTAAGCAACCCTTTTTCAGTTTTTTCAAAATATCTCGAAAACAAAGCGAAATTCAAGATTTTTGCATAAATACTTTTTTGTAGAAAATTAAATTTCCCATCGAAATGGGTTTTTTAAATTTTTATTTACCATTTGTAATTCAAAGAATAATCGAAAAACCAAACTAAAATCACGTTTTTTCTTTTTTTTTATTAATTTGTTTATAACTTGTTTTACAGCATCCTGGGTATACATAATTTCAACGGTGACCGTGAGATAGCCATTCAAAGTTGATCATTTTGAGCCATTTTTTAAATTTGCTCTAAAACATTTTTTCTTTTAATTTTCAGCAAATAAATTTGTTTCTGTGCAATAAAACAACAATTTCAAGGTAATTTACCAAAAATACTAATTTTTTTCCTGAAGGCACAAAAAACAGTACATTATAGTATATACGTAAAAAAGTTTATTCTTCAATATTCTTTCTTTCGATTGCAATATCAACTTCAGTATCAATATCCTTATAGACATCTTCTTGGGACATTTCAGGGATATTTGTATTTTCGCAATCAGTACCTGTACATTCCTTGCAAAATATGGAGCATATGATGCCAAACTTTCTTCAACTAAAATTATTGTAGTATGACAGCCTTTTGAACATCCACATGAAATTTTTCGTAGTATAGATTGCGGTGCAGGTGACATAGTCATTACAATTGGCATCAATCCATTTTGGGATATCTTCCAAACCCATTGGAGGGCATTCAATATATTTCCCTTCCATTGTTAGATTTGAAAATATGTTCGCTGTCCATGTAATCTTACAGTATCGGCTGTTGGGGGTAACTGCGATCGATAACGTAAACCTTACATTCTTAGGTAATAGTTTAAACGACCGCAAACGACATTCAATGGATTCACTTGCCAACCGTATTTCTTCCTGTTTAGCATTGTCTGTTAAAAAAACCTTGGCATGCGTTTCTAACTTTGCAAAAAAATTTATAAAAAAAGTCAGGAATGTTTTTTTTCAACTTTAAGAAACGAGGATGTGGTATCGCAACCACTAAATGAATGTATAAAGCCAATGAAACTCTCATATGTTGACATTGAAAGCTGTTTCAGCTGTACAATTTTGCATCTACTTTACCAATATACATTATTGTATTTTTCGGGCAACAATGAAAGTAAGATCAGAATATCCACGTCTTGGGTGAATAGAATGTTAATGCCGTAGGACTCAGACTATTTAATGCTGGGGATTTTCGATTTTACCACGTTATAAAAATTATTTTAACCGATTTCATCAAAAACGAGACAATGATTCTAGTAGATCTAGTAGTTTCGTCGAAACAAAATCATATCGTTCCATTTCGTGTAAAATAAATTTTTTACGTTTTCGGGGCATTGTTGTGTGATGATATAATAATCTGTAGGAATAAACAGTAATTTTTTTTTCTTATGGACGTCTCAATAGTTCTAAAATCGGCATATTTTGAAAG